>OY968832.1:5105248-6305248 GCA_963695495.1 Hololepta plana | reverse complement strand
TTATTCGTGCATTGAAATTACTCTTTCATTTCATTGGGAATATTAAACATCATGCGAAATATTTGCAAGATCTCGTACAATAATTTCACTGAAAATTTGTACATACATCAGAAGTCCCTAAGAAAAACCAAACTAAACTGCTGATATGAAATAGACATTTAAGGGCAATTATTTTAAGAAAGCTTGCAATAGTTCTACCAGATTAAAGTCCATCTCACAGTGGGATTGGTTCTCATTTTAATGAAGATTGTTTTCAGGAAATATAGATGATAAATGTTCTCTTAACATAAGTTAAGAGTTAAAATAAGTTATTAATTATTAATATTGATTTATGTTCTTTGAAAGGATACTGTCCTGCTATTAAAAATCATTTTCCAATAAACGAACGCCTCAAATTTAAATAATGTAAATAAAGATATGGACTTTAACAAAATTGGTGAAGATATGTATTTTCAAATATAAACAAGGAATAAATGATAAATTTGAGTAATTTGGTGAAGAATATTTTGAGAGAGTTGCTCAGAACAATCGAGAAAAATTTAATAATACGGCATCGCATGGATTACTTAAAGTAATAAATAATTTAAAAACATCTTAACATTTATCTCAATGAAACATGAGAAACTTTCCTTATTTTTTGTTTGTCCTGTAGAATTTGAGTTTATTTAGATGTTATCTTGACCATTCTTACTGAATTAATTTTGTGATGAAACTGTTATTTTATTATAAAATTATAGCTTCATATATATGTAATTTATTAAGTTAATTTCATAAATGAACAAGTAACAATTATTTCGAATTTAAAATCTCATGCGCTACTTTTTGTGCGGTACGTCGAAATATAATTGTTCAGCAATAGTTTCGTAAATTAAATCGAAAGAGTGTTGGAAGTGCGATAAAATAACACTCGCAAAAAGTAATTAATTTAATGAGTATTCGTAATCAAGAACCGTGTAACATTGCCAATTTTCTTCCACATATTCGTATCGATTTAGTTACCAGCAACAATAACTCCGATTATCCTTTATTACTGCGCGTATTCCAGACTCCGAGCGCGACGTATCGCTTAGAATTGTTCAGCTCGAGGACTAGGCTATGTGTCTCCGATGGAGACGTAAGACGACTGTTTGTTTGTATAGGACTCTTCAGTATAATGCCGTATGTTGCGTTGACAAAACGCCGTCAGCATTCGACTGCTTGCTTCTATTAAAATATGCGCGTATTCAGTGTTGCCTATTTAAAAATTAGTCCTCCTTGAAGTCAGCCGTTCTTCTTATTGGTTGTAGAAATTTGTTATTGCTTGTCAATCCAAATTTTCGAGTTTTATTTTCGGGCGTGCCTTAATGTTATTGTTATTCATGTAGTTAAAAATGTCTTTTCTTTGTAAATTTTTTCACATATATTCTGTGTTCTTAATATTAAGTGTATTTTATGGTAATCAATGAACGCTATATTCCTATCAATCAAAATATAATCGTTTCCTAATGTTTCAGTAACCGATACGAATGCTGACTGTACGATACCAGAAATTTTACGTGGTGCATGGTTTTCGTGGGAAAATGGACGAAACACATTAACAGAATTAGATGCCACAACAATGTCTCATAAAGGTGTATGTGTAGATATACGTAACGAGTCTCATGTTAATCACTCGCTCATATTCAAGAATGACAAGTGTTATACTTGTGTTAAATTCACTGTTAGAACTGTTAATATTTTAGAGAAAATTGAAGGTAAATTGAATCGTTTTTGCCATGCAGACAACTTTTTATAATGCATGGCTATTTCATGCTGTTTTAGGACCATGTGCTTTTGTACCTGATCATGAAGTAAGTGTTGAAAGAGTGTGCAGGGATTTAAATCCTGAACAACAGTTGATTACATTCTTCTCTGAAAACCCCATACCTGTCAATTGTCGTTCATCTTTGGAAGGTGTATGGAACTTTGCATATCAGAATCGATTTAAGTTTACTGGTGAATGTAGACATCCAGATGCACAGATCAGATCTTGTCAAACTGCAGGATCACAATTTTTGATAACAAACCAAAAGTTCAACATCACTTATAAAAAATGTGATGGAATGACTGGTACATTTGATGGAGGTATATTTAAATACAAATTGTGATGCAATGAATGTATTAAATATACGTATAAATTTGTTTTACAGTGGTCGAATATAGCTGTTTAGGAGATTGGTTTGTTGGCAAGAATCATTTCTTTGCTGTTGTCAATACCAAAGAATCAAGAAAAGATGAAAAATATCGCTGTTTTCTAAAGAACAGAGATGACGATTTATACATTGGTGTATCGATAACGGCTGAATGTAACACACTCAAAACAGTTGAAAAGAGTCCTGAAAGGTTACACATCACACCTGGTAAAATATATGTGTTAAACTTTGGGAATGTGAACTAATAGTATCATATTTACCAGTCAAATCAGAGGTGGTTGTCCCGGGTTGTAGATTGCCGCAAAATTTTTCGGGAGATTGGATTAATACTGCTAATATTGATGCGGACATAATGATAAATGAAACACACATCATTGAAACTTGGTATCCAGATGAAGGGCGCTACAGAAGAACTATATACGTTTGTAAAGAACAACGCGATACCCGTATCATGATGTCGCGACTGACTGTTGATGGATGGTAATTTTTGATTTATTATTTTGTAAAAACTCGTTGTATTGATGAGGTTTCATTTTCTAGTCAAAAAGACTACGTGTGTTTCGACTTTGTACCTCGGCATCATAACGTGATCAGATACAGACGGGGATTGGCCGTTATCAGAGATGATTTTTCGACAGTTTGTTCTTGGGTAATGTTCCCAAATAGGGAGAAATGGCGGTATGATTTATATTTACTCAAGAATCCTACACCTGTTAAATGTCCCGTTGCCGGGAAATTTAATTTCACGCAAAAAGGCGAAATCCCATTTGAGACCAGGTACAGTGGATAAAAGCGACAATATAACGTAATTTTGCTGTAATTGAAAATTATTTCCTTTCAGAGTTTTAGGAGGTGTTACGTTAAGTCCTCGACCTTTCACTTATTGCAAACAAAATATATCGGACTTCTCAGTTTGCGATTCCGAACAAAAGGAAATTGCAATCGACGAAAATTATTGCCTCTCTGTGGACCATTTGGGCAGACCAGTTGATATTTACAGTAAGTTTTCACCTTTATACATTTTAGTAAGCATTGGCCCTTGCTTGATTACAAATCTGTTTTCTTACCAAATGTAATTTCAAGAAGAGAAAATTATGCCACAGTGTACATACACTTATTTCAAATACAATCAGAAGTGGTTTAATTACTGAAAACAGAAATTGTAAGTATTCGTCACAATCTACAATATATACCGTCACTTTAGCGAAATGTTTGAGAAAATTCACAGTTTGGGAGTCTGCTTGATTGGTATTTGATATTTCTCTATGAATAGTTTAAAAATTAATTGTTTTATTCATAAATTAAAATGACCGCTGTTTGTAAGTTTGGAGTTCACTTTCAAACAGATGAAAATTACATACAAACGAGAAATATGATAAGTTCATAAATCAAACATATGCATTTTGGTGGATTATATGATGTTATATCATTTTCACTTATGATTTCTAACATTAGTGAATAGATATTGCTGCTGCACAGGTACTAAAAGTTGGTGTTCGATTTTTATTTAACGGATGATACTTGGTGTCAAATATCGTTATTTTGCTCTTAGAGAATTATAATTTTTATGAAAGCTGCCTTGAATTTCAAAGAAATGATATTTGAATATTATTTGATTTCGTAAAAAGCGTTATAGTAAGTGAGTTCCGGTACCTACAAGCGCAACGAATAAAAGTATTACGTATAAAATGACCGTTTCAGAGTTATATGAGATGTTTTCCTGAAAAGTATCACCGAAGCTATTTGAAATGAAGGGTTACAATTTTTGTACTGGTTTAAAGTTGTATTAGGTAATTTTATTTAAATTGTTACAAAGTGTGGCCAGTTAACCTTTGACATTTTCGAATGTGCATACGTTAATTTTTAAATGATTAACTATATTTTCCAAAACTTTATTTCAGAATGTTTTATTATATTATTATATAATAGGTTAATTACTTAGGGATTAAATACCTTGAGTTTCTTCGTCTGCCATTGTTGACATTTCAAAAGAAATCGCCGCAAATTTTGCGAATATCTTTAGAATATATAAGTATAATATATGTAATAAAATGAATAGTTGCAATAGTAATTAACAAAGGGTTATTCATTATTTCCTTAACAAAAGCTTAAATTAAACGCTGATGCTAATGCTCCAATGTGACAAATAAGTTTTGAGACTGTGGCTATGAAATATAATTTAATTTAAAATAATTTTAGGGCCCTTTAAACTCATTTTATGTGATGGACCTAATGAAATTGTGCCGTTTAAGACACTTTCCTTGAATTCTATTTTATAGCGACGGTTTCAAAATTTATTAGTCACACTGTCCACTTTTAGTAAAAAATTATGTTTTCCTTATATCCCATTGTCTCTAATAAGAATTATTCGATTTACAGGTGATCCTGATTATAAAATGAAATGCATAGGATTTTGGAAGGAAAATCTGAAATCTTACTTGATCACATTCGATGAACTAGATCCGTATTCTAAATATAGATGTTGGGTATATCAAAGAGCTGATTTGAATAGGGTGTTGATGTCTCAAGGTAATCTCAATTACTTAATTTACTCGTTTATGTCCTAATAATTATATGTATTTTTAAAAGCCGTAGGGCCGTATTGCGACATCAAGCAACAAGTAAGTTCCTCCAATTCGGCCGAAGGTGCAGCTGTGGCCATTGAAATGCAGGAATACGAAAGAGAACGTACGTATTAAACGTTATGATATTTCTCTTGATTAAATATTGTTTGTGCTTTTAGGCGATCAGTGTCCCATGCACTTTGATGATGGCACTAATCCATGGGTTGCATCTGATAATACAATCAAAGTCTTTGATTTTGGACTAGGCTACTTAACGAGTTCTAGCTTAGTTCTAATACCAAACTTTGGTTTAATAATAACATTTGTATTTACAAACTTATAACTTTAGTATTTTAGTTTTTAGAAATTCCGGTCATTAATTTTGTTATTATGTTGTGATAAGTTTGTAATAGATCCCTTCATTAAGTTACATTGTGGTTAAATGAATAATATGTTCATGTACTATATATAATATATTTTATACTTTCGAATTAAATTAAATATAACATTTATTTTTAATCTTGGCTTTGCAATTTCGTTATTATTAGATATAAAGTTAATATCAGAAATACACTATGCGAGTGCATTACATTTTACAAATACTATTCTTTATGAAGACAAATTACAAAAAGAAGCCTTTTCTTTGTCGAGTACTTATATACGGCTGATTAAACGGGAAAAAAAAATATCTGAAGTGGAATTCAAACAGAAATTATGTCCATGGTATATGGGATCTACGATCTTTAATACACAAATACGGCATGAAATTGCATCAATATCGTCTCAAAATACAATTCAAATGTGCAAGGAACACAATTCGCTACTTAAATAATAATTTCGTTAAAAAATTTAGTTTAAAAGTACCGTTAAATTTAAGCTTCAAACATTTTAAAGAATTTTCCTATTCATAGTTTTTTTATGCTGGGCCCATTTTTATTTTATTTATAACAGCGAAAGACAAAATAAAAAGCTTTCATGTATTTGTTGCTTTGATTATCATTCATGTCATAATGATAAATCGTACTTGTTGTATTTTTCATTTGATTTAAAAAACCTATTTCAAGAAAATTAATCAGCGCACATTTATTTATATAACATTTGATAACCGCTATCGAAAAGAACGCACCCTTATTTTTCGTGGTAAGGACAGAAAATTTCAAAAATCTAAATAAATAGGTTATTTATTATATAGATTTCATTATTAAATATGAAACAAATCTCATACATAAAAACAAAAAATACACATTATTACAAAAGTAGAATCTTTTGGAGATTTATGCGAAGTTAATCATCGGAATCAGAAACATCTGATTTACCTTTCCGTGTCTCTGAATCGCTTTCTGCGCCGCTAACAGGATTTTCATCTTCTGTCCCATCAAGGGCATTAGTAATATAGCATTCCTTAAATGACTTCTTTACTAGTGACTCTGGAACATTTCCCCCAAGCAGCAGATATCCATTCAGCAACTTTAGATGCCGGCGCTTTCTTTAGTTTTCCGGATGGTGTCAATGGATGATTGTCCATCCATAACCAGGACTCGTATGCCCTTTTTATATGACCTTTAAATGGTTTGTTTATTGAACCGTCTAGCGATTGCAATTGGCTGGTCATGTCATTAGGAACAATCACTAACTCCGTATTGTTTTGCGCGAGATTTGTCTTCACGCTTTTGGATAAGTGACCACGAGGAGCATCCAGCACTAATAAACTAGATGGGTTATGTGATGATGCCGGGCGTCTATACCACACAGCTTTAAGCCAATCTTCCATTAGTTCTGCTGTCATCCGCCTGCTTCTAAGTGAACGAACAACAAGATCTTTGGGAAAAATCTCGCTTTTTGAGATCGTTTTCTACCATCCGCAGTTATGCATAGCATTACGGTAGTTCGTCGATTCTCATACCCTGTTGTCATACTTTTTACATCTTCTGCGCCTTTGGGATTGATGGTATTATTCCTGGGCATATCAAAAAATACAGGTGTTTCGTAGGCATTGCCGATTTGCATAAGATCGTATCCCTTCTTCTTCTGCAACTCAATCATATACCGTCGAAAATTTCGCAATTTCTGTTGAAAATCCGCTGGAGGTCTCGGGCAAATAGATGTCTCGCCCTTCAAAGAGAGACCAACACGACACATAAATCGATTGCACCAACCTCTTGTTGCTCTAAAGTCTTCTCCGTGAATGCCCAACCTTTCAAAAACTTCCATTGCTTTCAGTTGAATGGTGTGATGCGTGATGGGAAATCCCTTCGCACGTCCTTGTGTAACGAACTGCAGTAGCGCCTCTTCCAGTTGGGGATATCGGCCGTTCTTTGGTCCCCTAGAGCTCTTGGTCGTTGCTTTACAACAAAATATTGCCTGGCGATTATTCCTTCACCGTCGAATATTAACTTCACTGACGTCAAATTTACGCGATGCAAACCTGTTTCCGTGCTCTTCCGCGTAGGTAATAAGCATCTTTTTGAACGCAGCGTTATAATGCGTTCTTTTCGAGGACATTTTGAAACACAATTTAGGGCACTGTATTTACTAACGACAATGAATTTCCTTAGTAAAACGAAAATTATTTAAGCAAATTTAACAACAACAATTTTTTTAACTTATTTTTATTTATTACTAGTAGGTTTTATAGTATTTTCCGTTGCTACTCCAACGAAGTAACGAACAATAATGGTTTTTAAGTTTTGATAATCTCAAAATTACGAATTTTTGTGCGTTGGATACTGCTTGTTACGTATGCTTTATAGTAGAAGGAAAACAGTTTATCCATTTATGTATTTGATATCTAGCTCTTCCTGAACAAACTCATTACGTCTTTACATCTTTTATTCTATTCGATTATTATATTTGTAACAACATCGATTACGATATGTATTCATAACTAATGCCATTAAAATTGTCTATTACCTAAATAAATATCGATAAAACGGTTTCTTTTAAAGTACAATTCTTTGAATTTAATATTTTCCTGCTTTGCAATAACATAATTTTCTTGCACATTGTTCGTAAACAAATTAATAAACAAAGATAATGTGAATTAAAAAAATTTGTAACAAATTCTTAAAAATATTGAAATGTGGCCAGGTAATTGCTGTCACTATTTAATAATTCAAGGAACAAGGACTATATTTCAATTGCCCAGCAGCAGTTTGATCCTATTAAGTCGCCACCGAATACAAGCCGCACCCTCTCGCTGTGAACCCATAACGTCATGGGCGTGTGAAATCGCCCCGATGACGCCACCCTCACCTTTATACCGAAACAATGAAACAATTCTTTGACAATCTCTCTTTGTCGATGTAAAACAAAGATAATGTATATAAGATTTAAACCCCAAAATTCCCACGTATTTCACTAAAGCGACTTATATTATCAAATATCTATCAAATCCATATGAAAAATTTCCCACTTGGTGACCAATTTTAGGTATTAACAATATGAGCGACTATAGATCAAAGATAATATGTGCCAATTCCATATAAAAATTTTCGTTCAAAATGCGCTGCCTTCCCTTCGAGACAAAATCGAGCAATTAAACATGGGGTCACTTTGGGAAAACAATCCCTTCGAGCAAAAGCATATTCTCTTGCTACTTTCCTGTCCATTCGCGTATCTGACATGCCTCGTTGCAAGTGGGAACAATTTTTTAGCGCCAATTTCAAAATTGCAGCTGTGGCTCCCCCGAAGGCATGGGATTATTTTTGACATTAAATGAATGTTTTCTGCCGGATAGCTGATCTTTGTATGACATTTAGTTAACCTATATTAAAGGGGTTTCTATTTAATTAATTATATTATCTTTGTATTTAAACCAGAAAAATTATTCACTTCATCCAAATATATACTTATTACAAATATGTGTAGTATAGGTGATGGAGACATCGAAGATCAAGAGAACAATAAGTTTATGGTGGCTAGAAATACAATAAAAATGTGATGTTGAATTGTAAAAAATTAAATTAAGGTATATAATTGTTTTTTTTTCCTCATTTTAGATCAAACAAATTGTGTAATAAATGCAAAACCAAGGAACCATCCATAGTTTCACAACATAAACATGCATATTGTGTATGTTGTTTCCTAGCAAATACAACACATAAGTTTAGAAGTTATTTGGGAAGTTTAAAACTATCTTATATTGATGAAAACATATTAATTGTACATAAGTGTGGTCATCCAACTACAGCTTTATTGCACTTGTTAAGAACTGGTTTAGATGTGTCAGAGTATAAGAAAATTAAAATAAGACCAATAGTTCTGTTTGTTGAAGGTAAGTACTTCCTGATATATAATATCATACATATGAAAATAACAAGTAAAATTTTCAGACCTGCACCAATTAACAATGTTGGAAAGAAGCAATTTAATGAAACAAGTATCACAAGAGGTAAACAGTTTCAATTTTGATCTATATTTTACATCTTTAAGTAAATACATATTGTCACATGAAGTACAGTTAACTTCTGCTAGTACTGATGTAGAATTACATGAAAATGATGAGCAAGCAATAAATGAGGCCTTAAATAAATGCCCAAATAAAACAGTGAAAGAAGAGTTTAAAAATGTATATAGGTACAACCTGAAATAATTGTATTTTCATAAATATATGTAAGGTAAATGAACATTTCAGGAAAAAGTTAGTAATTGAAGTTGGGAAACAGTTAAATTGTAAATGGGTTCTAACTACTCAAGTATCATTAAATAATGCAGCTGATTTACTCACAAACATTTGTTTGGGGAGAGGTGTGAATGGTATCACTAGTTCTAGAATTAATGTGAGTATTTCATTTTATAAATTCTGGGTAATTAATTAATAACATTTTTTTAGGTATCCTCAAAGGAAACTTCAGATAATATGGTTTTTCTAGCACCATTCATTGACATGGATATAAAAGAATTGGCCTTGTATAATTATTTTCATGAATTAACACCAGTCATCTATCATTTAAAGACAGGGAACCCCAATGAAACCATACAAGCATTGCTGAAGAAATTCGTAATTGATTTACAAGTGAATTATCCTTCAACAGTTAATACAATTGTGAAGACTGGTGAAAAGTTGACAGTAAATCAAAGCACAAATTCAGATTTATGTTCCTTCTGCAGGGTATAAATTAGAATTGATAACAGATATAAAAGATATGAATAACATTGATTTCATTCCAGGGTCCAAAAGAAAGTGGTTGTTTACAATTATCTTCCAAGGAATCTAAAGACTTTTCACATTGGATTTCTACTGGTAATGCAAGCAGAAAGTATGATGAGCAGAATCTATCAAGTAATAATAGAGATATTTCAAGTAATTATTGTTATAGATGCAGTGAAATAATAAATTTTATTCTGTAATTAATTAGAAATTACATGAAATATATTATTATATGTATAAATAATTTTATGAATTAAATAATTTATTATTTTTAATTATATTAAATTTATATAGAGGTACAATGTAGGTTTGTTCTTCTATTAGTGAATACAGATTGTAAGTATGGCTATACATGTAAAACATTTAAGTAAGAATTAAGAACAAATGGAATGACTATCACATACGAATGTAATATAAATTAAATCAATCGCATTTGCTATTAGATTGATTTGTTATCTTATTAACGACATAATCCCATGAACAAACACTCTTTTCGTAAAACTCAATTTGCTTATTAACAAAATCCAATAAGATTTTCTTTAAGCATTGTCGTTTCTCTATGTGCCATTGTTGTAAATCACTTCTAAGCTGTTCATTTGCACATTCTAAGTTATCATGGTTTGTCTCCACTCTTTTTACCAATTGTGGTATGTAACTGCCAAGTTTTTCTAATTTATCATCAATGCTTGGTTGCTTCCATAAAGTGAATGTAGCATTTGGTTCTTGATTTTGCAAATTTTGTAACAACTGAAAGAATAATTGATTAATTTTGACCTTATTATGAAGGAACTTTAATGTTATACTTTATCTTTTTCATTTCTCCTTTTTGATAACTCTTCCATAGATGC
The DNA here is from genome assembly GCA_963695495.1 of Hololepta plana. Classification (NCBI taxonomy): domain Eukaryota; kingdom Metazoa; phylum Arthropoda; class Insecta; order Coleoptera; family Histeridae; genus Hololepta; species Hololepta plana. The sequence continues at coordinate 6,294,516 of OY968832.1, read as the reverse complement.
ATCAAATATATTCTGATACACTTCTCTTCGATTAACAGTCTCCTGAACAACTTCAACATATGAAAGAAAATCTCTCACTGAATTACCCATAACATTTGCATATGAGGAAATCAATGCATTTTGTGCTGCAGCATCTTTTTCTGTTGAATTTGCAATATATTGCAAAATATTAGCCAGTTGTGGTTCATTTGAAGCCCACATATTGAAGATTGGATAAAAGTAATTCATCTCATTCACCAAATCTTGTCTCTCCTTATTAATTCTATTGGAAATTTTCTCTATGTTGGTTAACTTTTCTGTTAATGTACTTAAATACGATTTAACTTTATCAAATTCGGTATGGCGAAGTTTGACTATTGCACTATAGTTATTAGATACTTTAGTAATGGAATGAGACCTTTGTCTTCGATGCAAATTGAAATCCTACAAAATATTTTTAAATTTTGTGAATTAACTTGGAAACTATACTTACAGGTTGCTTAGCTGTAATGAATGCTTTAAAATGTTCATTGCCACTTAATATAGGATGTTGTACAATTCTTGTAATAAATAAATTTAAGGCTTTCATTCTGACTAGTATAAAATCTTTGGAGTAACGATCAAGTTGACCAATTAAGGAATGCTTACCAGGCAGAGGCTAAAATAATATCATTATAATTATACATGTTAATTCTGCTTTTAAAGAATAAATATACTGGTATTATGCAAAATGGATGGCTTTCCATTAATTTGTGTCTCAACCACATAAAATCATTATAACGTCTCCTCACAATATATTCATTCTCTGCAAATTCTATTCTAGCTACTCTCGTTGTTATTCTGAACGTTATATAAGTTTCTAATGTATCTAAATGCTTTTGTGGATTATCTATTTTAACACATAAATCTGAATTTTCATCCATATTCAGTTCAGATAAATTTTCAATGTCTTGTATAGTAGAAAAGCTGTCGATACTTGGTGACTGAACCTGAAAAACATTTGCTCATGTATGTAATGACAATAAATTAAGAAAATTTTCAAACCAAGGAATTCTCATAAGTCGAAGTATTTGATTTTTCATACTCTTTGGCCTCTTTCAGTATTGCCGATATTTCTTTGCTCTCAGTGACTACATCTAATACAGCTGACGTATTATTATTCATTGTATTTTCAAATTCTCGAAATACTGAAAGTAAAGCTTTATGCCATTAACTCTAACAATAACTATTTTATCTTCGACGTTTTTAGTGCTTTAATTTAATGAAATTATTAACCAATTAGTTATATTCAAAGATTATGCACATTTTGACGTTTGTTTTGGTGCGATCTTTACGCCCCCTGCTATTTAGTAAACCGTCAAATTTTTATTTCTTCACTCGTATTGTTTGTTCGCTACCCGCCATCATCGGTAATACTTTGTACTACAACGGTTATTGTAAGGTAGCATTACTTTCGAAGAATAGATTATCTTTGATTGTTACGCTCCTAACTTTGTGGAACTATTGCAACAGAAAAAATTCAGATTATATATAATATGATCAAAATTCAATATTATCATTATTTTCAATGTTTTGTTATCATGAATATTTATTTATTATTTCATCTAGGATTTTTGTTACCTAAGACTTAAAGCTTCAATATATTATAACTATGTTCTAATCAAATCTCATTGTTAATTAATGTACGGAAATAAATAATTAGCAAGCGTAATCACTGGTTTTAGTTTCACTGCTTTAATTTTGCTGTGTGTGTAATCCACTTCTTTATTTTAAAGTTTGCGGTAAGTAAACAGTGTTTAGTGCAAAGTTCGTTTGTCGCAGCACAATCGGTAATTTTTAGTTACTAAAATCGAGCCGAAAGTGAGGTCGTCTTGAAAGAAATTTTTCTTATGCTATGTTTCTATAGATGTTTTAATGCATTATCTTTGTCCTTTCAAGTCTCACATTACAAGTATTCGGATCTGCAATATTTAAGTGCATTGAGTTTTATTCAAAGAAATGTTCCATTTGGCCTAATCAACTATGAGTGATTTATTAAAATCGGCATTTGGGTATTTCACTACGCCAAATAGTTCTCAAATTGATAATAATTTTGTGGGACAAATAGTTGAAATATCAAATGTGAAATTAAGAATCAAAAATGTTATAGCAGAAGGTATATGTCAGATATTGATTTTTATAGCTAAAATAATATTTTTATATAAATTTTCAGGTGGATTTGCTATCGTTTTTGTAGCACAAGATGTAGCAACTGGAAATGATTATGCTCTTAAGGTAATTTCCTTTCAATGTAATTGCCAAATAACTGAAAAATTACATTACAGAGGTTGTTAGCAGCTGACGAAGAAAGTAAAAATAATGTCGTTCAAGAAATAAATATACTAAAGAAATTGTCTGGTCATCCAAATATAATACAATATTTGTCTGCTTCATACATAGATAAAACCCAGACAAATCATAATCAGTCAGAGTATTTGCTAGTAACTGAATTATGCACAGGTACAATGAAGTTAATTATGTAAGTGTACATCAATTTTAAACGATTTTTCCAATTCTCCATAGGAGGCTCTTTAGTAGAAATATTACAGTCAAGAACAAAGCCATTTGATGTTGAAACCATATGTCGAATACTATTTCAAACATGTAAAGCAGTGATTCACATGCATTCTCAAACTCCACCAATAATTCATCGAGATTTAAAAATTGAGAATTTACTTTTGAACATGGGTTCTATTAAGCTATGTGATTTTGGTTCAGCAACAAATGAAATTTATCGTCCAGATAATACGTGGAATGTTAATCAAAGATCTACACTGGAAGAAAATGTAATTCATGTTTGATTGACTGACTTATATAGAAGTATTAAAATATGTATTGCAGATGGCCAGATTTACTACACCAATGTATCGAGCACCAGAAATGGTTGATACTTGGAACAATTTCTATGTTGGCACTCCAGTCGATATTTGGGCAATAGGATGTATATTATACACATTATGTTACATGAAGCATCCGTTCGAGGATAGCGCCAAGTTACGGATTATCAATGCTAATTACCAGATTCCTCCAGACCCAAAGTTTTCGTGTTTCCACGATATCATAAGTAAGTTGAAACAAATGATATCTCTTTGAAACTTTAACAACTGCACTTGTAGAGGGCTGCTTACAAATCGATCCACAACAAAGACTTACGGCAGCCGCAATATTAGAAAGACTGGCAGCTATTGCTGAAGTTAAAGGCTTCGATATAAAAGCATCATTAGAGATAGAGATTGCAGAAACGGTTGATGAAGCCAACGTTAGTAACGGAATGAAGGCAGCACAATCGTCGCCGCCACCGCCTAGGCCTGCACAACAACCTTGCCTGAACAACATGCAGGTTGGTTTTGTTTGATTAAAAATTCATTCAATCTTGCAATATAATATATGTCCGGTAGCAACCACCGCAGCGACCTAGCCAACCACCTGGAAGACCGTCACCGCCGCAGATTAAAACGCCACCACAAACGAGACACGTGCCTCCTTCACATCCTCCTGCTCCTACTACGTCGCAACGATCGTCCGATTCGAAACAACCGAGTAGCACCGGGTTGTTTTCGTCATTGAAAGGCGGTGCCGGTAGCTTTCTAAAAAACCTCAAAGATACCAGTTCCAAAGTAATGCAAACTATGCAACAGTGAGTAACAATTAAATAATTTAACTGCTAACACGTTGCCTTTAATCTAAAAATATGCAACTTAGGTGACATTTAAAAGATACCACTGCGTTAATTTATTGTCAGGCTGCCAAGACTAATGTTTATCTTGGTTTTATTCTATTTTACGTTTGTTTGTTATGATAATTAATACGGAGGATTCTTTTTAAATAAGTTAATTTATTATCACAATTTCTGTATGAAATCTGTTGCTTCGATTATCCGATTGGCTAATTTTTCCCATGCTCATTTGCGCCAATGTGTTAGTTAATTCTTCTTGAGTATGAAAATCACACTTTTTATGAAACATCTGATTTAAGCCAATTTCGATGTAACTCGAGGATCGGTTGTACCAATTTCAGGAATCAAAACCCATCTTGAAGAATTCACAGGACAGCCTGTGTTAAACTCAATCGATATTCTGACTTCTCTGATCTCCTTCAATTTTCTCCTCGCTTAGGCATGATCTAAACAAGTGTTAGTCATTCCATACTACTTCTGGAACTCTACATGGCGGATGAGGTAGAACTTCCCAGTCCCAATTCCTAATTTTGTTGCTGCTCGATGTTCGCAGAATTCGATGGGTTCCATTTTTTTTTTGTTACCATTAAGATTTGATGGATCCCTAACAAAATCGAATTTGGTAAACTCGTCATGATCTTAAAAGAGACCACCTATATTAAAATCTTTATTCACTTCGTCAAAAATACAAACAAGCAGTATCAATTTCTTTTAGGACAACCAAACCAATACTATCGATATTTACTCGAAATAAAGTGGTTGTTTTTTTTAATGAAGCGAAATGGAAACAAATTGTCTGCAATTTTGTATTAAATATGGAGAAGATGTTGTGTAACAGGACTAATAAACCTCAACGAAACACGACTTTAATGAAAAATCAGGAAATTATATGATGATGATGCCTTAAATGGCAACATAGATACAAATTAAAATCAAGATTCGACCTGTTTTCAATCCTTGCTGCAATGCAATGTTTAAAATTTACCTGATAAGAACAATCAAGATGACAAAACACTAATAAAGCTCAAGGAACAGATAAAATACGTGCAATAATGACACGTGAGCTCCCAAAACAAAGAAATAGTGCTACCAACGTACATCTTCAAAGCGATAATAATCATTCTCATAAACAATTATAAACGCAGATATTATCTTCATACCTAAATCAGGGAAAAGCCTAAACGAAATATTATTATATCGTGCAACTAATCTTTCAATAACAATGTCAAAGATACCAGAAAGGCATTTAATAAAAAGAATATTGTAATTTACCCAAGAAGAGTGGATATCACAACATTAATTTGAATTTAGGCAGGATCCATTCTACGGTCCAGCAAACGCATCAAATTAGACAATATTTAGAGCAAGAAGATTATTGCAGATCAGTATTATAAGACGTAAGCCAAGCCTTTGACAAGGTTTGGCACTCTGGACTGCTCTATAATATTCAAAACAATTTTCAAATTTCATATTAGTCTATTTGCATCTTTTCTCACAGGTGGAGACTTTAGGACCAAAGTTAATGACCCTGTATATAATAATATCGGATGAGGCCACTATAAGAACCTTGATTTTCCTCCAGAATCATATCAATGAGATACAAATGTGGTTAGAACGATGGAAGATACAAATAAATCCAAAAGCAAACCAATTGATTTCACACAGAGAAAGCAGTATTGCCCATCAATATGTCTCAACAACAAGGAAATACTGCGAGCCTCTAATGCTAAATACGTGGGCTCTCATTTAGAGTCCAAGCTAACACGAAAAGAACATGTTACCAAAAGAGAGAAAGTAATGAGATCTAAAAATAAAATAATTTTATTGGTCATTTCGGAAAAAAACCAAATTATCCCTTGAAAAGGAAATTCGAATTTATGAAAGTATTTTCAAACCAATTTGGACTTACGGCATTAAAATATGGGGTTGTACTAGTAAATTGAGTATATCTGTAATTCTAAGATGTCAATAAAAAATTATGCCTAATTACTAGTGCACCCTGGTATGTTACAAACTTAATACTGCATGAAGACTTGCGAATTCAATTTGTAAAAGATGTGATATAACTAAATCGAAGACTGAAAAGATACTGGCCAGCTGATCTCAAGGAGAGCTAAAAAAGAAATTCCATCATTGGGTGGAATTTCATCATGCCAATATAGAGCATCTAAACTCTAAATTAACAATTTAGTTTATAGAATTAAACAAAAACTAATTCTGATTGCTAATATAAAAGGTCACTTAAAATACTGTGTAATCAGAATAGGAAGTCATCTGAATAAATTTGGACAGAAATGCGAACGTAAGAATCGTGGCAAAGAATTCGATGTGGTATTGCAACGATACGAAGACGAAGGTATTGAGAATTCTGAATGATAATGGAAAATTATCAGTTGACTTTACACAAGTCATTTGGCTAATTATAGAAAATGTATTCATTATTTAATTAAATACCACATCGTTTAATCAATTGCATGTTGCTTTATAATAATTATTGCTCTTAAATTGATGATTGGTAAAATCGAATACATTTGTAAAGACCGATAACCACCGAACATCGAATAACTTTGCAGTTCGATTGTACTAGGTACTAGCTATTCACTGAAGTATTCGATAATATATTTCAATATCCAAGTATTGAATTCCGCCCATTACTAATCTGAACTCGTGTTTCGTTTTCCAGAACCATTGCCCGAAGCGATTTGGACATAAGTTACGTTACGTCGCGAATACTCGTGATGCCGTATCCATCGGAAGGCATAGAATCGACTTATCGAACGAATCACATTGACGACGTGAAACTGTTTCTGGACTCGCGTCATCCGAACGCAAAATATTCCGTCTACAATTTGTCCGGTCGCACGTATCACTCGAAATTCGGTCAGGCGCGTGTGATCGATTGCGGTTTCGCCTATCCGGAGAATTTCCGTTCGCCACTGTTGAACTCGATGTATCAATTGTGCGAGGACATTTATCAGTATCTATCGGGCGACAGTCGTGGCGTCGTCGTCGTACATTGTTTGGACGGCAAATCGACCTCGGCTACGATGGTCTGCGCATTGATGCTGTACGCCGGATTGTACGACGTGCCGGAAGACGCGATGCAAATGTTCGCCGTCAAACGGATGCCGTCGAATATGAGAGCAAGCGAATTGCGGTACTTGTATTACATGGCGAACATCGTTCGCAATCCATCGATCTATCCGCACTACAAACTGGTCACCGTCGTTTCGCTGCAACTGGCTCCCGTGCCGTTATTCACCAAAGTGCGCGACGGCTGTCGACCGTACGTGGAGATTTACAACGAGAACAAGTGCTTGTTGTCGACGCTGCAAGACTACGAACGGATGCGATTGTTCAATGTGGCGGAGGGAAAGGTAACAATACAATGTCTGATCCTTTTTTTTTGTTTCTATCTGGGCTTCGAATTGTTACTGAAACGTAAACCGTTTATTTCAAATTCTCCTTTAGCAGAATCAATTGTTGCACTGCGAACGCAATTTTGGCTGTTGCTTTCAAATGATCTTATTATCAAAGCTGGGGCATAAATTTTATAAACTTTTTTCGGTAGCATTGAGTTAAATTAGATACAATTGAAAAAGGAAAAAAAATCATTCATCGTCTCCGCAGCAGAGCATTCGAATTCGCATAGACCTTTTTCAAAGTATAATCGATCCCCAAACGTCCACATGGATTCCATTGGAAACTGCTGCTTGAAATTTTCATTGACATTTTCTTGCAGTGCTTAATACCGTTGAACACGACGATCTGCGGCGACGTTTGCATCGTCGTCTATCACGCGCGGAACGTCTTGGGCGGCGTGATGACGCAGGGCAAAGCGACCGGCATCAAAATTTGTCAGTTCCAATTGCACACCGGTTTCATTGCGGAAAGCGAGACCGTTTTGCATTATCCCAAGTATATTGCATTATGAGAATTGCCATGAATTATTAAATTACTCGACAACAAAAAAATGTTTACTTTATAGAAACGAGCTCGACGATTTGGCCGAAGGCAACGATCATTATCAGGAACGGTTCACGGTATCCTTGAGCGTTTACGTTTCGGATCAGGAGAGAAAACCGACGCAACCGGCTCCATGGTTGACCGATCAGCAAAAGACGCGCACCGTCGACGTTTTGTTCGCTTCGCAAATCGAAAGGGACGAGACCATAGATAATTTTGGTATGGAACGAAAACGAACGTTTGAAATTTAACCGGTTGATATAACGTTTCTTGTAGCTAGCACTAAACCTAATAATAAACCGCCGCCTGTTAGACCGCCGCGACCGTCGGCTCCTGCACCAATTCCACCGGCGAAACCTGTTCATTTAGTAACTAGCGATGTAAGAGACTCCAGTGACTCTGATACGGAATGTATGGTAAGAATCGAGCATAAAAAATTAGGATAAACACCATTTCATAAATGAACTTGCATATCTGAATATTCAAGTTTGAAGAATTTGCTAAATGCCTGAACCGTTATCAGATATGGTGTGACACAAATATAAAAATATTACATTTTTGGGCATAATTTTTTTGTCTTTTCACAATCGAGCTGAACTGATATTTTTCGATTCAGCATGACAAAATGCATCTTAGATAACGCAAATTTCAATAATTTTTTATAACAAATTTTAAAAAGTCATTGCAAATTATTTAAAACGCCAACAAAAGTTATGCCCAAAACTATAGTGGTCTTATATTTGTGTCATGCCGTATATAAAATTAATCCCTTGCTTTTAGTTATTTAAAAAGAGATTCAAATTTCCTTGATTGATAATTTAAAAACAACAATTACTTTTCGATAATTTTAAACGCACATCATTCATACTCAACTGTTTAACGAAAAAAATATATTCTTAAACGTTCATTAGGCACGAAATATACTTTTTAAGTACGTTGTAAATAAAATAATCATAATTGCAACAGGCGTAGGTCTATCGTAATCATATTTAAAAAAATTGCATTTAATAACATATTCTCTAACTTATTTTCGTTTTTTTATCTGTATTAATCTTAAGTGAGTTTTCTGTCGTTTCTATAAAATCGAGTAGTGATTAGTAATGCTAAATATTCGTTTGATTAATCACTAGTACGAAAAAAGAAATATTGCAATGTAAAGATGTTTTAATAAGGAAACTGATGATGATGCTTATTCGCAATCAACGGTTGCACTAAAGCGTTACGCTTCAGGAAAAGTTAGTAAGCATTTACGATTAACTAACGTAGAAAGAATATATTAGCAAATCAGCCTACAAGTCTATCTAGACAGTAATTCAGTTTCTCTAATAAATTCAGGCAAGACTATGAGGATTTTATTAAAACGCCAGATGAAGAGTGTCAACAACATATATAACACATATTAACACCCTTGGTCTTTGGTCTTTGGTGGATTTGTTTTGAATTGGATTGCAACAGAGAAATATTTCATAATTTAGAATACAGAAATCAATATGCCAAAAGCAAAGAATTCAAGTAACAATCTACCATGTCTGCGGATTGAATAGCAAAATTGTATATATCAATATCTATTAAAATGCAAATCGTAACAATTCTCTTCATGTTACTTCGTCAAGTCGTCAACAAAACAGCATAAAGTCTCTGTTAGTTTTCAAGAGTTCCTGGTTTATTAGACTGAAATGAATTCATACTTTATGAAACATACAAAAAAAAGAAGGCAGATTAACGTTTTCGCAGTGATATGAATACTATAATAAAAATCTGTTTCCAGGAGCTAACTAAACGAATAAGCCTTTAGTATCATTTACGTTTTAAAATTACTAACTTTTTATGAAGAAGGACATTCATTATTAATCGCGAATAACGTTTTTATAAAAATTTAAATTCGGTAAACTCAAAACCTATAGATTACTCATTAAACCATTTCTTTTATAGCCCAAAGAACCGGTTAAATTGTTAGAAGACGAATTCGACTTATTGAACTTGAATTCGGAAACGATGCGGCCGCAGGAATCGAACAAATCGCCCAGCTCCAATTTCGACTTGTTGAGCGGTTTTGGCGGTGCCGATTCAAATTTAAACGCGCACAGGGGAACGTCGACGAACGAGAAACCAAACATTTTAAGGGACAACGATATATTTGATCCATTCGGCTCGGATAACAGTAATTTATTCGCGTCGTTCAATTTGAACAATACCGCAACGTCGCCGCAGCAGCCACAACAACAACAGCCGCCAAACGAAAATCAGCAGTCCAATAATTTGTTTACGAATATAGGTAAATCATTATACATCAGTTAGTCATGAATGCCCAAACTGCATCAACACATGAACTATAAATTATCTGTTAAAGAATAACTAGAAACCATTAAGCAGTTATACATTTGAAAAAAGTTTGCTATGCTTCGATCACTTCAGACACAGTATTAAGTAATTTTTTAATGTTCAAATAATTTAAAATAAAACGCTCAATGGGAAAACATCGAATATCATGCGGAAAGTTAGTAAATATTCAGTTTTAGTGTAAAATAGCGAGAAACGTATTATATCCATCATATATCTCCGAACATGTCCAATATTAAAACTTTTGCTCATGGTAGAGTGCACATTTTTCGGTTCTTGCTTAATTTGCACGTTTCCTTTTGATTCATCGGCGATTGACAGCTCAGCAATTTAGTTTTAATTATTTTGCCTGCACCGATGATAAAGCGATGACTAAGAATTTTGGACATTTCTATGGACGATTCCCCATTAGTTTTCAATTTTATTTCCTTATATTTTTGAATTATTAATTGCAAAGTTAAGATTATCTGTGGATATTCTATTCATGTATAGTTACACTTGCATGGTATAATGCCTAGGTACTATTTATATTCTTTAATTGTTTCTCAATTAATTGTATGACTCATATTATTATTATTAGCTATTATATTACAATTACAAGTCAATCGCAGGCACTCAATGAAAACAATACTGCATAAGCAGTGATTTTCACGAGCAACAGTAGATTCGTCGTAGAAAGTAATTTTCATCGAAATTTCTTAAATTTTCATCAAAATTACAATGATTTCCATTTAAATTTTGCGAATTTTTATTGATATTCAAACAATGATTATTTATCACCTTCATTGATTTCTTTCCAAAATACCACAGTTTTCACTGATTTTTCGATGTAATTGCTTTAAGTGTCACATATTTCCCATTGGAACTTCTTCAATGGCCTTTGTTAATCCCGTAATATTTATAGAAATTAATTTTGCTCGGTAAAATCCCTATGGTTATTGGAGTTTAATTGTAATTTGTTTAGTTTTCATTGATTTTCTTGGAAATTTATTTATTTATTCGAAACTCTTTTCTAGGTAGCGGTATGAATAATTGGACAGCAGCGAATAATAACAATAATTCATCGACCGGACCTTATAATGCACAACAACCACAGCAATCGGCAACGACACCTCAATATTCAACGACGCCACAACACGGTCCCTCGCCTCAGCATCAAGCAAAATCGCCTGCCGACAGCCGACCGGATTACAGTCGTTCGCATTTCGATAACGTTTTCAACAAAGGCGACAAATCGAAACCGGTGGCGAACAATAAGAACGGCGGTGACATTTTCGGCGATTTGCTCGGATCTCAAGGTTACGAGTTCGCTGCGAAGAGAGATAACACGCCAAAAACCATTAACGATATGCGAAAAACCGAACTGGCTAGGGATATGGACCCGGACAAGTTGAAAATCATGGAATGGGTACGAGAGTGACGGTTTCTTAAGTTCCCTACCGACTTTCCATATAAGTGACTCCAGTCGAAATTAAATGCGAGTTTCTTTTAGGTGGACGGCAAAAAGTCGAACATTAGAGCTTTATTATGTTCGATGCATACGATTCTGTGGGATGGCGCCAAGTGGAATAAGTGCGAGATGCATCATCTAGTTTCGCCGGCCGATGTTAAGAAAGCTTATCGAAAGGCGTGTCTTGCCGTGCATCCAGATAAGGTAAGTAGTGGCTTGCATATCATTTAATAAAGGCCTTTGATTATGACACTTTTTCAAGAAAACTTTCTTTCTGAGTGTCATCCATGATTTTTTAAATGCCATTCAGATGATTTTCGTTTCTCACGGATGTTCAGTTCCTTTTTCGATATATTAGCGTTGTTACAGTTTGTGTTATTTCTTTCATTGAGAATAATTGTTTTTTCTACTTGCGACTTTTTATTATGCGTTGGCGATTAATTGCAATAGGGTGATTGGGATTTACCCAAGTGGTGCGAGATTATTGTTGCACCCGATTATGGCGGAATTAAGAGTTAAAGCCTCGATTCCTTTTTTTTTCTTTATTTTAAAAATTACCATATTGGGTTACTTTATAACACGTTTATAAAGGTATTACTTCGTTGAAGTTCTGGACATGACTGATAAAAATTATTTTTCTTTTGTGGTTGATTTTTTTTGGGTTTGTATGGACTAAGCGAAAGTGGGATATGAATTGGTCGTAATTTGGAAAATTTGGTTTGGTGTTCGACAAAATCGATCCATTTTGCTTCCCTTACAATGGATTTTAAAATACAATAGTTGTAGCCGGCTTCAGACTTCGAAGGTAGGTTTTGCCGAGTAACACGACGAATTCAATAACAACACTTTATTATTAAAAAAATGTAGCAAATACTACCTTTGGCTTCTCCACCGGTTTTCCAATATTACAAAGCCCGAACAGAAGTTTCCGAAGAACTGATGGTTAGACCAATTCTGACTTTGGGTTTGGGCTCCTCGGCTTTTATACTCACTAGCATATTGTTCACCCCGTAAAGTAAGTGGTGAGAGTAGTGGTTGGTTCGCGAGAGGAAGCGCAGGGGTGCACCTCTAGGGGAGGGTGTTGTAATTGTACCCATTTCAGTCTCCCCCTTTGGATTCGATTGTCTTCCCAACATAAATCAAGCATCTGGATTCCTAGGACCTCCACGTTTCCGTTTTAGTACAGCAGGCGCCTGAATGTTATCTTTTGGTCTTGTGATAGCAGTAAGTGCAGATGCGCGATATGCCTCGATTGGGGTATAGTTTGGGTTGTTCCGTTTGGGGATTTCGTAGGAGTTCGCTCCATTTCGCTTAAGGATTCGATAAGAATTCTTGTTCCCTTGGCTTAGTTTGTGGACGTTAACCAACACTCGGTCACCTGCTTGATATTGTGGGTCGGCAGCTCGTCTTTTATCACCGCATATCTTCTGTTGCTCATTAGATTCTTCGCGCGTCTCGTTCTTTGGCAATTTATGCCATCTGCTTTAGGTACAGTGTTATCTAGAGAACGAAACTTTCCACGTTTATGACTTGTTTTAAATCTATATGTATTTTTCTTGGACTTTTTTGCCTAAATGCAGAAATACTGGTATCACTGGAAATTTGGCAATGACGCCAAGAAATTTCTTTCTAGCCATTCGGGGACGTGCCACCACAAGACAAATTAAATCGGCCAATCTTCTGTTTTTGTGAGATCTTGTATTTTTTTAAGACACCTTTAATTTTGTTGACCAGATTTGCGAGTAAGTGCGTCGCGCACAATTCTAATTGTGAAACCGTGAATCTCTACGGCTTTTTGTTTCCCCGATTGGCGGACGATGAGTTTAGCAACAACGGTGATAGGACTGAGCAATCCTAGCGGATCAAACAATTGGGCTGTGTTTCCTTACTATTGTCCTCTTTGTTATTCGATTATTCTCCCTTATTCTCGCCTTGAAGTAAAACGTGTCTACAGTGTTGGTGAACACCATTCCTTGCGTCTTTGCATCGTGCTTCGCGAATTCTGTGGAAGATGGTGCTTCCATTAATTGAAATAGATTTTGTAGTTCACGTGCGTTGAATTTCCATTTTCGCAAAACGAATGACGCTGATTTTAAAACTTTATCGGCTCCTTCAAGATTCTGTTTCAGTTCGTTGAAGTTACCACCGTTAGTGAATAAATAATCCACATATTATACAGGGTAGATATGGGGGATCCTAATTATCCGTTCTGGCTTCTGGAAGACAGGAGGCCATCGAGAACACCACTTTCCAGAAGTTTTTTAAAGTATGAAATTACATCATAAGAAGCTCCTTAACATGAAAATAAGATGCTCCAAAGCCCAAAAGAAAATATGCTTTCGTTTATTTTTTATGAAAAAAATTCGAATTTTGAAACCGATCTTTGACGGCCAATATCTCGAAGACCAAGTATTTTCGGACCAAGGTTCATAGGAACTTTTTGACTTATTTTGACGAGAGGAATCGCCCATTAAGCGTTGTCGGTGTTATATTGAATCACCCTGTATATATCTTCGCATATTTTACGTGCTATGTGTGGCTCCGTTCTCATAATCTCTTCGCCTAACAGAAAAAGACAATGGGTGCCCAGATATGGGGTTGTCGGGCTTCCATAGCTGACCGTTTTCAGTTGATAATGACGTAGTTTCTCGTCTTGATTGTTGCTCCAAATGATCTTTTGTACCAGCCCATGTTCGGGATTGATTAATATCAGCCGGTACATTTTCACGTTATCAGCAACATACTGAATGGCGTTGAATGATATATTTGACGATCCTTTTTGAACTGAACACAAACTTGTATTTTTATTTACTACACTAATTAATTTACAAATATATACAAGTGTTGTTACATTGACTGTTAGTGAGTTAATGGTTAATTAATTCTTAGTCTTAACTTATTTATAATACATATTTTTGTCCCCTTCTTATATGAGGAGAGAGAGAGAGAGAGAGAGAGAATACCATTGAGGGACAAAATTGCCCAAAACCAGATTTGTTGGCTGGCAGTTTTGTCTCTCTTACAATTGACTTATGTTTTACAAATCGACAGCACCTGCCTTGTTACAATGAACCGTCAATAGTCAATTGTTCTTCTCAATGTTAATTCAAATCAAGAAACGGTTCATTGCAACAAGAAAAGTGCGTCGATTGATAATTATTTTTAATGCGATTTTCAAGGTGAATAATGCACAATAGCTATTCAAGAACTATTGTGGTAAATTAAAAATATTGATAATAATTTTATGAAGTGAACATACAAAACAATGCAGAATAGTTATTCAACAACTATTGCGATAAATTAAAAATATTGACGATTTATGAAATGAACAACAATCTTTCTTGGAATATGGTTTCTTTCAAATGCACTTTCTTTAACTTTGAGACATTGTTCGTTACCGACGAACAGCGACGTATCCACTAATCTTAAAGTTTCTTCATTCAATTCTCCATCTGCAGAGGCAAGCATTTTTAAAGCACTAAAACGCTATTCTCTCCCAATAAACATTACCAAGAACAAACCAATTGGAATCCAAAGCGATTTCAGGTAAAACAGCACACAAAAACCAACTTTTTTAAAAAACATGTGTATTTCCAGATAAAAAAAAAACATTAGGGCAAGCCTTTTCATACATGTACATTTGTAATGGGACCCATCGGGGCAAGCTTTTTTAAACAGATATATTTTTTAATGAGAACATATCCATAATAAAAAGACAAGCAGAAAACATATTTTCATTCGAATAATAAAAACAGTTTCTTTTGGAATAAATATATAATCATTTTATTTATTTACATATATTTTAATATAAGTCAATAATTTTATTTATTCCGATGATGTGGATGAAGCAGGAGAATTTGAGGAATTCCCTGAGCGGCTGCTGCAAAAAAGCATAATAATTAGTGGGAAATAATCTGAAATGTAAAATTTAATTGGCAACAGAAAAAACTTGATTTTATGTATAACAAACAAAACTTCTTGATATTGTAATAATTGCACGTTTATAAATATATTTCTATATTTTAAAATATATACGTGCGTGGTTTGGTTCGGGATAATTAAGTTGAACTCGTCAAATACTTTTAATTAATAAATTTAATTTATTTCTTTTCACAAGATACAATTAGAGAGGACTTACTGTCCTTGCGTCTTGGCTAATACAAACTAATAATACACTAAATCTAATGAGATCCTTTCAAAAAGTTTGGATGAAGTTGTTGTGATCTCCATGGGAGCTTTATTTTTCTTGCGGATTAGTTTGTTTCTCTGACACAATTTGCAATTTTTTATAAATTGTTTTATCTCGTTTTTCATTCCTGGCCATTTGTAGGTTTGCTTTATGTTATGGTAAGTTTTATGAAAACCCATGTGACCGGCTGATATTAAATCATGATATTCTTCTAATATTATTGGTATCTCATCTTTATTGGGTGTAAATAATACAGCGTGGTAGACATGTATTGAAATATTTGTATCTTTAAATATGAAGCGAAGTATTGTTCGATTTTTTCTCCATTTTAAGTTGCCCAGTGCTCTTCCATGTCGGGGTATATTTATAGATGTTACATTCTGATTCTGGAGTAAATCTTTGAATTTGACGAGTAAATTGAATGTGGTTTCATAATTCGCTTTCTCCCAATTGTGAATGATATAATAAATGTTATGAATATTTTCTTGAAAATATTTTATATCACCTTCATTTAAATTATCGAAGTTTTTGGCTAATATGTGATTGAATTTTGTATGTAAGTCTTTTATAGGTTTTTTAACGATTTCCAAATCCTTTGGAATGAATATCATTGTATTATTTAAAGAGTTAAGAATATCTTCTTTGAGTTCTTGAATGTTCTGGTTTAATATTATGTGTTTTCTTACTTGTTGTCTCTTCTTGTATAAAATCGGAATAATTTAGATATTTATTTGTGGATGTTGTAGTCAAGATTTGTTGATGCGTTTCTTGTAAAACCTCTATTTCATGTTGAATGCGACTAAGAGCGTCAGCTATTTGATTCGATTTTCCAGGACGATAGTATATTGTTTATTCGTATTCTTCTATTAATAATCGCCATCTAATTAGACACTAAATAACCAAGTGAGAGGTCGATGGTCTGTGAAGATATTAAATTTGCGACCGTACAAATATGGTCTGAAATGTTTAATTGACCAAATTATTGCTAATAACTCGCGTTCTATGATGCTGTAGTTACAGCTTTATTTAAAGTTCTGCTTGCATAGGCAATAGGTAGATCTTTTCCTATTCCTCCTTGAGATAGAACTGATTGTGAGCCGATTGCAAAGTTGCTAGCGTCCGTAGACAAATTGAATGGTTTATTGAAATCTGGGTATTATAGTATCGGTTCAGACGTTAAACAATTTTTTAATTCTTCGAAGGCTTCTTGTTGAAGACTTGTCCAGATAATTGGAATACCATTTCTTAAGAGTTTCGTCAAAGGCTACTAAGGTTTTACTAAAATTTGGTATAAATCGACCGTAATAATCAGCGATTCCTAGAAACGATCGGATGTCTTTTGTATTTTTTAATCGAGGGTAATCACGGATTACATTTATTTTATTTGGATTAAGCCTTACTCCGGTGTCTGTAATGTGAGGTGTCCTAAGTACATTACCTCCTTGCGTAAAAATTCGCACTTTTCTGGTTGAGCTTTTAAGTTAAAATCTGACAATCGTTGGAATACTTCCCTTAACCTTTTATTGTGAATAACTGAGTCTCCCGCATAGATAACCATGTCATCTAAATATACTAAACGCTTGAAATTTTGTATTCCTGCTAGCACTGTGTTCATGAAGCGCTGGAATGTGGCAGGCGCATTACGTAGTCCGAAAGGCATACGTAGGAATTCGTAGTGACCGTTTGGTACTGAGAATGCTGTTTTCGGAGAGTTTGCACTGCTCACGTTTATTTGGTGAAATCCAGAGGCTAGGTCGACTGTCGTGAAGTATTTAGAATAACCTAACTGATCCAATATGTCATTTATATTCGGTAATGGATATGAATCGCTAATTGTTATATCGTTCAGTTTTCGGTAATCTATTACCAGTCTTCATATCTTTTCCCCATTGACACCTGGTTTTTTTGGTACAATCCATTCGACGATTTACTTCATCTTTATGAGCATCTGGGTATCTGTAGGTTCTGCAGTTTACATGAGAAGTTGTTGATGTTGGTATGTAATGTTCGATTGCGTTTGTTGAACTTATCTATGTAGATAATGTGATTACCATCGCGGCAAATATCTATTAGCGATGCTTCCTCTTCATTGTTGAGGTGATCCTTACGCAGCAGGTTAATTATTTTGTTTAATCTCTATGTTGCGAAGTCTGTATAGTCTAACAGATGAAAGAAGTCCAGGGCAATGGAATGTTAGGAATGTTATTTCACGTCCTCATTTAATCCGTGTGTTATAATTGATGGATATTGAAACTGTGTCCCATCTACCGTGCAGCAAGCCAAGTAGATTGCGAGAAAAACATCGCTAAGCCATAATAAACAATTGTTTGGACTACTGTTATTCTTACTATAGCCACACATGTCGGAGATATTGTGCTGCACAAGAATGATGTAGATGTACCCAAACACAGAGGCGTACCAAACTACAAAATAATTAAAATTAAATATTTTCATATAAAAATTGTATTTTAGGTACACAGCTCAAGAATAAGACCAAAAACAATAGAAATTCAATAATAAAATTTATTATTCCATTTGATTCATGATAATTTCATGTCAAATTTATTTGAAATTAATACATCGATCTTCTATCGCACTTTTGCGGGGTCCTTCACTCGGCTCGATTCGAGAAGCGTACATTGATTCTTATATGTGCTGCATCAATCTTTGAAAATCCGTGAGTGAAATTAATTACCATTATCTAATTTTAATGACATGTTTAGTACAGGGAATGATGTTCCCAAATTATTTTGACGTTGTAAGAACATGTACGATTGATAAAGCCTTGCGAGCTCATTCTAAAAGTAACAAAAATTCTTCTTGATGAAATCTTAACGTGTATATGTGTTTTTGTATTATAATTTAATTATGATTGGAAGAAAGGGAAAGACTCTTAGTGGAGATGCTTGGGAGATTATTGTGAATGTAATGATCGTTTGCGAAAACCGAGCGAGCGGCATACTAATGTTTCTACCAAAACGCTTAGAAGGATTAAAAAAGAAGATGCCAACCGTGTAACGTCTGCTTCGAGCCTCCTTACACCTGGCAAAAAGCGACCGCATTTGAACGTTTTGGATAAAATTGATTATTTCGATTTTGCGATTATTCGGAGAACTATTGAACACTTTTATTTAGTGCGGAAAGAAATTCCGACCCTAAAAAAATTGTATTTATCTATCCGAGAAAAAATTGAGTTTCCGTGGACGACAGAGACTCTTAGAATCTTGTTGAATAAGAACGGTTTCCAGTATAGAAAGTGCAAAGCAAATCGTAAAATTTTGATAGAAAGGCCTACGATCGTATCTTGGAGGCGCATTACCTGCAGGAGTTAAGAAGATATAGATCGGACAATAGGGCCATAGATTTTATTGACGAAACTTGGGTGAATAACGGGATGATAGTGACCAAATGTTGGCAAAGTGAGGAAGTTTTTGGTGTAAAATCGGGCACTAGTTCTTCAGGTAGATACAAAAACAATACGCCATTATTCCAAGCACTTAATAAGTTATTCCCTTTAATTTTTTTGGTAGCTCGATTGATTATTGTTCATGCCGGAACAAAGCATGGTTTCGTCAATGGAGCGTAATTAATTTTTCGTGCTGGGACCTCGTCGGGCGATTATCATGGGCAGATGAACGGTGGTAATTTTGAAAAGTGGTTAAAGGAGAAGCTATTTCCTTTCATCGAGCCCCATTCAGTTATCATAATGGACAACGCTCCGTACCATTCTGAGATACTGGACAAAGTTCCGACGAAGTATTCGACAAAAGCCACGATGATCAATTGGCTTAGCAAAAAACTCCTTTCGTATTGATGCAATAAGGCCGAATTGTATAACATTATCAACAACAACAACAAACCACAAAAAAAACTTACAAGATTGCCCAACTGATTGAAACATATGGTCACATACCATTAAGACTGCCGCCCTATGTGTGTGAATTAAACGCAATTGAATTGGCGTGGGCGAAAGTAAAAACATTCATTAAAGATCGAAACACTGAAGGAACTGTCTCGGTAAAGAATTTGATAAATCTTACCATGCAAGGAATTGCATCGGTTGCTGAGAAAGATTGGGAGGGCTTTACAAACCATATTGAAGGCATTGAAAATCACTACTGGGAGAAGGATCGATTGATGGAAGAGCAAGTTGATGAGATCATAATTAACTTACGTGAGAGAATTGATGGGGTATCAGAATCTTCGAGTTCGTCGGGAGATAGCAATGTCACGTGAATTTGTTGACATAGTTGATGTTATGCTTCTGTGGAACTACAAAGGTTTAACCCACCACGAATTTGTGCCTGATTGGACTTTCAATCATTTCCAAACTTTACTGCAAGCAACTGAAAACAATGCACGTGAAATTGGCCGAGCCTTACCCAGCTTTGGCTTATCGAAAGGAAGTCTTGTACGAAGGAAGAAAGCGCTCGTCGGAAGTTACGTCCGCGAAGGAAGTGCGCCATTGTTCAGAACACATGACTCGAATGTTAGAAAACTCCGGACTATGATCTGTATGAAGAATAAGTTCGGTCGTGTCAAGTTCTTTGAATTTCTGTTTCGTTTGCCCTGCCGCTTTGTGATTTTGACGTTGTCCTACTGCAGAAGTTCGCATATTAAATTGACCCGCGCGAAGTATTCGCGTTTCCAGCATTCTTCAATAGCATGCCCGGATTTCTTACAATATCTGCACGTAATATTTTGAGCGGACTTTGGGTTTTTATTTGGATTGTGATGGATATTTGAATTTGGTATTTGATTTTGATAACCATTATAGGATCTATTTTCTTTTCTTGGAATAACAGTGAGTAGCAATGTGTCCCGGTTGTTTGCAATAATTGTAGAACATCTTTTTTTTTTGGAAATTTTGTTGCTTCTTCATGTGATTTAAAAACTTATTCCTCGCTAAGGGCTAACGAAACTACTTCTTCTTGTGTAAAGGGGTTTTGGGCTTTTACCAGAATCGATAGGTCTCTTTCTAAATCGTTTACAAAGACGCTTAAGGCTTGATTTTTGAGTAAATTTTCACAAGCGACTCGTGGTTGTGGTTGGAGTTGATCGTCCAACGTATTTAATAATTTGATGTAACACGCTTCGACCGGAGTTGAAAAGGAGATTACACTTTCAAACGGTTTTTGTCTACATGAATTCAATTCCAACTGCCATTGCCCTGTCGTTCTCCGTTCGCCATATATTTGAATTAAATGTGCCTTTAATCCAGGCCAATCAGGAAATTCGCGATTTCGTGTTAACGCACGAGCATTGTCAGTTAGTTTTGTGTTGTCCCTCGACACACATCACTTTCTGTAGTTCTTCGATGCTTCGGCTAGCTGCATTCAATTCCTCGAAGTTACTCAGTCTTTGTAGATGCGGTATATGGAGTGTAATGTTCATCTTTTTACTGGATGTTGTGTTTATACAAAAGTCACTATTGATATTAAATTGAGGTATGATGTCGTAGTTGATGAAAGATGTTATTTTCCGCTGTGGTTCCACGAAAGTCTATTCGTGTAAGCTTTACAAGTTTCGTTTAGTTTGAAAATGCCTGTACCAGTTAGTTTAATGTTAAAAATCTCTGATTCGTGATTACAACTTATAGTTAACAATTGTTTTGCCATGATTGTGTATAACCACGTGTTTTGTCGGTATAATTTATGAAAAATATTTTGGTTTAAATTTACAGTATGCGTTTTGCACGATGAAGGAAGTGATGTGGTGTAAGATAATAGCTTGATTTCGCAGTCAGCTTCGTTGACCGTTAATGAAATTGGTTTTTCTTGATTACAAATTTTGACGTTTTTCATCTTTTTTCATCTGTGCAGATCGTTATCGTTGAACGTTACATAGTGTTGCTTTATTAGATCAATTGCTACATACGAATAATCAGGTTGTACGAAAACATGAAGTGTTTCCGTTTGCTGAGTTGGCAATGGCAATATGTGATAGAGTTTGTACTTGATGGGAGAGACTAAGGGTATACGAATGACATATACTAAATTATTGGAGCTATAGAAAACGCTTAAGTCTGCGCTGTCTATAAGATTGTGGAAATTTGCGAGACTTATATCTGATGGCCAAGTGCTTGCAGCAGGTAAATGTGTTGATGCCTCTCGCAGTTTCGCGATGAACATTATTGGCGAGATTATTGCAGGATGTATTACGCCTGATTTAGCTGCAACTATGGAGTTTAT
This sequence comes from Hololepta plana, assembly GCA_963695495.1. Classification (NCBI taxonomy): domain Eukaryota; kingdom Metazoa; phylum Arthropoda; class Insecta; order Coleoptera; family Histeridae; genus Hololepta; species Hololepta plana. The sequence continues at coordinate 6,272,686 of OY968832.1, read as the reverse complement.
GACGGTTTCAGCCTCACCTTGGAATATTGTTAAGAGTGTAGTGAGTATATTGAAATAGGTTGCCATTTTTGCACGCAGTTCTAATCGATCGGTGTCGGTTGTCAACTGTGCTAGTTGAGTTATCGCTAAAGATAAACTCGCACTTAGTACGTCTTCATTCTTTGCTGTTTGGGCCCTTGTCCCATTTACTGAAAGTAGCGTCGAATGGACTATATGCGATTGTTGTTTGAGCAAGGTGATTACGTGTTCTTCATTTTCTTTAAATTTCCTGATTTTTTCATTGTAAAATTTCGCGTCGCTGTCGTCGAGTGTTCCGAAAAGGAATTTGCTGGTTTCTCCTATTACATTGAATAATCCCCGTCTCTTGCGCGTGTCAGTTTTTCCATTGTCACCATGTAATAAGGCAAAGAGGGTGACTAATGTTTGATTAAATTTTCTAAAAATAGGTGTTAACTGATCGAATACGTCGCAATTATCCCGAAGTTCTCGATCTTGAGTGTCTTTGCATACGTATGATGATAGTAGATGCCAGTGATTTAAAAGTTTAGTGATGTCTTCGAAATGTGATAAGTTTGTGTATACCAACAACTCGAAATGGTTGTTGCTCATCAGGAGATCCTCCCGCGCCTCAAAATAGACGCCTGGATTTACGGTGAACGGCTGGTTGTGATAGAGTAGGGCATTGGCGACCAGCAGGAAGCTCCTGGAATGCAGTAATTGCCAATAGAATTAATGTATTTGATTCCGATGTATACGGTATGGAGAACCGTTTTTGTCTATTATTATATTCTCATTATTTTCAATACTTTGAACCATGTAAGGTCCCAACCATCGATTGTCTAGTTTGTTTTTAGTTTGATTATTTTTTATGAGAACTTCGTCTCCAACGTGAATTGTTTCAGTATATGCCCTTTTATCCGAAGTGGTTTTACCACTTCGACACACTAATTCGAATGGGGTGTTTGGTTGAGTTGTGTTCTGATGTGTTGTAACTCAACATGTAATATGGGAACAATGTATCCCATTCGTGAACGCTGTTGTCTATGAACGGCCTTATATATTCAATTAATGTCCGGTGACTTCGTTCTAACGCGCCGTTCATTTGTGGATGATACGAAGTTGTATTGAGCTGCTCTATTTTTAATAATTTGCACACATTCTTGAAAATGCTGTTGAGAAAATTGCTGCCTCTGTCCGTCAGAAAAGTTTTGGGAATGCCAAATAGGCATATCACATTTTCGTCTAGTGTTTTTGCTACTATTTCGGTGCTCTGGTTTTGTATTGCGAATGCAAATGAGAATTTCGTCAAGTAGTCTTGTAGTGGCAATATAATATATACTTATTTTCTTTGTTGGTTACGGGAAGAGGACCCACGATGTCCATGTATACTCTTTCAAAAGCTTCCGCAGATGTCGTGGTGATAACCATTGGTTGCTTGATTACTTTATTACGTGTCTTTACTTTTTGACATGTTTCACATTTTCTTATATATTCTTGTACGTCAATCGGATTCGGCTAATCGTTTGTTTGACTCCTCTATGCCTGGCGATTAAGCTGTTATGATTTTCTGCAATGATTTCGTTTTTGTCTTGTTGACTAAGAATGGAATCTGTGCCGAATTGAAACGAAGTTCTCAGATGATTTTTTATAATTTCTTCGATTATTTCGTAATCGATTCTAATTTTACGCGATTCATTCGGAAATTTTAACTTATATAGTCTATTCTTAATGCAAAATTGGTTTACTTCTGTTGCGATTTTATGTAGTTGATTGCTACTTAGTTGGTTCTTCGCCTTTTCTGTGTATATAATAAACAAGATGTTGTTATTATCGATGAAATAATTCGTTAGGTTCTTGTATGAGATTTTTTCTGAGCATTTGTGATTTTCTTTTCTATAGTAGTCAAGTCGTTTCGTTTTACGGCTAAGTCTTTTGAAATAAATTGTACTTGACATGAAGTATGAAGAATATTGTAGTTTTGTATCGGTTCTACCTCGATTTTGCAGTCATTTAATGTTACATCAAGAGGGTCCGGATTTAAGAATGGTAGAAACGCAACTCGATTATTGACGTTTATGAAACAATGTGGATTTAGAATATCGTTAGCGTGTGATGTTCTGCTAACTACGTAATCTCCGTCAGCGAGAGCTAGTCCGATTTTGAGAAGTTTCTCTGCACGAGATGATAACTACAGACTTAATGTTTCATCCGGAATTTCACTTGAAATCGCTTGTCGATAGAGATTTAAATTAAGACGATTTTCGATTAAAAATTGTTTCCTTATTATTCCGTCCCGGGGAATGCGGAATGAATCTTGCGTCACGTGAAATTTCACGTTTTTGTTGATTTCATTTATGAAGATTTCTACGAATCCAATTGTTTTTACGAAATCGGAGCTTATTCCTTGAAGTGTTACTGGATTTTCGATGACCATTGCATCATCTACTAGATTTCCGATGCGACTGATGTTGATGTCTGCACCAGTGTCGACGAGAAAATGACAAGAAGATTTTGTGAAAGATGCAGACGATAACTCTAAAGGCTCGTTCTCCTAACCGCGTCCTGCGTCCTAGAAAAGCAATCGCCGCAGCGCGTTACGCCGCATAAGACGCACAGTCACCGTTTTCCTAGGAACGAACTGCGTCAAGCGCCTACGCACTTACAAAAAGAGCCGAAAATTAGAGATATAACTATATCAAATTTCCGTATACCGTATTTGTTTCATTGTGAAATTGCAAAATGCAAGGAAGTGCGCGTTCCAAAATAATTAGTTCTTGCATTGTATATAAATATTTTGAAAATTTGATCGATGAAGAAGATTACATAATATTAGCAAACCGGAAGCGTAAGAAAACAATGACATTTTTTTTAACGCGGACAGAAGAAGGGCACTATAATATTTTGATTACTAAATATTTATTGGACGATGGGATAAAATTTCGAGAGTTTTTAAGGTTTACGCCAGATCAGTTTTTTACTATTTTACAATGTGTCAAAGAGAAATTCAATATTAAATCATACAACAGAGTGTCGACACCGATAACACCTGCGGAGAAGCTGTCAGTGACATTGACATTTTGACTATGATGACATGAAAATCTTTCGTAGATTTCTGGCGACTGGAGAATCTTACCGGTTGTTGCAATTTTCATTTTGAATATCACCAACTAAAATAAGTCTCATCGTGCCGGAGGTTCTGCAGGCACTGAGAGAGCATCTTACTGAAGATTGTTTGCCACCACCCAATAAGATTAATTGGGAAGAAAAAGCAACCGAATTTTGGACACACTGGTTTTTTCCCAATGCGATAGCTGCAATTGATGGAAAGCATGTCCGGATTGTAGCACCTAATAACAGTGGAAGCCTTTTTTACAACTACAAAGGCTACTTTTATACAGTATTACTTGCGTTGATTGGCGCGAATTATAAATTTCTCATGGTAAACGTAGGTTCATATGGGACAGAAGGCGATTCCGGTATTTTGAACAAGTCGAAATTGGGACAACTAGTGAGAGAATGCTCAATTTTCCCTTCGCCGTGATGTTTGCCGGATTCAGAAATTCTTTTACCTCACGTGATACTGGGCGATGAGGCCTTTCGACTAGATCAACATATCATGAAGCCTTATTCTAAACGATGCATATTAGAAGATGTTCGAAAGAAAGAATTTAATTATCGATTGTGTAAAGCGAGAAGAGTCGCCGAAAATGCTTGTGGCATCATGTGCTCAAAATTTCGAATATTCTTCACGTCAATTAATTTGAAACCGGAGACGGTTGACTCAGTAGTATTTGTTTCTTGTGCTTTGCACAACTTTTTAATATCGGAAAATCAAAATCAACCTTTATCGACTGTAGAACCGCAAGATTTTGAAATACCTAATAGTAACATACTAGCATTGAGAAGAATTGACGATTATGGCAATGCCGAAGGGTTTGCAGTAAGAGACCATTTTACCGAATATTTCAACGATCCGAGCTTGATAAATCACAATTAAAATTCCTTTTATGTATATAAAACACAATATATTATTATATAAGCATTTGTTAGATAACATGGAATGACAAAGAATATTGTATTATTTTGCATTTAACGTCTCCAGCTCCACGACCTGTTGAATTTTTTTTTCTTTGCTTCGAGGGTGAGTTCCGGCGGCAATTTTTTTACTGTCGTCGCCACTGTCTTAAAAAAAAGGTCGATATCATACTGTAAATTCATGCACTTTTGCATGTGGTGCGAAGGAAGTTATCGTTCGTTCGCTATTTGTACGTATCTCCTCGTTCTTTCTTCCTGTTCCTCCGAGGAAACCTCGGTTACAAGTCTTTGTGGGGTTGTTGCTCCTCACCCTCTTCCGGGTTGTGAATTTTGGAGCGCAAAAGGACACTTTCTCTTTTCCTGGTAATCCGTCTCCAAAATTCTCACCCGGTTGAAGAATGGAACAGATGTGGTTACAATACTGTCTTAATTGCCGTTCTAAACGACATAACGTTCTTGGACCTTTTCCTAAATATTGTCAACAAATTTAAAATACAAAAAATAGAAAGCGTACAAAATTGTCTTAGCCTACGTTCGGCACGAACATGCACCGCCTCCTTGAAGGTCTCTAGCCCTTCAATTAAGAAATAATTTGGTCTTTGTGTTTTTCTTAGTCTTTTTTGCCACCGCACGTTTTGTGGTTGTACCTTTTGTCTTTATGGTCACAGTCCTCACAATATCGTCTTTTCCAGGATGTACTTGAATTACTGGACCCAGTGGCCATCGTTGAACGGGGACGTTCTCTTCTTTTATTATTATTATGTCTCCGACTTTTATTGTGTTTTTTTCATCCTTCCATTTGGTTCGCTGCTGCATATGATTTAATAATCCTTGTGTCATCTCTCCCAAATGTGCTGCGTCTGGGCTGCAACTCTTTCCCATCTGGATAGCCTGTTCTCTGGTATATGCGTTACATCCTTCTCGATGATGGTGGTGAGAGGACATCCAATTAGGAAATGTGCAGGAGTTAGCGCGGAAATGTCGCTGGGATTGTCGCTTATTGGGGATATTGGGCGGGAATTTAATATTGCCTCAATTTGAATCGCCAATGTTTGAAGCTCTTCGAATGTATATAGCGAGGTACTCGTCACCCTTTTTAAATGGAATTTCAGCGACTTTACTGCCGCCTCCCACAAACCGCCAAAATGTGGAGATCGTGCCGGAATAAAGTGCCAAGTGATTCCTTCTTCACACAGCTCGCCAAGTTTACACTGCAAAAATTTTGATTTGTGCCTGAAACAGATGATGCATCCGCGAACGATCTGCTTGATGCTACTTCTTGCATTTAGAGGCCAATATTTATTTCTTAGTTCATATAGGGTTGCCTGCGGACCGGCATGAAACATTCTGTTGTGGCAGTCTTTAATTATTAATTTCGTTAACGGGTGCCCGGCTGGCAGAATACCTTGATGTTTCTGTTCGTAAGACAGATTGGCTTTACGTAAACGCCCTACCACCCGGAGAACCCCTTCTCCATCCAAAAATGGATCTAAATCTAATACTTTTGATGTCTTCTCTAGCGGCTTTTCCTTTTTTATGCTCTCAATTTCTTTTTGAAACGCGCTCTTTTGTACATGCTTTATAAGTGTTCGTAAACTATTTGAATACTTAGATGTTGCTATCGACCCACAGCGCTTTGAGTTTCTCGAATTATCCATAAAACGTATGATCCACGCCGTTACTCTAATGAGTTTATTTAAATTGGAATACTTCTCGAATATATTCCATTGCTCCGAGTTAGTGGCTAGGTTTACCACCTATTGTGCCTTCAATGCGGATTGTGTCTTGCGGCCATTCGCACTCCTTTTTCTTAAGAAATGATGGACCATTCCACCAAATAACTTCCGCGGGCTTTGAGCCGCGGGACAACAAATCCGCGGGATTCATTTCTGTTCTAACGTGTCTCCAACTCTCGGGTTTGGATAATTCCTGAATTTGTCCGATCCTATTTGCAACAAATGTAGTGTAATTTTTCGAAACAGATCTGATCCAGTGGATGGTGATGGTAGAGTCTGACCAGTAGTGGATCGAATCAAATTGGAGAGCTATGTATTTTAAGGTCTTGTTCATTAGTTTCGCCAATAATAAGGCCGCGCACAACTCGAGCCTCGGAATTGATATTGTTTTTAGCGGCGCTACCCTAGATTTCGCATACAATAGTTTACATCGGTACATTTCTTTGTCAATCTTTGACCGTAAATAAATACAAGCGCCGTATGCTTTTTCGCTTGCGTCACAAAAACCGTGTATTTGCAATTCATCAGCTCTTGGCGAAATTACACGTGTACATCTTGGAATTTTGAGTTGCACCAGATCTTTTAATTGCGACTGATAGGTTAACCACGATGAGTACAGATTTTCTGGGATCGACTCGTCCCAATACACTTGCAATAGCCATAGTTTTTGAATAATGATCTTCGCGGTTACCACGACTGGCCCTATCAATCCTAGCGGGTCGAATATTTGTGAAATGTAGGATATTATGCCTCGCTTCGTTACTCTTTGATCCGCTTTAATTTCGGGTACTGAATATTGTAGACAATCGCGTATATTGTCCCATTGTATGCCGAGCGTTTTTAGAGTGGCATGTTCGCCGAAATTCTTTAAGTTTTGTTTGCTTTTATCACACATGTGTTCGGTTATTCCTTGACAATTGCTCGCCCATTTGTGCAACTCAAAACCTCCGAGTTTCAATAAACTCGTCACTTGCTGACGAATGTGATTAATTTACTCTGTGGAATTCGCTCCACTTAACATGTCGTCTACATAAAAATCATTGAAAACGACCTTCGCTCTAATTGAAAATTTATGGCCTTCCTTTATGGCCAATTGCTGCATGCATTTAACAGCAATGTACGTCGCACATGTTGTACCGTATGTAACGGTTTGGAGTTCATACTCCTCCAGCTTTTTTGGTGTTGTCGAATCGCCACACAATTCGATGTACACTTTTTTCTTGTTCGTCTAGCCGCACTTGACGAAACATTTTCGAAACATCTGCACATATGACGTATTTGTACGTCCTGAATCTGAGTAAAATGTCGACTAAATCCTGTTGGAGTTTGGGTCCTGGTGGCAAAAACTCATTTAAGGATCTTCCATTATTTGATTTGCACGACCCATCGAAGACTACCCTGAGTTTTGTCGTCAAGCTTTGTTCGTTTATGACGCCGTGATGTGGAAGATAAAATGTCGTTTTGTCAAGCGGTTCACTCTTATTTACGCGTTTCATATGGCCCAAGCTAATATATTCTCGAATGAAAGCTTCATATTGTCTTTTCAAATCAACGTTTTTGCACAGCTGATTTTCGAGGTTCTTGAAGCGCTTTACTGCTATTGCTCTCGAGTCTCCCAACATCGGCTTGCTTTTGAACGGTAACTTTACCACAAAACGCCCAGTTTCGTCTCGAACATATTTTTTCGCAAAAAACGATTCACAATATTGCTCTTCTTTATTTAAATAAGGTGAGGTATCACAACCTTCCACCTCCCAAAATTTGGTGAGCAAATTTTCCAAATTTATATCGTTTTTCAATGCCACGTTGCATTGACTTTTTTCATTTGCTTTAGTTTCTCTGTAACTTCCCCCAACAATCCATCCCAATTGGCTCTTTTGTAGCGTGTACCCCGATGAATCCTTCACCTGTCCGATACACAATAACTCATAGAAAATTTCTGCTCCAATTAAAATGTCGACTGTGGAGGGCCTGTGGAATGTCGGGTCCGCTAATTTGATTGACTTCGGAATCTTAAAATTCTCTCTCTCAATAGCCTCGCTCGGAATCTTCTGTGTGAGCATTGGCATCACCAGAAATGATAACTCATGATTGAAATTGTTATGTAGAGAGCGAAATGATGTTTTTATATACTTTTGGACTATGTTCTCGTGGTTACCTACTCCCGTGATCGATACTTGAATTGGCAGCTTCGCCAGATTTAATTTGTCCGCCAATTTTTCTGAAATAAAGTTCGATTGGGCTCCCGTGTCTAGTAGGGCCTTCGCTTTTGTCCATTTATTATCTTTCCCTTTGATTTCCACCACCGCGGTGTTTAGAATTGTTACCGCTTTGTTGCAACTGTGCAAGCACGTGAGATTTGTTTCCGATTCGCTTTTGCGTTGCAAATTTTCGTCCGCTTGCATTTTCTCCTTTTCGAAATGCAGCAACGTACTATATGGCTTTCTACATTTCTTGCAATTGTTGTTTGAAAAACATTTGTTTGCGGAATGTCCTTCCTTCAGACATTTAAAACATAACTTATTTTCTTTTACGCAATTTATTCTCTCGCTCATTGTCATATTCATGAATGTTCTGCATCGGCTTACTTGATGTCCGTCATCACATACGAGGCATTTAATTTCTTTTTGTACTTGAGCGTACGTTTGCCTTTTAATTGTTTTGCCGGTGTTAATATTGCCGCTCTCCATATTTGATGTGCGGATTGACTCTAGAATGTCGCTCCTTTTTGTCAGGAATTCAACAAATTCTTTTAAGCTCGGTAACATTCTGTTAATTGTGCTCTCTTGCCACTCTTCGCGCAGCGACTTCTCCATTTTCGTTAAGAGCAATTGAATAATTAACGTATCGTCCGCGTTGGGCTCATAACCTAACGCTGCAAGCGCTCTCACGGTTTTTGTTATTTCGTCTAGATTTTCTCTTAACGTAGACTTATTTATTCCCGGCAATTTTATGAAAGATTTCACGTGACTCAATAATGAATCGCGGTTTATCGAAACGATTTTCGAGCAATTCCCACGCGGTATCATAAGTGTCTTCGGTGATCGGAATCGAATCAATTGTTTTGCCTGCTTCCCCAATTAAACAAGATTTTAGGTAGTGGAATTTATTTATTTTCGCAATTTGAGTTTTATTGTGTATAAGCGACTTAAATAAATCCCTGAACGGAAGCCAATCTGTGTACGACCCCGAAAACGTTGGTAAGTTTATGGCCGGCAATGACAATGGTTGGTCAACTGCACTATTATTTGTGTTATTTTCTCTCGCGGTTGCATCATTTGCCTCATTATTTAATTTTGTTTTAATTGTGCAAATACTATTATAGTATTTACCCTCAAACTCCGCGAATTCATCTTCTTCAATCTCAATCTCGGTTATTGCCTCTATTTCGCACTGCAATTTCTCGAATTCCGTCAACAGTGGCTCTACATTGACAAGATATTCACTTAACATTAATTTCTCCGACGTTTCTTGAATATTCTTTGAAATGCGCGTCAATTTAGATTTGATTTGTTTCTTCTTTGCTTTTAACTCTTTCAAAGCATGTTCTTGTGACATTTTGACGACTTTTTGGCGATTCAATTGAAGCAGATATCAAGGATGTAGGAAATAAATGAGAAGGACTCACCGTTGTTATTATCGAACTTCGGCTTCTCTTTCGCTCGCGGACTCGGCTGCTTCCTGATGATGCTGCTTCCGCTGGACGCTGCTTTCTTTCATGCCTCGGCTTTTCGGGAGGTTTCTCTAGCTTTCGCGACGCGACACAACATGCGATACTCTTTTAAAACTTATTAGTGTTTTAAATTAATAAATCCGGCTCTCGAAGGACCATGTAAATTCATGCACTTTTGCATGTGGTGCGAAGGAAGTTATTGTTCGTTCGCTATTTGTACGTATCTCCTCGTTCTTTCTTCCTGTTCCTCCGAGGAAACCTCGGTTACAAGTCTTGGTGGGGTTGTTGCCCCTCACCCTCTTCCGGGTTGTGAATTTTGGAGCGCAAAAGGACACTTTCTCTTTTCCTGGTAATCCGTCTCCAAAATTCTCACCCGGTTGAAGACTGGAACAGATGTGGTTACAATACTGTTTTAATTGCCGTTCTAAACGACATAACGTTCTTGGACCTTTTCCTAAATATTGTCAACAAATTTAAAATACAAAAAATAGAAAGCGTAAAAAATTGTCTTAGCCTACGTTCGGCACGAACACATCCTGTGGTTCAGCCAGTTTCTCCAAATATGCGAAGAGCTCCTGTTGATCTTCCCGCAGCGCATTTATCAGGTTTTCCATTCGTGGTGATTCCTTCCAATAAGACGGGTATTGTTGTTATTTTAACATTAAAACAAATTCGCATCTTTGTGTAAATGAATGTAATTTATTTGATTCACCGTCGTATTCGGGTGTCAAAAGCTTCTGCAAAAGATAAGAATTCTATATTTTCGTTAGCCATTTTACAAATGAATCGATTACCAATGTTATATCTTAAAATATTTTGTATGATGAGAGAAAAATTAGAAAAACAAAATTTGTTTATTTATTTATTTTTTTAATGGCTCGTATTTATTTTATTTTATTTATTGATTTAGTTCGTTACTTAATTTTCGTTTTGTTAATTTTCTGGCACGGCTTACATAAAATGAAAATTTTGTTTTGACTTACACGAATTGGATGATTTGGAACATCTTTCTTGGTTGATGTCGTCTCGTACCTCTGTTGATTTCGGTTTTCTTCTTCTGGATTTCGATGACTTTTTATTCTACCCGTTTTTCTTTTTTCTTTTTTTGTTTGTAAATCCCACCGCTGCCACCAGTTTTTATGTTGTGCCTCGACACACGAGCGGAAGAAAAACGATCGTTGTTTGTAACTTCTTTTATTTTACTATCTTATGATACATTATTTTTACCCCGTACTTATTACTACCGAATTTTGGATGATAACTGCCGCTTTCTTCCTTGTGTTTCCTTTTTGTTACTTCGCCCCTACCATTCCGCTTCTACTTCCTAACCCTTGGTCACTTTCGAATTGCCCGTTGTCCTCTTGAAATGATCTTTACTTAACAAATATTATTGGCTACCCTATTAATGATATTATCTGTACATATTTATTAACAACATCATTTTCTATTTGTCCCCGTTATACATATATTAGATAGTTATGCCTTATACTAATACGCGTGACTCATAACATCACCTTTGCTAAATGTATCAGATAAAAAAAATCTATGTGTTCCAGTTCCATCCTCAGTGTCAACATTATTAGCAATAATTATTATCATTGCTGTTCTCTCTGATAACAGTGTCAACTGTAGCTGAATGACTAGAACTTTCCAACGTTTCTTCTCTTCCTTTGGTTTTCCTCTCTCTTGGTTGCTTCCTTCGGCCAGGTTTCGATTCGTTGAAGCATTTCCTCGTCCAAAAATCCTTAGATTATGGTGTTGGGGATCTAGAAACAAATGAAAATGTATTAATTTTTTGAAATCATTCAATATTGGACAAATTTCATCAAACTACCTTCGATTCAGTTGCTTCCTTCTTGCTGATTTATCTTTAGCATTTGCATTGGGCTGCACAAACAATCATTATTATCTTTGACATGCATTTGCATCTAGCAAACAGTGAATCTCTCTAAAATGAAAAAAGAAATAGAGATTACAATCACATGTGAAATTATGTGATTTAATCATTTTAGTGTGGAATATCTCGAGAATAGCTCGAAATAAGTTTTATTTTTATTTAGTAACGAAATGGTTCTTTGTTCTGATGCCGTTATTTTGTGGTTCAATACTTCCTGTGTTGGCCACTTGTCTTTATCCTGTTGCAACCAAGATGGACCGTGCCACCAAATGTTATTGTTTAAAAATTGTTGGTTACAACTTCGCGAGAGAATGTGACCCGAAATATATTAACGGCGCTCAGATGTAGCTTTACTATTCTGCTGAGCGAAAATAGCGGAATGAAAAGTTTATATGTCTTTTATTTACTTTGATGTTTCTTTTACTTTTTCTTAACTTAATTTGACGTCGATATGATGTTGTTTCTTGATGGTTGTTGTTCGACTCTTTTTCAATTTATTTTTTCTCCACAAGGTAAACAAAATTTGCGCTTCTGTTTAACAAGGAATGGTAATTAGTGGTTAAGACGATGAATGAGAATTCGTTATTGTGAACGTTTAGACAGTTTTAGAATTACCCGTATTGAGAGAAACATTCGAAATTAAAATGTGAAGGCGTAGATACCTCCGTTAAATAGCGCTATTCAGGAAAACTATTTGTTTGTAATCGAACCTCTGCTTCTCGAAGGACCAGTAGTAACAACAGCTACACTAATTATCCTTAATTTAACTTTATTTGCACTATTTACAAATTTAAACTTCTCGACAGTTGGACAATGAGAATGATGTTGAGTTGTTCGAATCCATTCTAAATCCATTCGATTCTCAAAAATACCGGTGCATTTGAAGGTACAAGTTGAGGTAGTCGATGTTTAGTTGTTTTTAGTTTTGCAAAAAAATTGGACCGAAGACCTTTTTTATGTGCTCTGCATGCACAATGTATGTAAGGAAAGTTACGTGTTCTTTTCACAGTATGTTAAACAATTCGTGACGTTCCGATTGCCCCAGGGGACACTGAGAAAATATGTGGCCCAGGGTTGCCTTCTTCTTCTGAACAATCATGTGGGGAATGGGTGTATCCCTATACGATACAAGTGCGATGGCGATCAACAGTGATTCGTTCTTAGGATGGATACTATCTCCTTTCTTGTCTTGCGGTTTGTGTTTTTGAACTAGATCTTCGTTCTACTATATCCCAGGTACGATCTTCCATTTGACTGACTTATTTCCTTCCATTCCCTGAGTCATTTCTCATCAACATTCTTACGGCAGTGTTGGGACACATCTTTGTTCGTTATTTTCCTTAAGTTATCAGTGTGCGTGTGTGAGCGCCGCGATAGGATGTCGGCCTGCGTACCTTCTGGATGGAGTTTGTTGTAATATGTCTATGGTGGGGGGAGTGTTAGTCTTTAGGGCCCATATTAGGGAAGTTGCTGAGATGCATATACATTACCTGGAATATATTATAGCATTTTGGAGGGTCGGTAAGGAATAGGGAAGGCCTTCTCTGCCTCAAAAATCGTAGAGGGCCATATGCTCCTTAATATGTTTTTGTCGACGGTATTCTGGGCAAGAGGGTTCTGTTGATCTATGTTGTTCTTTGCAATATATACAACTGCGAGTGTCGTCGGTACATACATTGGTTTCGTGGATCAGCTGCAGATTTCGTATCTGCTTCCGGACTTGCAATTTTTTTTTGTGACCAAACCGAAGGCAATTGTAACACTGTATCAGCGGCATTATACAGGATGATTCAATATAACACCGACAACGCTTAACGGTTGATTATTCTCGTCAAAATAAGCCAAAAAGTTCCTATGAACCATGGTCCGAAAGTGCTTGGTCTTCGAGATATCGGCCGTCAAAGATCGATTTTAAAATCACAATTTTATTCATAAAAAATTAACGAAAAAATATTTTCCTTTGGGCTTTGGGGCATCTTAATTTCATGTTAAGCAACTTCTTTTGGCGTTATTTCCAACTTTGAAAAACTTCTGGAAAGTGGTGTTCTCGATGGCCTACTTCTTTCCAGAAGCCAGAACTTTTTTGTCCTTAGGATTTTGAACATTTGGAACGGATAATTATGATCCCTCGTGTCTTCTGGATCGAAAAGGTACTCTTGTTGGATAGCGCTATCTTGCACCGTTATCGAGAAATTTAATGTTTTTTAGGACCATGCCTGTCGACAATTACCCACCATCAATCATCTAGTAGGCTTATCTCGCTTATTAGTATGGTCACTGATTTAGATATTTACGTACTAATCTATGTAATACGCAACTTTACAGCATCAAACGGTATGCTGTAATGGAGTTTCTAACAACACTCTTTTGAAAATTTCAATTTCCTGAATTTTCCACGTCATTTTCTTAGGCGAAAGCATCCTTAAAGCAGATCAAATGTTGTAGACGCGCAATTCGGATCGCAACGCCTTATTAGGATGATTGTTCGTGTTATTCTTTTGATAATTCCACTGACATTGTAATAAAATAAAACGAGGTTTCCATAAAGTTGTTAGTTGTCACTGCTGCATTAAATTCAATGTTCATTCTGTTCCTAGTTCTTCGTGCAATGAATTTGATGTCGTCTTTGTTAGGACAGTGTTTTACAGGGCTTTTGCTAGTTGCTTTGGATGTTTATTTTTCGTTTCATGATTGTCTTCCGTGGGATCTATGATTACTATGAATGGACCCTTATCGTCCAGTTGGTATCTCAATCCTTCGAAATATCTTTTTGATTTACAATTTTCTCCAGTTTCCATTATAGTATGGTTTTCATAATTTTCCAAGTTTACGTTGGCCTTTGCTAATAGATTGTTGTCCGTTCTGGGCATTTTACAATGGAGGATTTCCCGTTCAGAGGTTGTAGCTCTACACCGGCCTTGGTTTTTAGTGCGGCTCATTGCCGAAAAAGTGGGCGTGAAAAAAATTACCGACTAGATTCGTGGGTTTGAAGAACGCGGAAATCTTGAAAACCTCAGGCGCTCTGGTCCTGGATGAAAGAATAAAACTGATAAATAAGCATAATAGACGCCTTTACAGTCCCTAAAATTGCGACAGATTCAATCGGGGACCTCAAAACGATATTTCCGTTAATATCGTAAAAAGACGCTTACAATAAGTCAATTTTCACTGTCGGTGTGCGATACAGAAACCAAAAATGTAGAATATTTGTTTTCGCGCCAACAGTTAAGAACGGAGGTGGTGCCCTATTTGTTTGGGGTTGTTTTTCTTTTGCCATTGTCGGAGATTTGGTAAAAATTTCTGGAATCATGCGCAAGGAAGATTATATGCAATCTGCGAAGCTCATTAGCTTCGAGAGGGCGATTGCTTGGTAATAATGGATTTATGCAGGACAAAGATCTTAAATACACCGCTCTGATTTGCAAAAAGGAAGTTTGTGGAAGGTTCTCCAAAGAAAATGGAGCAACATCCAGCACGAAGCCTTGGAGAAATTGGTGGCGATGATGCCAATAATAGTGCGCGCAGTAATTGCATTCAGAGGGGGATATTTTTATGACAATAGAATTTTATCTTTTTTGCATTTGTACGTGGAAACAAGTTTGTTGTTATGTTTATCTTTTACTAGAGAATTTGCTACAAGTATTATTTTACTTCACCTAATTAAATTTCGCCAATTATGTCAGCGTTTATAATTTTTTGTTCGTCCATTTTCCGTGAGTGACAGTGTACATACAGGGCGTGAAAAAAGTGTCACAAACTTTAAGGGGTGGTAATATGGCCCAAGATAAGCAAAACAGTCTTAATGAACGTGGGTCCAGAAGTGGACGGTTTCGGAAATATGGAACATTTGCAACTATTCTGTTTTTTATAATTATAAACAAAGAATGCAAACTATGAACAAAACACGAATGAAAAGTATCTCAAATAAGGTGATGAAAGTGCCCTGCTTCCATTCCACAGCAGCCACGACACTTTGCCGCAAGGACCTAACAACTCTTTCATCAATCATTGGCAACCCTAGTATTGGGTTAAATTCAGTGGTATCTTTCATCTATTCGTCTTTTCAGTTCCTGGAGGCCATTTGCAAGCGTAGCATAAACTGAACTTTTCCAATTTCCCGAATGAAAGAAATCTGGAGGGTATAAATTTGGCGATTTTGCAAAACATGATGCAGATCCATTTGTTCCTAAGCATCTTCCTTTAAAAATTCCGCGACAATGTTCTCTAAAAAGACAATTTGAAGGAATCTGAGGATTTCGATAAGCTTTAACAGAAATACATAACGTCTCTCTGCAATCTAGCATTAGCACGACCATAAATGAAATGTATGTCGGCTAATTCAGAATTAGAGTAAAAAGGCACAGCGAAAATTCGAAAAATTATCACAAACGAGACTTAATATCAACTTCAAACTCTGTGTATCAGAAAGCATTTGTTAATTACGCTATGAAAATGCAAGTTTTGTGAATGAAAAAACCGAAAATCGAAGATATGTTACAAAAAGTTCAATCCTCCGTATCTTCGAAACGGTGCATTCCCGACCCCATGTTGATTAAGACTTCTTTGCTTATATTGGGCCATATTATCACCCCTTAAAGAATGTGACACTTTTTTTAACAGCCTGTAGATTTAATGGAATAAAGGGGAAATGCACCGCTGTCGAAAATACTGTTAATTCTTTCGATGTTCGTATATTATGTTTATATATGCTTTTCTAGAATATCGTAAGGTTCTTGTTTTATCTTGTCATTGATACAATCTGTTTTGTGTTACTTTTACAAGATTACATGTACTTTTCTTCATTGACATTTGTTTATGTCATATCTTCCCTTATTTAATACTTGCATATGTATAATAACTATAATTTTCTTTTTGTTTCTACAGCAAACCGGTACCCCGAATGAAGAAGTGGCAAAACTGATATTCATGGAACTGAATAATGCATGGAGCGAGTTCGAGAACGATGCAACGCAACAGAACATGTTTTGTTAAATATTCGAGATTAATGCCTGAAGATATTTATGAAACGTTGAGATATTTGATAATGTAGAGAAGAAAAAACAAAACACATTCCCTTCCTCCCATATGTCTTAAATTATAAAATTAATTTATCAATTATTTGTGATTTGTAGCTCAAATGAACGGTATATGATGATGATGATCTGCTGTTAAGTAAAAAAGGAGCAAAAATACTTGTCTGATGTTGACAATATATTTTAGGATGATGCTATATTTAAGGAATCATTTGGATTTGAATTACTATTATTTTTAGTTATCATTACATTTTAAATTGTTTTGTCTCTGTATTAAGATAAAACCTCTATTTTATATTATTAATTTTTTAACTATTTATTTTCTTTGTCTTGAAGTTAATTTTAATAGTTATCATTAAGTGAAATGAAAACAAAAGGAAATAAATAAATTATATTTAAAGTTCATTTATATAAATTTCTTTCTTTCCTTATTCCTTATACACTATACTAAGCAACATATTCTTATAATTCTACAGCCAAAGTTTTAATTTCTGCTCTACATTCATCGTAAGCATCTTTATAATCTTCATGTTCTCTAATCAGTACCATCAGACAAGCTCTTTTCATGCCCAATGCAGCTCCCAAATCTGCTCTACTTGGGACATAGCAGTAAGGAATGCTCTTCTCTTCACATACAATCGGCAGATGACACATTATATCGATTGGCGTTACGTCTCCGGCAAATACAACGATCCCGGTTTCGCCTTTACGAATTCGAGTTTGAACGTCTTTTAATCCATTGCGCACAAAAGTTTTGTGCTTAATCGCTACAAAATAGGATATTGTAATGATCGATTAGTAATAAACGTTTTGTCTTACCCTTTTTGATGAGTTTATAGCATTTCTTTGCCAACTTCTTCGAAGCCATCGGTTTGGCTATGATACTACAATTTTCGATTTTCTCTTCGTACGAAAGTTCCTCATCTTTCACAGTTACGGTCGATTCATTGATAACCGCAGAATCATTCTTTTCCTGTTTGATTTTTGTCATATTTGATCACTTTCGTTTATTTGTTTACAATCACACGTGCATTTGATAATTTAGGTTAACTGCTAACCAAAGATACGGTATGTCGTTAATGCGCATTTGCTACGTGGCTAACTTCATTGCGAAATCGAAATTTGAATTTCGAATATTCCATTCATTCAGATATTGTACGAAGACTTTATTAAAAAGAAAACAAAGAAATATTATAAAGGACGAGCTTATTTAATATTCTAGGTTAACTCCACATCTAAATCATGAAATTTTGTTGTAAATGTGTTATTATAGGAATTCGAATCAACACAAGGATTGCGAACGTCCCACAAAATTGGACTATGTACTAGCAATAATAATTTTAATTATATTAATATGATTTATTTGATTATCTAAATAAACGGTATATCTTATGTGTGGAAATTGTTTCCAAATGGTATATTATCGCAAAATTATTTCACACTTTATTTTGATTAAAGTCGCTTTTTTATTTACGTATTGAATCTACAGGTTACAAACTTAAATACAAATGTAGTTAGAGAGTTTTTTTTTAATAGTATGAAGTAGAATTCGTAAATTTGAAATTTAAAGGGTACTGCTTTTTATGCGCTTGCACCATAGATAATGGTTGGTGCCTTGAACTTTCAACTGTAGCGGGTCAGATTGCTCTTCAGGTATTCTTAAATGACATAACAACCAAAATTATAAGAAGAGTGGAACTATGTCATATTATAAAATATGAAAACAACAAGAAATTATTGAACGAAAATAGAAAGAAATAAACTAGTCACGGAATCATCGTTCTTCCGCCCGTTTCTTCCTCGTGGTGCCGCACGAACGGCCGCCGCCAGCGCCTGCTACCATCGATTCGTGCTTCTTCTCCCCAATATCGAGCTCTTTACAGATGAATGTTTTACCTTTCATCACAGTAACTCCATCTTGTTTATTATCAGCATCATCTTCCTCCTTCTGTTGGACCTCAATTTGCTCTTCCTTAACAACCGTCTCATCTTTCTCAACCAGGTTATTTGCAGCATCAACAACCGTTGCAGCTGTTGTTGTCGTCGTCGTTACGGCAATGACGTTGTTATTGAAACAGTCACTTATTGGAAATGATGATGTCTGTCGTTCGTTCGTATCATTGGACGACACCTCGTTACTGTCGACGTTAATCTTTGTTGATTGTAGATCGGAAATTGAGAGATTGCCACCATCGTCATCATCATTGTTCAAATTTTTTTCGTCCATTGGCTCATCGTAATCGGATTCCGAATCCTTCTACAGCATCGACGATTCGTGAAAAAATAATGTAAATAACAAACCAAAAAGGAAGAAACGAAATTAGAGAAATAAAATCAAATAATAAACGATAAAAGTCGTCCCGGAAAATTTGAGGTGAATCAAAAAGAAAAGAAAACAAACAAGTGAGTCGAGAACAAATCGAGAGAAAGAGAGGCGAAAACAAATAACAATTTAAAGAGCGATCGTCTGGCGCGATGGTTTGGCATCGCATTGCCATCATCATCATAAATTCGATGTTCCCGTTTCTTTTTTTCTTTTCTTTCCTTTTTGGTCGTCTCATTTTCCGCGCCCCAATTTTCGTTTGTTCGCTCATAAATAACGTACTCGAACGTGTGCATAGGATCGTATCGGCGGCATCTCCATGTGTAATGGACAAGTGGCGTCCTCGAACACGCTCTCTATCGGTGTCTTGCACTCGATCTCCGACTTCACTTTACCACACGCACGGAACAACACCTGATTCGGATCCTATAAATCGTCAACGTAATTAATCAAATGTTAACATAACATAATCTTATTAAAATGTCACTCTACTCAAATGTCCTCCTAATGAACCGTCAAGGTGCGTCTAACACGTGAGAGTTTCTCGCGCGAGTTTACTCTTTGAGAGCCAAACTCTCACGTGAAAACGCCCCTGAGAGTTTAGTTTTCTCGCCGCTCGAAAACTCTCAGCTCTCATGTGTAGACGCTATTCGCAAACTAGCGCGAGAATGTGTCGTTTCTGCGAGTTTTCACGCAAGTCCCATTTAAAATACTACAGTAAAACTCTCACGTGTAAACGCAACTGAGAGTCTGGTTCTGAGAGTTTCCAAAACTAGCGGCGAGTTGATGAAATTGTCATGCGCCCGCCTATTTTATGGACTAGCACGTAAACTAGCACAATCGAAGGGAACCTGGGGAAGCTCTCACCACTTTCACGTGCAAAACTGCATAAGATTTAAAAACAAAGAGATCCCTAGAACGGGCTCGAAGATGTTCAGATTCTGCGTCGGATGATCGGTGGGACACGGACATAACTCTCACGTGTAAACGCATCTGAGAGTTTCTCGCGCGAGTTTTTCAATGAACGAAAACTCGCGGGAAATCGACTCTCACGTGTAATGGTGCGTTTACACTTTAGCAATCAAATGTTACCATTTAAATGTCCATATATACAAACATCATCTGAACTGATGCTCTCTCTCTCACCTCTAATATATGTCGTCTGCAGTGTCTCGCGGCCGGCAAAACCCTCTCGCCACACTTGACGCCGTCCTCGACGTATGAGCATTTTGCGTATGACGACGGTTTTGGCGTCATCCCATTGGTTATCTACAAAACCAAAAAAGTAAATGCCGTCACAACATCTATCACAATCTGATACAGTATGTAAAAAGATTAAGAAATGCACTTGCCTTTGCACGGAGCTCATGTACTCGTTTACTTAAAATGGCATCGACACCGTTCTTCCTGTGATAAGCGTTATAAGCTTTCAGTTTCTTGTACAATCGCATCTCTTTTGGATTGTCTTTCACTTGGTTCTGTATGCTACCTGAAATAACGAGATAAAATGACAAAATCAAGAAAATATATGATCGATTGATATGATCAGATGGGAGTATTTACAATAAGTCTCTTTTTCACGTTTCAAATTATACAAATACTTGCGCCTCTTCTCTCTCAACAAATACTGTAGATGGCGGTATTGATCGATGTACAACGATTGTAACTTTATAAGTTTCTCCCTAGTTAACTGTGTTATCTCTTCGGCCGTATAAACATTAGCATGTCTACAACAAAATACACATTGTTAACAAATCATAGCTTAACTTTCATTTAGAAATTATATTTTCTGTTTAGTTTTACTTCAACAGATCCTCTTGTTCGGAGTCTAAGCTTTCATTGTCAGATGTGTCCGCATGAGAATCCTGCCAAACTGTGGAATAATATGATGGTTCAACATCAGATTCGGATTCACTGCACAAGTCCAATACATCGATAGATGACTGATTTACTTGTTGCACGTTGATTTCACCTACAAAAGAAAGGAAAACAATTGTAAGCTAATTTTTATACAAATAATAATTACTCGACTCACGGAATGGATCCAAATACTTGGTCACTTTAGCATCAGTTTCATCCTGTACCATCTGATTGCAATCGTCTGATGACTGGGTGCTATTTGAAGTGGTTCGTGATCTGGATTTCTTTACATAATGATTTAACGAGTGCAAGAGGACTTCGGGCGTTGGCGGTGCCAGATATCTCGATGCTTGACGTGTTCTCAACATGTGTGACTTTAACGCGTGCTCGTTGCAGTAACTGATTCATAAATTGATTTACAATTGTTAGTTAGTTAGTTGATTGCTTTAAAGATATCATACGACATAACCTGGTCTCTTTCTTCTCGCTCTTCGGTGCCGGCAAGTGACACCGTTTGCCGTTGTTAACATAAACGTAAGAACATTGCTTGAATGGTGCACATTTGTCCTCCAGTATATGCTGATTGCAATAATTGTAATAGTCCATTGCCAATCGTGTACATTCGTACGGTTTGTACGCACATTGTTTCTTGTTGTGTAATTCCAATTCAATTTCGGCCCTTAAAGCTGCCGTCCTAACAACGGACGACGATGATGATGTCGTCGTCGATGTACTCAACAGAGCCGTCGATGTTTGTTGCGACATTTAGAGATTTTCTTAACAAAAAATAGAAAAAACGGTGTTACAACTGTTTCTTATTTAATATTTTACCATTAATATTTAACGTCAATTGAAATTCTAACATCAATATGTATTCGAATGTCGTAGAAATCGACGATAATATAATGGCTTAACCTACAATTGTAACTAAGAGACAAAAATAATAGATAGACTACCAAACGTAGTTCAGTGACTTCAACTCACGTGGTCTATCAAAATGCAAATAAATACGGGCACTAATTTTATAATCTTGAGATTGAGCAAAATTTAAATTAGATAATTAGAAAAACTTTCATATTTACCTAAATTACAATATTATTGCAAAATATATTATGATATCGCCGCAGTTTATTCAAGATGAAATGGAAAACTATTTAAGAGTCCTATACACCGAAAATGCAACCAGGAATACACTATGAATCTTCCATAACAAACCAATGAGCTTTGGGGCAAAGGTTTGGCTTCATTTCAGACTGAATCCTTCAAAATAATGAAACAATTGTTTATAAATGAAATCTTACGAGGCTGTCACAGCCCTTTATTTGAGTTTAGCTTTCATAATTGAGAAATTTTAAAAAATGTGGAAAAAATTTGATTTCGCAAAGGAACAGGCGATTTTTTTAATGAATTTTGGTACAAGAACTTTTTAAAATCGTTAACGATTAACGGAGAAATGTTGCCCCAAGTGAATTAAAAATTTGACCCCGTAAACTGCTGTCCTCTCTGCGAATTAAAATGAAAATTGTAAATTTGGGAAAGCAGCTAATGTTTCATTTTTCCTCGATTGTTCTGAGGAACACTCTGGACGTTTGTAATTTATAGTCTGCCACATTATTCATAGTTGGCGCACATGTAATTTAACTCGCCACGTTACTCATAGATGGTGCCACCTGAAATTTATAGTTCGCCATATTACTTATAGATGGCGCCACCTGGGATATAGTTTGTCACGTCAGTCATAGATGGCGTCATGATGCTATAGTTCGTCACGCTACCCATAGGTGGCACCACGTGAAATTTAGTTTGCCACATGACTCATAGATGGGCCACGTGGAATTTAGTTTATCACGTAAGTCATAGATGGCGCCACGTGAAGTTTAGTTCGCCACATCACTCATAGATGGCGCCACGTGAAATTTAGCTCGCCAGGTTTCTCATAGATGGCGCCACACGAAATTTAGTTCGTCACGCTACTCATAGATGGAATAAAGTGTGCCGGTAATGCCCGAACTTCGGTTAACGGCCACGAGAGGTACGGCGATAGAGGTTCAACGGTTGGGACAGAAGCGAGAGGAAAAAAATGTTTGGCCATGATTGTCATAGTTTTTTTGTTGATCTAGTAAGAAAGTTGTTGTATTGTGTTGTTTATGTATGAAAGTACATAAAAATATTTTTTCGTCCTAATTCAGAAGAGATTCTAATAGTTACGCAGTAGCTATAACACTTTCAAAGTCCCATAGCACTCCATCGAAACCTTTGGGGGCAACCATAGCCCCTAATATACACTTGATCTTTTAAGAACCTGCATCGTTTTTCAGGAGGAAATTCCATTGGTACCCTTACAGCCCCATTTTGGATTTTCGCTTTCATAATTGAGAAATTTCAAAAAACCGCGGGGGGAGGGGGGGGATTTCTTTTTATGAATTTTGATATAAGTAATTTTTTAAATAGTTCTAAATTAAGCGAGATTTTTATGTGCCTTTCAATAAAAAAATTGACCTAGTGAACTGCTGTCATCTCTGCATGTTTAAATGCAAATTGTAAATTTTGGTAATATAGCATTATAATTAATGGATCCTTTCAGAATTACCTAATATGTTATGTTGATGCATAATTTCGTGCGGTTTTTTAAGACTAATTTGTTTTTGATTTTAAACAAAAAATAAGAATTAATCAGTGATACATATCGTAGATTTGCATTGATTAATAAAAAACAATTAAAATTTGTTGAATTTAAATCGGAAATGGACAAGCGTCCATACGGAGATGTCGGAGATACGCAGATTATTTATTTCTGTAGCACATTATCGTTTTACATCTTCTTCATTCGCAAAACTTGCATTTTCGTGTGGTACTCAACTGATGTTTTGTGATACATAAAGTTTGCAGTTGATATTAAGTTGTTGGTAACAATTTTAAGAATTTCGCTATGCCTTTTTACTCTAATTTCATCAATGGTCGTGCTAATGCGAAATTCCAACGAAGTGCTTCATGTTTATGTCGAAGCTGATCCCAATCACGACGTAATTTTAGAAAACATTTACACAGAAATTTCAAAGGAAGAACAAGTGGATTTGCATCACCATTTGCAAAATTGCCAGATTTAAACCTTCTAGATTTTTTTCCCTGGGGATATTTGAAAAGCTTAGCTTATACTAAGCTTGTAAATGATCTTGAGGAACTGAAACAACGAAAGGTTCAAAGATGCCATCGAATTTAAGCCAATGCTTGAGTGCCAATGATTTTCGATAGAGTTCGAAGAGTTGCGGCAAAGATGTCGAGGCTTACGCGAAATGGAAACATCGCACTTTGATCATATTACTTCCGTTATTTTTCTGTTTTTGGTCATAGCGTGCATTTTTTGTACGTAATTGTAAATAATGTAAAAGTTGGAAAATGTTTCGTAGCTTTGAAACCGTCTATTTCCGGATCCATGTTCACTCCTTAAAGTTTGTGACACTTTTTTTTTAGCACCATGTATGTGTATACCATTATTTTCTCGATTCGGCCACAATTGACCGAGATATGACTAAAAACCAAGTGGCCTATAATTGGTTGCCAGGCTGTATATGTATTTAATATGAAAATGACCTATAGCCTCGACAAAGAAGAACTTCCAATATCGAACACCTAAATATAACTTCGCACACCAGCTGTATTAGAAAAACATTTAAAACTGTTGGACAGCAACTATTTCATAGTTGCAATGTAAATTGTCAATCATATCCAATACAAACTTCATAGACTTAATTTTTTTGAAAATCCTTATGGCCGTCAAATGAAAATTTCTTTGTAAACATTTTATACTCAAATTCTAAGCAAAAAAAATGTTTTCGCTTTTGAAAAATAAAAATCTAGCAAAGGGCCTAATAACGGTTTACCGCAATTATAGCGAAAGGAGCAATAACATGAAAGTGGCTGTAATAGGAGCGGCCGGTATGAAACATCATTGTGTATCGATAAACGATAATTCGCATCTACCCCAAACAGGTCACGTCGGTCAACCTTTATCCATGATGTTGAAGCAGTCCCCTTACATCGACGAATTAGCAATGTACGATATCAACAATGTGAATAGCATTGCAACGGAATTAGCATTCATGGACACGAAATGTAAGGTTACATCGGCGAAGGGACGTGATTGTGCGAAATTCGCATTAAAAGTACGAAATAACATTGGAATAATAATAATAATAATAATCGATAATAATTAATGCACGATTAGGGTGCCAAAGTTGTGGTTGTCATTGCGGCCGCGCCGAAATCGTGCGTTTTGTCTTCGAATGCCATGTTCGATGCGAATGCGGAAATGATGAAAAATTTAGCGGAACTGTGTGCAGAGTATTGCCCAAAGGTCTGATGATACGACATTCAGAGTTTCTTGTTAACATCTGATTTGATTTTCTTGAACGCATAGGCATACTTTGCGATCGCTACGAACCCAGTCAACAGCATGATACCGTTGTTTAGCGAGACGTTAAAAAAGAAGGGCTGCTACAATCCAAAAGCCGTTTTCGGCGTGACAACGTTAAACGTCGTGCGTGCGAACTCGTTTGTCGCCGAAGTTTTAGGCCTGGAACCGGAATGCGTTATCGTTCCGGTCGTTGGCGGGAATTCCGGTCGAACGATCGTGCCGTTGCTATCGCACGCTAAACCAATTGCGGAGTTCACTTTGGTTAATTTTTGATAGACATAAACGCAAAATCTATCACAAATCGTTTCATCAATCGTTCCCTTTGTTCCAGAACGAATTGGAAACATTAACGGAAGGCATTCAGGACGCACACGCAAACATAATTAAGGCACGGAAGAACAAGTGTCCGGCGTTATCGTGTTCGTTTTCAATCGCCAGGTTCGTGATCGCAATGATAAAAGGCCTTCAAGGACATCCGAACATCGTCGAATGTGCATTCGTAAAGACGTTGCAATTTGAAAATACGAAATATTTCGCTAGTCCCATCGAACTCGGAATATGTAAGATCCCATTTGAAACGTTATCTTCTTCATTTCAAATCTTGCACTTCAAATTATTTGAAAACAAATTTTTCGGTTTGCATTTCACATGGGTTGTCGTTAAACAAGTGTTTCGAACACGCTACTTCTTTTTTCCATTGTTCCGTGTTAGACTTAAATCTACATCTTTAATATCAACACTTTGGTTTAAATCGGTTTTATTCTGGAATCGATTTGACATCAAAATATGTAATAAATTATCTAACTTTTATGCTGATAAACGTTCATTTAATTTAACGTTAAAATGTTGACATCTTAAAATAATAACTGTATCGAACTCCTCGATTGTTTAGAAATCCTTTAACAAAACACTAATTCCGTCATTTGTAAAAGAATATCAGCTCAAAGTTTTAAGCTTAGAACATGTAGTATTAAATTTGGTAATTGAAACATCCTTTTCAAGATTTTGTTTATGTTAATTCTCGGTAAATCTCGAGGCAAATGCCTATGAAAATATGTTGTTTTGGAGTTAAATACATGAATTTAGTTTTTTAAAATGCTTCGAAATTACTAGTGATTTAAAAATGCATAAAGAGTTGCGAAGTCTAAATTTTAATTTATCTGTTGATTAATTTTTATTTAAGTATTTTAAATCTTCTATATTCAAGCAGTAAGATTATAAATTGTTAATTTTTTATTGAAAAATTAGTAATATCGAAACTGAGAATGATTTCTTATTCTAATAATTAAACAATTAATAAGACATAAAAATAAAGGAAGCCTTTATTTACTAATGACGTAACTCATGGAAAAGATAATCTCTAGTTGCCCCATCGTTTACTGTCATGAAGCGAGTTATTTTGAAAGACTTTAAAATAATAGTGCGTTCTCTTCAATTAATTTTGCAAAATAAATAATTTTTTCATGTATTTATAGCTAGATAATCGCATAAAAGAAAATCTCCCATCGCAATTTATTAGAATAACTAAACTAACACTCGTAAAATGAAAATGTTCTATTTAACATAATTTTTGCTTTCAGGTCTATTACATCCAGAATTTTGTAGATTTTGCTTCAATGCAATCAATTTTTATCTTTCCTATATATATAGTTATAGTTATTTATTTTAACAGTTACACTGTTTTATTAATCTTTCGCTTTTCTTTTCTTAATTTAGAATCTTCATAAAAGTTGAATCATTCAAACTTAGAAGCCCTATTCCATTATGAATTTGAAATTTAAATTGTACGGATTATAGATTATTGATACTGAACAAAAAATTCCAACATTGATTAATACATAGCTATGGTGTACAAAATTATTTTAACGGTTTTAAATTTAGAACTTATTTATTTGCGTAAAACATTTCGAAGGCTATCATAAGAGAAAATATCATTGAAATACTCAATAGTGCTCCTCGCTTTCTTGAAGATTCACGTAAAAAAGCGCAATTCGGTTTGCAAGCTGTGCACAAAATAACAAGGAATCATTTTCATATTAGAACAAATAATCAGTAGGCAATTTTTTCAATTTAAAACCATTTTGTTGCAGCCGGTTTACAACGAAATCTAGGAATACCAAAAGTCTTGACCGATTACGAGCAGTGTCTAATCGACACGGCGATCCCGTTGATTACCAACGACGTGAAGAGAGGCGAATTGTACGTCGGCGTCAAAGATCCACTTGAACCGTGCGATATTTGCACGCCCGAGCCACGATCGGCGAAATGTCCGGAAGATTGGTGCGACAAAAACGCCAAACGCACTTTATACGATTAACAAAGGAAATAATAAAAGTGCGTCTCTTTTTTAATTGTACATACATCTTTTTATTAGTACATAATTAGCATACACATCAATAAAGGAATTAATAATCTCGTCATTCTGGTGGTGGCAACATTATACCATTATTACCAATTACGGTCCAGGAAGGAATATAGTAAGTACTTTAAAATCGTTTACTATTGATATATATGTTAATTACCAACAAAAGAAAATATACATAATATTTGGTTACAACCTCTATACTTTGCATTAAATAAATGCCCTTTTCCTGAATAACCGCGGCAGGGCACCGTGTAACTATCGCAATTTATAGTACGATCATCTTTTAAATTAATTCCATTAAATGTCTCCTCGATTTTCTTTCCCAACTTTCCACAATTATTACAATCATATGCATATTTATTTACATGCTAAATAGTAATAATAGTGCCTATGCTAAGCTATTCTACATATATGAAACATTAGTCTTCTTTTTGTGTTGTACGATACAGCGTACAAAATTAATTTCAAGATCATGAAGATTTAACAATACATTATGTGCCAATATTAATATACATCGTCTCACACGATGAAAATAATCCATTCGTTTGGTTTTCGTACGTGCATTTAAAAACACGTTACCGTTATTAATTGATAACTAAGAATGATTCTCGAAAAAAACCACTAATTCTATGCAAAGTATAGCTTGTATTATTTAAATGGTTATTAAATGGTGCTATCACACTCTTGTGTTTTCTGGCCGCTTTCATTGATAAAAGTTTAGCATTGGCTAATTAGCTGAACCGTTCAAAAATAAAATAATTTCTAGAATCGTAAAAATACTTTGTTTTAAACTGTTTTTTTTTAGAAATGCAAAATATTCAACAGTAAAAGCGGCCGGCATTCTTTCTCACCTTCCGAAAGCTCTTGAACTTTTGGCTTTTAGTGAATGCATGAAGAAAGCTCTTTAGAAGAGATTGACAATTATTTATGGAGTATTTTTTTTTTGTTGAAATACTTGTTTCTCCATTTGTAAACATTATTTTCTGTGGTGAAAAATTAATAAATGTTCCTGGACTCCGTTGGGCCCGTTCATTTCCTTGTCAACAGCTTCAAATATTCCAATGCATTGAAAGCAGCGTCCGCTTGCGCATCTTTCACGTTAGTACCGATACCGTAACAGACCGCCAAAGGATCGGTTTTCATTTGTACCAAACATTGATATTTGCCAGATATTGATTTCTCTTCAATACTGATATAAGTCACTTCGAATTTTTGCTCACACGCCAGCTCTTGTAAGAAATGTACGAAGTTAAAGTTCTTTATGTTTAATGAAAGCGTCTAAAAAAAAAACAGAAAAATTAAATTCATTAGATTTTGAACGGCTTAATACATTTTATTCAGGCTTGCTAGGCAGATATAAGTTGTTAAGTACGTCTAGCAAACTGACAGATTTAAGTGTATTTGTTTCAGTTTTAAATGTATGTAAGCTTTAAATCAAATTCACGATGTTATAATATTATTATAATATTATATTATTGAACTTTAAAAGCAACGGCTATAACTTACGAAGTAAACACAAATTTCCACCTTGCGGTGACTGGCGATACCGCTTATTATTATATTTTTTTCCCTAAGGTTAATTCAAAATTATTTTCTGTTTCGAATACAAACCATTTACCTGTAATTCGGAAATTTTTTGACCGACCGCTTGTTTCATGCACTTGTGAAATTGGGATACTTTGTGCGGATTTGTACTAGCAATTTTACTATCTTTCAGTCCGCCGTAGCGCAGTTGTAAATTCACGCGGGTTAACTACAAAAAAGAAATTACAGAATTGAAATGAAATTTATGATCGCCAATGGCAAATTAAAATGTTTACTCTCTTTCAATCTACTCAAATAGTTTAAACGGGGGAAAAGTCGAAAGAAATCAAGCAAATTGCATTCGTTTTGGGATATCTTTCTCAAACAGTAACATATCTTGAAACGATTGCACTCAATTTCTTTCCTTAAACATGAAATCTCATTTCAATTTACTCTTCACAATCTATTTCTCGTAGAGCTGAAAGATAGTAAAAACTTTCTTTGCTTCTATTTTTTGTTCGGAACAAATCTCGGCAAGTTTGAATGAAAATAACTTACATCCTCGTCGTCCTCGTAACCGTGTTGAAGATTCGTGCCTTCCAACGGCATGTCTTGTAACGTTTGCCACATCTTGTGGGCCGCCATTCTTTTTGCGATTTTCTTCGATTTTCCCGTACCGACTTCGCGAAACTTCAACACTTGACACGCGATCGTGAATTGTCGCTCGTGCGGTAAACCTTCTTCGTGTTCCATTTCGTAAGCGGGCGGCGGCCATCGTCTCGACATACACATCTCTTGTAACCAACCAATCGGATTACCCATCACCTTATCATCATACGGTGAAACCACTTGCGTTGTACTACAAATCAAGAAATTAATATGTTAAGATTAAGTTATGTGGAATAACAACGTCATTATCAACCGACAATCAATACACACGGATTGTTTCTTTTTAAACAATAAATGTATTAAGTCAATAAGAACTGAATGTATTTCTCAGAACTCCTTGTTCGTTTGTGAGGCGTTCAATGGGTTGCTTTCAACTCAACTTATAAGCCGACAAATAAGTAGATATCGATATCAATAAAAAATTATCAAGCATTGTCAAGCTGCGCAAGATGTTTCATTTTCACAACATAAAACATTTTTAAAATATGTATTTAAGATATTGTCTTTGTCACCAGCAGATTGAATAGCAATATATCGAGTTTGGCTAATAAAAATATCAGTTATCAGAAGATTTTTGAGAAACATTTTCATATTATCAGCATTATTATAAGTTAAAGATCCATGGTGACTGAATTATCAACTTGCTATTAAACAACTGTCCCTTTCGATTTTTCCCCAGACAGGAACATTTTCTAACATGAACTAGATTTTTGGTTGAGTAAAGATGTTAACGAAATTTCACGATAAAAACCCTACATTGACAATTTTGATGCAGGATATTGGAACACAATTGACAGTATATGAAAAGAAAATACATAATTATCGAAATAAAACATTCATTAAAACATTAGAATTCGCAAGGCTTCCAACAACCTCAAAGTCCGCTTAATATGCAATTTATTAATCTGTTCTACCTTGTTTCATTCCAATTGATAAACAACATTATCTGCTCCGTTTTATGGCGAGTTTGCTTTCGGAGAGCAAAATTCTCACGTATAAACGCTCGTACGAGTTAAGTTTTTTCGCCACTCCGCAGCTCTCAACTCTCACTCGTAGAATACCTTGAGGGCTCTAGTGTCAGCATCAAAACCCATAACACGAAACTTCACATCTATTCAGTATATCGTCCCTCAAAGCGCGCCCCTTCAAAATTCTGAACTTGATCACCTCTTCTCTCGCCCCCGGCCCTCCTATCCTAGACGGCAATCTCAGCACTAAACAAATCTCCTAGGGTTGCACTGCCAACAATCTCACCGGTCAACACCTCCAACGTTACTGTTCCAGGCACAATCAAATCTCACTCCAGGCTCCCGCCTCACCCACTAACCACGGCTCAAACCACAACTCGTGGGACATCCTACATCTATTCCTTAGCCAGAACCCACGGATAATATACTATACGGTCGTAGCATGGCATGAATAAGGTGGGGATCGTGACGTCTTAAGCAACCACGGTACTGGATAACGTACTAAACACTATTAACAAAAGTTATAATTTTTTCATATTTTTCTTGTGTTTTTTATCACTATTGTCACATTTTCGTGTACGAGACACTTCTTGATATTTTGCTATTCGTTGAAGCATGAAGGCTTTCATTCTTAGGAAAAGTATGGAATGATATATTCAAATCCCTCTTTTTTGTTCTTTCAAAGTTATTCTTACAAACACAAATTGCACACACTTTAACTGGTATTTTACTTAATGCAGGTAAATCGAATGGTGATACTTATTTCAATTACTCTTAGACAATAATAATATAATTTTTTAAAGAGCAGAAAAGTCGAAGACGCATCTCGGAGAATATCTTTGATACACTTATTAATATTTAATTAACGACTATGCACCTCCAGTTGTGTTCGTTTTTCGCGCTGGTTTCTTATGACGTCATAATTTTGTGAATCCCCTCGAAAATTAGTCGCATTCTACGACCGGATAGTATATTATCCGTGGCCAGAACCTTAAAAATCCGCATCTTATCCTCCCATTAATATCCACCCGACCATCTTCCCGTAAAAATAGTCCTTCCTCGTAGAAGCCAAAAGATCATCCGCAAAAGCGACATCGACTGGACCCTGATTCAGTCGTCGCAAATCCAATCATCCTCGACACAGACACCATAGATGACCACGTCTTTTCCTTCGCCGAAAACATCATCAATTCTCTCGAACCCTCTAATAGAAAAAAAAAATGCCTCACTCCAAGCTACTTCAAACCGCTCCCACCACACGTCCTTGCCCTCATCCGTGCAATGAATCGCATCCGAAAAATCCTTCCAACGCACCCGATTTCCACCCCACAAAACGCTCCTCAACTAAATCACCACCAAAAAAATGCACCAAGAATCCTCACAACACACGCGTCGAAGAATTACACGATGAGCCATGGTGCCTCCCCATCAAACTCACTCGCCCCCATTTAATTCTTCCTGCACTGCAACGCAATCACCCCAACACACCGCCCAATATTCAACACCATCAACAAAGACATAGGGAATACCCTCGTCGAAATGGACGACAAACAATTCACTCCCAATAAACTACCCTATCGGAAGACAAAAAATCAAATACAACATCCGGCTCCAGAATATGCCGTACCCATTCTCGACACCCCAATCGGCCCTAGTAACTCCCGCCGAGCTTCGGGAACACATAAACTCCTTGAAAAGTAAATCTGCATCCGGATCCGACAAAATCCCAAATTTCGCACTCAAATCCCTTTCCAATAAAACCATTGTTATTTCCAAAATAAGCTTGCTTTCAGCAAAATTACTTTCCCATGAAACGGAAATTTGCAGTTGTCATCGCCATCCATAAACCTAGAAAACTTGCACACCTTCCTTCCTCTTACCGTCCCATCTCCCTATTGCCAACATTAGGCATGCGTTATGAGTCTTCCTTATGGACCCGTCTACGCGAAGCCACACTTCACGCGCTACCAAACGAGCAATTTGAATTTCGCCGCTCCCGCGAAGAGTGCAATAGAGAAAGGCACGTGATGGTACGTTCGTTGGACCTCGAAAAGGCCTTCGACAAGGTCAACCACGATGCCCTCCTCTATAAGCTCTCAGACCTCCGTGTTTCACTCTATCTACAAAAAGTCCGTCCGCTCCTGCCTCCAAAATCGAACATTCGCCTGTAAAGTCGAAGATTCGTTATCTTAAATCCAGGCAATTCATTCTGGAGTCCCACAAGGTTCCAAAATCGGCCCACTTCTCGTCATCATCTACACAAATGATAAAGGTACCTTCACCTTCCTCTTGGCAAATGACACCGCAATAATCTCGCGAGGAAAAATTTGATGAACATGACATGAATTTCGTATCATGATGATCCACTATCTTCGTACTCGAAAACGAACCCGAAAATCAGACGATGGATAGGCGAAGACATTCGACTTTTGATTAAAATCTGCGCGAGAACTTCCACGTATATACAGGGCTTTGACGAGAAAATCTCAGTCCAACGTTCCCGAGTAAAATAGGATTCAGTTACTCTCACGTGTATATATACACGTGCATATGCACCTGCGAGTTACTCTCATTTAACTCTCACGTGTAACTGCACTCGATTACCAGTTATAGTATTTTTCTTCTCTTAACTAATTGCTGTTTTTATATACGGAAATGACGGTTTTCTTAGAATTATACAAACATCTTGTGTCCGATTCCTACTCCTTTTTGATCATTTTTCTATTCGTTTGATTATTACAACTGGAGTGTTTCAAGGAGATGATTAAATGTATCGATTTCTGATAGATATTTATTGCAACTGAGGTATTTGACAATTGAAGAGATGAGTGGAAGAACGTGCTGTTACATACAAAAAAAAGAGATTTTACCGTGAATAAATATCTCATGTGTCAATGTAAGTTAGCACAAACTTTCATGACGATAAGAAAGATTATAAGTTAATTTCTTTGACAGGATGAAACTGTCATGTTACAAATTGTATCCAATCTAATCCATGAGTGGAGAAATATGCTGTGTGTTTGTCACGAGCTGTACCTTTCTTCAAATCCAAATGGAGGCAAACCCAGTAGTATTTTTGTTTTTCGTATATAGTTTCGTATATCATATAAAAAACTGCTATCATGACACGTTATTGTATTAGTTTCTATAACCGTTCTGAAATTTGTCTTGGCCAAAGTACGCGATATGTACTGAACTTTTTTTCAGCAAAAACCTCTCAATGAATAAATGTCGAGGTAAGTCAGTAAAAAATAATAGGTCACTGGGAGTTTAACAGGAAAAAACCCATATACATAAGCTTATAATTAAAAAAATCGCATAGCGCTTACTAAAAATCTAATTTACGCAAAATAATGTTTTACTAACATAGCACGTCCTTCCACTCACCCGTTCAATTAATATGGGACAAAAAATATATATTAATCAAAAGAACATTTTATGTTCATTCCAGCTATGCGCTAATTATCTAATTTCGCTAAACATGAAATTTTGATTTTTGATGGTGAACTGATGTTCATTTTATTTTCTAATATATGACAAATTGCTGCAAACAGCTTAAAAGGTAGTTTATAACTGTACATTTTCATTGCTCCGTTCTTTTAAATTTGTACTACGGAGTATGTAAAAATTATTGATTGTGACCTTCCTAGTGCTGTTTAATGTAATATTACGTTTTTGTCAGGTTTCAGACAGATTGTCTGTACTTTTACATTTGAACAATCACAACGTTCCATTGCTGTTTTCTTAATGTTCATTAAAACAATGATGATTTCACATTTAACATTTGTCAAGTTTATCTTGGTTCAATAGAAATCTGATCAATGTAACGCCACGACCTTTATTGTCTCGCTTGGCTATTTCTAATTTGATTAAACCCTTACATATCGACTGTTCCTGTTGTTGCGTTGGCAGCATTCGCCTGCTCCGGGCTTTGTTTGCCAACTAATAGGTCCAATAAATTCTTTGCTGCCGCATGTTTCGCCTCTTTTTTAGAACGGCCCGTTCCTGTCGCTACGTATTCGTTGTTTAAGAACACGCGATAACGAAATATCGGTTCGTGTATTGCCCCTTCGATTTGTACTAATTCATATTTCGGCGTAATGCCTCGTCTACTGAGTAACTCTTGCAATACGGAAACTGGAGTTTTCGTTGGCAACGAGGCCATTTCCTATGAAGAGAAACAAACAAGTTTAAAGTACACGTTTAGTTTAATTGAACTACTTAAATTTGTACGTTAATAGCTACTACTGGTACAAAACTGAATTTTAAATAAGTGGCAATTAAACAGTCACAATGCAATGGAAATTGCGTATAGATTTTTGACGTTGTCAAAATATAGATTATTATACAGTATAATTGATAGCCAGATTAATGAATCGTTTCCCATTGATTTTGCAATCGTCATTGTCTTTCAACAAATTGTGATAATGTATTGTGAACTGCTTAATTTGGTGGGAAATAAAAGTTACTTGAAAACACATGTAACTTTCTTCTTGAGAATTTGCTTTTAACACTTAATTATAAATGTGTGTGAAAATAAAGCCGATGTCACAGTCTCATAGCATTTTCATATTACATAGGAACAGGTATTATTAATAAAAATTAATAAAGATTGGACATGAATTACCAATTTTGCAGCATCACCCAAAGACAATCTTTCAGAAGCCATTGCATGAATTGATTGTTTATTATTTTTTCTTCTAGGTGCAGGATTATGGATTGGGGGTTGTGTCATTAATTGCATTGTGTCCATTCCGAAAAGCTAAAACTAGAAATGAACAAAATATTGTAAAATATTTGTTCAATACCTAGGGTGTTATTTTACTTATAATTTCAAAAGAATAATTGTTTACCGGTAGAATTATTTTCCCACAAACGGAACAACGTTTCAATTTGCATGTATACTGATCGAATCGACATAAGATAACTAATAAACTTCAGTAATTATATAATTGTATCGTTTCTTGTTCATAATCATAATCGCAATCAAATTTCTAACTGATTTTCAACATCTAACTCTCTAAATTACAATTGCATGACCTTTTTGTGACTGAAAGCATTATTTCTCTTGAATGATTCTTGAAATGTTAATTATCAGAATGAAGAACGATTCAATACAAACCTATGATCCAGCCAATATTAAAAGGAATTCGTACTAAAACGTAATTACTTTTTAAAACACCATAGTAACCGAACTGTCACTGACAGCTGCATTTGGTGCAGACAAAGATAATGTGCAGATATAAAAGCAACCTTTTCGGTGTTGATCGGTTTGCCAAAATAAGGTTAGGTGCGCAAGCGCGATCGTTATTTTGCCTAATATCATCTCATACTAGGTAATAATGAATTTATTTTAATAAAATAGGAAATGATATTCCCACGAAATGTCATCAATTTATGAACGGAGCGATTACACATTGTCCGCAATTTCAAGCGTCACATCTATCAACCTATACGAGACATGCCGATCCAAGCTGCTGTATTTCCAGAAATGAATTTCTTACGTTGGCAGTTCCGAGAGCATCATTTTTAAATTTTAAATTGCGGGTGCGCGCAACATGAAATAAGTTTTAGTAATGATTATTAATTCTTCTAAAAGTGCATAGCTTGTAAATCAAGGTAAAATTAATAATGATTAAAGAGAAATATCATCTTTGTTCTCGTCAGATGGAGTTTAATTGAGAAAAACTTAATGCGTGAATATGTTTTTTTTTCGATATTGTTCTTATTAACGGATGGTTTATGGCATATGATGTCAATTTTAACCAGACTCCTGTTTCTTGATTTATTCCAATATAGTTATAAAATTCTTAAATATTCTAATTATCGTCATCCAATTGGTAATGGTTAATGAGGAAATAGCCAAAAACATATATCAAAAGGAAGCAAGGTACAAATGTACGTTAGAGTCTAATATGCGCGGCATTCATAAAATTCCCTGTGGCCGCATTATTTCTTCTTTATAATAATTTCTGATCGGAGTAATTCCATGCAGGGTGGCAAACTTATGTCGAGTGACACTAAGGATTCAATGAATAAAACGGTGTGTCGTTTTAGTTATGAACAGTCGAGGAATATATAATTCGAGTCACCTTGTGGTGAAGTGCAAAGTGGTGGATCTCGGACCCCTACTATACAAGGTGCTAATGAAAGTGTCACAAACTTTAAGGGCTGATAGTAGAGCAAAATCTTGTGATCTTGCACGCCCTCCCAGTCATCGTCGTTTAAATTATCTCTAAAAAAAAACGAACTAAAGAACTGTGCGGACCCATGTTCATTAAGACTTTTCTCCATAGATTAGGCCTTAAAGTTTGTAACATTTTTTTAAACACCGTGTATGCCGTGCAATGGCCAGGTCTGGACCGTGTGATCGATGTATGTAACTCGCCCCTTCATATGATTTTTATAATTTTTAACTAAAGCGTTTTTAAGGATGTCCTGACAAGATGTTTGCACCATTTTCCTTTTGTTTCGCAAGTACAGTAGAACCCCGTTAATCCGAACTAATAGGGAATTAGCGTCATGTTCGGACTACAGGGGTTCGGATACTAACTAGACAGATGCACAAAATGATTTTTTTGTATCATTTTACGGTATCATTTGGGGTAAATTCTTGACGGTTTGCGAATTATTACCAATTAATTAATTAATAATGATAAAAATTAAAGCTGAAAAAATTGAAAATCAATTACTGTAAAATCTCGTTATAACGCTTTAAAGCGGACAAAAAGGACGTTTTAAACGGCATTGTGAAATATGCCAAAAAGGAATTAGTAATATTTTTTCTTCTAAAAATTATATTCAATCACGAACTTGCAAATATTATTTTCACCTAAAAATATGTTTAATTAACGTTTTGTGAGATTGTGAAAATTGCATTTTCCATAGCGATTAATGTTGATATATTTTCCATCGTAATTGTACGATCGACTAATAGTCGATTCTGACGTCATTTCTCATATACGAGGAGTTGGCACGTGAAAGCCGCGATTTTGCCGTTCGCTTCTTGTGTATGGTTCGCGCCCAATGTACTTGCTTATGCACGATTTTACCTCAAAAACCTAATAAAATGAGGTAGATTTCGATGGAACATTGTCCTTTTCTTGACACCGTCAGAAAGAGCAAGGATGGACGATTGAAATAAAACCAGAAAAATAAAAATCGGCCCAAAAATTAATCGACGACGACCCCTAAAAAAATCGTCGATAATTTGCGGCACATTGAGAGACGAAAATGAGGTACCCTATGCAATAAAAGTAAAAGAAAAACACAGAAGGAAATGGAATATATTCAATTACTTAACACTATTAGAACGGTCAAGGATTAAGGATCACATACAAAATAAGTTTTTGAAAATCGGTCTGTATTTGACGGAGTAATTGAGGGATGAATCCGCGGTTGGTAATTTGTGACCACATCCGAAAAGTACGAGGTGCAATAAATCTGTAAAAAAGCAATTATCATTATTTTAATTGCTTTTCTCGCTTTGGCCGCCATTTTTTCAGACCGCCTTTTTAAAAGGATTAAATACCCTT
This sequence comes from Hololepta plana, assembly GCA_963695495.1. Lineage (NCBI taxonomy): Eukaryota > Metazoa > Arthropoda > Insecta > Coleoptera > Histeridae > Hololepta > Hololepta plana. Next base: position 6,234,654 of record OY968832.1, on the reverse strand, counting down.
AATGTAAACATCAACAAACACTCTTATGACATAGTTCTTTGTTAATTTCGATATCTTGGAACATATGAATATTCGAACTTGCTGCGGACACCGGGAAGTTATAATATCTCTCTCTTTCTAACAGAAGGTCTATACTCTTTGATATGTTTGTGATGAATACTGAATGTGAGGAACAGTCGACGGACTCTTTTACGAAGGTCGTCCTTGATTTGGCTTTTTATTATGACTTACAAGGAATTAAGATTTCTTCGGACCTATTTATTTACCTTCCGTATTATTATTTGCAATATATTATTACACGAGACATTGTTTTTTTTACTCTATTTAGGGGATTCCTTTCGCTGGATTTTAATTTGAGGTACTGCAAATAGTCTCTTATTTATTACGGATTTAAATTTTTGGGTACGGCAGTCGATTTTTCTGAAGGCTTCTCGAGTCTGCCTTCACGAATCCTCTTACAAAAGGGAATCGAAAAAGGACGCGAGTTGTTTGCGCGGAGCGACTTACATCGGACCATTCTTCGGCCGTTCTTCTTCGCCTCAACTTAACCGAAAATATATATGAGGTAATGTCGATGCATGGTATCGCTTAAGAGTCTCGAATCGAGCGAAGAATCCCAAATGAGTGGGACAGCAAATGGAGCGATGCCGTGCGTGCGGTAAAGACTTCCGAGGAAAATCGGCCATTTGATAAAAATTTCTTTTTGAGATAATGGATGTTTTCTATAGGAAATTTTCCGCACTTTACGATGGTACCATTCAAACTTGGCTCGCGATTATAATTAAGGAGATATTGGGGGAGAAGTGAGGAGAATAGTCAGCAGAAATTGATGAAAATATCAATGAAAATTGGGGAAATACGCGTGGAAATAAATTAAATTAGGAAAATATCGATGTAAATAATCAATTAGTACCGTGTCTGTGATAATTGTCCATATTAGTGACTTTCTCTTTTCGAAATTAATCATATTGGGGAGATAGTGATGCGAGTAATTAATTATTTAAAATATATTTAGAGGAACATTTTGCCACATACCTTACGGAAGCAGATTTTTTATTGACCTTTCCATAATTTACATATTTCCGATTATTGTAACATTTTGTATTGAAGATCTTTCCTCCCTTTTCAATTTCGCCATTCAAACTTAGGGGTAATGATAAGAATAATGACGGTATTAGGGATGAAAGTAACGATTAAGTTCGACGAAATTGATGGAATCGTTAATGCAAATTGGGGAAAAATTGATGCAATAATCATTTTCCAAAAATTCATTCACGCTTAGTTTTCTGCACAGTTATCTGGGTGAAATATTAACGTAATTGTGCGTGCGTGGGCTATTGTAGATTTTTATTCAGGTACCCTAAGCTACCTGACAGTGACACGATGTCTGATGACAGAAAATAAGAAGAGAGCCCTTTGGCAAAACACAACTTTTTGCAATAAATAGAGGATGTCAGTGTTATCTAGCACACTTGGACTTTTTATTGTAAAAATACAAAATCAATTACTCAAAATGTTTTATTTGACTTTTACTTTTATAGAAAATATTTGGAAGTAGAGATATTTATATTTATGCTTAAGAATCATGAAAAAGTGCAATTATTCATGAAATCTGGAAATGTGGCATCTACAGCTAACTGTACGATAAACTGTGCAGTTCATCGTTGCAAAAGAGGGCCCCTTTTCACGGTTCAAATAACTGAGTAAAAAGCGGTCATACGTGTGCAGTTACAGCAGTTATACCTACGTGGTAAACTGTACAGGAAAAGTGAGCGTTTAGGGCCCCATTTAAAATAAAATCTTTATTATCGATATTAAAAATAAGTCTGAACAAAGTTAAAAGAAAAACCAAATGAAAATTGGGAAATAAGTTGATGCTAAGACATCAAATTGGGGGGATATCGATGTAAATTAATATTTGATATTAGAATATCTCAATGCATTAGAGAACAGCAGATAATCAATTACCTAATTTAATGAAATGGCGTCCTTTCCAAAAATTAATTCCTATGAGTACAGCTACGAAACTATTATAATAAATATAATGCAAACGATTGATGGACAACTCGATTTCTTTTTACTTTAAAGACGGAACGTTGCGAACCTATGATTTTTATTTTTAATCGGAGAGAATGTTGGTGGCCGTTACATAGGCTATGTGAGTTTGCAAGAACTCTACATAACGGATTCAAAAAGGGAATGTTCATGCAAATTTATATTAGAATATAGCCATGCAAGTAATGAAGTATTTTGAGCAATAACTTGAACGAATGAGTATAAGTGAAATCCGATGCAGACAATTATGCCGCGTGTAATTCAAAAACATGGTTGAACACAAAACAAAGAACTTTGGGAAACTAATAAATAGAATGCAAACATTTGATGCACAAATTGATTCTTTTTAACTTGAGAACGAAACGTAGCAAAAAATGATTCTTTTATCGTAGTAAGTGTTGGTTAGTGTTACAAAGGCCTAAATTATGCCGCGCTTCCAATTTGCATTATTTCTCAAGATTCACCAAAAATTGCGTTTAATTGTAAAACGAGATTGAACCCAAAGCAAGTCTTCATGGAAAAATGCGAATTTTTGCCACATCGAGTATTATCAATGAAATTTGGAAAAGAAGTTTATGCAATAATCGTTTTTCCAAAATTCCAGTCATATGCATACAATTGGGAGTCTAATAAAAATAAAGCAAACATTTCTGGTACAAATCGACTTTCTTTTAAACTTGAGACCGGAACGTCTTTTTATCGTAGTAAATGTTGGTTCCTGTTGCAGAGGCCATATGAGATGGCAGAAGGACTACATGAAAGGTGCAAAAAGGGAATATTCGCACAAATTTCTATCAATATCAATGCTAATTATGAATTGTCTATCAATATCAATGCTAATTATGAATTATTTGAGCAATAACTTTAAGGATTAGCGAAAACCAATTCAGACAATTATGCCGCGCTTTCGAATTGCATCATTTCTCAAGATTCACAAAAAATGCGTTTAATCGCAAAATGAGGTTGATCACAAAACAAAGATTCATGCAAAAATGCGAATTTTTGTCACATCTACTAGTTAATTTTATAATTTACACGTTATTTCATCGAAGTTTAAAATAGGATTCTTAGTCATAAATGATATCAATTCAAAATAATCCGATGTTAAGTAATCTATCGTTGCTGCAATTTAGAATGTACTATTTGAGACATTTTCATCATTAGAACCACCTGTTAATCCCATTTTGTTTTAAAATTTGAAACGTGCAATTTCTACTTTAATTTTGTCGTAAACATACCATAAAAAAATTATTTTCAGCAACACAACAGAGATGCATATTAAAAGTTTATATTGGCTATACTTAAGATTTTTTAAGTACAAATTTACGCTAAGATGATTGTGTAGGAAATATTTTTAATATTTCGCATCATTGGGTGCATTACGTAACATAAATTAATTCTAAAATGTTTTTAATCATACTAATTTCATTATCAATTGTACACTATACATTCTAAAGATTTATATTCCTACAAATATGTACAAGGATAGCATTATGGTAGCGATAGTATTTATTTTGTTATCAATTTGAATTTAAATTCAATTCAATTCCGGTGACGTTTTTCGCTTTCGATTTGAAGAAATACCAATAAGAAGTTGCCAGAATAGTTTTTTAATCCAGCAGAAAATAATATATCAGATGTGCGTGATGCCATCGCAGAGATGGCAGCAGTTTACGAGGTCAAATTTTTAATTCACTTGGAGCAAGAGTTCTCCCTTAATCGTTAACGATTTTTAAAAGTACTTGCACCAAAATTCATTAAAAAAATCTCCTGAAATGAAGTCAAAATCCTGCCCCAAAGCTATCAATGGTTTCTTATGGGAGATTCATAGTATATTCCTAGTTGCATTCTCGGTGTATAGGACTCTTAAAAGATAATATATTTATAACGAGATTCTGCTGTATTTCTAGTAGCATTCCCTAAAATATCAATCGTAAAATGTTGATAAAGTTGGGTATGTGTAAACACGATACAAAAACTTGACAATTATTGGTCTATTCTGCATAAGATGGCGCAACAGTATTATGTCATGTAGTGAAATTTCAACTTTTCCTGTTTGCTGCCATGTAAATTGCTCAAATTTCATTGGCTAACACAATTTTGTTTTTCTTTTGAATTTACAAAGTATTTAATCTCCGAGAAATCCTTTTCCGTTCATTTCGTCTCATATAATCGTCATATATTATCTTTGCGTTGGTGACCTATAGTTAACTAATAAATTAGAAAATTTGTTTAAACAGAAATTAATTTACATTAAACAATTCCAAATCGGTGAATTTAAAAATGGCAGGATTTCAAACCTATGGTCAAATATTAGAAAGTGCAAAAGATATATCCAGATGCGTGACGCCATTTGTTAACGCTTATCCTTCTGCACGTGTAAGTTCTTTTTTATTATAGATATTAAAATATTTAATTCAATAAGATAGCATTTATATTTTAATGTGTTTAATTTGACAGGAATTAGAGACGAAAAAAGAAAACGTTGACAATGAATTAATGCCGCCTCCAATATTTGCGCCAATTAAAAGGGAAAATGTTCCTAAGGATAAGAAAAAGAGAACTAGAAGTTGTAGACGTAATGAAACTACAACTAGTAATGAAACGTCATCAACTGATTCCATCTATGCGGAAGCACATCTTACTGTACTGTTGGGTGTAGTTTTACAGTTTAACAATTGTTTTTTGCTTCTTGTACAGTTCTCGATACCTAAAACATTCGTACGTGTGGCGTAAAAAAAGGATTTCATAATAAAATTAATTTACCGCCGTTTGGAATTTTTTACCGCCTGATGATGTAAGTGGTAGTTTGGAATTTGAGGGAAGCTTCTCAAAGTTAGCAATTTTTGACTTCACTGGGCTCATGTAATTGCTTGTTTGCTTTAATTTGTCTAATATACTTATTGGTCTTGCATTTGACAGCAGGTCACTCCTGGGAGATTTCTCCACGATGAATGTTCCATTGGCAGAAGGTGATCTTTCAAGTATGACAAATGTCGATGAAGGAGCTGATTCCAAATGCACATTATTTAAGTCAATGGTACCATGTGAATCATTATGATATTCATCTTGAGCTTCCTCATATATGGAATCAGTTGATGATGTTGATGCAGGCTTACTACTGGACAATATTAGAGTTTCATTTTGAGCGTGGATGTCGTGTTGTTCATGATTATCGCATGGTTCAGGAACTTCTTAAATATTTTCGGCTGGTAATGTAATTTCTTCCATGTGGCTTTTATGTTTGCTGACTGATTTTTTTAATGTGTCAATTTATTTATTTATTACTGTTTCATCCAATGTTATTGTTTCTATTTTATATTGTACAATAATAATACTTTTCGTATTCAATCGAGAGCTACGCCTAACCGTTTAATTACTAGTTGTAGTACACCATTGCGTCTACTACTTCTAGTTCTCCCTTTCTTTTCCTTAGGAACATTTTCCCTTTTAATTGGTGCAAATACTGAAGGCAGCATTAATTCATTGTCAACGTTTTCTTTTTCCTCTGTTCATATGAATTTTTGATAGATGTTCCTCTCTTTTAACTCGTCTTCCCAATCATCTCTTTTGAATATCGTCTCTAACTCTTAGCAAATTAAACACGTTAAAATATAAATGTTACCTTATTGAATCGAATATGTTAATTATCTATAATAAAAAAGAACTTACACGTGCAGAAGGATAAGCGTTAACAAATGGCGTCACGTATCTGCATATATCTTTTGCAGTTTCTAAGATTTGACCATAGGTTTGAAATCCTGCCATTTTTAAACTCGCCGATTAGGAATTGTTTAATGTAAATTAATTGCTGTTTAAACAAATATTCTAATTTATTAGTTAACTATAGGTCACCAACGCAGATATAATACATAACGATTATATGAGACGAAAAGAACGGAAAAGGATTTCTCCGAGCTTAAATACTTTGTAAATTCAAAAGAAAAACAAAATTGTGTTGGCCAATGAAATTTGAGCAATTTACATGGCAGCAAACAGGAAAAGTTTAAATTTCACTACATTATATAAAACTGTTGCGCCATCTTATTCAGAATATACCAATAACTGTCATGTTTTTGTATCGTGTTTACACATACCCAGCTTTATCAACATTTTAGGAATGATATTTTCCAGATGAATACAGCAGAAATATATGTATTATATTATCTTAGAATCCTAATTACATACATAATGAGGAAATTATATTGAATTACGAACTTGCAAATGTTATTTTCACCTAAAAATATGTTTGATCGAGGGTTGGTGAGATTGGAAAGTTTAAATTGCGCTTTCCATATTGTTTAATTTTTGATATATTTCCACCGTAGCACCGTAGGACATAGACAAAGAAAGGAAATTCGTCAGCGTCTTGTAGTTTATAAAAAGCTGAATCATAACAGATAAGAGAATTTTCAATTTTGCAAAGTTGATTTAAAATTTCTTGAAAAAACAACAGCCTCCTTTTGCAGCCTTTTGCTATAAGCCAACGCGCGCGATTTATGAGCATTAAAAGCGAAAATATTTACATGCAAATGGACAAGTTGGGTCTCGAGTACGGCGAAAGCGCGTAATCTGCGGGATAGCACTATAAACGGGAAGGTTATATTGAGATTTCAGTGTATTTTTAATTATGACTGCTACAAATTTATGCTGATTTTTCTAAAGAAATTTTAAGCAATATTAATTGCTCAAAGAGTAACAATGTTTTAAACTTTTTTAAGAATAGATTGACCATATATGAATGCGTATTCAGTAAACATTATAATTAAAATAATGCACACAATTCTTTTTTTTTTATTTTAGACCTACATTCATAGGAGATAATTCTATACTTTTGTTCTTTCTTCGTAGAGAGAACATTTTCCACTGATAAACACAGCAACGGCAGTTTAAGCTTCTAGTTGTTTAGTTAATAGTTTAGTTAAAAGGCGATATCGTTGTTAAAATTCAAAGAGAGAAAATACATGTAACGATAAAAGTTAAGTAAACAATGATAATACCATTACCATTAACTTCCCCTTGTGTTTGTAAAATTAACTGGGTGTCATAAGCTTTTATTAAGCCACTGGAAAATATAGTTTTAATGTATGAAAAATCAGATTTGCTATAATTATTTGGCGTTATTTGAGCTTTCTTTAATTCTTCCCTTTATATGTTATAACTTGAAAGCTTCAATTGACTTTTCACGCATTCTTTTCAATTCTCTACATTTACTTAACATAAGATTTTTCATATTCATACAAATCATTTGTAGCAGTATAAATAATTACCATTGAGTGAGTAGAAAATTGGTAAGTTCGTTCAGGCAGATGTGTAAATATGAAAGACCGAATATTTCTCATAAATATACAAATATTCTTAAGAGACAAAGAGTTTCTTTTCTTAACTCACCAAATTCTTTCTCGATTAAAAAAAAAAATGTTTGAGTATTCATTCATTAAGTTCATTTTCGCTGATTGGTGTTAAATTTCTTTTTCTTTCATAAAATTTTTCTTTAACGGTTTGCACATCCTACATTTTAATATTACTATAAATACGCGCTTTCTTTCCGTTTCATATTAAATTTTGCGTTACGTGAGGTAGTCTGCACTCGGCTCCTCCATCGGTTCCGGCGTCGTGAACAACGGATTCGGGAATTCAGTTGGCTGCGGTAACGGTCCGATCGTCTTCGGCCATCAACCAACACGATACCACTACGGCGACGGCGACCAACGCTAATAGCGCCGTTATGATCAGTGCGATTATGAATCCGATCATGGACACGCAGATGTCCTCGACTTTTTGCGATTGCAGAGCTGAAACATTGCAACCACACATACATTAATAGATTCTGTCAATGCGACGAATCTTCGCAATTTTCTGGTCGTGCTAGAACGAAACTGTGTTATAGGAAAGCTATACGTATACATACTATTTATATCGTAAATTCCACTATAATTTATAAAAGAAAGACAACAAATTTCACGTTAACTTCTTTCATAAAGCGTCTCCAACTCCATGTTAAGCGCCCGTGAATTTACTGCCACATTTACGATCTTTGTTATCTTGAAGCTCAATACAAAATTGTGGCAACCTAGTTAGGGTTTAATGACAAAGAAGAAATAAAGACTTTACTCAATTAGCGTTTCACAATTGCAAATTATATTTGTAACAATTAAAAATATCACATATTAAAATAAATAAAACTACTTAAAAGATAAATTTTTCTTCAAGAATCATTTTCTTGGTCGTCTTCACTTAATCCGGCCTCGATGTCGAATTTAGAGAAATCCGGCAGTCGCTCCCAGACAGCACTGGAATTTCTTTGCAATTTCGTCTCCTTAATACTCGGAAATATTTGAACCAAATCGGTTTCAAGAAGAAGGCCGTGTTTACAATTTGCCGGGGAATAAACGGTAGTTCGTCTAGCAGCTCTACAAAAACCATAAGAAACACATCAAATCGATTAATACATTACCTTCGTCTCGTTATAGAAACTTACCTTCAATATGCAGTTTATCAACTTGCGGATTACGGGGTTCGTCGTCGTCCGGTACGTAATTTGGTGTCGGCAACGGCGTCTGGATCATGTAAATTGGCTGTTCGTTTTCCATCTTTTGCACGTGGTCTCTGGTGCCTTTCTGAGATTCGATCTTATTGATCACCGCTTGCCGCTTCAACTCCATATCTTTCGCTTTCATCTTCCTCCGTTGTTGCTGCTCCAAAAGACGATCCTCCAATTTTTGCCTCTTCTGTCTTTCCACTTCGATGAGCGCCTGCTGTTTCTCTAACTCTTGATTTTCTCTAATTCTTTGGGCCCTCGATTGTTTCTCCTCACTCCTCAAACGAATTCTCTTCTGCACGCGCCTGTAACATTGCCGCCTTTTTTCTTTGCGCCACCTCGTAATCGATCCTGTTTTGAGTGGAATTTGTTAATGGAACACTTCTCACTGTACTATTGGGCGTAGTTTTACTGCTTAACAATTGATATAATAAGATCAATTTACCGCCGTTTGGAATTATTTACCACCTGATGATGTAAGTGGTATTTTGGAATTTGAGGGAAGCTTTTCAAAGTTAGCAATTTTTGACTTCACTGGGCTCATGTAATTGCTTGTTTGCTTTAATTTGTCTAATATACTTATTGGTCTTGCATTTGACAGCAGGTCACTCCTGGGAGATTTCTCCATGATGAATGTTCCACTGGCAGAAGGTGATCTTTCAAGTATGACTAATGTCGGTGAAGGAGCCGATTTCAATTGCACCGTATTGAAATCACTGGCACCATGGGAATCATTATGATATTCATCTTGAGCTTCCTCATATATGGAATCAGTTGATGATGTTGATGCAGGCTTACTACTGGACAATATTAGAGTTTCATTTTGAGCGTGGATGTCGTGTTGTTCATGATTATCGCATGGTTCAGGAACTTCTTAAATATTTTCGGCTGGTAATGTAATTTCTTCCACATGTGTTTTGTGTTTGCTGACAGACTTTTTTGATGTTTCAATTTCTTCCTTCATTGTTTCATCCAGCGTTATTGTTTCTATTTTATCTTGCACAATCATAATACTCTGGGTATTCAATCGAGAGGGTCTAGGTGTTTAATTACTGGTTGTAGTATCATTATGTCTACTATTTCTAGTTCTCCTTTTCTTTTCCTTAGGAGCATTTTCCCTTTTAATTGGCGCAAATATTGGAGGCAGCATTAATTTATTGTCAACATTTTCTTTTTCTTCTGTTCTTATGAATTTTTGATAGATGCTCCTCTCTTTTAACTCGTCTTCCCAATCATCTCTTTTGAATATCGTCTCTAACTCCTAGCAAATTAAACACATTAAAATATAAATGTTACCTTATTGAATCGAATATGTTAATTATCTATAATAAAAAAGAACTTACACGTGCAGAAGGATAAGCGTTAACAAATGGCGTCACGTATCTGCATATATCTTTTGCAGTTTCTAAGATTTGACCATAGGTTTGATATCCTGCCATTTTTAAACTGACCTATTTCAACAAATTTTCTTATTTATTAGTTAACTATAGGTCATTAAGGCAAAGATAATATGTATATGACCAAAGATATTATACTTGTATATGACGATTATATGAGACGAAAAGAACGGAAAAGGATTTCTCGGAGTTTAAACACATTGTAAATTTAAAAGAAAAACAGAATTGTGTTAGCCAATGAGATTTGAGTAATTTACATGGCAGCAAACAGGAAAAGTTTAAATTTCACTACATGATATGGTACTGTTGCGCCATCTTATTCAGAATAGGCCAATAATTGTCATGTTTTTGTATCGTGTTTACACATACCCAACTTTATCAACATTTTAGGAATGATACAAAAAATACTGCAGAATCTCCTAAAAAATATTTTCTCTTTGGTTATAACGCGGACCGCGGACGAAAAGGGCATTATAAACGGGATGTAGAATCGTAATTACATACATAATGAGGAAATTATATTCAATTATGAACTTGCAAATGTTATTTTCACCTAAAAATATGTTTGATCGAGGTTTGTTGAGATTGCAAAGTTTAAATTGCACTTTTCATATTGTTTAATTATTGATATATTTCCACCGTTGCACCGTTATAAGAAGCGGAATCATAACAGATGAGAGAATTTACAATTGTCAGTACTTGCACAATAAATTTTGCAAAATAGAATTGAAATTTCTTGAAAAAACAACGCGCGCGTTGTTGTACGCGGGATTCCTGAGCGTTAAAAGCGAAAGTTTTTACACGTATATCGATGGCCTGATAGAACTATAAACGAGAGAGCGTTATATCAAGATTTCCGTGTATAAATATTTATTTTTAGATAATTAATTACTTATTATATTAATTGATGTTCGATAATATTATCGGCTATCCTGCAGAATACATGTATGGAACTGCGCATATGTTTCGCGCATGTATATGAAGTACCAACAAAATTGAATTAGCGCAATTTCGCTATAAACACGCACTTTTTTAATATCTTTAGAAGTTTAAGAAAATTAAAAATTATTGATTGTTTCATTGATTGTTTATTTAAAAATACGCATAAAGCGAAAAAAAAAAATTAAAAAAGCACAAACAAGAAGAAAAGAAATGTGAAGAATACAAAATTATCTTCGCAAAATAACAAAAATACGCATAAAGCAAAAAAAACAAAAAGCAACAGCGTAGATAATTTTGTATTCTTCACATTTGTTTTCTTCTTGTTTGTGCTTTTTCAAATTTTTTTGCTTTATGCGTATTTTTAAATAAACAATCAATGAAACAATCAATAATTTTTAATTTTCATAAACTTCTAAAGATATTAAAAAAGTGCGTGTTTATAGCGAAAATTGCGTTAATACAATTTTGTTGGTACTTCATATACATGCGCGAAACATATGCGCAATTCCATACATGTATTCTGCAGGATAGCCATATTATCATAAGTTCAAACAATTATTTAGCCATTTTATTATTTCTTATTTATTGTTTTCAATGTCTTGAAGCGAACTTTATTACAAAATATTAGTGTAATATGGAAAAACCACAAATAAAAAAAACTGCGAATAACTCGGAAACCGTTAACAATGAACCCAATATTATTTAAATGTAATCGAAAGGGAATTATATTAACCGGAATTTGGCTATCTGACACGGTCGGAAGGATATCCCGCACAAGGGAAAACAGAAAAAGGAATAATTTTCTGCTTGTCATGCCATAATAAAAAATATATGGTCCCATTTAAAACAATCACGTTATGCACATTTGAAAATGTCAAAGTTTAAGAGGCCACAAATCGCAGTCAGTAACTAGTTGAATTAAATTTAAGCAGTGCAAAATCTAGAGCACAAAAGAAGTACTTTTTTTAAAATATGTATATCATTACATGTGAATTAATGGCCGCAGAAAACAAAAAAATATGCACTTAGCACTCGGGTACCAATGTTAATATAATTAATCAGAATCTACGAATGATAAGGTTTTCAATCAGGTCCAAATTGGTTTCAGTAACTTGCTTTTATCCACCATTGGAAATTCCAAAAATGATCGAAGTTTAATATATTCTTTTCCTATTTAATAGTTTCCAATTACTAATTTATCCAAGTTGTTTTAAAAAATTCATGTCATGTGCATGTTCACTTCTTACACTGGAATTGGAAATTACTTTTGTCATAATTTTTAACTAATGAACAATTGTGATAGTGATTAATTTTTTTTATTAATTCTTATAATTTCAAATAAGTTTGGAATATCACTAGAAAACGGCACAGTTTGAGAACAAAGAGAAAGCTATAGTATAGAATTAATAGCATTTTATTAATTTTTTTCCTACAATTCAATTGAATTCATTTATCGTGATACTCTTAATATTTACATGCGATTTATATTATACATAAAATTCTCGTTTCATACATAAGTTACAATAATAAATGGCACATATATAATATATATCGGTTTCTTTTCTCTTTTATATATGTATAATATCTAGTGCAAGGAGATAAAATAATTATTATTATTTTGTGTAGAGGTTCCTTAAAAGAAAAAAGATATTTGAAGTTTTATGTACAATGAAGAAGATATCAATCACAGCCATACAAACGTTTAAATCACTGACCCCCTCTTTATAAAATAGAAACCGAAGAATCCTTTTTCCATTTTCACTTTTCATTTATTTATTCTTAAAACAAATTTGCAAATAAAAAAAAGATGAGGAAATTATTTAAATTAATCATTTATAGACCTAAAGTATACACATTTAGGCCAAGTAAAAATATTGATTGCATTTCATCAATTGGAATTTAAAATTTTCTTAAAATCTGTATAAGAATATTTCTTTAACATGTACTCCTATATTACGATCTAAAATAAATTCTCTTAAAAAAAATACATTTACTCTTTTCAATTATAACAAATAACAGCATTTAATTACTTTTTCACTTCTTGCATACGATTAAATCGTTATATATTATAGCAATTAGATTGCCCACTAGTATTATTTTAACAATAATTAAATAACGCTCACAACAGTTTCATCGACAACTGAGGAAGAAAAGTAATAGATCACAAATGCATTCAAATAATGATAATGATAATAATAATAAATTATTCAATTATTCTTAATTTTCTTCTTCGATTCCTTTTATATTTTACATATCTTTTGTTTTATCAATAGCAATAATTCAATCGTAAATCTAAATTTAATATTATTAATTGCAATAATGTAAAATAATATGACACACAAAAAATAGACGTACAATTAATTTATCTCATTCATCTACCTTATAACACTTTATCATATTGTTATTATTTAATTCGCATAATGGTTGTACCGCTTCTTGCGATTCTACAGAAGGACACGAATATTACGAATATTCACAATGTTATTCGTTTCATTGATGTGTGCATTTGATTATCTTTTATAGAAGCTACATAAAATGATTGTTGTGCCATCAACATCGGAATTAGAAGAAACGATTGCAGTTTGATTTAGCTTTAGAAAGGAAAATTGATTAATCCATTTCTAATAAAATTACTCGGCAGCAGTTGATAAAATTTTGCACCGAATTTTATAGTTGAATGATTCTTTTTTCTAATTAAGACAGTTTCAATGATTAAAGAAGAAGTCTACGAAAGGAAAACGATTTTCATATACCACAAAATTTTATAATTGCCTTCTATTTTATTTTGCAAACCTCTTTACAAAAACCTATGTTTCTCTCATTTGACTGTTTTAGGACCAATTTAAATTCAGTGAATATTACATAATACATAATAATAAATCAAATAAAATTTCGACTACATGTAGGCATAAATTAAACTAAATATTCTTCTTAAGAATTTATCTTCTCGCTCTTATTCTGTTAAACATTGATATGTCTGTATCACATTATTGCACTAATCAATTTAACGCTTTGAGCGTATCGAATTCCTTTTGAAGATAAACGAGGATCAACCGAAATCGGAAACAGAACGGGTTGATTTCATTCATTGATATGTGTCTAAAAATAATCATATTCCTATGTACAATAATATTCACTGTACAATAATTTCATTTGGCTTTTTATCTTATCTATTTATATATGTATAGAAGAAAGTTCTTATTGAAGTTAGGCATTTAAGCATATAAATGCAGCATTTAAACAGTACATATTTACAAATATATAGTAATAAAATAGTAGTGCAAGTAGAAAAATAACCATTTACAAAATTCGAGTCAGTTTTCGCTCTAGCATAATCAATTTGACACGACGAATTCGGTGTTTAGACGATGCTCTCTTTCTCAGTTTGTAAATTGTTCAGTTCCTTCCTCAACGACGTGTTACTCGCTTTCATGCCGTTTCCATTGAACAGACCGACGATCCAGGTCTTGATCGAATGGCCCGGCATTATCTTCTTGTTTTGCTGATCGTTCGCCGACACTTGCTCGCAATTGGCCGGAATCGATTCCAACGATTTCCACCGTTTGCCGCTATGCTCTTCGACGCCCTCGTCGCTTCCGCTGCCCCGGCGTCTTCTATGTATCATCACTTGCGGATTAATGTCGTTATATAATAACGGCACTTCGACGTCTTCCATCAGCATCGTATTATCTTCGTCCGATACGTTGATAACGTTACCGTTGGGGAAATTGTTGTTGTTCAGCTTGTTGTTGTCCGGCAATGCGATGACCTGAATGTCTCCGCATTTGTCGCAATTCTCCAACGATTTCGTGCTCCTCTTCGACGTCGTGTCGTGCACGAACTTGCCGTTATTGCCGATCTCGCACGGTTTCCGTATAAACGGCAACGGATCGAACGATTTCGATTCCCGTATTTTATGCAACATGCCCTGACTCTTCGAGTGCTCGTCCGAGCTGGACGCGATGCTCGACAGTACGCGTCTCGGTCGTAGGCCGCGTCGGTTCTCCAACTCGTTCGGATCGATGAACTGGCTGCCGAACGTCGAGTTGATTGTCATCTTCGAATCGGTCGTGTCGGGTACTTGTAGAATGTGACGATTGATCTTGAACCGTCTGTCTTGCAACGGGCTCGAGTTGTGCAACGTCGACGTGCTCTCCACCTCGATGCTGGTGCCGCGCGGCACGCTCGAATGTCGACGACTGTTCAGGCCGCCGAAACCGCCGCAGATGTTACCGCAGAAGGACGCTTGGCGCGAGTCGGTGTTCAATTTCGGGCTTCTGCGCGGCCGACAGAACAACGGCGGCAATTCGCCCAGATCGACTTCGCGCCGCTGTATCGCCGCATCCGTCGCGCCCGATAACCAGTACGTTCGCACCTCGCCTTTACCTTTCATATTCACCAGACCGCGTTCCTCGATCACGTAACCGCCCAACTTGTCCAGCGCCTCTTTGCACTGGAAACTGATGTGAATCTTTAACGGTTCCCCGTTACTTTCCATCCGCGACGCCGTGTTCACGGTGTCGCCGAACAGGCAGTAACGGGGCATCGTTAGTCCGACTACGCCGGCAACAACTGGACCTGAAACGAAGATTTCCATTAGATTGATATTTAACACTTGTAAAATGAATTCTGTGTAAGAACCTGTGTGTATGCCGATGCGCAGTTTCAACGTCTCCTTTGGCCTATGCGCTATCATATGATTTCGTACGGCATTCAATAGATCCAGAGCCATCGAAGCGATCTCACCTGCATGCTTGTCTCCGTTTCTAATCGGTAAACCTGAGACCTAAAGACGAAAAATTATTGGATTGAAAATTAATTTGATTCTGCACATTCTGTTAGCTTCTTTGTTTAACCATTATATTAAATAAATATTGATTTTTGGCATTGAAGTTTGTAAGATATTGGGTGCTTTAATTTATCTAATTGA
This sequence comes from Hololepta plana, assembly GCA_963695495.1. Classification (NCBI taxonomy): domain Eukaryota; kingdom Metazoa; phylum Arthropoda; class Insecta; order Coleoptera; family Histeridae; genus Hololepta; species Hololepta plana. Next base: position 6,218,789 of record OY968832.1, on the reverse strand, counting down.
AAATTTACAGTAAAATATCCAAGGAATCACTTTTTATGCTAAAAGAACACAAATTTGAATTCGCAATAAATAATTTTACACTCGCCGTTGAAAAAGTTCCCGAGCCGGCTCAATAACCATTGTTTTGTCTGAACCTTGTCAAGTTTTGATTATTGCAAAAAAGGTTTTAAAGAAAAATGTTATTTTCATGGAAAAACAATCAAAGGTGTTTACACCGATAGGACTGATAGTATACCAAAGGTAATTTCAAAAAGTCATTTGATGAACTTTTATATCATACAAATTGTTGTATATTGTTGTCAAATTAAATTATTTTGAATGGAAAATATATATATTTTAGCTTAAATAAGTTGGTTTTATACATAATTCTAGTTCACAAACATTTTAGACAAAGGGTAAAGTTTAAAATTTTATGCGCAAATTCAAGTGAATTATAACTAACTAATTATTCTATCTGATATAAGGAAAAATGAAATTTTTTAGCAACTAAAAGAAGATACAAAGAGTTTAATGTTTAATAATTTTTCATACCAGGTGAGTGCGTATGAAACCGGAATTTCTCTATAAGGGTCCCAGCGGCCAGTTTGGGTACTACACCGACGAGTAATTGAATTTGTTGTTTATCTTATATTTCGAACTTAAAAAAAATCCGGTTTCATAACCCCAACGTATTTTTTTCTAGCGTTAAACATATCAAACTTTGTGCCTCAAAATAGCGATATGCGGCCAGCATTGATTTTCGTTATCATCGCGTCGAATGCTTGTCGAAGCTTACGGCGACCATGCTCTTGGTAAATCACAGTGTTTTGAGTGGTGGATTAAAAAAATAAAAAGTGGTGATGCTGATGTTAGAAACGAATAACGTGGTAGGCCAAAGGGTTCGAAGACAGTGAATTGCAAGAATTTTTGGATGAAAATGATACTAAAACGCAACAACAACGCGCAGATCAATTAAATGTGACCCGAGAAAGCATTTCCAGACGTTTAAAAGCTATGGGAAAGATCCAAAAGATGGGAAAATGGATTCAATTTAGCGAGTTTGTTTCTTGTTAATAGTTAATTACACAGCTTTCTCTCCATTCATATTCTGATGGCTTCTAAAGTGATATTCAGTTTCCGTTATCGCAAACTATAATATTATTATTTTGCAAGTTTGGTAATTTTGAAATTTCTTTAGGATGTTTTCAACGAAAATTTAATCAATGTTTTCGAAAATAAACATATACAAATGAATATAACACGAGATGTGTAATAAATGTTTGAAGTGATTCTAAAATTGACAAAACTGATTAATGACAAACGCGGGAAATTATTTCAATTAACATTGCTAACCTTCCTCGAATGAACCTGTTGATGAGACACGCCAAATGTTTTCGCCTATTTTTGCATTTTTTAGGCTGCCAACGTAATTTGAGCACCAGATTCTACGTTAATTGAAAATTTAATTGAAGGCTTGATACAATTAGAGCGTGTTAAGTAGTGCTAAATCACAAATCATTCAACCAATTTTAATTCGAATTAATAACTAACGTTCGGTCACATTGAATTTGTTCACCTTTCCTTGACTTTTAAATAAAACTTTTATAATTGTTGCTCTTATAAAGAACAGGAAAATATATTGAATAAATTTTGTTGATAGTAAAATATTTCTTCGGTTTTCGACATTTTCTCATATCTGACTAAAATAAGGTGCGTCTTATAATCGATGGTATCTTATACACACTAGTACATACGGTATTAACATTTAATCATAATGATTAAGAAATTAAAACTACGTACCACCATGTATGCGTCTCCGATTGTTTCCACTTTATAAACGTCGTATCCTTTAATTATCCTGTCGAATACTGTATAGAGATCATTTAAGAAATTAACTACCTGCAAATATATAATACAGTCCATAATAGATTAATTGTTAACATAGATGCTGTCGTTGCCGAAAATTACTTGTAAAGGTGTGCTTTCCGCAGACATTGCCGTGAAACCAACGATGTCGCTGAAATAAATCGTCACCAGATCGAACCATTCCGGTTCGATGCCGAAACCACGGGTGAGCCGTTCAGCGACAGGCCTAGCAAAAATAGTACGATTGAAATTTAATTACGAATTTGTAACAACGTAGCCAATTGAAACGATTGACGTACTTTGGTAACATTCTGTGCAACAGATCCTCCGTTTTCAATTTCTCCTCGTACAACAGCCGCGTCCTCTCACTGACTAGTTCCTCCAAATTGTCCGCATACTTTACCATCATCTCCATCATTTGGTCCATTATGTTACGATTTCTAAAGTGACACGATTGAAACGATGGTGTAAATTCATTGTTAAATAAATAATTTAACAGAATCATCTTACTTTCCGTCTTTCATTTTTTTCAGTCTACTGCGTATCATTGGAAAATCCGGTCGCGACTCCGGGTTTTCCGCCCAGCAATCTTTCATGCACTGCAGAATGTAATCGTCGCACACAGTCTCGGAATCGTACAGCAAATCCAAGTTTGGCCTGAACGGTTCCTCGCCTTCGTTCGGTATATTTTTGACGAATTCGACAACATCTAGGAGAAAACGAGAAAAAAACAAATGGGCAAAATGTAAATTGTAAAAGCGACGAAAGTTTTTATTTTTGATTTTATCGAATGCATTGGCTAACAAATCTGATTTCAAAACTTGAGTCTGGTTGAAATATTAACAAAAGAAATCTAAGTTACATAGACCTTTATTATATTAGCAAATAATTATTCCTTCAAGACGTATTTGTTCTAAAAAATTATCATAAAATATTAGGTTTCGGTATGTTTTTATGCATTTTTTAAGAACGGTAATGTATGCAGTAAGGATTACCCAAATATTTATAGTGCAATATAGGTATTGATAATTCAGCAAAGACTAAAAACTTCGAACATCAACTATTTTTGGATCGGTCCAAAGTTTTTGATTTTGACTCTATAGTTTAGCTGTTTAGATCAATCCAGCAGCCGGTATTTTTTTATTATCCCACAAACGGGGTTTTCCACAGATATCAGTCGTTCGTATTTGTAAAGACTAATCAGCTAAGACGCTCATTGATAAGAATATTGTGTTAAATCATGAATGCTGCAATTGTTAAAATACCATATGTACTCGCATATAACACGCGAGATCTCTGAATTCATGGTGGACAACAAAATTGCTAATTGTTGCTCTTATTAAAGAGAACAAGGAAAATTTTGTGGATGGAAATTATTCCTATATATTTAAATAATTTATTTGATAGTAAAGTTTGTATGCGGTTTTTGATTTTTTCTCACGCCTGGCACCTTATACACGCGTAAATACTACATATAAATTAACTAAACTAAATAAACTCGATTAAATTGTGTTTGTGTATCACAGAATTTGGGTCTTGTGCCATGAATGGCAAACTCATTCTATGGGCATTGCTTCGATAATCTGGACTAGATCAAAATCAATTTGCTTTGATAAAAACATTGCAAAATATCTTCAAGCCATGTACTTAAAAAAAGTATCAATTTATCCGTACTGATGTGCTTTACCACGACAGTAGGGCGCGTTTCAAATGAAAATGATCAAATGATGTTCACCTTTGGGTTCGTGTATCGTCGAACCAAATGGTCCCCTCCTTCCGATGATCTCGTACAGGATGATCGCGAACGCGTAAACGTCGCCTTTCGGCGTGCCCCTGATGTAACGCGTCGGGTTCCGTAACAGTTCCGGCGCCTTCCATAGCAGTCCTAAAATATTTCCTTTTTTAAAGTTAAAAAGGGCAAGTTCATCCATTTCGTCTTGTTATTATAGGTATGCTTGTGTTCTTATTCGTGCTCTCCTTGAGTTTTTTGTTTGCTCTCGTTTTTTACCTCTATAATACTGATGCTCGCCAATGCTGTCGTTCTCGGCGCAATGTCTCATGTCGGCTAAACCGAAATCGGTCACTTGCAGTACCCATCGGCTGGTGACGACGCAATTCGACGATTTCAAATTACCGTGACACAACAACAACGAGTTATGTATGTATAACATTCCCTGCAAGAATAAACAAATGCAGCGGCGTGAAGATGAGTGGACGATGGCAAAATGAGTTGTTCTTACTTTAATGAGATCGTGGACTAGCGACGCGATGAACATCTTGTCCAATTTAATATCCTCGTTCTCTATAATATCCTGCAGAAGTGTAAATGTTATTATTCACACATAATTATGCAAGATTTGCGCACAGAAAACGACTACAACGGCATTTTACAAACGAAATTGAAGCGTCATTAATTGAAAGTAGGTGTAGATTACATTTCGGATATACATTTATGTCAATTTAATATAGTCCTTTTGGGTGTTAACTCGAAGAATACTGAGTGATTGTTTCAAATAAAACTAAATATTATCAATAGTCAATTAAGGGCTTCAAAAAGATACAGTATAAGGATGATTGCAGATAAAATGAAAGTTGCAAGGCCCCACACCAGGTTAAAAATTATTTTTTCAATAAGTATTACTTGAATATTATGCAAAACTTTCAAAAATTAAGGAAAATTCTAATCAAATTTGCCAATCTGTTGCCAAATACTTATTGTCAATTTTTAAAGAGTGTAATTTGGTAGAGTTCACAAGTCGCGACCAGAATATTAAGAACTCGTTTAATTCAGTCATGATTAGTTATTGTAACACTAGTAATTAAAAACTTCGTAGTGGGAACAAAAATATCGTAACGATGCGTGTTATACGCTGCTTGCAAGCTTTCTGATAATCATTTAAACGTGCAATTTCTACTATTAAAGAAAACTGTATGAACTATTAACAATGTCTGTCAATGGGTTACAAAGTTCAGTTGAAAAATCTTCTCCAGAGCAGTCGAGCATAAAGGCTTGTATGTAACTCGTTCATAATAGAATTTTATTGAACTCCCCTTTTTATGACCTCGTTCCTGCGTCCATTAAACCGAACTCGTTCATAAAACTTTACGTTATGAAGTTGTTACACAAGTAGCTAATATGACTGTGTAGCGAGTCAGAAGATTTTTTTGTTGGCAAAATCAAGGCAAAAATCGATTTCAAATGATTTTTCAAAATACTCTTACGATTTTCGCATTTAATTTTATTCTGTAGATTAAAATTTAACGAAAATACCCGCTCGAAATGGCCATACGTCGTTTTATAATTAATTAGCGTTGAGAAAGAGAAAGCAGTGAAAATAGTTTTTGGTAGTTGAATGACTGACAGTGTTTCCCGTTATAGAATGTGGCGAAGACTGAAGAGTGCGCAATTAAAATGTTTTTGCTTTGTTAGCATCAACGCGGAATTGCGCATAATTCTGGATTGCATTGAGTTTAGCTGCATTTGAGCATCGAGGGGTTTTCTGAATCTCAACAAACCATTATAACTTAATAATTTGTGGGACAGTCTTACATATAAACTTCCTTTGGCACAATAATCAGTGACTAGTAATAATGACGTAGGTTCCACGCAAGCACCGATGAACGAATTGATGTTGTCGTGTCGCAGTTCGCGTAACAATCGCATCTCCTTCATCACTTCCCTCGAGATGTCTTTCTTTCGGGAGAACGTCAGCTCCTTGATACGCACCACGACGCCTCTATATTGAGCCGTCGTCGCGAACACTTGCGCGCCACCTCGCGACTCAAACGACGTCGCACTCGCACTAGCTAAACTTATCTGTAAAGAAAATCGAACCGAATAAATTTAAAATATCAAATTGTCCATAGCGTTGGTGAATAATTGTTGGTGAAAATTAGTGGTGCTTGTTTTGCTTTAAAATTGTGTGAATCGAATCTTTAAATATTCCAAACTCCACATAAGTGTAACTTACTGGAAATGTTTGTTACTCTTGATGAATTCACGCAATTTTTCAATGTTACTTTCGATAACTAATGTTTTTAGTCTTTCTGATCGATGATCGTCATCAACGTCTTTACGGCCACTCTTGAAGATATTGTACTACTAAATAAATACTACTATTATAATAAATGCGTTTCATCATTGAAAATGTTCTTTCCGAGTTTAAAACTGAATTTAATATTGTTCGAAATTCATTCTTCTATCGACTTCACATATATGATATTACATTTGGCGCTATACTTACGAAATATAGACCCAAATACAACAACATATCTAAAATGCCGAGTAATTACATTGTTTTGATAGAGGTCACTAGCGAACTGGTTCTACTCTAAAGCTTACGAATTATTAAGCTTGTTCGGTTACTTTTCGACAAAACGTGTATGTATATGCAAATGCAAAAAAATTCTTAAGAAACATGATATACAACAGAAAGTAATAAATTTATGAAAGTTATTACTTTATATGTAACTTGACATCCAATAAGATTGCCATCCAATCTTATTTCGATTAATATCAATTACAATTAAGCTGAATTTGTAAATGGTTTTGGTTTTACAGAAATGTGCAAATAATTTGCCAATTAAAGGAAATAAATGAGCTCACCCTACTGGGCGAAGACACAATGTCCCTTTCGAAGTAATTATTGATGTCGTTACGATCTATCTTCCACAATAAACCTTCGATCTCTTGTTCGATTTTCCACTTGCGATAAATACTCATGGTGATAACGCCCGCGCAAAATAGCATGATCGCAAGCGTACCGGCCGCTATTATGCTGTTCAGATGTGCGTCGCCTTTCTTGCACATCTCGTTATTGAAACCGCACGACGGTTCGTCAATCGGTATCGTTCCTTTCGGCCATTCGATTTTAGCATTAGGGCTAATTTTGTAGACCTAAAAATGTTGAAAGTTGCGTTAATCGGCAGTTCACTAAGTTCAATAATAATATTGTGTCTTTAAGATACGGTAGATAATAATTAAATGCGAGTAAAAGTGAAGAAAACAATAATATAATAGTAGTAACAAACATAGAAATTTGTGCAAACTCACTCACTGGAAATTCCCCTTGTTGAAATTGTCCTACTTGTCTCATTTGATATTTACACGTAAAATTATCAATAACTATAGTATTTTTCTCATTGTTATTGTTTGCTAAAACGTTGGTCAGTGCTAAGACAGAGAAATTACCTTCCGAATCACCATTTTTATCTAACTGCATCGTCGCGCCAGTTATACCTGAAATTTGCAATTATTTAGAATTATTTCAATTATTAAGAATATCTCACGTAAACATACTTTTATACGTTCCTAACCCAATAATCGTTTCCACTATCTTAGTGCCATTTTTAGCTATTTCATCGATAATCTCGTCCGTCAGTATTGTCTGTTGGCTTAACAATTCGTGTAATGCCTTCGCATAGAGCACGACGGAATCGTACAGGTAAGCCGCATAAATTGAAATATACTGAAAATTAAATAGGAATCAATTAACTAGGTTTCATCAAATGAAAACCCTGAAATATTGATGAGATTTTCACGTAAGTATAATATAACTTCCAGTTGTTATACTGCAGTTACTACGTTGTTTGTATGTAAATACATATTTGAATCTTTTTCAATCATCTCAAGATGTTGAAGTATTGTACCGCGCCTTCCGCAAAAAATGCTTATAGTTTCCGAACCAAACACGTAGAAAATTACTATCGCATAAACATGAAATGATGATTTTTGACACTAACGCCCTTTAACACCATAAACTTTAAGCAAGTTTTCCCAAGCCTGCACAACGTTCTTTCCTTTTCGGTTGTAGTAAAGCAAAATATGGCGCAATGTTCTTGTTAAATATGCATTTTAAACAATTTATGATAAACACAACAATATGATTAATTCGTGAAATTTGAACCAAAGGAATGAAGAAGTATTGTGCAAGACAAATTATGTTATTAATTTTGAGCAAAAAGCGTTCCTTTTTATGTTTAGGTTTTAATCAAGACAGAAATATTGCTACAACATTATAAACGTCAGCTCACTGGCCAATTAAACAATGCAAATTAAACTCTCGCAATTGGAATTAACAGGTACATATTATTAAGGTAATTAAAACAATAATATAAAAGTAATTTGGGCATGCAGTTTCGTTGTTATATGGAAAGTATTCTAATTTATTAGGTTGATGCATAATTTCGTGCAGTTTCTTTAGTTGCAAAACTGCGCTAAATAAAAAAAAATTGCAATTTGTTATATGCTATTTGATAGAGGATTTTTCGCTCTAGAAGACTGTGTTCTTGTTTTAATTTAATTTAATTCTTCGTTGATTTATAATTTGTCAAAGTGGAACGTCAACTGGACAAAAATGCACACTCCTTTTCCCTTTTAATCAGGGTTCTAAAACCACTAAAGTTGATCGCGACATTTGTGCTGTGTATGTGGATGATGCTATAGAGGAAACAAGGGGTCAAAAAGTGATTCGACGTCCAAGACCAGACCCATACCGGTCGACCATCTAAGTTTGATGAAGAGCGATTGAACCACCTTAACCACGAAAATGCGCGTCAAACTAATAGAGAGTTGGTGGTGCAACGGGATTGTGACCAATCAACGGTGGTTCGCCACTTGCAATCATTTGCTAAGGTCCAGCCACTCGGTTCATGGGTACCACATTTTTAGAACCAAAACAACAAAAATCAACGCTTTACAATTGCCGGCGGTTTCCTCGCCCGTCATCGCTCCACACGCGGTCACAAGCAACGCTTCTTCATCGAATAGTCACCGGCGATGAAAAATGATCAGATTTTCACCGTTTTCCATCTCGGTCTAATGCTTTGCGCGACGTTTTATTCAATAAAGTCGTGGAATTGCGCGCTTGGTGGGAGGATTTTCTCGAGCACAAGCCGAGAGATTCATGGCGCTGAGGCATCGAGAAAATTATCGACCGTTGGGAAGAAATATCTAACAACGATGGAGAATATATATCATTTATTATTTCTTCTAATTTTTGGTTTAAAATTGAAAATAAATTAATCTAAAAAAACCGCACGAAATTATGCATCAACCTAATATTTAGTTCTTTTACTTCAAGTAAAACCAGAAGAGCAAATGCAATTGCAACATCATAAAATTTCTACAATCTAATGCGCAACAATAAGCTATTGATGTCTCGGAAAGCTGTATTCTGATGGCTTCAATAAGAAACAAATGTAATTTTTAATTCAAGTCCTTCTAAATGTCAATTTTTGTTACAAAATCTTTAAGATTTAAAATTAAAAACCTGATACGGATTTGTGCTGTGTGATAAAATTTAATTTAAAATAACAAAGTCTTTCAACATAACTAAATACCATATTTGCAAATATTTTTTCGTTTTAAACAATTAGGCAAACTTCACTTTATTATAACAATTCAACTCTTTGAAACTACTATCTTATCTCACCTTTTGAAAATTGTGGTTGTTGAGGAACTCGGGCGTTGCAAAATTGAACGGTTCCCTCGTATTGTATATTCGCACTAAATCCGTAAAATTCTTGTAAAAATCAGTCGGAGCCGTGGGTACGACCACTAGTAGCGATTTCCCTCTGCTCTCGAAGTCCTTCTGATGCTCCATGCACGACAAATACTTGTCGAACACTTCCGGTTCTATTCAGAAATTACAGTAATTTAAATGCAAGATAAAATTGATTGAATATGGCAAATGAATGATATTTCGTATTGTTTGACTTATGCATAAAAATGTTTAACTTACTCCATAGGTACTTATGGGCCTCTTTCTCACTATACGTGTCCATATCGATGTATATTACCATGTATTCGCCTTTAACGAACAATTGGGCTGTTTGCATCGTATTCATTAGATCTATCAGCGACATTGTCGAACCGAGAAACACGTAAACTGTAACAGAGAAAATTATGACAACTTTAAACCACTATTAACTGGAAGTATGATCACTGTAATTATATGAGCACACTAACATTGTTCACTTGTACTTAATTGGAGCTTAAAACAGGTACTTTTAAATTTATATCTTATTAAATATGTAAGTTTATTCAACATATATATAACTGTATTAAAGTAATTTTCTAAGAATAAAATATGACCTTATTCCAAATAAAATTGGGCTTTTAATTTAAATGGGTTGATCTGAATATTGATGATATTAATATCTACGACTTTTGCTACCAAAAGTTCAAATGAGTGGAAGAAGTAAGTTTTGAGTTAAAGCAAAATCCATAAAAACATATAATATATATTAAAATTCTTGAAATAGAGAATCGGTATAAGACAGACGAGAAAACAAACGTAATCAACCCAAAGGAAGACGAAATTAATGTATATCAAAGACAGTAGCTAATAGTAATTTTCTCATTTGATATCAGAATTAGTAATACTGCATTTAGGAAACTGGTGGATATCACGTTTTAACATAATCTTTTATCGCTTTTTAATAAGAAATACGTATTAATTTGCTTATTTTTCAATACTCAACTGTAGAAAAGGTTAATAAATTTACTAAGACTATTAAGCATTGCATTTACAGTTAACGCTTTACTGTCTGCTACATGCAGACCAATTCAAGAAATAGTCTTTTATAAAATTAATGTCATTATTGGTATGCTTTTTTACTAAAATATATGGCAGTAGAAATCAATATTTTGGAAAATCGGTTAACAACCCAAATACATTTCGTGTGGGAAACCGATTAATAATCAAAACGTGTGAATAGATGTTCTGCACACGTCATGTAATACTCTTTTTTGGAACTTTCGCGACATTTTGGACAAAAGCCCATATACAAATAATTACAACGATTTGACCTATATTTGAAGGCCCTTTTCAGGCTCCAATTATTATCCTGAATACGATAACATTTCAAAATCTTATAAATATTATACGCAGGTTCAGAATCTGCAATTTTTGTAAAATTATCTATTCGTCCATCACTTAAACCTTATTTAATTGATATTACAAACTTGAAATCCATTGGAATTGATGTAATATTATTGTTATAAATTTTTTTATTTATTTATAAAGCAAATATTTTAATTTTCATAAATTTTGTATCACATAATTTTTATATAAAAATAAAATTGTTCTGCCCTGATGGACGACGGAACAAGTGTCCAAAGAGTCCGGAAAATTCCAATAAAATTGATCACATATTGAACGAAAAATTATTCCAAGTCTTGGAATATATTTGCATTGAAATTATTTTTTTGTAATGTTGCTCGTTGTTGTTAGATTTAACAAATTAACAATTAAACATCGCTGGCCATTGCAGAAATATTCTTTTGGATAGATTTATAAGATCCCAGAAATCATGGGAATGCTTTTCCCGAACTGTTGGTTGTTAGGTACCATGAATAATAAAGTTTAAAAAAAGGTCGCGCCCAGTACAATCATTCGAAAAATATTTATACTACATTATGTAAGTAATAAACTAGTAATAAAAAAAGATTGTTTTCAGTCTGGCAAATAGAAAAAAAAACAAGGAATAACAGAACAAAATAAAACCCATATAAATAAACATTGCATACTTCTCGTTCTATTTTTAGTCTCTTGTATAAATTGATACCAGTAACCGCTCTCGCAGCATTGCAATTTCTCCTCGCAGCACTTGTGCCTATCGGCGGCACTTCGCATATCGTTTACGGTCATGTTACGCAATTGGGCTTGATGCGTTAACGAGATCGCCACCGTTTTCCACACTTCCTCGTAAATTATCGAGAATTTTTTCCAACCGTAATACTTCAATAGCGAAACTACGGATTTGGTGACCTACGAGAATAATTATTTTCCATGGTAATCGAAAATGGAAGATTATTTGTTAAAAAAACTTACTTGAGTGTCCGGCGGTTCGGTACGGACAAATGTTGGTACCGCCGATGCTTTATAATCGGAGCATTTCTGTGAAAAAAAAATTAATTAGTAAGCGTATACATATTATTGAGCATGATTTTTTTTAAACAGGTACTGTGCAGTTATCAGATATCTAATTTACTTGCATATAAGACGCACTTTTTTCTATATTCAGATGTCTCTGAATCTAAGGCAAGCTTGCTGACGGACAGTTGGATACAGACGTTTTTCGTTCATAATTTAATAAAACCCTGCTAATTGTTACTCATAAAGAACAAGAAAATCTGTATTTCATTGATGGACATTATTCCTATATATTAAAATTTTCTTTTTGATAGTTATTTCTTCACTTTTCGACATTCTCTCATTTTATACTAAGAAAAATGAGGGTGCGTCTTATAATCGATGGCGTCTTATACGCGAGTAAATTCGGCAATTATTTAAACGCGCGCTAGATGTTTTGCATTATACTTAGAATACAAGTAATTCAGTTTCGATTAGGCCAAGGGAACAGCATGAATTTCTAAATTAATGAGTATACGCTAAATCTATAACGTTTAGGCCTAAATTAAAGGCGTTCAAATGTCGACTGTTTTCCCGGAAACAGACTTCAAGTCTTCATATCAAGTTCCCAACAATGTTTCGCAAAATATATTTGTGTCTATGTGAGCAATTTTGGTCATAGATCCACTACTGCCATCTTCTTAAAAAAAAATATCGTCTGCTTTCCACAATCGTCCCTGGTGTTCCTTTGCTTTACAACCAAAGGCAACAAAAGAGTACAGAGTTTACAAATCTAAATTTTTTCCAAATTCTTACATAATTTTCAAATTTCTATCCTCAAAACGTACATAACGATCAACCACATTTTCTGTATTAGTTTAGCATTGTAATGCTCTAAATAACTCACATAACTGATCATCGGGATGTTTCTCGATTGTGCGACAATTGCTTCGACGTGGCACGTTCCCTCGGGTCCGAAGAACGCTGCAACGCCGTCGCAGATCATGTCGGTCATTGCTTTCGTTGCCAAAACGGTGTCGCCTCTTGTATCGTTCCATCGCGGCACCAGCGTGACGTTTGGCAAGATGTTTGGATTCGCGTTCACCTAAATTCAAATCAATTCGATTCATTTAATAATAAATTAATCGATGTTATAATAGAGGCTGTGTTCATTTTATCGGAATGAAGAGAAAATATTAACCAACAGGCTGCGTTGATTCTCTTTGTTATAATTCAAATTCGATAAACTAGAATCAATCTTAAAGTTTTTAAAATAAATTTGCTAAGCAAAATTCCGTCAGAGTTTCTTGAGGATATACGTAACAACACAATAATATTTTCTAAATCAGTGCTAGCTTTACCTTGCAATAAGTATTATGAATAACGAAACTTAGTTTCTGACTTCTAGTTTGGAGGAAGCAGTGACAGAAAGCGATTTACAAAGTTTCCAATTGTCAATCGAAAGTTTAGCACTTTCCAAGTAAATACTTGTAATAATTGACACATCAGAACCAAAATATGGAGTTATAATAAACTTCATTTGCACTTGCTTGTACTTTCATATGCTCTTTTACGATATTTGTTGAAAGTTATGTTTACTGTTCAAAATTGTCAAATCGATTTATTTGATTTATTGAAGAAGTTAAGAATAATATTTTTAAGCGAAATGTACATATTTAATTCAATGTCATTGCTAATTTCTTTTTTTTTTCTTTGAAATATATCAAAATATGTACTACCAAAACAGTAAATATTTGAACAAAACATGTGATTCACGCATCGACGAATGGAAATTTCGATAAAATAAATTACTTTCAACAATCTTCGACTAACAAAAAGTTGTTTATATTTCTATTTAATAAGTTGTTACTATTTTCAAAGCAAAAGCATTTTTATTTTATTTGTAAACAGTTAAACACATCCATTATAGATTTGGCGCCATGCAATTTTGGTAAATAGAGTAAATTTCATTAAAGTGAATTATCATTATTAATTAGTAGTAGTAGTTGAACAGTTGATTGCTATTTGGATCGTAAACTCGATGATAAATCTGTAATTGATATGTGGTGTAATAGTGGACTAATGGATACGAGACAAAAACCAAAATTCACCTCTTCTAGCGCCATCGTTAGGGCACCGGACACTGACAGTCCCTGTCTCTCTTTCAAGTCACCTTTCACCGCAGTCAAATAACCGATTATCAAATTCTTCTTCTGGTGTTGCAACAATGTATCTGTCTTGAAACTGCCAGCTTGCGGTTTCTCCATTTTGTGTGGGTCGATAGCGAGTAGTTTGATCCGCGCCTCGTCACGATTATTATTACCATTCGAATTGTTATTAACACGGACTTCATCTTTGCCATTATCCTCATTAGGGCGATAACTCTGATAGCCGGTTACGTTCGATTTGTTCAAATCCTTTTGACTGTACTTGTTGCTGTTGTTGATCTTGTCGTCGGGCGGTATCGTGTTTGTCGACGATTTGCTGGTCGAGCTGGTCGGTTTCGAGGAATAATGATGATTCTGATGCATCATCATCGTTACCGAATTTGGGCTCTGGGCCGATAACGTTTGTACGGCGTCATCGTCGTTCGACGTACTCGTACCGGTGTAATCGGCCCTAGCTAACAGTGGCAGCAGCACGACCAGCAGAGCCGGACCGAGGCGCATGTCCGGCCCACGCGATTATGAATATTCCGGGACCCCCTGTAACAGCAGAACAAACGAAAAATTAATATCGGGATTATTAAACTTTTCCGTTTTTTTTTTGTGGGCTTTAATTCATGTTTCTCTAAAACGAAAAAGTTACGAATTGAATGTCAAATTTAGTTTCTTATGCAATTACGATAATATTCTTCTTAAGGGTATGTTAGTAACTCGAATAAATGCCAACAGATAAATAAAATCAAGGGGGAAATATTAAAGGACAACATAACAACGTCTAGTCTTTTTATAAGTACCGGCGTAACTTACAATTTCTTAATAACATTTTGTAAATTTCGCCAATTTTTAGAATACACAGGTTGTTAAAAAAGTGTCACAAACTTTAAGGGGTAATAACATAGCCCCAGATAAGCAGAAAAGTCTTAAGGGTCCGGATATGGACGGCTTTGAAAATACGGAGGCTTGGTAGCATAACTTCGTTTATCTCCTTTTTCATCATTTCAAACTTGTACTTACGTATCGTAATTAACAGATGTTTTGTGACACAGAGTTTGCAGTTGATATTAAGTCGTTTGTGACAATTTTAGAAATTTTCGCTATGCCTTTTTATTCTAATTCTGAATTAGCAGACATGTATTTCATCCATGGTCGTGCTAATGGGAAATGCCAGAGAAACTCTAAGTCTTTCAGTTGAAGCTTATTCCAACCGCTAGAATCCTTCAGTTCGTCTTTTTATAGAACATTTACGTAGATATTTTAAAGGAAGATGCTTCGGAAGGAGTGTATATGTACCAAGATTTGCATGAACGCCAGATCCCTCTAGATTTCTTTCTTTGGGGATATATGATGTCACCCAATTTAAGCTAAAGCTTGATAGCCAATGACTTTCGAAAGAGTTCCAAGGTCCTTGCAGCAAAGACAGGTCATGGCTGCCGTGAAATGGAAGCAGGGCACTTTGAACATCTCATTTGAGTTGTTTTTCGTTTGCATTGTTTGTACATTGTTGTAAATAATATCAAAGTTGCAAAATGTGTCGTATCTCTGAAACCCTCCATTTCTGGACCCATGTTCCTTAAAACGTTGCTGCTTATCTTGGGCCATACTTATCACCCCTTAAAATTAATAACACTTCTGTAACACCCTGTATATTACTTTATGGTAACGTAGTGCCTTTGGGCTTCTAGTAAAGCATAATAATTAAAGCATATATTTCTATGCAATAACTAGCTACAAGATGATATAAGATTGAGTGCATATAAATTAACATTAGTATTTTTAATACTTATTAAGTAATAGTAAGAATTGGGAGGCATCAATTGGAAGTGATGAATGATTCCATAATTATAATTTGGCTGATTTTAGAAAAATAATCAAACAAAATTAATTTTGAAAATGGGAATTTAACGTGATTTATTACGTTTACTTGTGTAATATATGTAGTAACCTGCAACCTAATACTAATTTCATAGTGATTGTTGCTTAAAAAGGAAGAAATTTAAGTTCAATGCAGAATTGAATTGCTTTCCATTCAATTCAAAACAAGGTGTCATTAGTTTAAGAGGAAAAAAGTGTACATAAGAAAATTTGTCCGTATGCCGCACTTATCTCTCTTTCGAAATCTTTCTTTGTTCTTTCTATTAAGGTAATATTTCCTATTTCCATTTCCTGCTTTTGTTTGATGTCCTTAAATTATTTACAATTTACATTTTTCTATCCGATTAATAAATATCTCTAGAAAACAACTCAGATTATCAGATTATCCTATTTACCGTATTCACATTTAAACAAGGACAAGTAAATAAAAAAAAACAGTTTTCTCGGTTATATTGATACAACAATAGTTACTTTTTATATTTTTAATTACTTTAATAATACCCCAAATTTATGCTTATTTCTTCTAGTTTAAAACTTTGTTACAATAACATTAATCCTTCTTCAATATATTAGCATCTAGCCTATAATCGATAATCGAAAACTGAATTTTAAGAAACTAGCACTTTACAATATTTGTATAGTTATTTTAAAACTTTGTCATAACAATTCTCATGGCAGATGTAACTGATTTTTTACAATCTTACAAGTTGATACTGTATATAACAAACTTTTCTTATTTATTTTCACCTATTTAAATAAAAGTACTGGAAGTAAAGGATAAAGAGTAAAACGAGAATAATAATAACGTATGCACGAGACGTAGATGTAACGTTTATGTTAAGAATGTCACATTTACAAAATAAGAGAAAAAAATACAAGAGATACCAGCGTCAGTAGCACTTTCTGGTTCCACATTATCCATCTTCTCGTTCTTCAACAATCGTGGCAATAAAACGATTTTTTTTTCTATAGTCGAGGACGGACGACGATGACGACAAAATAAGTTTAAAGTTGATTCGTTTAAATGTGACTGATTTCGTTAAAACGTATAAACACGAAAACAAGTAAACAGATAACACACACAAAAAAAAAGAACAACCGTGAAGGCAGAAAAACGAACGGGGGAAAATTTATGTTGGAAATAAACGGAAAATATTTGCACAAATAAATTTCCTAATTTATTTGACTGTTCCTCTTCTACGTTGTTTATATGTAAATCGCAGGAGGGTGGTGGATATTGACAAAGAAAATGGGTTAAAAGAGACGAGAAAACAACATGACATAAATTAACATAAAAAAAGGAAGAGACAAAGCGAAAGAAATATATTTAATTGATAAGCAAAGATATAAAGGAAAAGGAATGGCTTACTTCACTATTTGCTCCATGGTATTAACAGTATATTTAAATAATTGCTGTCAACAATTTATTTTTAATTATGTGGAAATTACAAAAAAAATGCATCACTTGCGCATTTTATTACAATGGCAAGCGAAACAATATTAACGGCATTTAATTGAAAAAGGCATTCGGAGCACTTGAAAGATTAAAAGGTCGCATTGTTTCATGAAATCTAGCACAACTCTTCATAATTCTGCAATAAAAATAACAACAAGAAACATTCTTTTGCATGCTTTTTAAAAATCCGGTTGTCGTAGCATAAAAGAAACTAATTTATAATGAATGCAAGAACGATGATTTCCTTTGCGACGATAAATTGGTTAATTAAATTCGTTGCATTTAAATTGGCGTTCATAACGTAGAATTGCATATTGTTTTTCTCTTAATATTTAAGTTTTTAAAGCCATTCATTGCTGCTAGTTTTTCGCTAATTATAATGATAATAACAATACATTTTTATCGATTCTAACTTCCAAATGGAATTTCGAAAAAAGAAACAGAATTAATAACAAAAACTCCCAGTAATTACAACGATTAATTAAATTCAGTAAAACGTTGTAGTAATTATGACGTTAATGAATTTTAACACCGAGGACAAATCGATCATTTTCATGTCAATGGTCCAGTTTCCTAAATAAAGTCCAATAATTGTAATTATAATCTATTCGTGCAATGATAAAAGCCGACAGGATGAGGTTGACACAAATCCGACGTTTTCGATCAACGGTGCGATCAAAACAGTTTATAGAGAGAGATATATGTGCTAGAAACACGTATTATGTCCCACAGAAACAATGTTCAACAGCATACAAACCATAAAGTTTTAAATTGGTATCAATGTTCATATGATGCCAGTATCTAATCCGAAAGCCATTTTTTTGATCCCAGTATACATTAAACAAAACCTTCGAAAAAATTATAAAGTAAAAGAAAAGATTTCAGTTACATTTAATTAATTGTCAAGTTAGTAAAGAAATAATACGATGCTCTAAGGAGAATCAGTATAAAAAAACATAATTTGACAAACAATAAAAAAAATAAAACCAAACCTCGGGCATCTTCGAGGAAAATTTAAATTGTTTACTGGAACGCAATAATGCAATAACTTCCTTTTGTTTGTGGAAAAGGATAAGCAACTGTAATTCTTGAACGTATTGTACAGTACTCGTGGTAACAATAACCACCTTTTCAGACCGCTGGGCAATATTATTTATACTTTCAACCCCAAATGCCACCACAATTTTTATTATTCCATTTTATCAGTCTTAGAAATCTAATTAGCAATAGAAGGATAATTGCTTTCTCGGGATTTCGTCAGCAAAATTCGCAATTTTCTCCAAATTATCCAGTTTGTTTCTTCCATCTTTCTGTTATTAATTTCACCATTATACGCTTCAACTCGTTAACGAAAATTTGCATCTTAATCGAACACTTTTTTATTAGTTTATCAATACTTTTTAACTTAATTTCTATAGATGAAAACGTCGTCTTAGATATATAAATCCAAAACAACAAATAATTAAATTTTTCTACTTTCGTCTTCTTATTATTATAACAACAATGTAGTTTGGAATTCAAATTGAAGAAAACGGTAAATACTCAAATGGAAAAGCAAGCAACTGTATCGGATGAGGGTAAACATAATAAATTTCCAGGGTAAATTAAATTTGAATTATGACATCGTCATCGTCTCTACGCTAATTTATTTGCGAATTTTATGCGAAACAATTTCCAGGAATTTTTCATCATTGTCATACTCTAATTTTTTTTATTGCGAATAAATATTTGCGCTAATGCCAACAGCATCAACAACAATCGAACAATTCGCCATCAGTCATTTTCATTCAACAAGCGGTAGATACCGATGGATCAAAGAAGTTTCTATTCGAATAAAACCACCATTTCCTGGTGCGTTGTGGTATTAAAACAAGACTGATATTATTACGATAAATTTATAAAACCTACATCAGTCTTCCTTTAATTAAAGCCAGATACGAACGGTGAGCCAAATTTTCAAATTAAAAATTTATTTTATCGATTAGTGATGTAAGACAGTGCTCACCGTGTTACACGAGTATTGTAGACGGACGAGTTAAGATGATAGTCATTTTTATGCAAAAATACATTGAATCCTTTCGCGGCACAGTATTATACTGATTTGCAATTTTTATCCCTAAAAATTAAATAATATGTTCTCTTTTTTCTCGTTTGCTTTTTTTGTAACATCACTTATTATTGAATCATCAAATTCATAGCGTAGTCTCTATTTCATTTCCGCTTCCTTCGTTTTATTTTTACTCTCTAATCTAAAACTCTACTTCCTTATTATTATTGATACAGCAAAAACGTTACGTAACAGTAGCAAACGCGAACCCGTCTTATTGGAGTAATCCAATAAAATAGGAATCGACTAATTAATCGAAACAATTTACTAATTAATGTTATTCAAGTCGTTAAACACATCAAAGGCAATTTACGTTACTATTTTAACGTATGCAACCTGTTCGATTTTCATACATGTACGCAATCAAAGCACACCCGCTCATTAAATGCCTCGATATGCGCTTGTACAAAAAAAATGCTGTTTTTATGCCTTAATATTATTAGAAGAGAAAGCATCGATTATTAATGGATTTTCATTTTTCATTTGGAAGCGATCGAAAAGACGTTGATTTCGTAATCGATGATGACTAACTAACAACGCAATTATTTTATAAGATTTTTTGCCAACCTTCCTTTCCAGCTTTTACTATTCATCCGTGCAAATTTATTTTTATTGCATTTATTTATGCGTTTCCGTCGT
The DNA here is from genome assembly GCA_963695495.1 of Hololepta plana. Classification (NCBI taxonomy): domain Eukaryota; kingdom Metazoa; phylum Arthropoda; class Insecta; order Coleoptera; family Histeridae; genus Hololepta; species Hololepta plana. The sequence continues at coordinate 6,198,848 of OY968832.1, read as the reverse complement.
AATCATTTAGAAAATGTGGTAGGTAACGATTTTAATTGCAATTAAAATTAACGCACGGTATCGTTTTGTATTCGATGAGCTTTCACTTGCGGAACTATTTATTACACTCATTTCCGTTTTGTTTCTTGTTATTGCTGTCGTTCCTTATGTGATTTATTGGCAAGATTTAATAATGTTGGCGATATAATTTGATTGATTGCTAATTTTGCTTCATAAATGCAAAGTGGGTTATTCAGTTTAACTGTGCACGTGCCCGCGTGAAAAGTGGGTAAAAATGAGATGAAGAGGAAGCAGTTTTTGTGTGGTCTAAAACCGACAAACGTTTCTTTTTGGAGAAAGGACCGATAGCTTTATTCCTAAGATGCCTCCTAAAAATTGAGAGGCAGTGTTTCCGAGAACATCCCTAGGTGTACCTTTTGTTTTTTTCTTCTTCATGTGGTATTTATTAGCATTTTCGTGTTTCGGAACTGCAAATTAGTGTTAACACAAAAAATAAAAGTTTAATTCCCCCATTTGTATAAGAACATTTATCACATTGCGTTCATTTCCTTAAAACTGTATTTCTAAAATAGAAAATTGCTCTATGAGCAAAGATAAATCCATTTTGCACACAACTTCAAGATTTCTTGAAAGCACAATGAAATTATTATGTAATAAAATATAAAAGCTTAGAGAAAAACTATAAATTTTCATGATCAAAGACAAAAAAGCTTGAACCCTAAAAGAAGTATTTTGCGTTAAAAGTATAAACGTGACAGTTAAGTCAAACCGAAAATTGAACAACCATTTTGCTTGGCTCTCATGTTTTTAAATTTGGGAGTTTTAAAGTTTCATTTATCAAATTACTTTCGCATTTATTATTTACTTGAGAAATGGTATATTTCTTTGGATTATTTTCATTAACTTAACAGTAACGTTAATTTCATGTAAAAGAAAAATATGAACGAAAGACATCCATTTTTCGCATTAAAACATGATAAAGAGGGAAAAGGCGAGCGAGACAAATGTGTTCAAAGATAAGGAAGGACACATTACGAAAATTGTATGTATTTAGATACTCTGCTTCTACTAGCACATCTCCTGCTGAATTGTAAATGAATCCTTTATAAAATAACTAAAGGGCCTTCTTTCCATTTCCCCCGTTCATCCTTCCACTTTTGCTTGCTGTCTCTCTCTCTCTCTCTCTTTTTCATTCTGTTTATCTTTTTCATGTACACACTTTTCTTACTTTTGCATTTCACCATTTCCTTAAATACATACACGCATTTTCAACATCTTAAAATAAATATCTTCTTAAAGGATACATTCGGCAAGAAAACTGTATGAGATGAAAAAGGATGGTAGAAATGTTGAAAGAATTATATTGGTAAAAGTCTCAACTTTGATGTCTTCTTTCTAGTCGATAAACGCTATTGGTGCTACTTAGTTACGCTTGAAAAATCCATTATTGTCCCTAATTTATATTGGTACCACCACTAATGAAATAATATCAGTATGCTTTTAGCTGACAAATCTCGCGAAAAAAAAAAAGGGTAGTAGTAAAAACGAGCTGAGCTAAACGTCTAGAATTATTGATTAATGATTAGTTCCAATCAATTTATATCTATTTTATGTTATATCCGATTTTGCTTTTCTATTAGTTTTCTTTTAATAGAATTTCAATTAATACAGTTCCATCAACTATCTATAGAACAACAACAAAAGCCAAACATGATTAAACTTATTTAATCCTTTATCGAGGTGAAGCGTTGAGTAACTAAGAGAGACGCTTTTACCATTCGGATTCGCTTGCATCCGGCTTAATACCGGATTGAATTCGCTCCCATGTTTTTCATTTTGGAATTGGAATCATTCATTAATTAATTTTACGAGGGTAAGTCGATAAAGGAGAATTTTATTATGGACAATAATCTAAAAATTTGTCTTTAAAGGCCGCTTTATCTTATAATAATATTGATGTTAGCAATGTTAGTAAGAGTAAAAAAATTACCAGTATAACCGATCTTTAGGTAACAAATTTTATTCTTGAAATTTATTTGATAATACTTAGGTAATGGAACAATTTAAACATTTATTGAACCTGCATTTTAACTTGTAATCAAATGGAATTTTAATGGGATTAAGATATAAAGATAAATGTACGAGGGTCAATCAATAATTCAGAATGTTATTGAATTTTACTGAAAGGTGCGGTCAAATGCAATTGTATATCAATTTGGTCCAGAATCGTCTGAAGACTCTCGCGAAACTGATGTTGTGCAGTGAAAATTGAAATTGTTTAAATTGTAATGTTTTAGTTATGTGTACCTAAAATATTCCTGCAATTCTGAATAAGAAAGCTTCAAAAAGTATGCTATTTGGCCATATATTTGTCTAAGAAACGGTTAAATTTAGAAAACCATGTTCTAATGTTTACCCATAATTTTGCAAAGAAACTTGTTACATTTAACATGTTTCGTCTTCAACGCCGATCGTATTGGTTATCCGAAAATATAATCAGACAAATTTTGCTTAGCCTCAAAACCTCACTCGCACATGCGAGTTTTTAATTTAACATTAACTTTAATTAAGCTAACGATTAACGTCAACGACACACACTTGTGCAAAAAAGAGGATAAACTAATATTTGATGGAGTTATTAAATTTTGCGCCCAAAAAAAAGTTTGTAATAATATACGTGCTTTTTTTTCACGACGTTCAAATTATACGATAACTCATAGTTGTAAGTTTGTAAGAGACGTAGTGTCACAAAGTGAAAAAACTATCTGCCCGATGAATTGAACTTTCCTCGAAGACAATGTTCTCTTCTGGGTCTACGATGATTGTTTAATAAAATCGATAAACACATACGTGGCAGTTTGTATCTTCCTTCAAGGTTCGACAAGATCATGAATATTTAAAACCGAAGGTTCTTTACTTACGTTAGTAACGGAAGAATCTTTAATGTGCATTTTAATTAAACGTCGACAAGATATGGAAGAAGAAATGAAGGAAGGTGAACAAATGTCGTTCTACATTAATTATTGATAAGCGTTAGCCATAATAACTTTTTTCTTACATCTTCCATTTTTTCTTTGCATTTTTTATTAGTACGGGCAGTGCTAATGGAAATTTCCACGTTCGATCTATCGCGATCGCGTGGCCATCAATAATAATAACGATAATCGCAGTGCTTCATAGAGGACCGATAAATAAATTTCGTCTCGCAAATATTAGCATTATAACCTAACTTCGGAATGAATTCGAGAGGGAATTCCATTAAATTACCGGCAGATTTACGACTAGGAACGGAATAAAACTCCGAGTCGTTGCGAGTATTTACATAAGGCACATTCCTCTAATACAGGATGAGCGTAAATTATAGAATAAGGGTTCCATTTCTAATCTTTTTTCTACATGGAAAACGACTTTTCTTCAAGCGACTCATAAATTAAACAAAAATTTGTGTAACGAACATCGAAATTTTTCCTATTGTATTATACGGTGTGACACATAAATATAAGACCACTACATTTTTGCGTATAACATTTCTTTTTCGTGGCTGAATCTGGACCGAACAGATTTTTGGATTCTAAATGACAAAATGCGCGATTTCAATAAACTTTGCATATAAAAATTTAAAAAATCATTGCAAATAACTGAAATTTAACTGGCATAGAAATCACTTGGAAGAATCAACTTATGCCATTTTGACACATCTGAAAATCTTTCACAATGAACTTTTTGTAATCTGTCAGTTCATTAATCAGGATTTTGATCAAAATGTCGCGTTCAAGTTTTTTATCTGACATTGAAAGAAGCCAAATTATTGCCTACCACAGTATGCACTTAGTCAACTATACATTGCAACGGCTATAAACTATTTCAAAACGGTCCTGCAACATTTCTTGCAAAATCTTAATAAATATGGAACAATCAAGCGTCTTGGCCGTCCACTCATCGATTTCGAACACGACGATCGAAACATACAGCGTCTCCAATAATGCAATGTTTTTTGAAATACTCATTTAAAAAATATTAAAACTCGCTTTAGTTCGATGCATTTTTTCATTTGGAATCCAATAATATCGGTTGGGTTCAGGTTGAGCCAGGAAACAAAAAAGGTATGTGCGAAAATGTAGTGGTCTTATATTTTATATATTTTATCGTCCACTCGATTTATATCGACCCTTTTCAAACTACCACTGAGCCGCACTGTTACGAGTGGACCCTGTTGGGAATCCCTGATTTAAACGTTCGATCGGTTGTACATTATCTAATGGCAAAGGTTTAACAAATGCAACAGTAGAAATTGTCAATTAATCGGTGAAAAATAAGGATGAATAAGTTGCTTAGTAAAATGCCTTTCGATTCACTCTGTACATATAAAAATAATCCAGTAATTCCGCGCTTCGTGCTCGGGCTACTTCAAATCCTTTTATTTTCACGTCATTTTAGCAAATTTTCAAGGGCTGTTGGCTGTTCGGTAAGCCGATTACAAAAAAAGCAGAAGATGGCTAAATGACGTAATACGTAATAAAAGAGCACCCTCGCTCTCATTCTCGTCCCTCTATTTCTGTTTAATTACACCCCTACACATCACTTCGTTTTTTGTTCGCCCCCATTTTATCTTTATACTCTTGGAAACTCTATCAGCATATCCTTGTTTCTTTTCCTTTTGCATTTTATTATCCCTAATTAGCATAATTCTCACGTGTATAATGCGAGCCGTCGTTCATGCTTTATGCTTCACGAGCAAACATCATTTCGCATCGCAGCGTGTATCGTCAACCGTAGAGCGCGAAGAACGACGACGGTTGTGTTATGGATCGGAAGAACACCCTCTCCGTCCGCTACAAGCAATGGAGGAACTCTCCATAAATCAGCTTAACCTGAGACAATCTAACTAAACGTGAATCGTACCATAATAATTACATAAGAATACACACGTTGTTTAATATACAATGCGTTTCCACGCGTATCCGCCCTACATCGAAATGACGCTGGAACTCGTGAAATTTCCTCTGCTCATTTAAATTTATAATTTATGCATAATAATTAATAATGTTGTTATTAGATGGGAGAGACGCAAGGTAAGGGGAGAAAGAGGAAGTATTGGGTGGAATTTAAACGAGAATCAGCAGAGAAATGAAAAATGAACTGATTAATTCATACAATTTAGCAAACGTTCACGTATTATCAACATTATTATTCCGTCGATATTTAATAATACGCTGGGAATACGTTTTATTGATTTCATAAATAAATAAACGATAATGTTTAACGAAACGAACGGGCGACTAGTGAATGTAAACAGTAAAGTATACGGTGGTAGACGGAAGGGGAAAAGGATGAACGAGAGGAAGATTGCTGATGCATAAAAGGGGTAATTTGAAATTTATAGATTTCGATATTGAAATGTGAAAAGCCAGCATACACTTGTGATTTTATTTCGATACTTTTTCGAGCGACAGTTGGACCTAGGGAACATTGATTAAGAATATATGATAAACTGTCAAGAATATGGGGTTAAACCAACATCAATTTCCATTTGGTTTATCTGATACCCATAACATTATTCGTATCTCAGGACAAAACCTTACCAAAGTACTAAAATGCTAAGTACAATGCTATAAAGATCTTGTGGTCTTGAGGACCCTGACTAGCTACTTCCAAAACAGTCTAGCTTAATTATACTTTTTGCGGTCGTAATTTGCTTGGACATTGAAGCGATTCTAATTATGCTTCGATATTGATTTCTACCGAGCGTCTAAATAAATCGTTGCTCAATAACACCATTGATTTTGGTTTGATTAAATCAGGTCAAACAAATCGTTTCCGTTTGCAGAAATCAATTCTTTCACATTTCTGTTTTAAGTCGCTTGCCTGGATTTCGATTTAATTCTCTATTCGCAGGTGACTTCAAATTACCCCCTGCATTTGTGCATTAGGTAAAACACAATTATTAAACTGGTTTTTAAGCTTGATCCTAGAAAAAAAACATAACCTCAATCAATTTCGAAAATAATCTAATTATAAACAGATTCTGGTTTGTTTAATGTTTTGGGTTATTTCGATTTTCGAAATTTAATTCAATTCTCATGGCGATTAGATTATAGGCGACCGCATAAATTGATGAAGGGGAAGAAAAACAGGAAAATGTAGCCCCACTAGTTTGCTCATAAATGGCTCATTAATGGCAGCAGCATCAACAAATAACCCATTTGGTTTATGAAATTTTGCTTGTAGTTTATTAATTTGATAATATATGACTTTTGAATTAACCCCCGTATGCAAAAGCCCACTAATCGATTTCGATTATTGCATTACCTTTAAAAATAGGCACCGAGACGAGACTGCAGTTGTAACATTTCATTTGAATATTGAATGCAACAACGCTTTGAACTGCAGAGAAAATAAAAAAAAAGTTAATTTCCTTTCATTCAAAATGATAAAAAATGGAACTGAATTGAACTCCTTTATCAAAATGTGCAGTTGTTTTCCACGATTCTATTGCTATTTGCAAACCACATAATAGGTATTAGTGTTTCTCCGGATATTTGTGCGAATGTTGTTTTTACTCTAATGGAAACAAGAACTTGTTGAATGCATCAATGTTGCTTTGAGAAAAGAATAATGTATCAAACCATTATTGATGATTGAGTACAGGCTGGTGCTTTTCTTTCATCTTTGATTTGCAATTAGACAATAAATTCCAGCATTTTATTCATTTACTTTTAATAAAACAATTTAAATCGCTGTATTTGGTAATTCAGATAACTATGGTGATCAATTGTCAGTAACTTGTATCCATGTACCTGTGGACAAAGTGAATTATTCGCTGCACAAACAATTTGCAACTGATTAATTTTTATAACTTTTTAATCGTTCTAAAATAGCATCAATCGATTACCGTGTTACATGTTTAATTTGATGATCGTAATAATAATAATATAATGTGGACTATAAAGCAGTTTGGTGTGTATGCATTGGAAATGTTCCAATTAAAATACTCGATAGTGTAAATAAATAAATCAAATGGAAAAGAGTGAAAGATGGTGAAAGCGGCTTGTGTTCGAAAAGGAACGAAACAAGCAGGCACAATATGTATAAGTGGACGTGTTTAAAGATACGTACCATATGTTTTTATATTTAGAATTCTATATATTAAACATAAAAAAAACTGTTTTTATTAATAACAATCGGTTCTTTTATATGTTTAATAACCATCGCTTCTTACCGTTTCATAACAATTATGCATGATTTTTAACATGTTCGTGCGGTCAAACATTTTCATTCTACCTTCTTTTTTATTTTCTCAATTAATTAATCCATTAATCATAATGATTTATCTCACTTTCTTTTAGCGATTTTTTTTAATGGGACATTCTATTCAATCTCAATTAAGTATCATTTTACATTAAACTTTTCTGAAATATAATTTATTGTACGGTCAACAATTCTATTTTAATATCCTTCGGTCATTTGGTAATAACAACATTTAATAATTTGTTGTTGTTATTAAATTCCTCAACGATGGCCGCACATTCATCTTCATGTTCCTCATATTCCTCTTCCAATTTTTCGCCTCTTCGTCTTCATTAATGTTTCATGGACATATAATTCAATTTTAAATTATTCCAAAAAATTGTACGAACGAAGAAGAACTAAATAATGTGAAATATTTTATTCAAATGAAGATTTATGAATCATTTAAAATACAATATCTCGTTTCAAGACGTTATGTTCTAGAGTATAATTTATTGGTCTCGTAAAGAAAATATGTCCTTCTTCAGGCAATTCTTTAAGGAAATATGCGTATCTTCGCGTGTAAATTAATCGTTATGTACGTACTAATTGAAGACTTTATATAACACACAGCATTTTTTAAGTAATTCAAAATAAATAATTAAATGAACAAGAAAGTTTAAATGTCCTTTATCATCTGAAATGTCAAATTAAGGGCCGTTATCATGAGAGCAGTGCCAACGACTTTTCTTGCAATTCTTTCAGCACAATTTAACTAAAAGATTTTTAATCTTAATTGCTTGACGTCGACGAAATGCTTGAATTTCCATACATTTATGTCCAGAAAGTTGTTCAGTTTGCTGGTTAAAAGATGTCTGATTAAGATTTTACTTTAAGTAAATGTTCAGCTTATACAAGACTAACACTTTTTACTAGTCGGAAAGTCAATCAGATGTAAGTTATCGTAAAATAATAAACCTCATAAAATGTATTGTTTTTTTTTTAGTAAAAATTAACACAAAATAAAGAAGTTCAAAGTGCTAGACGCAAGTAAAATATTGTCAAATTTTAGTTTTTTCTTGTTTCGTAGAATTATGCATTTACATGCTTTCGAAAGGTTTCAATTTGATTTTATTTCACTGTGATTGTAGTCTGTGAAATTGACTGCATTTCTCAGTGAAAACGAGCAGAAGAAACAAAAATTAAAAACCGATTGACGTATGTAAAATATGCGCTGAATTTACTTTCGTTTATGCTCATAGAATTGAAGTGTTACTTAAAAAAAAATATTTAGATGGAAGTTTAGGGTTCTGCACTTTTCGGCGCTCACAAGACTTTAATGCTTATTTTCAGGTAATTGTTTAATATATATCGTTGGAAATACTAAAATTTCATTGGCATTAACATGTTGTCATTTTTCTGCTTCTATTTGCATCTAAATTAACTTATTTCCGGTGCGCATGAAAATCCAGTTTAAATCTGGTATTAAATCATTCCATTCCGACGGAAACTTAAGTGCATCCTGTCATCCATTTAAATTAAGCCCATTTATCTGACTTTAAAATTAAAAACCTGTTGCAATTTATTACATTATCCAATGTTTGGATTTACATTTAAAACCAACCGTCTTTGCTTGCAGCGAATGACTTAGCTGATTGCTGAAATAAGTCAATTCAATTCAGATTTTCAACTAAGCCAATCCTGCTCCAGCACATTTTAAGTTATCTGAACATTAATTTATTTGCTGACCTAAATTCACTTTAAATAATTTGCAACGAAATCAATTATTCCAAGCATGATCTCTAGGTAACCAAATGTTAAATGTCTTTCGTCGGTGTGATATGCCGGTATTGATTTATTATAATATAATATAGCGTTAATAAAATTGTTAATACCGTATTTACTCGCGTATGAAACGCCATCGATTATAACACGCACCATCAATTTTCTTAGTTAGAAATGAGAAAGTCGAAAACTGAACAAATTTATTATCAAAAAATTGATTTAAATATGTAAGAATAATGTCCATCAATAAAGTATAGCTTTCCTTGTTCTCCTACAAGAGCAATAATTAGCATAACAGTTTTATTAAAAAGTCAGCAAATTTTGCCCTAGTAAGTCGTCATCGAATATAAGACGCACCCTGAATTCAGAAGCACCAACATAAGAAAAAAAATGCGTCTCATTATGGTATTTTAAATTTAGACCGTTGTCTAATGGGAACGAAACAATTTGGTTCAATACTAGGGGATATTGATAAGTACTTAGCCTGGAAGGTTTCTAGTAAAGAAAAGTGAATACGGTTGCTATGGTTTCAACTACGATGTTTTGTAAGTAAGTTGTCAAAGTTTGACATCAATAAGTTGAACGGTCATCAAACTGTGACAACAGCATGATTCTGAGAAAAGTAAATTGAAAAAATCGTCGATTGCATAAATTGCTTCTCGCGCAGTCATAAGGTATCAAGTTGTCAATCAAGAGGTTGCAAGACCTGCAAAAAGAAACGTCATTCGTTATTACATTTTCCGTCAGAAGGTTCGACTAATTTCTTTGGTGCTGAACAATCGATCAGTTTATTATCGGACATAAGCACAGAAGTTTTGCTATCAACAGCGCTAGTATCAATAATTGCGAATGATGGTACTGCACTTAGATGTCGTGTTCTTCTCGATCAAATGTTTCGCACCCGTTCTTGAGTACGAATTTTTCTTTTTCTTGTTTGTTTCGAAGGACCAATGTGTAAAACAAACTTAACTTTTATTTACACCTATATTTACAATAATATACACAATTTTAGTTACTGTTAACACGAAACAAATGACGAAAATGAAACGATACAAACTTTCTTATACTACGACCGAAGCAAACGATTGAACGTTTAGTACAAAGTTCTCGAGACGAAATGATGTTGATTGAAGTTCAATGCAAAAAGTTCTACAAATTCAAAAATGTGTCCTTATTTATATGGGCACTTATCTCTCCCCTTCCAATTCGGGGAGAGTGTGCCCTTTGTGAGACAAAACAGCCCCAAACCAGATTTAGTTGGTTGGCAGCTTTGTCTCAACAATATTAACACGACAGTCACTCTCTTCTTGCAATGAACCTTCAATTTCGCGTTTGTTTCAACAAACGGTTCATCGCAACAAGAGAGTCCGTCGATTGCTATATTTCTTAATGTTCATCCACAAACTAAATATACAAGAGCTGTTTATTCTGTACAAAAATGTACAATGACAATTCATGATTTTACAACGCACAATGAATGTCACACTACAGCGTTAACACGGTCAGTCATTATGTATTTATCTCTGAATGGGTTTTTTGGCATAGAAATTTTTGCTGGTATCATAGGAACCTTAAGTGATGACTGTCCTTCATACGTAACTATTAAATGGGAAGAATATAAAAGAGGAAGATCAGATTTGAAAGATAACACCATCCTGGAAGACCAATATCTGTGACCACTCCGGTAAACATTGAGTCTGCCCATGATAAGATTTTGGAACTTTTAGTTGATAATTGAACGACATGAGGAAACTCTGTAAAAAATCAACGGAAAACTTAGCAGAGGTGTGCTCTTTTTGCATGACAACACTTCTGCTCACAAGTCGTTGATTGCACTGGCAGGAAAAAATGATGAAATTGGTTTTGAATTGGTTGGACCATCCATCCTATCCGCATTTAGCACCGTCAGACTATTATTTGTTCCCAAAACTCAAAAAATTTTTGAATGGTAAAAAAATCCGACAAATAACGAATCCGTCGATTTTGCAGAGCAACACAAAATTTATTTTTAAATGACAGAATTACCCTATGAACCTTCTGCTAAATATATCAATTTTAAAGGGCATTATGTTGAAGAAATAAAATTTTGTTTGGAAATACTGTAGCATCTTAATATGGTAAGGCTAAGTACTTATCAATACCACCGCGTATTATTAACTAATAAAATCTATATGTACGAATAATAGCAGCTCGGGGCGATTCCTTATCTTTAAGTTTATTATTAATATTATCATCAGCAAGACTTTGATATTATTAATTAGTTTCCAAAGCGAATAGTCTGATAATTAAATTATAGAATTCTATAATACTCCACGGAGAAAGTGAAGAGGGATTTGTGCAAAGAAAAGTAAATAATAACCATCAAGTTGATGATACTATTTTGCAGTTTGTTTTTAAATTTCACCTTTATGTAATATATTTTTCTTTGTTACGTATAACGCGAATAATAATAACGACGATTATTATTTCTCCTTTATTTTTAAAACACAAGTGCTTATTTGCATTGAGATAATGATAAATGAAATATAAAAACGAAAAATTCTAAATTTAGCAACGAGTTATTTAAACAACAAACTGATAACGTTTTATTATATTCGTTATTAATTAAAAGCAGCGCGAGAAAACACAGAAGTGAGATAAACTGAAACCGAGCAGATTATTTTTTAATAATAAAATTATCAACGCGACTAGAGTTTATTATTATATTCGCATAATGTTGTTGTTACCTTTATTACCAATATCGCAATGGCATAGAGCCAAATGTTTTCGAGGAAATATGCGAAATTCTCTAGTCGCGTTTCTCTTTCATGCCACAACATTTAATCAACAACATTCTCAATAAATAAATGCGAATTAATTTGAACTCAACAACAACAAGTTCTTTGCGCATAATTGTGCGAAATTCGATTAGTAAACTTTTCAGATTAACAGCAAGACGAAGAAGAGATCATTTAAGTTTGCAATTTCTGGTGGAATTTAGCAACAGTTACAATTAAACTTTATTATTTATATTAATAACCACTTGCTTTACGGTATTTTTTTCCATGTTGTGGGAGCTTATATCAACAAGAAAATTTGTTATTAAATTTGTCGTTTCACTTAACAAGTTGCCTCTCCACTTCCATATTGGCATGCCTGTAATAACTATGGCGCGAATGGCCGCGTTTAATAACTTTTGCATATTTAAACAGGCAGACAACTAGAAAGGGGACAGATTCTATTAAGAACAAACAAAAATTGTTTAAATAAATCTGTTCGGCGTTTGTGGCCATCTTTGCGGCGGCAGTTATTACAGTTAGCCCATTTTGTACCATTTTCAAAGTTGAAGTTGCTTAATATGATCTCTTTCACTCAATAAAATCATTGAACTTTATTATTTCTAGCCAAATTGTTTTTATAAAGCAAAGTTTAGATGGTTTTGCCTTAACTCTGGAGGAGTCTGTAAATATCAAACACTCCTTTCTCAAAATCACATATCACGTTATGACAAGTTTTTTTTTAGCAAACTGAGCAATTAGCACTTTCTTACCTAATTTTTTAGACTATCGAATTTGCGCAACATTTAATTATGTGTTTATTTGATACCATTTTATAATGGCAATTCTATGAAATTTGAAATACTATCTAACACATTACTGATCCATTCGCAATGTGTTTATTTTCCAGTTGTCACATATCTTCGTAAGCCCATAATTCTATCTTACCAACCGAAATCGATACACCTACGATATTTTTATCGTTCCTTTTTCTAGTCGATTTGGAACTTTTACCCAGCAAATTAATGGCTTCAGTTTATTTTGTAGGTTTTAGAAGAGAAAAATTTATTTATCTTTAATAAAATTTGTTTATTATATTCGACGAGGGAACAAAAACAAGTCAGCAATAAATTGAAGATACTCATAATAATATCAGGCTTTTAACTTTTTTACAGCATAAATAAATATCGCTTATCCGATGGTATTATTTTTATTAAATTAGGTCTAATAATATAATAAGATTTTCTTCGGGAGAATATTTTCCAACGTTCTTTTCAATTTTGCAAATTTCCCTACTGCCTTTATTATAAAGAGGATTATAATTTTTTATTAATCTTGCAATTTCCTTCGCCAATATTTCACAAAATGTCTTACTTGCGTAGCACAACTTATCGATTTTTGCTTTATATTTCAGTGAGTGCTCGCGTTCCAATCCGTCAAAGTTTTGTCTAAACTCGGTCAGTGAAAGTTTTTAAAGTAAAATAATAATAATAATAAGGAAAACGTTTCTTCAAGAGCCGAAAGTTTGGATAACTTTATACTCAACGCAAACCTAAAAGCGTTTCGTATAATTTTTGGGACCGCGTGCAGAAATTACATGAAAGAGAATTGTCCTTCAAAATGATAGTGTTTATAAAATGTATATCAATAGCAATAACAATGAATGTTCTTTTGAAATTAATAGCGAAGCTACAAACGTAAACAAAAAATTTATTCCTGAGACCTTCGAAAAATCTAATCTAATCTCCATATTTTTTTTTTCGTGGCGGATTAAGTCTTTTACACCGAGATCATGGGGTTTCATAAAATAAATAAAACAAAAATTTGGTCCGGCTCCAATAAAGTCTGGATGTTTCTTCATTCCTTTTGGTCTGCTTTCTATTGCAGAATATTTTCTCGGATGAAATTGGTTTAAGAAAGCCTAGCAATAGAATCGATTGGATATGTGCAATAGCAAGCAGTAACGTTCGTAGATGAGAAATTCCAATACGAATTGAGAATTTTTATACAACATTTTTCTTTCTCTCTTAAGGTATCCAAAAGGAATGATGTATTACTTAAAAAAGGAATGAAAAGATAGTGCTCACATATACATCTTATACACCCTATACATTATATTAAAGTGCGATTGGATATTTTATGTTCCATTCTATTTCCAATCCGTATCCTTAGCAAACGTTGCGAATTTTTTATTTTCTCTTTTCCGAATCGTCCACAACATTTTTTTTTAAACGGTTTAATATTTTTTTGTGTTGTACAAAATGAAAAAAATGTGTTAGAGACACTGGTGAGCTTAGAATATCGCTATAAATAGACAACCCTGACCCTGGACGTGTAAGAATATGCTGTTAGTATGCTTTTTACAATGTTAGATAGAAAGAGAAATGTGTGTGTATGTGTAATAAATACATAATAACACACCTATTAATGGTAATCATTAAAGAAGCGCGTGTGTATTTTTATTACAATCATTATCATTCGTTATTATTAAAGGTCCGGCCGAAGAAACTGTAAAGCATGGAAATGGGACGTAGATGAAGAGGAGGCGAGGAGAGAATTGTTGCAAATTTATTCATCATCGATCACTATTGCTTCTTTATTTATTTTTTTTTATTCTTATCACACCCTCATTCCATCTCGATGTTCGTCTTAAATGCATTAGTAGTTGGAAATCCCATGCAATTTTTCCAATAATAATTATAAATTAATCCATGTATATAATGCATAGTTAATGGCAATTGGATGAATTAATTTAAAAAAAATACAAAAAAGGAAAAGGTAGATGGATGAATTGGATGCCGTCAAGAAAGAATTTAAAACAATGCATTCGCACAAACATATAAAGTTCGTGGATCATTTCATACGAAAATATTTATCCGTTTGATGTTAATAAAACAAAGCCTAAATGTGTGTAAAAATGGATGTCAGAGGAATAAAAAGTTAAATTTTAAGTTAGCATTCTGTATCAAGAAATTTAATAAACTAAAAAATCATATTGGAGAGTAGTATATTCTATATTGGTAAGTAAAGTGAAAATTTTAAACCAAAGGAGTTTCCCAAATGTTTATGGGCGCTTTGTCCTGAAAGTTCCTGCAATTGGTTAATAACTCCAACTCATAATACATAATACATAATTTACATAAACCATCTTTTGAACTCCGAAAAATATTTCCGAATGAAAGAAAAACATATAGTTTATTAAATTAAAAATTCATTTCATAAACTTTTAAACATAGAAATTGTGGCATTGCTGTAGAAAGAAATGATTTAAAAAATGTTTCAGCTCAAATTAACAAATTTAAGTTTTAATTTTAAACAAGTTTCAGAATCTTTAGGGCAGATAAATAAAATGAAATTAGATTTAGAAATCTGTATATTAAAACAACATTTACTTTATAAAATATATTGAATCTTAACTTGAAACCATTTTCAAACATTTGTTAACAATTTAAGAAAATTGTTTTATGTTCGACTGTCATAACAATTAGATTATCGGCACTGTTTTGCGCCCGAAAACTGTCACTTTATGTACTAGTACGATAAAGTTGCTTAAAAATCCAAGTTACCATCGCTTTATTGTACTGGTACGAGAAAGTAACTTTATTTAAACTCGTCTCATTATGTCGAACTCGTTCATAAAACCCTTCATTATGTACTTGTTACATAAATAGCTATTATGTTTAGTCAATCGCATTTTTGAACAATAACTGTCATTCATATTAACAATTAAGGTAATTCATTTATTAATAAAAATGCTGTAGCCACTTCTATTCTGTATTCAAACAACCTCTTAATGAAACTCTTCCAATAATTAAATATCTTGCTTTTATTTCGAAAAAAGTTCTTTCGCGAAAATTTGTCTCATTTTGCAAATATATAATTTTCGTTTGTGCAGTAAATTCATGATCGAATAAATAAATAAAAAATCAAATTTTTAATCGAAATTATTAATGGATTGATTTTTAATTAAAAATAAATTTCCTCTGCAATATTTTGCTTCTCAATCGTTTATTTTGCTATTATTATAATTTCTCTTCCTATTGCTGTGCCTAAATAGAACAAAACTAATAAAAATAAGGAAAATGAATTTTTATTGGGTACGTAGCCCAAAGCGTTAAATACTGAATGTACATAATTTCTTTTTAAAGAGGTATACACATATTTTTTATTTCATTCCTTTGGCAAACTTTTTTATTAACGCCCGAGAGAAATGACTTTTTTCCGCTTTTAATATAAAGCTCTAATTTTACAAATTGTAGTAGAAATTAAATTTGCTTTTTCTTATTCTAAGAAAAAGGGAAAGAAGTAATAGGATGCAACTTGAATATTCAATAGAACGTTATTCTTCCATTATTATTTTAATGCACGAGGAAATCAAATGGAAAATTGTTATTATTATCGTAACGTGAGAAAATTACTCTAGTCGAATACAGCTGGATTGATAGTTTCTAAAATAACAATGTAAAATAGAAATGGCACAAATTGTGTGGCAGTAGCAAGAATAAAGAACAAATAGTAGAAACTGGCGACAAGAAATGTTTCAAAACACCGTCATCAGGAAATAAATTGAAGGTAAAACATCGGGGAGTAGTGAGATAAGTTAATTGATATTGAAAAGTTATCTCGTGGCTGATAAAAGTGATGCAATTGTGAGAATTTCATTATAATTTAATTGATTTTTTTTCAAGAGTTAGTAAACGAAAATCGAATACAAAAAATAACATACAATAGACTAATTTTAATAAAACGTTAACAACCACTCAATCGACCCACTCAATTATTATCGATAAGCAAGCAATCAAATCAACCACTCGAGAGAATTGAAATTGAATGATTTCCATTCAATAAAGTAAATAATTAAAAGCAGTTTGAAAAGATTTTCGTTCTCTGGTATTCGATGAGCAATTAAATAATTATTAACAATCGAACAAGCAGTAGTAACCTTTGCTCTAAATATAAACTTAATCTCATAACTTTTAATAGCCACTTTTCGAATAAACTAACAGACAACCAGAACATAAAAAAAGGAAATTAATTACATGTCCAAAATTAAATAGGAAATGTTACGATTATTACGACTTAATAATAAGGCTACAAATATTATTATTGATTTATTGATTTACGATCTTTGTGGATTCCTCTAAAAAAATTTGAATAGTATGTGAAGGTTTTTTTTTAGAAATAAATTTTTATTTCGGTTCGGTTAGTATACAAAATGGCATTAAATTAAATAACATTACCTATTAGGAAATACCTATACGATGATTGCTATTTTTAGAAACGGCCCCATAAAAATTATTATACAATAAACATAACAAGAGTAGTAATAATAATAATGTTTCTCAAATAACTCGTTACAATACGCTTTTATATCTTTTCTCTCTTTCTTTTTTTTTTCTTTTTAAAGCACTTTTCCTTTCAATCGTACTATACAGGGTGAACCAATTGGCATGCCATTAATGTACAAAAATTTTCAAAAAAATAAAATCATTTCAGGACTTAACGGGATTCAGGAGAAACTACTTACGTCAAAAACTTCAGCATTTACAGTTATTATGATTCTAGATGATATTCAAAGATGATTAAACTTCGGGATATACGATTGACAGCTGTATGCTTGTTTGAAACATGAATGTCCATCTTTATTGTATTTCATTATAATACCTAATGAACATTTCATTATTTTAAAATATGTATACTTGCTGGATAAATTGAACAGCTTTAGTGTCGTTATTAAATTGACATTTGACATTATTTATGCACAACGACAATATTATTCATAATTTCATAATATATTGCGAAATTCATCCTTATTCCTGGTTGTCCAATATATTAAATATGCTTTGCTCTTGAATTTTCTCATTGGCGTTTCTTATTTTTATAAAGCCACACTGTATTTACCCATTTAGCAAACGCGTGTACGTGCATATTAACTTTTAGTTGCCGCTTATTTATCGTTATCTGTAGGTTTCCTACATAGCCAAACGAAAATTATTAGAAATAAAATTCAGGAATAAACGAATGTCGTTGGAAATGGTTAACTTTTTGACCTTCTGAACTGTTCCCTTACATTCTTTTCATGAAATGGAATTTCAATTACCCTCTATAACCTACATTCCCATTTATTTCCTCTGTTATCCTTTATTTTTGCTTTCTTTCGCTGATTTTTTTGCGATTGTTTTATCCAAGTCAATTTACACGTTAACTAAAGATTGACGTCGGGGCGAGGAAAAAGCAAAGTGTGTGTGTGTGTATGAGAGAGAGAGAGAAAAGATGGAAATAATTTAGAAGAAAGTAGTAAATGAAGTAACAATTATTTATCGGTTCTCGAAGGATAAATCTCATTTATATTTAAAACTATTCGAAATTTATAGTTTTAGATATTTCTTCTTTGGCATCTCTTTCGTTTTCTGATTCTGGTTATCGTTGGTTGATCATGCGGCCGTGTTTGGTATTTTATCATTTTTCCTTTTTCTGCTGCTTCTTTACCGAACTACCTTTCTTTATCTAGAAGAAAGTCGATATTAAAGGAGAAAATTTATGTATTGTACGTAGAGTGAAACGTGTACTGCACAGATGGGAAATCTTTAATAACGTTTTCCCAAACCAATAATTCATTTTTATATGTTTCCCCGTTAGTGATGCTATCGCGTTCTCCCCTTGCTACGTTTACAAGTGAATTTATTGCATTACCAGAGATTAAACGATTTCGGAATAGAGATTGTTCCCTGTGAACAATCGTATAGTCCTTGTTTAAGAAAACATCGAATTTAGATGTGAACATGACCGACGACCATTTGGTTAAACAATTTCCAATGCAAGTTTATCGTTTTTCTAAATTTTATCAACAATTTTCACATTGCATCTCTCTTTGATGTACCCTTTCGTGTAGAAAAAATGTTCATAACAAATGTTGTCATTGGCGAGAAATTAAAATTTATTTCAAACTTATAAGTAGAACGATTGGAACATATCTGTACAATAATACTTTTTCGTTTACTAATTATAAATGTACTTATTTCCCTTTCAAGTTATTCATCTTCCAAATCACAAAATAAGCTTGGTTGTCTACACAAGCGTTATACTATATGATGATAAGAAATGTTTGGCAAAATTTTGAAGTTAACATCAATGCAATACAAACTATTTCTTTTTCGTTACCAATTATGATTTTGGTAGCACTAAAGTTTAAATTATTTTTGAATCGAATCCGTTTTGCTTATTTAATTTATTTTAAACTATGTAATCAATTATAGGCATACGAAATTTAATGGCAATATATATCATTAAAATAGATTCGAATGCAATTATTGCAAATTGAACTCTACTGATTTGACCACAATTGCTGACAAATCCATGGCAGAAACATTTTATTTCTTTATAGCGAGTGTGATTTAACTTAGGAAACTACATTTACCAACTTTTTAACGGCGATCTTTTCTTTTTAACTTTCGAATTCGTTTTTTGCTGCTCGCTTCGACTAACTTTAAAATCAAACTTCTCGGCATCATCGTCGTATAGGTGGTGGCGGCGACTGCAAATGAAATCGCTTCCTTTGTACGTTTAAAGTGCATAACCAAAATGTTGATAAGATGAATGGGAAGAAAGTTCCAGTTTTATCTCATCAAAGTATAGTATCACTTCAAAATAGAAACAGAAAACAAAGAAAAAATAAATTAATTTTCCAATATCAAATAACGTTGAAGAAAAGCGGATGACAGGCGTCTATTTTATTACGAGTGGTTAATTTTATATTTGACTACTGTACTGGATGATCAATAAACTGCACCTGTTATGCGTATATGCCAATTGATGCGTTTAATCTTATCATCAATCAACTTTTTATTTCCCGGCCACTCAACATAATGAGCGCTCGAGCACAAACGACAAATAAATGAAAACACTCCGGAGTTTCGTATCGATTTGATTATCAATTGGCCCATTTGTCACACATTAAACGACGAGATTCCATTCAGGAGGTTGATGGATTCGTATTGAATTTTCCACTTTAACACACGGAATAATCCATCCTATAAAGAGCGACAAACACGTTCAGAGGATACGTTTAGCTTCAAATACTGAACCCATATTCGATTGCAGATGACAAATTTCAAAAGAAAGCGAGTATAACTTTGATTTGTAGAATACAAATCAATATTTACTAATACACCTAAAGCATACTTCCTTGAACATCTTAATTTTCTCCAATATTTGCGAGAGAGAAAAAAAGTTAAAAACAAGCGATTTGATCACTGCCACTTTATTCTGAAATTAAAGTTGAATGAGAGAGGAGCACTTGTTTCGAGGAAGAAATTTCATCGATATAGCCTCGTAGCTTTTTCTGTGATAATAGGAAAGCAAATTAAAAATCAGTTAAAATTATGTTTGTACCTGCCGACGTATATTTATAATAATTTTCAAAGTGGACATTATTTCTTTAAATCGTGGCCTTGGAAAGGACACATATTAAACGCCATCAATTACTTATTAACTTGGTAGAAGAGTAAAGAAAAAATTTAATAAAAGTCACTTAAATTTTATTCCATCCTCGTCATCCTTATATATTAAATATTTTTTCAAAGACATTGTCTCTTATTTTAGTATTTTCTATTGTTTCTTGATTCTTCGCCGCGAGAACCCGAGGCAAAATTGAGAGAAAATTGAGAGGCAGTGTACAAAAAAAAGGATAAAAGGAATCAAAGAAAACACTCACACACACGAGATAAAAGAGGGAATGAAACGATCCGCAGACGATATAATTCCTACTTGACTGGAAGTGAAAAAATAATAAAAAAAATGGACGTAACTTTTTCATTTTTCAATCTGTTCCACCAAATACACGTACCAAATAGAATTTCTCGACGTCAATCACATCGGGAAGATAAAGCCTCTTTCTTTTTTTTCTCAGCACTTCTTGGGCGACGTTAAAAGACAATGGGAAATTGTTTTTCCTCATTTTGTTTCCTCTTCGTCGCCACAAGAAAGTAGAAAGGAACAATAAAATTTAGGACCGAAGTAGAGGTATATATAAAGCGCTTACGGAAAATTGTCACTCCAATATACCCATTTTCCAGCATCTTATAGTAAAAGGCATTTGTGATATTGAGTTTCTAGCATTATTATTATTGTCACTAGTACAATCAACGCTATATTATTGTATACTGAAGGTATAAATGTTATCGTCGAAGAAATACGAGTAAATGACAATTGTGGGTAATATCTCAATAACGGGACCGATACATATAATACAATTAATACCGAACCCACGTCTCGAAATTTGTTATTCATTTAGTTTAACCCTCTTGCACAATTTAATTAGCCAATCAGCGTCAATTGTTCAGGGCCCCGACTAAAACTGGTTACCCGAAGAAGAGGATGTGGAGACGCATTAATATAGAAAATCTCGGGAAATGTTATCATTTAAATTCCTTGGTTGAGAGCATATTAAAAGTAATTTCTCAAGCTTGACAAAAGGGATTTCGTTGACTGAAATAACAACAATTTCTTCTTATCGGATTACCTCTTAAAATCCGCACCAAGTTTAAGTTTTTAATGAAAAAAATAAAAAGGAAAATCATTTTACAGAAATATGTTTCGATGAAAACATTTGCTAATTACCGTTTTGAATCTTCCTACAACAAGGGGCGAATATTTAATGTGAAACTGTCGGCAAAGCCATTGGCTTTTGATACAAATTACACGCTCCTCTTTGAAAAAGAAACCTTTTATAAGATTGTTTTTCAAGTATCTTTCTGAAATGTTAATGCAATTTGGAGACTAAATGTCAAAGCATTAAAATCTTTGAAGAATTTGTAAGCATGCAGCACAACGTCTCAAAATTGACGAGCACGTGCAACTCTAATATGAAAAAGATTGCTTATAAGTTACAGAAAGTATTAATGGCACCGTCACTGTTGCGTATAAAAAGTAGCCTTCTGCAGCAGCCCTAATGTCAAAGTAGCTTTGAAAGATGCATGCTCTACAAAGATTAATTTGTTGTAATTTGTGCAAGTTGTTATTACAACCAAATTTTCCGAACAAATCTGACACCAATAGAACTATTTTCTTTTCCACATCACGAGTGATAATTTCCCACATTAAATCGTAAAGTGTTGATTTATTGATAAACACACGTCGTAAATATTTAAATAGAATTCCTTCGCCTGTTCACCATTTTAGACATTCATGTTGCCATGTGTATTATGATTTATAGTAATAGCATTGTAATTTTCAAAGGATCTTTTTTTTTTAATTCCAGCACCCAAAGAGTAAAATGAACATGTGTATTCGGACATTATTATTATATGTTTAAAAACAATTACTTAATATTGGCCACGTTACAATAATAGTAACGGAGGAATACAAATTACTTTTTTTTTCCTATCGTAAATTAACTATACATGTACCACACATTATATTGTCGTTTGTGGTGCGCGTTTTATTCGTATTGAAACAAAAATTGTACTGTAATGGACCGACGTGTATATGGAAATAATCATGAGCAATAACAATTCACGATGAAAACTAAAAAAATAAAAATAAAAAATAAATCCGTTTACATTAAGTTCGTCTATTCTGAACTTCGACAATTCCAGATACAAAGGACGATCCGAAGAAATGCGTAGAGCGTTAAGTTGGCTACACTAGCGGCTGCAGTCGTCATAAGTTGCCCGTCAAACGCACGTGAAATTAGCATATTAGCATGACGTTGATTAACAAAACGAAGTTAGCAACTATTTGTTAACAAGTTGTAAAACGTCGAAACGTCAATGGTTTTATTCATTGCCAACTTATGACGCTTGAAATGTAACAATTGCTCATCTCGTACATTCAATTTGCGGGTGATTTTTGCAATCGGGTTTTCTTTGTTTGCTTCTCTCTTTCAAAAACAGTCTCGATTATTCTCCTCTCCGCAAACGAAACTTACGGGAAATACAAAGACAGAGAGAACGTGCACATGTGTGTGTGTGTGTGTATGCATGCGTCAGTATGTATTCGTGTGTGAGGAGAGAGAACAATTTGACCTCGGTGTCGTAATTTTCGTTGCGATAAGGCAAAGCTAATTATAGACTGCTGCATACTTGATAAGGACACCCATGTTATTGAGTTCATTCAAGTGGGTGTAAGTAATTTTATATTACCATAATATAAAACACAAATTATTTATTATTATTACAAATAAGTACATACATATTTTATTGTTTCAAACAATAATTATTGGTATTAGAGGTAATTATTCAATTACAAGCCAACAATTTGTTTTAGTAAATTAACTGCTAATCGAGATGAACTTGTATGGTAAGATGGAGGTAGTTGATCATCCTCATTAGAATCAAGATAATTCTACGACCTCAAATCGACCTTTATTTCGTTTTTTTTTTCTTCCTTAAATTCTCTTTGTCATTTTATAACTTGGAAGTAGACGCAAGCAATAAAAGGAAAACGAAGGAAGCACATAAAAAATTAATATAACACAAAAATTTCAAATCGATTGGTTTGGCATTAATAATAATAATAATAATAATGGCCTCTGCTCCTGTTACATTTAATAGCAGCGTGAACGGTGAAAAAAGACGCCACGTTCTGTGCAAAAGATACATACAAATGAATTATTTGCCATTTGAGACTTCCTCCTTTAAACTCTTCTTATTAGTTTTTAATATTTGAACGTTGTACACCTCCTCCTAAACATCAATTTCGTTTTTATGGGCAGGCATAATAAATGATGTATAACACTGGTATAAGATAATTTAATAACGTGTAACAGTGGCAGCGTACATTTTCAATTGCTTTCGAGTACATAATTTAGTTTCTCGTCATTTATTTACCCACAAAAAAATGGCGCTTCCACTAATAAGAAATTCTTAAAAAAAAAATCAGTTTCACGCCAATTTATGGCGCCTTTCCTTAGGTTCAGTATTCCTTTTCTTCCCTTTAGGTCATTGCAATTAATATAAATCTCGTTTGGGGGTAAAATGTTCGAAATTTATTTTGGCTCTTGCACCTGCGACGCAGAACCATATAAAAAATGTAAAAGCTATCCGATAGCAAAAGATCGATAAAAACCAAATAGAGCTATTACCCAATAGAGATTATTTATTTTAACCGTAAGATTATAATTATTATTCCAAACAGATTAAAGTTCAGCATTAATTGTGATGGATTCATTGGTCTCCACTTTTTCCTGAATATCTGTGATATTAAATCAACTTCCAATCTTTGCAATTGGTTGTGCAATTCAATGAATAATTTTTCTTTCTTTCCGATTAAAACAAAACTTGTAGTCACATTGATAAGACAAATGTTACAAATGTCTCGTGTTTTAATTAAATTTTGAAAGCGATAACTCTCATTTTACAACACTAATATCTAAGAGACATTAATGTTCATTTGAAGCGAGTTAATTTTGTCTTTGCATTTCACGGGCCTGATTATGTACATCACGTATATTCGATCAGTTTTCATCAATGGAAAATCCAAAGAGATTCGTTTTAATTTAACTCATTGAAATTAGAAATAAATAACACTTTGATGAAAGATAAGTTTCTTAAATCGCGAACTTGGGGTAATAGAATTGTGCGTAAAACCTACTTGTCAGAAATTCATTATCATATATTTTTTTGTAATAATAAAAAAGAAATATTTTGTTCATTAAGTTCCAGCAACAGATTACGAGAATTAATACTGGTCGTCGTTCGTTCATCGCACTGTGTAATTTTCATTCTTGTAGCGTCATGTAACTTTAAATTTGCACCGATTAACTGCAAGTTTATACTTAGAAGTGCAATTCCAAGATTTCATTAACTGAATGGAAACCGAGCAGAAAGAAATTCGCTCGTAAAATGCGAAATAAAAAGAACTTGTATTAGAAAGAGAGAGAGAGAGAGAGGAAGAATAATGTTTGGGATGTTCTCATTTTTAAAGGTAGTAAAGAAAATAAACAGGGCTTGATAATGATAACAGCGATAATAATAATATATTCCTTATAGCCTGGCATCTACTTTTCTTGCATGCATCCAAGTCCAAAATTAAGAAAGTTTCCGCGACGTTACTTTCATCTCAGAAATGGCGCGAGGTGGAGAAAAACTTGTAATATCGTATACATAACTTTGATAACAATAACCATAAAGAAGTATAAGAGAGGCGAATGAATTTAAAACAAAAATCCGCAAAAAGAAACAGGAAAACCTTGCATAGAAATTCGCAGGTTTCTCATTATGTTTACTTCTTAGTGTAAACGTAAACAGTTTCGCATTTTCTCTCTGTTTGTCGATGATAAAATCAGTCCAAAAAACTTTATGTTCATGTTTTATTTTTCTCTACTATCACGTATCTTGTACAGCGCCAACTTTTACATTATCGAAGTTGGTTTGGGAATTCTTAAATGATCGTGCCAACAACAATAACGACAATAAACGTATTCGACAAAATATTTCATTGCAACCTTAAAAAGAAAACTAATTTTATTGGCATTCGCAAAAGCATACTTTCGAAAATGTTCAAAAAGTTGTGATTACCTACATAAAAATTCTTTTCGCACATCGTAACATTATTCGCATTAGGTTTAGTTTTCCTATAAAATCAAAGTCAAAACAGCAATTTGATGTCGTAGACAATAAAGTTTTTTGCTTTCCTACACACAGAAATGTCTTGGTTCAATTTTGTAAAAGATCTAGTTTCATTCAATTTGGTCTTCCATCCAAATCAGCATCAACTAATTAATTAATCTGCCGAGGAATGTATTGAAAGCCTTTATTATCGATCTTATGTACCACTGGCTGTTCATTCTCATCGAGATTCCACTCGCTCCTGCTAATTCCCATTTAACGTTGAACAAAAGCAAAAGAAATATCAAAGGCGAACAAGAGAACAACAAAGGAAATAAAAGTACAGGGTGAATCAGAAATCGTTAAACCTGTTGATTTTTAATAGTTTTACACATAACGTTAATTAATAAATATTATTTGGTAATTTAACGTTTTAAAGTGTCTTATTTGCAATAATTTTTATCAATTTCAGCCTGTAATATGCTAATTTCATATATCATATTGTTTTTGGTAGAATTATATTTCTTGATCACTTTGCATCAGTAACGCATTTGTTATTGATCGTCTGGTATCGTGCTAGTCTTTTACAAATTGGAACCGTACTTAATTTAATAGGAAAATATATATAAAGTTTTTCGTGCGAATTGAAGCGATTTACAAATGGCACACAAATTAACGAATTAATTATTTAAAAGTACTTATTGCGTTTGAAAAGGGAGCAAGGCAAACCAACTGTCTTTGTTAGTGGTTAAGAATAGCGTACCATTTAGACAAAGTACAGATGGTTATTTATTTAGAAAGAAGGACAGGAGAAACGCAAGGATCAAGCAGAAAGAAAAATTTCTTCTAACGTTCATTTTCGCAATTAAAAGACCGTCACTTTTATTATTTATGTTGCAAAAAAGAAACAACGTTTTCTTCTTGCATATCGATAATAAATAGTTAGGATCGATTCCAAAAAGAAAATAAACGAAGAGAAATCAAATTAAAATCTATAAAATGGAAAAAAAAATATAAACAAGTAATTAACATCCATATAGAGGAAAATTTTTAATAAATTGGCAAATGCGAGAAAAAGAATCAGATAGGAGTGAAAATTAAAAAAATAATAATAGGAAACTAACAATTTCTAAAGGCTAATCATAATTTTTCAGTTGAACGTTTCTTTTCCGCGTTACATAACACGCAATCGCATTAAAAGCAACAGATTGTAATTTAATTCTTATCTACAAAACGTATATAAATAGAATTAATTAAACTATAAGGTCCCATTTTATTATAAGTTTTTTTTAATGATACAAAAATAGCAACTCATTTACATTAAAAAAAAGAGATACGTGTGTTGGTCATTTCTAAAATTAGTATTGTGCCGTTTGCCTCCACCTCTTTTGGTTCTTCCTTTAATTCGCGCACCGACTATTTCTCTCTTTCGCCTCTGCCTATTCGCTTGCCTCTTCTTCATTGTCTACACTTAATTATAAGCTACAAATAATTTATTCCCATATCATAATAATATAAGAGTTTCACATGAAAATAGAGAACGAAAAGGAGAATACGATGAAGATTATAATAACGTACTTATTAATATTTTATATTCCATATAAACAAGTCATCATTAGCGTATTCCGTAAACAAAAATAATTTTTCTTTTTTAATACCAGCGCAAGTTGATATTCATTTCAGTACAATGAAGTTAGATATTAATCTGTTATTCTAGTGAAATTGCTTATAACAGTTGAACACTTATTTACTGCCGCTGTCAAATCCGAAACAAGTTAACAACGCCTTTATCCGCTGAGCCTAAACGGATTAACACGGTTTGACCCATAACCGGATCATATTTTTTCCAGTAATCGGATAATTCATATTTCAGTATACCCGGATAACAGCAAAAAATTTATCCGTATCCGATGTACAGCACCATTATTTACACTAGATTATCGAATTAGCTTCCAAGTTGAACAAATTTAAATGGACTCAAAGTCCATTTCCAACAATAGTAATAAATCCCAAGAGTGGGGCATCCTTTTAGAGAAATTATCGACTTGCCCTTGTATTTCGCAAATTAAGAAAACGCAAATTCGTTACTATTTTATCATTATGCCAAACACGTTTTTCGCTGTTCGTTTTCCATACGATCTTTCGTTTAAGAAAAAAAACGAACGTTTACTATTAAGCTTAATAAACTATAAAATAAAACTTGTTTCGAGTCTATAAATAGAATACAAATAAGGACCAAATAATATGTTCGTAATTTGTTTCTTTGACATTCAAACGTGCGCAAATTAATTGACAATTGCTTTTTGATGTGCGGTTAAAATATCGATAAGTATCCCTGCAAAGGAAGATTTAATCATTTGGAGATTTAATCTCTTTGCTTAAATCTTCTTTTCTCTTGGACCGAATAAATCTTCTTAAAAAACGGATCCCACGATATTGTGCAGTGACGTCACAAGTGATAAAGCGGCATCAACTATCTCCTTCTCGCACACATACACACGTACAAGTGCACTATTCATATTATTCCTTCGTCCAAATCCTGTCTCTATTGTGAGCAACGTACTTATATGCAGCAGCGGCTGATCGATCTGATAAGTTTCCTTTTTATGCTAAACCTAATCATCATTATATCTCGTCAAGAATGGAAGAGAGGAATTAGGTTAAGGAAAGAGGTATTATTATTATGACCATCGCCATCAAACCTCTGCTACGATGAAAATGAAATCCTTTTGCGTATGCGAATGTGAAATTATTTGATTTTATCCTTATTCAATTGTAAGACTATAATTAGTGTGTTATAAATTGTATTATAATTATTTTGCGTTATAAATACGGTATGGCTTTTCTTAAATATAGAAAATACGGCTTCCAGCAATTTATAAATGTACAATCTATTTTGCGCGTTCTAAACGAAAATGCATCAACTTGTAGATTTATCCAATAGCTTTATTGTCAACGTTCCATTACACATCAACATAACAACTGATTGGCGATCACTTTGGTGACAAATCTTCATCCAATAATTCAACGCCGGACACATTGACAGAGAATTTCGTGGAACAAAGGAAAAGACCAACTATAAGAGAAGAGCAAACAATCGATACACAGGAGGACTATCAACATGTGACAACGAACAACGTGAATATAAAGCAGCAGCGAAAACGTGTCCCTTTTAGGAGGCATTGAGCTACAACAGAAAATATAAAGCTCATTATACTAATAGCGGAGAACAAAAATCCGGAAGCACCAATAACTTATCTACAGCCCCTGAAAATGGGCCGAATTCTAAATAATGATGGAATAAGAATATTAGAGACATAGGACTCTAATCTTCTTTCGAGGAAGGAATAGAATAGGCACAGAATCTCCCAACGAATTCTTCGGTCATCCATTAATATGGAGTCAAAGTTCAGTGCCGATTCCAAACATATTATTATATTCTTCCCGTGATACAAGTAACTACTGGTGTCAGCCTAGGACGGTGCTTCAATACCTGCCCCGCCAATTATCGCATCTCTCGATTACGAAAGACGAAATTGGAACTAAACTAGAAATGCGGAAGAAAGATACGACTCCTAAATATATACAGTGACATTCTGGGTGGCAGCCAAAATATTCCCCAAACATGGCAAACCACGACTGTTATCGCTCTAATTCATCCGGTGTACCACCCCAAGTCTCACAATTACGACCTATTGCACTTGCCTCTTGTGTAGGCAGAAAGCATAGTGAAATTCAGATTAGAACCTTATTTTGAAGGCAGACAACTAAACCGGGAGGAGATGTTCGGCTTTCGAAGGAGTCTTGGGACGGCGGAGGCCATGACAAAGTTGGTGTCGTCCATACAAATCGCATTTGCACGGAAACAGAAGAATGGATGCTTTTTTCTTGGACTTTAGCAGTACTTACGAACATGTGCTAAAAGATATCCTCCTGAAGTAAACTCTCACGTGCACACGCACCATAACCACCCGAAAAAGGAATAAGCGAAAAAAAATACCTGGTAAGTATATTACACGTGTCTGTCAATGTCAATGCAATAACTGAAATTGACTATTAACAAAAATAACTGCATTTCAAACATACAATAATCTTATGGATAGTCAACACTGCTTCAGTGGATGCCTAAGCGATCATTCTAGTAGAAAAAATTGTTTGTTTTGAAGAAAACGTAACGGTGTTTCGAATTGATCAACATTTGAAGAAATTCGAAAGAAAAAGAAGCCGTAAACTAATTATAAATAATTCCTTTACGTTTTACTCTGCGAATGTCAGCGTGTTGAAATTACGGGTCAATTTTAGATAAAGTTCTATTATGTAACAGTTTTCAATTATACGGTAAACTAATTCGAGTTGCATGTATTTACTTAAATGCAATTGGTTCGATGAAAGTGTTTAGCGCTTTAATTGATATCCTGTGCTTGATAATGATGATGATAATTGTTGTGGTATGAAATCAACCGTTGGATATAATAAATGTAGACTGAGAATGAATAATTCGATTGGCAAATAATAGTAACTCAAACTGGAAACTGTTAATTAATAATCCACAGACAACGATTTCTAAAAACGTATGACAAAGAGGTGGAGGGTACCATGAATAAGAGAATAATGACCCAATTTACGTGAATATTTATAGCCATCTTAAATTTGGAGAGTTAATAATAAATTCCAACCGATTGTTGTTGTATACAAATTGCAAACGGTTGTTATTCGTTTCACCTCTACTGGGTAATTTTTTTTGCTAAAAGTTTGGTTTGTTTCAGATAGGATATCAAAAAGAGCGTGCTCCAGGTTTTCGGAATGAATACGTTCGTTAAAAGTTATTTCGTAACAAACAGATGGGGAAAAGTTGCCACCAGAGTTTTCAATGAAGCATCCCCAACTTTATTATTAAGAGAAACGAAAATAATTGTTTCCTGCGCCAATGTTAATATTGTTATTATTATTAATTATAAAGTATTAATTATCACTGGAGACAATGTTGCTGACGAATGATAATAAATTCTTGTCAAAAAATCATCCGAAAGATACAAAGTTTTCCTTTTCACTGTAATTAAATGATCGATTCAAATGAAGTCGAATAAATTGCGTCAATTAGACATTTGCTTAATTATGTTGATGATTATTCGCGCTCAGAGGCACAGAAAACAAGAGAGTTTTCAAATTAAATTAAAAATTCCTATTGGCACATTTCATCTTTAACAAAAGTTCGGGATCCACAGTTAGTAATTTAGTAATGGAAAAATATGGGATGATTTATGATAGGTTTGTATTCGAGTTTTATATTAAAACGTTAAATTGGCAGCATTCGACGTTCAAAACTTTACGCCAATTTATCGCATGATGGCACCATTGGACTATAGCGATTTATCTATTAAATCATTAATAAGAAAATCAGTTTTTTTTTTCATTTGATATTATCACAATAATAGAATAAAGCAATTTTCTTGTAAATTGAATTTTAGAAGTCATTATATCATTTTTACAAGTATTTCAGAGTTTCTATCAGAGAATAAGCTCTTTTCATTCAAATATCAATTTATTCCTTAATCCATTCACTCCTGCCAGCAATGCATTCTCTAAGCTATACCTTTCAGTGTTAGATTGCATTTCATGAAAATCTATTGAAAAAAAAAAAGGAAATTAAAACCCATTTATATCCCCCGTAGTTGGGGCAATAACTGTCAGGTGCCGTTTAACAATCAGCTGCTGGGAACGATTAGATATATTCTTGGAAAGAAAGAAAAACTGCTAAGTTCATTTAACGCTCACTTCAATTAATTCAATCTAGTCCCGGCGTTCCATTTTATGATTTTTAATTAAAAAAAAAGACGCTTATAAATCGTATAAAACGCGATAAATAAGCGTTCGCGTAGCGCGATAATAGGTCGAAGTGGACATTAACTCGGTCTCATATGTGCTTTTTGTTTTCACTACTTTCTATTATTATTGGTGGTCGGCCAACAAGTCGGTAAAATATAATGTCGCCCGTATGAGAATGGAAAGAGAGAGAGAGAGAGAGAGAGAGAGGACTTTATTATCATCATCATTATAATAAATTTAGTTTTGACCACGGATCTAAAAATAAACCGCATTGCCGGAAACACTTTAGTAATAATATCGCTCGAACAATAAATTCGATCTTATTTTCTACGACGTTGTTAACATTATTATGGATGCTAAACTCGGACGAATAACAAAACCCAGCGACAAATAATATATTTTATTATTATTATCAAATTCGAGAAGAAAAATGTCACAAACAAAATGTAAAACGATTTTTCAATGTGGCGGACTTCCGGATATACCGGATTCCCATAATTGTTGGTCCGTTAATTTGGCTGAAGATAAATCCTTAGATGCATATTTTGTTGTGCAATTAAAAAGGTGAAAGTCGCATCACAGAAAAGTGATGGCCCAAAATTTATCTCTAAAATTCACCGTTTCGTACCGTACAACTTCGCTAATCCGGAGATACGAAATTCATCCTTCCGCGGGATAAACAAATTTTGCAGATTATAGAAACATAGGCACAAAAAACATAAACTCGGAAGTTTGTACCAAAATCCAACATATTTAATACAAATAGAAATCACAAGGCGATATAAAAAGTGTTATTAAACAGCGTCATCAATAACTGAGGCATTAAGTTTGATTTTAATTTAGTTATTTATTATTTAATAAAAGAAAACGTTTTATATGCAATATTCTTCAATCCGTATGCCATTTATTGGTTCCTAATACGTTAAGGAATAGGCAGAAACAGAATTTTCTGATTTCGAAAAATCTCTAAACTACTTTATTTTATCGACATCTTTTACAGAGCGCAACTAACAAAGCATGAGCACGTAGGATCGTTTTATTTTTAGAACCGTACAGTTTGAATAAACAATAAGAAAATTAAAAGCATATTAATAAAAACGAACACAAAAGAAAAAGCTTAAAGGGATGAAATTGTAATGTTAAGTAAGGATTAGGATAAAATAATCTACGATGACAATTATTGCTGGTAGGTAACCAACATATTGTGAACGATTAAAGCGATAGTGATGATGAGATAAGTTAATTACTTATAACAGGGAAACGAAGTACAGAAAGACGGAGAGAAAATGAACGTTGTAAGAGATGAATTTAAATTGAAACAATTTACACATTTCATTACTGGATTTTGTCAGCTGTGCAATTTGACGCTTCAATTTCGTTTTCTTCTTCCCACAGCTGCCCACTTCTCGCTCACTTTCACGCACATCTTCTATCCGTCCGCCTCCGTTTTAAGCCGAGCCTGATGCACTTAAATTGTTTGTTGTCTATGCTATTATGTCAGTGTGCAGTGCTGTCGACGGATGTGTATTATCTACACACACATAAATATGATGAAAAAAAAAATTAATAACAGCAAAAAAATAAAAAGTGTAGGAGAAAGATGAAAGATGATGATTTCTTCGGTATATATCGTAATAATGTACAAGTAGCATTTTTATTAGTAAGTGTCGGGCATAATAATTTCATAAATTAAAGGCGAACAGAAGAAGAAGAAGAAAAAAAAACAGACGCTAAAGAATTTAAAACTTCTACTCGCATTTCAATCTAAAAGGAATTGCGTTTAAAAATCATTTTCATCCTCCTACTTCTTTCCATAAAGTCAAAACAAACAATTATTAACGGTATTTTCACGCCATTCGTTGATTTACTGGCAGCTTTCAGTTTTTCTAATCAGGCTTTTCTTCACTTCAATTTCGTACATAAACGCGATTTCAATTATTATTATTTGATCTTTCGATTATTATTTAAGGGTTAACAACAGGTAGAAGATTGATTGAAGAACATGTTTCGGGTCCATTCTACGTTGTACATAAATAATCCATAATTCGAGAAAGCTATGTATTATAAAGCATAATATATTGCAATTTCAAAACAGAAAGCCTTTTCTGCAAATGCAAATTATTTTCAAATAAGATTAGAATTGTAAACTTTTGTCTTGATAAACTTTTATTTTTTATTATTATCATTATGATTGGTAAATATTTGCTTCCGTAATTTTCAATGGCAATTGTTTAAACAATTAGTATTCAATGTTATCCTTCTTGTTATAAAAGTAACATTAAATTTTGAATCTGCGGACTTTCAGCAGACATTTCCTTATCATGCAAAATATACACAGTCTATTAATAAAAAGGAAAAAACCGCCAGGAGAAGAGAGAATCAAATATAAATGCGTAAATTATAATAGCTTAAATACACCTACATAAATTAAAAAGTATGTAAAATTAACGCTCACGCACTATATTAGTTTCTGCATACAAAATCGAACGGTTCATTTTAAGTTGATTGAATCAACCGAGAAATTTTTTATCAATTTCAATATAAAATTCCTTCAATAACTGGAAATATTTAATAAAACATGTATCCCAATAAATATAAATTTTCAGCGCTTTATATAACATATCTAACGTTCATGTTAAACATTTACCATTACCGACTTCAGTTGTTGAGATATAATTTTATAAGAACTTTCTAGAAGCTATTCATCTAAATTCTAAAATACGAAAACGCATTTTAAGGAACAGATGGTTTGAAATTGATAAACTTCCATTGTAATTATCATCTATGTCGACAAATACTAAAAACTATTATAATAGAAAAAGAAAGTCAATTAAATTCAGGGTCCTCAATTCATATTTCAAAAAATTAATGCTTCTTCTTTCAAAGAGATTCACTGATATCTTTTAAGGAAAATACTAATTTATATTAGGAAATAAATTTTTCATTTATTGAATTTTTACTGCTTCTTTGCAAAATAAAACTGAATGATTTGTGTTTGATCATCTTCCTTTACTTAGGGCCTGTTTAATCTTCATCCACTTGTTTACTACTACTCCGTGTTTAACTTATCGCTCCACCACTTTCGGGTGATTTAAAAGAGAAAATTGAATTTTACAACTTTATTTTCCATCGATTTTTTACAAAAACGAAATACTTTGATGTTGCGAGTACTGTCTTTGCGTTGGAACCTTTTCAGCAACAACTTGGCTTCGAGGAAAATTATCTTATATTTTCTTGGAAGGAAATAGTTCACTTTATTTTTTATCACAACATTAATGGCATGTAAGAAAGAGCTAATACTTCGAAAATAAGTAGAGAAAAAAATTATTGTTTGATTGTTATAAGACGTATCAAAATGGCAATAATATTTAAAAAAAAAAGTAAAAAAAAAAATCATGTTTGTCGTATGTGCGAGACATTAATCGCGCAAACATCTACCCAACGAACAATAAATACGGATTTGTTCCGATATAACAGTGACAAAGTAAATTGAATTTGTTGATCGTCCGATACCTCTTTGTTATCGATAACATAATTTTAGTTTGGAATTTAGACTCTAAGAAACGATTATTATTTCTTAATTAATTGCAGTGAATTATGTATGTGATTTAATAGAACGTGATTAATTACAAAAGGTTCCTTTTATTGTTTATTAATTAACTCGATCGCAGTTCAAATGGATTTGTTTGGAAATAACTACATATTCAACACGCATACGCAAGTGATTATCACCAATTTTATTTTGTTATTATTATAAACACAAGTACATGCATAAAATTTATGATTTCGACGTCTATTTTCCACACTCGGAGATTAGAATAGATCTAAATGTGTAATACGGCAACTACTACTAGGCCGTTTGATTGTCTCTATACTCGCGCACACAAACGCATGAAAATAAAAATTATAAGCATTTTAAGTTTCAATGACCTGCTTCTCTACAATTCGTACGTTTTCGTTTAAAAGAAACATAATTATCCTATTTATATGTGCACTGTACATTCTGTACATTACAATATATCTTAAATTATTTATTACTATTATTATTATTTTTGAAAGTAAAATTACACATTGTCTTTCATTAAATTGCTTTTTTTTATTTGGTAAGTTTATTTTTGACTAATGGCTTTGTTTAAATTAAGGAAAAAAAGGCAAATCGTATTGTTCTGTTCTAAAAATAACCATTTCTTTCTTTCTTTAATTTTTGCATCGTTTCGCACAATTATTTCCAGTAGATACGTTACATATGTATGTAATAATATTTATGCATTTTCGCAATTGTTAAATGTTTTTAATGTAGCGGAATTTTGCAATTAAGCATGTGTAAAATAATGATTTTGTTTCTAATTAAAAAGGAGAGAGAGAGAGAGAGAGAGAGACAACTAAATTTGTCTGAAACTGAAATTCGTAGAGGTGTGCAATTTGAATTCCTTTTCAACGATGATTATTATTAAAATGATATAATGATATATTTTAAGAAAGAAGTCAATCCAGATTCGATTTAAACGGATCTAACAAAAATATTATTTATTTGGTAACTTAAAAGTGCACAAACAAGTCGTGAAGCGGACACGTGTTCGATTGATTCTTTTGCGAAGAACGTGAAAGCGTTTTTTTGCTGTATTTTTTTTTTCATCCTGACTTAATTGCTTTGCCATAAAACCTAATTAATTATTGCTAGTAAGTAATAATAACAAATTGCTAATAAGACAGGTTCGATGTAAACAGCGTGGGTAGTGGTATTAAATAATATTATTACTATTATTGTTGCCATTCTCAGCAAATACTATTCTATTGTTATTAAAAATAAACTCGTTTTTATTTCGATCGTTATGCTTTTTACAGCTATTTTTAGAGTTTTACAGAGCCATACTACGTTTCGGGATAGACTGTCTGCATTATTTGCATAACGTTTTAGCCATTTTTTTTTCTTGATTTTTTGTGCCAATAAACAATATAATGTTGCCATTATTATTGTTATTACAGGAAACCGACGAGTAAAATATTTTCATTCGTACGCATCAACTGTGCCAACTTTTTTTTGTCTACCGTTTACGACAAATCGACAAATTAACCAAAAATTACCGTTTTCACATAAACGTAATTTAAAATGATTGCACCGAACAGCAAAATTTTGTTATTTATTTCAACAAACAATTCATGTTCACCCATCAGCATAGCACATCCTCATTCAAGAAGATGAACTGATGACGTCAAAGGAATTAAATTCAAATTTTCTCGTTGCTCTCACTGTAATTGTTTAACCGCCAAATACACACGGAGCGAAACACGAAGGAGGCTCAATAAGTGAAACACAACAAAGTTAGACCAACAATAAATTGGATTATCCCACTTTGCTTATTACAAACTCTTCTCTTTATTTAGAAATGATACCAACATGATTAGTTTCAAACTTTTTACTGTTACCAACCGTTTCTCTAGTTTTTATTATTCGCCCAGTATTTAGAATAGAATGTAATTTCAATCCTTTTAAACAAGAAATAATAATACCGTTTCGCAAGTTTCGCGTTACACGAAATTAATTTAAAGCAACAATTACTGCCGCAACCAAATGATTGATGATCATAAAATTGGCAGATTATAAAATAAAAATTCACAGAAAAAAAGTCAGTCCCATGTTTGCGAAATTTTCATTCTCGTGTTTTCTCTAAACTCCTTTTTTTTTGCTGGCAATTTTAATTATTACCAGCGAATCTGTGTGAACATGATTGGAAAATCATCAAACCAAACAACAATTCTCGGAAATTCGTGGATATTTTTTTATTACTGTTATTGTTATTTAGAAACTGATGGAATTTTTAATTCGCCATTTGCCAAATTTTCTTTTATGATATGGGTTTTAGTTTTGGCAGGATTAATTTTTATACTTATGGCAAATAAAAAGAAACAGCATCCACTTAGCGACTATACATATGAGTTATTTTGTCTTAAACGCAATTTGCTTTTGAATTGTCAACAGCTTTCACCGCACAAATTTCCAAAACTTCCATTATGTAACATTGCGATCATCTCATCGAGAAACCTTTTCACAAGTGGGAAATAAAAATTGGATCCAATCGGTTTCAATTTATTTATGCAAGAGAGAGATTTTGCTTTTTTCGTATAAGTGTAACGACATCAATATAAAATGTGGCAGCGAAATATATTTTCACAATGTGGCGAAAAGTGAAATTTCCTCCGTCTCAAAACCGTTATGGAGAATTGATAAAGATGTGTCAGAAATGTATATACACACATATGTGCTGCATTATTATCATCTTTATTAAATGTGTCACAATTCACTTTTCTCACATTTTCTTGTCTCTCGCTTCTTTTGCGAGCGAGAGGATTATTGCATTCGAATGGAATTGGGACAAATTTTCTTCCGGTAAAATATGCAAACGATAGTCTCTCGGGAAATTATTTATTTACAGAAACCACAATTTTCAACTTTCTTATCTATAACATACATCTGTTGTATCTTCTTAGTAAGACGCTATCGAAGGACACAAATCTGAATTTGAATGTAATGTTTTTATAACTTTGTAGCAACAAAGAAAAAGAAATGAGAGGGAATTATATTACTATTGCAAAATGAGATTAGAAAAAAATTTATTCGTTCTTTTTGAAGGGGCATTAAATAATATTTCTCATTTCCGTTAGTTTCGATCAACAAGAAACACATTAATTAATTATTATAAGTTGTTAAACAATTGTTATAAATTAAAAAGAAACAATCAAGATGTGCTAGTACCAGCAGAAAATTTATAATAATTTCCAACACGTCATAATGCCATTAACATTCTTCTAAAGAAAACGAAAAATAATATGCTTTTATAATTAAAATTAATTAATTATAATTAATTTGTGTATACGCATCGAATTGTTAGAGGGGTTCCATTTTTTATGAATGATAATTATTATTGTTCTTGTGGTAATACTGAAGCTTCCATCGTTCCTCAACATCTTTCCCTATGTAATTAACAACTGAGAGCAGTTATAAGTTTAAGACTGTGGATTCAACAGTATTTGATGAACTAAATTAACCGCTAAAACATTATAACATCAACTGTTTATGAATTTTAATGCAAGTTACATCCTCTAGAATTTTTCTTTTATAATGTGTATATACTAATAATAGGTTTCAATTTCAGACCTATTTGTTAAAAACGCAGTAATACGATTTTCGTATTAGTCTGTCCTTTTTTATCATTTAAAATGCGAGAACGTTCTCCTGAACGAAAAAAATAAACGGAATTCCCAAATATCAGAGAAGTTGATGGTTAGAAAAGTGTTTCATTTTGAAAAATATTTTATCATACTGCGAGCTGTATTTAGCTTATTTTTTGCGCTGCCTTAGAAGCAGTTTTGACAAACAAAAATATATAAATAAGTAGTGTTCCATCCATAACATTATAATTAAAGCGTTTCGCGCCAAAAGAAAATGAGAGTTTAGTAAACAGGTAGCTATTAATTTGCTAGTGTAATGAAGATTAACAGATGATTCCTTTATAAATTTTAACCGTTACTCTTAACAAATTCACTGTAATTAATCATTTTGCTTCTTCGCATTGAGATTCAATATAACATATATAAAAAAAGAAATGATTGATTTGGTTGTTTTCAAAATTGTATTGAACTGTAGGGTACCAATAAGCTATAGTTTTTTTTTAATCGGGGATATACTATCATTATTGTTACATACTGAATGGTATTTAATTTTCGAAGAAAAATAAATTTCATTTATTCGATGAGTTTTAACCTCGAACGTAACCCTAACACTCGACGCATATAAACCAATCGATTAATGCGATAATAATCATCGTTTGAGAAGAAAAAATCGTTAATTACATTATAAGACAGATGCGATATTTTATGATGTATATTTTACGAACAGGTCGATTTGATTTTAGTTTATTATGCACATATTTCCATCGTTCAATGATAAAAGTAATAGACAGACCGATCAAAAAGTATGATTTAGATAAAGTTGATGTTGAAGTTAATTATGGAATATGATTTCGGCCAAGTGATCGCCGTGATTGTGTTGGTGTATCCCGATCCTTTTCATGAAATTTTCGTAAACCTTTTGTAAGGCGGTTGGCTGAATTTCAGAAATAGACTTGCGGATTTCTGTTGTCAATTCAAGATTTGGGTATGATTTGTTAAGCATAGATCGAATCTTACTAATCTCAATGACAATGATCTGTATCATGATTTGAAAAATCGTGAGAATTATACTCTCCAGATATTTTTCTGTCGGGAGATTTGCAAAGAAATGGAAACAAGGCACTTTGAGGACCTTATTTCAGTTATTTTTCATTTGTGTTTTGTTTATAGTTTGAATTTTGTGTACATAATTGTAAAAAAGATAAAAGTTGCAAAATGTTTCGTATTTCCGAAACCGTCCATTTCCGGCCCCATGTCCATTAAGACTTTTCGCTTGGGCCGTAGTGACTGGTGACTGGAGTCTACTCCCAATCCTTTACTTTTTGATCGCTCTGTATATGCGAGCGACGTTATTTAAATTGTTTTGCGAATATTTAGCGATAAGGAGCAGCACTGGCATGATAATGTATTAAATGGGAACACGTTTCATCAAATATACATTTTTTCTTGGTACTCGAGCAAACTTAAATCGGATGCATTTTAATTGGCAATTAAATGTTACGAATCAATCGCAACTTTTAATGTGTCAAATTAGACTGACTTGCAAATCGGGAAAAACTAATCACCAAGCGGAAATAAATGCAGTTGCAGAAAAAAGTCGCATTTATTAATCGAGATGAGCCATTTAATTGAAACTGGTGCATGTTTAACTAAATGCAGTTAATCAGTAATGAGAATATGGAATATGATGAGCAGTTTTCCTCAAAGATACTCATTCTTGGATTTTATTAAGGTTATGTCAGTCATCAATTGTTTGTGGACGATATGCACAAAACGGGAATATTTGGTTAAATGTTATTACACTTACGGGACTTTATGTACAAGTGAACCAAATATCTCCATTTTAATCCGGCTGGCGAGAATGAAAAGCGACTGTTAATTTGCTGTTTATGCTACTTTCCACATAATAAAGTTTAATCAGAGTGCTTTCATAATTGTAAGAACATGCTATTTTATTGTAAGGAAAGATACATTTAAAAGAAGACATTTATGGATAATAATAAACAAACATTTTTATTAGTGCAACTTTAGATCAGATTAGAATTTTGCTACATGTTGGTAATTTCGCCAGCAGGGACGCCATAAAAAAAGAGGAAATATAAATTCGCATTCAAGAATGAGAAAATTTACTAGATGGGGAGACTGCAGAAGGACATTTGTGAGGAGTCAAAAGGGGGGTTTTGATGGAGCGAGAAATGGAAAATTATTTTCCTTCTTTTCATTTCCATTCTTTTCTCTTTCAACGATTGGCTCCCGTTGTTTACAGAAGAAAAAGAAACCGGGCGAAGTCAAACGAATCTCATAACTTTCCTAAGTTATGGTGGAAGTCATGGGCTAACGTCAAGGCTCAATTATATCGTAAATTATCCTTTCGTTTAACTACAAAGCGTAACTAAGTAAGTAACCACACTTTAGATGTGTGTATTTGTGCATTTATTTGCAGACTTTTTCCCTTCCTCCTCCTCCTCCTATTCATTCAATTGTATGTATGTTATTCCTATTGTGATGATAATGTTACAAATTATATGTGGACTTTTGTTTTTTCGCAT
Organism: Hololepta plana; assembly: GCA_963695495.1. Classification (NCBI taxonomy): domain Eukaryota; kingdom Metazoa; phylum Arthropoda; class Insecta; order Coleoptera; family Histeridae; genus Hololepta; species Hololepta plana. Next base: position 6,157,988 of record OY968832.1, on the reverse strand, counting down.
TCTTCCATTACAAGCAGGCATAAAGTATTCTTTTTCTTTTACCATAACAAGGTGCTTTCTGCCCGAAAAAAGAGAAGCTCGGAAACCTTCCTTTAATACAATTTCAACCTCTTCGGTTTAACCATGTTAAAATATTTAGAATTTAATTATAACGCTGATATTATTAATAATTTGCAGAAAGTGATAGATTACGATTAAGTTTCTAATTGTTCCGTTATTCGTTATTAGTTTAATAGCAACGATAATAATTATACTAGGGTAAGAAATTCTCTAAATTACGGTTTTGTTTAATTAAACTCGTTTAACAAAGTTTCAAATATACACGTTTCTCGCACATGCGGACGTACAAACACACGGGAAATAATTAAATTACCTTTTCCTAACTCGCTCAATTTTAGAAATATACCACCTGACAAAGCAGAATACAGTAGAGGCCGTTCTTGCACGCTCATAACATTTTTGTTGCTGTGTTTATAACATCAAACACAATTCCCAAGGGAACCCAAATATTCGAGTTAATCTCTTCTAAATTTGTCGCAATTTCATATTACACATTCTGGAATCGTTATTGTCCCGTTTCCTCATTTTTTCCACTAATAATATTTTCTGTTGTCTGGAACAAATTAAAGTAACGTTATTAATTGCTTCAATTCACATTTTCTAAACTTTTTCATTCGTGCATCATCGCATATAGACATATAATAATACCGTGTGTCAATAAATGTTTGTGACTTTCTCGTATTAGTTCTCAATCTTTTCGAAATACCATTATATAATACTGTGGTAGCATTCATGTTTAAATTTTTGTTGCAATTATACAATTTACTAACAAGCATTTGTCAAATTGATATTTAGCAGAGAAACGGATTTTAGTCAAAACTAATGTAAACATAAGTGCTACCAGTATAATATTTCAGAAACAATGAAATCACAAACATTGCCACGTTGTACTCTTAGCATTATATTGCGAATAATAGAGTTCATTAAATCTTTGTAGACCATTGAAAATATTTAACTGTCTGCACTGTGACAAAAAAGAAGATTATAAAAATGAAACAAATTAATGGTACAGATAAACTGCCAAGCCAAAAGCTTAACTTTTTCTAGCACTAGTTTTAAAGTAAATTGAACAAATTATACATACAATTAACTAAATAGTATTCACGTTTACTCTATACCACAAGGTTCGTTCTTTAATCTAAAGCAGATTTCCTTTATGCACAAAATTAAACAAACATAAATGCATACATTTAATTAAATTATTTAATAAATAATATTTGAATATAAGCAGTAATTTAGGCAATCTCTCAGTTAAAAGTTGATGTCTGAACACGGTTTAAATTAAAAAAAAAATTAATTGTTGCAGGTGTTAATCACTTACTAAGATAAACGATTTAAATATATAAGTTTAAAAAGTATAATATTGAATTGGGTGGGTTTAAATGATGTTGGACAATGAAATTACAATAATAAAATATTATGGCATCGTGCACGAAGAAAATCGTCTTTACTGTATATCCTAATAACACAACAATGTGTATAAAATAGTTAACGCTCATCCGCAGAGTACTAATTTTAATTACTTTATTATGTTTGTCGGGGATTATCTAATCAAAACTACAACGATGATTGTACGTGATGGAGATAATCATGACTGGTAAACAAAGTTTCCTCTGGAAAATTTATGATTACGTCGATGTAGATAATGAAAATGGATTTACTTTGAAAGACAAACAATAACTATTATATGATTAATACGTTTGACCAAAGGTGAAAATTGTCATACGAATTTTTGGTAACTGTTTCGTTTCTTAAGTAGTGCCAGTCCTAATTTAAGGTAACGTACAAGGCAAATTTAAAAAGAAAACTTCTAGCAATGAAAAAAGGCAAATATAATTTGAACAATATTATCATTTCTAAACATGGTTTACTTTAAGAGTTTGGTACACTTCAACTGTGCCATTCAGTGAATAGAATTTTTTTTAGTCGTCTGCAAATATTATAGTATATTAACTTATATGATTCCAATATATTTCCTCCTATGATATTTCTTTCAATTTTTAAATAAATAGAATCCCCTATTTGCTATAATAATCTATGTTGAAATTCATTAAAAAAAAAAACACTTAAAGCAGCAGCATTCGATAAAATAATCCCTTTGGTTAATTACCCATTCCTATGTCAGAAACTCAAAATGTTAAAATTTCTCGGAAGAATCAAACTCAAAAGATGGATCTAAAACTATGGATGTTTATGGTTAAATTGTACCAAAGAAAAAAAATTACAAATGATCGAGTTCTAGAAGAATGTTTATCAAACTACTTTCTCTCCTCGTATAAATTTTTCAAGTGTCCAATCGTTCAGCCGAAACAAAAAACGAATATTTTCAATTTCCTTCGTGGAAGTTGAAATTATTTCCCCTAGAATGGAGGTCAAGAACATGTATTTCTTCTTCATTTCAAACACGCGTTCACTTCAAATATTTGCACGTCAGCCTTGAAGAATTTGTAAATTCATCTGCCGTTCGGTTTGTATCAGTTCATCTTCATAGTTTAAATGGAGGTGTGGCGGGACGTCGCACAATTTACTTCTGCTTATCGTCATTCGAATAGAATCACTATTCAAACGTATGCTATTGGTGATTGTTACGATTTGTATTAGATCAGGTGGCAGTGAATCTTAATCAATATTCGGTTTGAGCATAGAAAATTGCTTTGAATTTTTGCATAGATAAACCGGAATACGGATTTGAATTGTATAAATTGATTCAATTCAAGTTACCACGTTCAAATAAAATCCTTCTTCGATCTATCGGCGAACGTTTGCAGTTTTCTATTTTTATCGTTATTACATAAGTGCGATTTTTAACAATAACAAATGCGAATCCGTCCTGTTGTAGATAGAAAAATGGCATTAGATTATTGTTTTTTTTTTATTTTCGCGAACAATGTGCCTCTATTCTCTCATAAAGCCCTTATAAATTTCTCTATGGGATCTCGCATTGCATCCGGCAGATTTAGAAAATGTGGGCGATTAATAAACTTCATTTCAAAAGCAATGACTGATAAAAAAAAGTAACTAAAGTATTTGAACGTTTTTAAAAACGTTACAATTTAAATTTATAAAGTTTGAGCTGCAATTTTCAAAAAATTAAGCAAATTGTTTTGGTTAAATCGGCTTATTATGAAATGTTATGGAGAGAAAGCGCTTACGTTTCGTAATAATAATATACTAAAATAATGGGCAAACGATGATTTTGCAAATACAACAGCAGCAGCAGCAACAAGGAATTTCGCCGCTTGTATGTATAGAGGCGTTGTTAAGAAAAAGGAAAACTTAATCATTACCAAATGGAAATAAAATGACTTACTAATGTAAATTTGGAATGTTGCAATTAAATCATTTGATGATTATTGACATCATTGTTTTACGAGATTTAGCAACGTTCATTGAGAGAGAAAAAGAGAGAGCGAGCAAGAGATTTCTTTTGCAAGACGTTATTATATAAATCCGTCTATAAATAGACACGACAGTGTGTTATTTATAGAATTTGTAGAAAATAAAAAAATACTAACAGGATTGTATGCTTGAACAGCAGAACATACAAGGCGAGAAAAAGAGAAGTAAAAATTATTACATACTACATACGTGAGTGAAGAACGTTTATGTGTGTGTGTAAAAGAAATGCAGTTCCTTTTTAAAGTTTATTAAACATCTCTCTGTGTATAATAGCGCATAGAGAAAAACCGGTATGTCAGGGTGTTTCATTTACTTATTTCACACACACATGCCAAAGAGAGGACGACAATTCGCTGTTCGAAAAGGAACAAGTTTTCGAACCGAGTGGCTATTTATAGAAACTGCATACTTGTAATAATTTAAGTTTCTTTTCATTTTGTTATTATTTTCGGACTCGTTTATTACGTTTTTCTGTCATTTAAAAAATACAGCTAGAACCAGATTGAAATAATAATAATAATAATGAAACTCAACCTGTATAAGTAACAAAGAGGAAATTGATTTGCATAATAATAACATTTTCTGACTTACTTTTTGATCATCTGGAATGAATCTAATTCACACTTTTCTGTCGCTCATCCCTTTTCGTCCATCGTTTTCCTATTCTCCATATATCTCATGTTTAATTTAATGGTTAATTAAACAAGAACAAATGGTTCGCCATGATAAAATAATCAAATGATTTTATTTAATTTATTTGAATGGAAACGTTGTTGATAAAAGGCTACTGTTTAAAATGGAGTGCACTTTTTTTAAAAATAAATACATCAAAGGGGCAAATTCAGCGACGACAACAACACAACACCGAACAAAATAAATGTAGGATTAATGTGTACGCTAATCGACATGAAAAAAACCTTTCCCGTTATTTTTAAATTAATTAATCAATCATGCATTACAACAATGTTCCAGAAGTAAGATCAAAATAATGATATAGTTATTTCACATACTTGAATATTAACGATGACCTAAACAATCAATTACAGAATCATACATAAGCTCTGACACAAATATAAGATCACTACAATTTTTGTGCATACCTTTTATTGTTGTTTTTCGATTATTAGCAATGATTGTTTCAAATTGAATAAAAAATTATCGAAATTCACATTCTTTAGATGAATTTGGTAATTCTGATAGAAACGACAACCATTAAGATCCTAATTATCGTCCATTTCAATTGCAGCCTCCTATTTGCTGGCTAAATGGCCAATTCCACGTGTACAAAAGAGCTAAAATTTTGCTGCTATGCATGCGCTCATATCGGTCACCAAGTAAATAAAATATTCACACAGACCACCATATAAATCGTTCGTTGAAAAACTGGCAAAGTATACGACAATTTTATTTATTTGGTAACCATTTTGTATATTAAGATCAAATTATCGCACTTGTATCTACTTATAAATATTTAGGAATCTGTTTGGAACATCGACTGGGGTGGAGTAAGCACGTGCGTCATATACAAGACAAAGTGATGCAACCGCTGAGCATTTTAAAAAGTATCACAAAACTTAGGAGTGGAGAAGATCCGGTAACGCACAGAATGCTGTACTTTAGCATAGTAACAAGTCATTTTGATTATGGTTTAGTTGTGTTGAATCTAAATAACAATCTTAGCACTGTATTAAATAGATTGCAATGCTGTGGTCTCCGTATAGTGTTGGGCTGCATGCGCTCCAGTCAGTTGAGCTGCTTTCTGAGGCAGCGGTAACGTCGCCAGGTAATTGGTTCTGGGTGCCAGACTAATAATCAAAAACTACACATTTTACTCTTCACTTCTACTATCCATTATTTCCTCTTTAAATCAGACTCATCTGGTGGCCCACCATAGTGTTGGCTTTACACTTCCTTTCATCGGCGATTACACTTAATACAGCCCGTTTTGGATAGGATACTCTCCTTTGTCTAAAATGCTTTGCGCAGCCCCAAAACGAGGAGTTTTTACTAATCAAACCCTTTTATAACTTGAAGCGGAAATAAAAAAAAAACAGAAGCACTACTTAAATGAAAAGTGGGAAATGGTGAAAAACCGAAGTCTGGCCGATTTGTGCGGAAGGACAGAAGCCATCCCTGCGTGGAAAAAGCGTGTACAAAAAATAAATAAAATTAGAGGGTGAAGTGCAACTTTGGCAATTTTTAGTTATTTGTATCATCATAAACCTTTCGTTTCCTCTTATTATGTATCTGGCGTATTAAAATTTAGCACCAAAATCAAACTTACTTGTCAAAAGTGAGTTAAGTTACGTTAACACATTTTATTCGGTTATTATTCGTTAGCATTTGGGCAACGAAAAGGTTCATGTTGGACTAAAAATTGCATCAATTAAAACAATATATTTATGAAATGTCTACTCCGACATTGTTTAGAATATACTTTCAATTCGGCAATAATCTTTCGCCTTTCGGAAAAAATTACTATGATTTCGGGTCCCTGAAATGAACATAGCAAGAAAAAACGGCGAAAGTTATTCAGAACATTTGCGGCAAGTTCGGAGATGATGACAATAGCTAGAAGAACTGCTGAAGATGTTTGTCAAGTTAAAAAAAAAGGTAAATTTGACTTGGAAGAATAAGTTTCGCGCCTTCTTCGAATTTTTTTAGGCAACCGTTAATTAAAGAAATTAAACCGTAATTAAAGAAATAGGAGCACATGCCCACAATTCACATGTTACAAGTAGCAAAATGTTACATTTGCTGATGACGCAGCAATTTTGTCGCTCAATAATGACGCGCCGCTTTTGCATCAGCTATATCAAAACAAAAAAAAACAGTCGAAAGATGGCAAGTCCACATTATTTGGAGAGCAAAATCTGAATTTGCAAAACTTTAACATCTAACATATCACATTTGGACTTACGGCTGTCAATTGTGAGATTGCGGTAACGACTACAACGTGGATAGAATCGAAAACTGCGAATTTTGGCACACTCTATGGTTCGGATCTAATTTAACCATACACACAGACTTAGGTGCCTCATAGCGCAAATAAATTATAAAGTAAAGGGGCAAGAAATACCATAGGAGGTCCAAAAAATTATAGGAGACATAAAGGGGCGACACCAATAGGTCTCTTCTATTCTTCATATTTTACTTTTTAGTTTTGTTTACTGTGTCATTTATTAAACCCATAGAATCCGAGAGAGATTGTGATTGTCCAATAATAATAATAATGAAAAAAAAAATATCTGGAAATAAAAGAAACCGAACAATAGACAGCGTTAATTTGACAGTGTTTAAAACGTTTTTATAATTATTACATTTGACGCCACAACAATCGAGCTCGTTCGTTTATATTTTTGATCATTATCTGTTTGTTGTTGCGTAATAATAATTTTCGTCCATTAGAAAATACCCGCTTGTATTTATTCAAATTTATAAAAATTAATCTTTTAAATTAAAACGCGTGCATCTTAATTAAAATAATTATCCCTCTGCATCGTCTCTTTTTTCTGTTCCTTTTTTTTCCGTCGCATTCCAACATTATACCACCCATCCTCCGATTTTATTATTATTATTATTAGTTCGTTAGCTGAAGTCCGCCACATAATGAATTTATGTATCAAATCGCGAAAATCCGAGAAGAATAATTTCCTGTCGTTAATATTAATATGCTAATCTAGTAGATTCACGAACGTATTTACGAATAAAAGAATAATAAGTCAAGGTCAGTAAAATAACGATTTATGAGGTCTCGATTGGTAGTAACAATCCTCACCAGTAGACGTTACTCTCAAGTAACAAACCAAACCAATTGCAGTTCATTTTCCCTTTATTTTTCTCAATTTTCTTTCTCAACTTTATAATTTCAGTCTACAGTGGTTTCATATCGGCCTTAATTTCTTCCCCGTCTTACAATTAATGCATCCATTTTGTTTTATGATCAATCAGTTGTTAACCGATAATATTGATGCTTCAATGAAACTATTTTAAACAAATTCGTTTTATATTTCTTCAGAGGTGTGGTCACCGATGAATTAATAATCATGGATAAACATCTGGTTTTGGTGTTCTTTTGCCAGCGGCTTTGCTGTTGCAAAGTAGCCAGCAAACAGGTGTTCGTATTTGAATAGAGCAAAAAAAAAAGAATTAATTTGCAAAACGAAATAAAAATCCTTTTTGTCGCATTATCACAATCATTAGGTGAAATGCTTTGTGGTTTGTTTTTGGCAAAAAAATGTCTTCTTTATAACTATTGCGCCCAATATAAATGGATTAGATCGGGCAACAAAAGGATGAGCGAAAAGAAGGATGATGTTATTAGAGATGGTTGCGAGGATTAATATGAAAAAAAAAGACCATAGAGGAATGAATCTTGCAGCAATTTCTTAGCGTCCAACGACTCTCTCAACACATCTATTATATGCTGATAATATATGTAATAATAATGGCTGCGAAAACGGTCTAGCCGTTAAAAACGGTTGAAGTGGCATTGTACTTTATAGCCAATTGTGGCAATAATAGCGACAATAGTAATTGTTTGCAACTTATAGCACTTTATACAATACAGTAGAAGTTTGGCTATCCGGACATGCGCTAATTCGGACGGACACAGCAATAATTAGAATCCCGTTGGAAATATCCTAAAACATTTGGATGAAATTTTGAACAAACCTTAGGAATTACGATTTTATCACTCTCAAGTTACACAATAATAATCAGTCAATTGAACCATATTTTATTCTCATTTCATATCTTAGCACAATGATTTAATAAAGACTGAAAAGTTACTATTTGAAAGGATATTGCAATGAAACTTGTATTGACCATGACAAGAAATGAATTAAAACGAATATGAAAAGAACATAACAATAGAACGAATATCATGATTCTTTTGAATCAATTGAAACAACATAGTGGCAATCACAATTCGATAGAAAACTATTAAAATGCCATTACGCAGATGTTAAATTTCTTTAAACCACAAATTAGTTATAATTAAATCTTTAATTGGACATGTGCACAATTTTTACAGATCAAAATTTACTTAAAGCTCCAAAAGCTTCAAATATTTCCGATGAATGTGAGCTCGTAGAACAACAATCAAGCACAAAAGCGCGACTAGATTATTTCATCAATGCTTTCAGTAGGCGGAAAAAATGACGTTTCAATAAAAAATGTTGTATTATCAAGAGATGTTTGTACATGCATTTCATAGGAAATGCACACTGGCAAAATACACTTTATTTAAAAAATTAATTAATATTCATTTTGTATACGTGTGTTGGTAAACGATTAAAAATCATTTAACAATTTATATTGCTTTTGTTATGTGTATCCTCTATAATCTGCTAAATTTCGATTATCTGGACTAGTGCAGTTATGCTTTATTTTAATCTTTTAATGTATCAGGAATATTGTCCATATTTTAAATATTGTTTTTAATTTTAACGCTCGATTAAATCGATGAGTGTTGTTACACTTGATGGACCAACATTTATGGATATTGGATATAAAAAGTCACAGAGTATCATCGACACACTTCTACAATCAAAATGGATTATAAAATTATCACAGAGCAAACAATAGAGAAGAATAAAAGCAAAAGATTCAATGATATTTTAAAGAAACATTGTACAATTAGTCATTGAACTTCATAACAACTCAGTCCTCCAAAGAGGTCAGTCTTTAAATAAGATTTTCTCATCTCTAACCGGTCATTTAGAAAAGTATAAAAGCTACTATGTTTATTATAACTACGAAATATTTTCTAGGACCTATTTTATTTATAAGAACCTGAAAAAATATAGTAATAATCAATTAAGATTTTTCTAATATAAGAACAAAAATCTTTTAAGCAAAAGAAGTTACAAAAATTAATTTGTTTAATACACAAGAGTGACCAACTAATAGTATAAAACTAAAAAGGAACGATAATATTCAGTAAATATGTTTAATACATGTCTTTAAATATGAATGTGAATGTGTTATTGTTGTCATAAAATATGAAGAAATTTCGCTAGTGACATGATAAGAAATTGCTTTATTAAAGTGCTTCAAACATTATAAAAGGACAAAGTTATCTTCACTGGGCCAGTTGTACCATCAAATTACAAGAAACGTTTGCAGGAGCTTCAAGGATTTGAAGACTTTCCGTGTAGTGATAATTGGATAAAACGATTTGAAAATCGCCTTTCCACTGCATTATCAAAACTTTTCCACAAAACTGAAAGCGTTTCAACAAAGTATTGTAATGTTTCAACTTTAAAGGCAATAAATGCGCAAAATTAAAAAAAGAAGGCAAAGAAGTGACAGTGTTTGTAACCTCTAAAATGACTTGAATGATGCAAAGTACTCTCTATTTGTAATAGGAAAATTAAAAAAAAAACTGATAACATCATATTTATTCACGAAGAGAATACGTAATTGGCATTGAGAACTTCAAAATCAGCAGAAGATTCTCTTATTAATTGACAATTGTTCTACTCTCCTACGTTTATACAGTTTGGCTGGACATTAGTTTGCACTTTCTACCAAGAAACAGTACGTCTGCGTTCCAGTCACCTGATCAAAGAGTAATAAAATGATTAAAATAGTATTATAAAAAGAAACCCATGATAAAATTGGTTACAGCATAAAGAGCAGAATGAGCAATATGCTCAAAATTCATTGGACGCCATCGTTCATATAACACAGACCGAATAAATGCAAAGACAATTACCAATTGTTTTAAACATGCAGCACCCTGCAAATCAATGGATTATTCGTCGAGTGAAGCATTGGCACAACGAAAATTCAATATCAGCCTAGCGGAATTGATGAACATGAATATGAACTTTATTAATTATAGTAGCATCATAAAAATGACATAGTTGGATCATCGCATCTGTGGCGAACAAAGTCATACAGAACAAAAACAGAAAAATGTGACTTTGCTAAAGTTTAAAATGTTATCACAAAGAGTAAAAATGGTGTGAATTGAATATTTTGTATTGTCATTTCGAGAGCAGCATTTCACTGAAGTTCTCTTGTCGTTCCTGGTGAATTTGCGCACTGTCTCAATGTTATTTTCGTCACTGATGTTTTTAGTCTTCTCGATCGATGATCATCCTTAATGCCTTCACGACCGTTCTTGAAGCAATTGTATTAATCATAAGTTACTTGTATGAGATACATGATCATCACCATGAACATGGTTCATCATTTGGAATAACATGGTAAATGTTTTTCCAAGTTCAAAATATATTTTAATATTGCTCTATAATTTTGTTTACAATAATCGAAATTTCATGCAATTTTGACAGAACAGCAAGAACAAATTTACTACAGCGCACAAGTCAACAGAATACGCGCGGAATTGGGGAAGGTAATACTTTCGCACTGGTCAATCGAAAGCGCGCACTTCCGTAGTAAGATAACGTCAGATCGCCCACCGCCAGGTAAACGAAGGAAAAATTCAAAGAACTCCATACGACCGAACTTATTCCCCATTTAGCTTATAGTCCGGTATTTTCTAACAACCGATTGTCATCTTTCATGATCAATGACCTACTACCTTCGCGGATGTAACTTCCAACGAGTGTTTTCTTCCTTCGTGCAAAACGTACTTTCGATAAGTGAAAACTGGGCAACGCTCCTTCAATTTCACGTGCATTCTGTTCAGTTGTTTGAAAGCGATTGAAAGTCCATCGAGTAGAAATTCATGGTGGATTAAGCCTTCGTAGTTTCAAAGAAACTAAACATCAACTTTTGCTCGAAATGACCTCTTGGGGCAACTGGAAGCACTTAGTAACCGAACTAGAATTAGTGTTTGCTAAACTGCCATTTTTATAGCCGCCCTAATCTAATAATTAGATAAAAAATACAAATTATCAAAGTGCTGAAGCAGAGGAAGGAGAACATGACAATTACAAAACTATCAACTTAGGAACTGCAAATTAACGCGTTCAAAAATTTAAAAAGCTTTTGAGTTGCAACGTAGACAATCACAATGTTTTGAGTGCATTGAGTTGTTTGGAAATGCTAGAGAAATATAGTAAGTATAATGAAAATATTAGAATATTTGATTCACATCATGAGAACAACCACCAGCTGATACTGTAGAGAAAAAATTGTTTGACGTCCTTCATTTCTAGGACGTGTTATTTTTGTTAGATATTTATGTCAAACAAAGATATACTAATAGCAAATTATTGTTCGGTATAAATAAGTTGGGTCCACATTTACTGCACAGTAAACTAAATAAGTTATGAGGAAAACGTCGCTGAGTCACAGTAAACAATTATTTGATATGATGTTATTTTTGTGGCATCGACTAGTAATAGTTATCAACATTTCCAGCGGAATTGACGCAATTGTTTGTAAAGTTGTAAATGTTATTATAATAAAATATTGAAATAAATACTGAATGCAAACGATTCTACAGCTACCTTTAATTTATAATTGCCTGTGTTTTTCTTCTGTCCGCTTTTAGCGACTATTTGGTAAGATTTTACCAGCATCGACATGAGACTTTTGACTGTGACAGTTTAAGGCTCATGTTGTTTTTTCCGGCGTACAAAGACGGTAGGCGATTTTTCAAATTGCATTTATATAGTTGAAGGTCATAATTTGCACTATACTCGTCAATTAAAAATTACCGGAAGGCACTTTTTTTTTCTCGTTCTCTTCGTTTAGAAAAGTTGCAGAAATGCAGCAAAAAGTTGTTAAAGCACGAACGAATTTTATTTTAAACTTTTAAACACTAATTTGCATAAGGTTTTAAAACGGATCTTCAAATCAGACTTGCATAAATACCAAGCAAAATTTCAATTTCAACGTAATCCTTGTAAAGGTTACATCTTGAAGCGCAAGAATTACAATTTTAATAAACGCAAAATAACGATGATTATTTTGTCTTCTCTGTCTTTCTCTCTTTTTCACATTTTCTCGATAATACCTATTATTTACCCCTTTAATCCGTGCCAGCTTCGGTATTAAACAGTAGTTATCTGGCATTTCATTCATTTTATATTTTTCCTCTCGCTTTTCAATTTTTTACTCCATACAAAACAAGCAATTACATTTAATTGAAAGAACCTTTTTTCGAAATGTTATCGAAAATTTATCCGTTACAAGGACTCGATTTAATGTAAAATCCTTTTAAATAATAATGATAATTCGAGAGAAAAAAAGTAGTGAACGAAATAAATGTGGCACGTTAACCAAATTGTTAATAACAATAATTACATTTAAATATATCTACATTATTATTAAAATACGCGTGTGGGCATATAGGATCTAATGAGAATGAAAATTAGAACGGAGAAAAAATATTCTGGTTTACAACTCACTCTTGTCCAGTAAAATAATTCCATTAAATTTGAAACAGATAATTTTTTTTTATCTAGCCTCTGGGCTAGTTATAAATTGAACGTTATATAAATTTGAAATAAATAAATAAAAAGTATATTCCTATATGAGTAAGAAAGAGGAATGTAAAGTTAGAGCGTAGATAGAAGGTGATTCGGTGCCGGCATGTCTGCTACGTTTTCAACGTATTTTACTCTACATTTTTAGCAAATGTAAAGGAACTTTTTTAATTCGTTGAGAGGAAAAAGAACTGCCTCTTGTATTCGATCAAAAAAAGAAACCAAGGATTGCTTTTATTTAAAATGTTTGAAGAGGCGACGTGCAAAAAAAAACTCTTTTAATGTGAAAAGGAAATCTAATTATACATTTTCTTTTTTTGCTTTTAATTAACTCACGAAAATTTTGCAGACATTTATCAGTTTCTAGTTGGCTTTGATGTATAAAATACACATTACATTTCTGGTTCCACTTCTTTTCTGGGCAATTTTCGGACAATTTCGCGTAAAAGAGTTTAATAGAAACCAAAGAGTACGTGTTAAACGTTTAAAAAATTCCACGTTAAAAACGTTTCACGCTCCCTCTGTATCGCACGTATTATGTTTCTTTAGGCGTTCATTTCGAAAGTAACTTTCGGTTTCTTTTGATTTTTAATGGAAAGGAAGACTTTTTTTTTTTGAGAGAGAGAGAAAATTGAATTAATTTTCATACCAGAAAGGTTTTTTTAAGATGACGCTCATACGATATTTTCTAGAATGAATGAAATTATAATAATCTAACATTTAGATGAAAGTGATAGTAGATTGATTTTAGTGATGGTTTTGGCAAATACGTAGCAAAATTATTTTACGATTGTAACGAATTCGATTCGTTCGAACTTTCTTCGTCACGTTTTCCATTTTGATGCTTAATTAATAATAATTTCGCAATTTCTTTATAATCGCTATATGCGGTTTTTCATTTGTATTAATGGCCGGTTCTCCGTTCGTTTAAATATTAAGTGCCGCCAATTCCTTTCTATTGTGCTACTATTTATTAGTTGCAATTAAAAGCTAATAATCTTCGTTTTTATACAGAAAACGTATGTTAATTGATTTAATTTCGTATCAATATCCATTTTTATTTGTCTTGTGTGTAATTCATTCGGCAAATTAATAACTTCCCTAACAAGCAATAATCAAAGACATTAATTTTATGCTAAAACATGATAATAAAAGGGATTCACTTTCACTGCTAGATACCGGCACCGTTTTGAATGTTATGCAATACTAGAAACGTAAAATTAGAAAACGACCAACATAAGAATTTCTACAGATAGAAATAATTTAGCTAGGTTCCTTCGAACAGCATAATATGTACAGTGTCGAACAGCTACATCTTATTTGCTCATAAAATGCAATATTTCAAAGTAGCTTCAACAATATACTAAAGAGCTTTAAGCTATGTATATGTTTCCTGGCCGCGGACCTACTGTGTGTACCCAGATGTCGTCATTCCTTAATGGCCTGTTAATACACTTGTACTTTTGTTGGAATTTCAATCAGAACCATCGTCACCAACATGAAGATTATTCAAAAATTCGCTTGCTAACCAGTTTAGAAAACCTACACATGAGTAGTTTTCTGATTCACATTCATGGACCCTTCAACTGCCTCATGGTGCCAACGCCAAGCGGCAATGCAGTTAAGCTTACAAATCTAACAAAAACAAACCCAACCACAATGTATGTAAACTGCCAACATAGCATTTGAACGGCCAAATTTGGCAATAAAACTTATTTCCTTGAAATAAGATTCATGAAGAATCATGAATTTCAAAGTAATGTTCAAAAACTTAGTGAAACTTTTTCGAAACGAGTAGTGTAAATAGTTTGCCGAAATAGCAACAATTTTTCTGACAACATTTCGCACATTAAGATTTTCAAAGATAAATCTAAAAAGATTTCTGCAAACTTCCGATAGTACTAAACCTTTTCCAAACTAGTTTTCTTCTTAATTCTCGATTTTTTTTTAAATTTATTCGCATATTAATAATAACAGATTGGCTTAGCTATCCGCAGGGGGACCTAGCTTGGTCTTTACAATACTAATAACAACAGTTCCACGTGAGTAATGTCAACAAAATAAGTGTTAAATCTCTAGCGCAAATTTTTAGTTTCTGATCGTACCACATAAATTTCAAAGCGAAGCCCAAAAACATCTCTGCATACATCAAATACTTTCAAACTTTTTCCAAGTGGCCCATCATATAAAGTCCAAAGGGATTAACGTAAAACCTATCTACCTTTTAGTTTAATTAACTTGTAATCTGCTGTTGAACGACCGGATTCTCATTTATTATTGCGTTAGTGATAATGGGATGCGACCTGGTGAGAAACGGAATAAATGTACCTTGCTTAGCTTTCTTTTACCTCTTTTTGAAAAGGTGCTTTTGTTTTGTTTTTCATTTGTTAACGGAGGTAGCGCTAATTATGTCGCATTAATTAATTTACACTCTTTGTCTCCCATTTTACCGTTCTCTCGTCTTGTTATCGTTGTACATTGTTTTATCATATAAAGGGTTCTGCGTCTCTAATATGTATATCATTATAAGATGATATTTAAAAAAAATTGTTTTACTCTATTTACCTTCAATTATTTTTGCCATTTTCCTTTTTGTGTGTGCAGTAGTACGAGATAAAAGCATTTTCCAGTTTAGTAATAATGACGATAATTTGAATGTTACATGTAGCTAGCAGTCTCCCGGTATCACTGTGTAAGTATATGTACGTAAGCTTTATTTAATTTTGTTTCACTTTGAACCGACATAATTCGAAAAATGTCTCTTGAAAGTCGAGCTCGATTCGTTAGGAACGATTTCTTTTCTTCGTTGTTTATTGACCTTGCGTACATTCGTGGCACTCAGGATTAAACGTAATAGGCATTAACTTTGTGTGTGTGTGTGCGTGTGTTCCTACTGCTTTATTGAGCAAATTGCAAATTCGAACTTTAAATTTCGTACGCTACCGTTGCACGTATGGCAAAACCGTGGAGCGCAGCGATTTTTCTTCTCCCTGACGTACATTATTTGCAAACAAGAACAGGTTATTCGTGCAATTCGCCTTAATTGAAACTAAAGGTTATAAATTATTTAAATTTATTTAATCGACCGGTAAACGTTCGAAAGTCAAGCCATTTGTCTTCTTTTTTCTTATGATAGAAAGAAAATGGTCGACTGCATCCATAAGAAGTTTAAATCCATGATTAAAATAATATTTTCCATTAATTAACTGCATATATGTATTAGTAAATATTTTGATCGATAAGGCAATCTTGCTTTCAATCCGGATTCAGAAATGAATAAACTACGGTAAAGTCCATAGAAACATTTCCTAACAGGAATTTTGTGGACTTGTTCAGCTTCTCGATAAGGCGAACTTATTAAGAAGAAACAAACAAACAAGCAGCGTTTAATTGAAATCGATCAAACATCATTTGCGATCGTGTAATTGAACTCAAGCAGGACATTTGGTCCTGCGAGCCGGATGAAACGGTTACTCATCCTTCGAGTTTGACAACTTCATGATTGATCATTCAACCACAGATCAAGCACGAGCAGAAACAAAATAGGAGCAAAGATTCTGCATTCATCTGACATCGATTGGGAGAATTGTAAAATTAAATCCTTTATAAATGAGGCTAATGTTGAGGAATTATCAATTAATTTCAAAAGAACATTAGAAAGCAAATTCTGCGAATTCGAGAATGAACCCAATTTAATCGAAGAAAATGTTTAAAACCAGAATTAACTAGGATCGTATAACCTAATCGTCAGTTTAAAACCACGCGCAAAACCATATTCCATATCAAAAACTTGACTCAGAAATCAATCTTCTAATACTTATTACCACCCCACTGAGATCATCTTCTGTCTAAAAAGTTAAGTTGGAAATCTGATTAGAAAAGAGACCCGAAAACTCTAACGATCGTTATTGTAAAACTAAAGAGAACATGATTTGCGAGAACCGTTTCTCGCTGTACGATAATAAATGAGAATAATAAATGTACAATTACTATTTTAGTTGTTGTTATAGTGTGTAAGGTTTAATGAAATAAAGGTCAATGTTTGGTGATGGTGCAATGGACGATAAGTAACTACTATACATGATCATCGTGCACTCACTCTCTGTCATTCTCACCATTATTTTATTTATTTTTTTCTATAATATACATTCACGTACGTAGACATTAGAGTTGATTAAATGTTAAAATGAAAGAGTGTGAGAGAGAGAGAGAGAGAGAGTAAACGGCTAAAGGAAGAAACAAACGGAATAAATTTATTACTTTATATTGTATTATATAAATAATTTCATACCCATTAGCATACGTGAAATATTTAATATTATTGTTACGTTTCGAATACCAAGTGTGAATCAAAAAATAATTAAACAGTGGCGATAACTAAATCACATAACAGCCCGTATCCGTTGTTACCATTCAGTTTGATTCGTTCTTAATCGCATTAAATCCTCTATTCACCTTTTCCTTACTGGACATATTAAGAATTGAATTCTTTTGAAGAAAAAGTCGTACCTCTAACATTTTAATAAATTCATTACCGTACCGCATAAAAAATCTAATTAAAATTGTAACACTTACAGTTTGCCCAGAAACACAGTATGGAAGAAAAATCGTACAGGAGGAGCAAAAAATAAACATTAACACGTGTGGATCTTGGGTTCGTTCAACCGTTCTATATGACATAACCTACTAAACGCGTCACAATCGTGTTGATGTTGCCAAAACTCTTAACGATTAGCGAATCATCGATTACGCAGTTTCATTTTCTCGACATATGAAATGTGTTAATTATTAGGCAAAAAACACCAAAGTCGATTGTGATCTATTTATATATGATTTTATTTAATTCTCGTCCAACACTATAATTTGCAATAGCTAGAATAATAATAGTAGAGGCACCTATTTTTCCATTGAACCTATTTGAATATGTAATTCTGTTTCATACGTACGTAAGACACGAGCAAGGACACATTATTATTATCACTAGAAATGCGATACACATTAATACAGGCGAGTCTTTCTGTCTCTTTTTGGTCGCAATTGGTATGAGTCTAAAAATAAAAAGCGACCAGCAGAAAATTAAAACCTAAAGCAGAAACAATGCAAACAACATTTATGATAAACATAAACCACCACGCATTCGTATACAGTGTGGTTCACCTTGTTTGAAATCAGTTTGAACTTCCCGCTGAGTTGATTTAAAAGTGTCTACTTTGTTTCATATTTCCGAAATATGACCATCATTACTAATAACAGATAGTTTTAAGCTAATTTTCTTAGTACGCACAAAACAATGTGAGTATAAAATGAGAGAATTATAAAACTACATTAGAACCCCGATAATCCGAACATCCGTTTAATCTGAACAGCTAAATCAAGAAAAATTTAATTTTTTACTAGAAATCGAAATCAAAGAAATTAATGTTTGCAAATTCATACACCTATCTGCAATATTGTACGTGTGAAATTGATACACATACACATATTTAATATGCAAACAATTACTTTGGTTTTTAATTATTGTCTGAAAAAAAAATCATCTAAAGTAAAAAGAAGCAATTGTAACGGAAAACTTTCATAAACATTAATCTATCTACTAAATATAGTCTGGCAAAAATTTTCCATTTTGGGTTGTAGTTAAAAAAATTTAACTACTCGATATTCGAACAGCAATAGTTCGAATATTTCGCTAATCCGAACAAGGTCCGGCCCTGTATTAGTTCGGATTAGTGAGGCTCTATTATATTTGAATAGTGTGTGTACGCTGTCTAATTACCCACTTATTGTGGATCACTCTGTACACTAACATCGTAATTGTTGCTCAAGGATTAATAAACTTTAATGTTTATCTTGATAACCGAGTTTATTTTTATTAATTTTTTTTTATTTAAGGAATGAAGAGGATTAATTCATTAATGGCACTCGAATATCCAACCGTATAATCCAAAAGTATTATATTAATCATCGGTTCACTATTTGCTCTGCCTCTTTTATCAGCGTCATTTAATTCATTTAAAATTATCAATAAAATACATTATTTATGTCCTTAAGTGTACATTTAATGAAATGAAGAACGACACTAAATAAAAAAGCGAGGGAAGGCAAACTATATAATGATAATGAAGATAATGAGAAGAAACGTGATTTACATTGCGCAGTTAGAATTTGAATTGCCAGATTTCGTTTTGTGATTCGAAAAAGAATAAATGTAACAGTTTGCAAATTGCTACTCACAATATGTACGCATAATAATTTATTTAAGCCGATAAATGCTGTTCGAGAAGAAATCCTTTTACGTTTAAACTGTTAAAAGTTTATGAAACCAGTAAACACGCATAAATAATTTGGCGGCACACTTCGAAGTTGGACGAGTGAAAAAAAAACTCTTCACTTTCAGATATTGCGACACGCCTGTAAAAAAAACTAGCAATTCTGCTTGATATATCTTTATATGCGGTCAGACATCGGGTTTCTTTTCTCCACGTGGCACACCTTCGGTCCTTTTGCGGGCCAATGGTTGGGAAGAGCTGCCGTAAACAATTGCAAATTGGACTGATTACCAAAATAAACTTTTAAACAAGTTCAACGTGTAACAGACACCGTGTAATCCAAAATGTGAATTCGTTTTTGAATACCAATCAATTACTGAGTGACAGTTGTTAGATTCCATCGATTGTTTCTTAGCAGATCAACGTAAGAATTTCAAACTTCAATCCTTGAGTTATGTAAAAGTAATGTGTTAATATGCTTGGACATGGGTATTGCAATGTTAAGTAAGTTTAAGAAATTGATTATAAAATCTGTTGAAATAATTTCTAAACATATTTAAATAAAGAGGATTTTGGTGCCATCAATTTAACAAATCGAAGTTTCATCAATATTAACGAAACGCATCCAGGAAATCGCATGAAAGGACTCCAAAATGTGCAGATCATATTCCTTTACAATTTTTATATTTCAATCTTTATAAAAATGAAAAGCTTCACACCGGAAGTCCAAACAGCAATATCTTTTACAAAATCGTACATATGAAAGATTAAATTGTTCTTTTAATTCGCCTATGTAATAAATCACGTGTACACTGGTAATCCTAACAAATTTCAATTCATAACTTAAGGGCGAAAACCGACCCTATATTTTGCATTTTCTTTTAAGTTACAGGTGTAGAAACATATAATTCTTCTTTTTCTTACTTTTAATTGGCAGTTTGTTGGTTCAATGTCATGCTCCTTCATAACTAATAGGAACATATGCATTAGGTACAATGCAAATAATTTAAATAATACGGTTTATTAATAGGCATCGACGATTAATATTTAATATTTATGCTGATGCATTATGACAAATCAAGAAAACGTTGGAAGCAACGTTTTATTATTATCATCACAACAATATTTGTAGACACACACTTTGGGATTTGTTCAGTGAATCATGGTTATTACACGCCAAGAATATAATACGATCGTGATTGATTAAATTAATTATGCGATCGCTTGGTTTAGAAATGCTCAAGTGAAATAATCATCTTTTTCCTTTACAATTAGTTTTGCCATTATAAAGCCAATAATTCCTTTAATTAATTTTCATTGCGTAGGCGATATAAAGTTATTTTTAAAAATAATTCACTATATGATCACGTATACCTTGTGTAGGTAGACGATTGAAGAAAATCTTTCTCATTATTCGCGTGCGTTGTACAAAACAACAAATCAAACCGTTCGCATTTTCAATTGCTAATTAGTATGAATCATAATGTTAGTGGTTTATTATTATTATTAATATAATAAGCAATCATTACGTTTACGATCGCTCTCAATAAAACTTGGAATTTTACTGTACGCACGTGCAATCTCAATAAAATATCCTCAACTTAAACAATATTAAGAAAATGGAATAAGGGAAGGAGGTGAATCAATCAAATAATGGAAGAGAAAGTTTATCTTTCCTTTTGCAGTTTCTTTTATTCCTATTATTAGTAATTTCATTTTGCATTGACTGAATACATAATGGCATTTTTATTTTTGCTCTTTCTCAATTTTACTCTCGTTTAATTATTCATTTAGAAAAATTATTCTGGCCTCATTAATGAATTATTGTTGCAATTAATAACTTTTGCCGTCTTTTATAAATCACCTCGTATATTTGTATAATCATAAATTGACTGAAAAATAAAATAGTCCTAAATGTGTCGCATATTTTAATATTTATTCACAATTTCTGTATTGTTATTAAATAGGATACGCAATAAAAATAGGACGATTAAATTGCTAAACCGTTTACTTTTCCAATACTGTTTTTTATTATTATGCTAACTTCATAAACTATAAATTAAACTTCATTTGATTCGTTGAACTATCACAACTGGATCGAGAAAGGAAAAGAATCGTTTGCTATTAAACCGTTTCTTTTTTATTATATTTTTTTATTTTATTTTATCAAAATTCTGTTTCATTATATCATTAATTAAATGTATTGAAGTTAATTAATACGTTGAATGAGCGAGAGAGAAATGTACAAGTGAAATAGAGAGGAATAAACGTATTGTCTTCGAATTACAATTGAAACAGATGTTGTTGCTTGTTACAAGTTTTCCATTAAAAATAATTTATATAACAAAAAGGAGAATAATAATAATGGTAATACTAACGAGAATGATGATCGTGAAAAACCGTATGTTCTTCCAATTTATTTTTATTGAGCGTAATTAGCGAGTTGGCGAAGAAATTAAAAGCGAAAAAAGGAACAACGTTTACGCATTTTCTTGTTGAATCTCTTTGCTCGTCTTGTTCTAGTATCGACAACAAAGAATTTCAACGTTTAAAAAAAGACCATTTAATTACCGGAAAATGAATAATAATGCCAGTTTGCTTGCAGTTGAAAAAATTAAAAATTCTTTAGTATTAACAATAGGAGAACATAAATGGCAAAATTCCGCGTTAATCAAGATAATGTAAGCATAATGCGCGCGTTATGCTGTTGTTGTTATTATTACCATAAACATGGAACGTTGTTTAATACTGTTTGTTATTTCTTTTGCAAATTAGGTTCATGTATCTATAGTGTGTATGCGTAAAGTTACTTTAGAATCCATTAATTAAAGGTAAACGTCGATTCATCCCTACCTCATCATTAGCAAATTATTAATTAATGTCAAAATACAACAATAATAATTATAGGCACATTGTTACCGCAGGTCACATATTCCAATTAGTCGCTATAATTTGTAACATACAGAACTGAATAAAAAGAAAATTATGCAAGATAAGCATGTTTTAGCGAAGATCTACTTTGATAACTGGCAACAGGTTGCAAAAAAACAGCATATTAGCCACGTATTTGGCACTGCTAGAAGAAGTGATCAATGTTAGACTTCGTAAGATGACTTTTACTGATTAATGTTTCCCTGATGACCACTGAGAATCCCTATAACTACATATGTATTTGAATATTGGGGAAAGCATATACAATCGAATTTAAGAGTGGGATATAAAATGCTAAAAAATTTATTATAATATAAAAATATGCCGCTTATATTGGCGCTAGGTGTATGTAGCCTCTTGAATGTACTTCACTGAAGTTTAAATCATTTGCCCAATATGGTTTAAATGAAACTGTCAAAAGTTTAAATTTATTGTCTATGGCTGAAATTGAATTGTCGAAATTTAAACTCCATTCACAACGATATTTAATTGAGATTTTTTCCAAACTTATTTTTTTTTGCGCTTGAATTAGTTTTCATAGCACTCGGTGGCAGCACTGGGAGTTTTGCCTGCTGTTATTGCCAACTAACAAAATGTGGCACAAACTTTTTATGCGTATATTGATTGAATGATTTGTTTAAGGCTATACGATTGCGAGGACATTCGTTTGAATAAAAAAGAAATTAAGCTGCTAAGAAGCATTTAGATGAATTTCTCTGATACAATTTTGTATTGCGGGCAAGTTCTTCCTAACGATTTTCACTTTAGAAGCCGCATTTTTTTCGCGTCACACTGTTCGACAAAAGTTGTAGTTTTATTATTTGTTGGGACTATCTATGTAAAAACATAATCCAAAAGTTCAAATTCTATAAAAAAAGTCTACAACCCAAAATTTTCTTGATATTGAAGCCCTTCGATGCGCACTTCACAATTTCAATTCTTAAACGCACGTGCGTCAAGAAATGCCTAACAATTCGCTTAAATATCTTCTTAAGCACCCATTTATCAGGATAATTAAAAGTTTTCGATGGTTGGGAAGCACTGGTGTAGACAACTGTGACAAAAATAAAAATGTTGGCATGTGATGTAAATTAATTCAAATATTGCCAAGGAAGTGAAAAGTGTACTAATTGCTAACCACTTATTCGCTAAAAATATGGTTGAAAGCTTATCTCGTTTATCCGATAAATTTCAGCAAATTACTAATTATTAGTATTACTACACGATTAGCACCGTGCAATATAATTAATCAAAAATTAAATAATATTTTTTTCCGTATTGATTATCTATAAATTGATTATGGAGATTAAGTTTTGTGATATTATGAATAATAATATATTAGCAGGGAATAATCACATTTTAAATAAACATTCGATATCGTTGGATAATGATCACACGATAGAATTTTAATAACAAACATTCGCTCTTATTTGCAGAACTGGGGGAGTAAAGAGAATTCTTATTTAATTCTACTGTTGTATTGTATTATTATTATCTCATATCATTGCTCTAAACAATCGTAGTTAATAAAAACCGGGGATATTAATTATCCCTTAGTGTCAATAGAGATTCGATTTATCGCCAATAAATAGGAAAAAGTATACAAAAAGAATTTGTCTAAAACATACAATCGACCTTTTTGTTTTGCTCAGTCTCTGCAATCGTCATCATTAAATTTTCTAATCATTAACTTCATTTGATTTATCTCAGTTTTCTAATTAACATTACGAATGGTATTCTTGAATAAGATATCATTCTTTTTGTGTGGTTTGTTTTGGATTTATTCCGATAATTAAAGAAAGAGGGAGTTGAAATAGTTGTTGGGGAAACGTGATAAAATTGTAACTTTTCTTTAAACGATAAATGTTGTTGTTGTACGCCTCATACGTAACGTTAAATAAAATTTTTCTTGGAAGCGATTAAAAATTGTTCGAAATTGTTGACGTTTCATTTGCAAATCGTCAGAGTTTAATGAAAGAACAGCAGTGCACAAATGATGATCATGATAATGATAAAGTGTATTTAAATAGAGGTTATTCCATATATCTATTAACTGATTGAAAGTATCCCGATTTATGCAAAACAACATATAATTGTACTAGCAATAATTGTATTGTTATTCTAAACAAAATAAGAACGAATAATATTTTTAACACAAATAATGATAATGCAGATGATAATTTTCTTTAAAAAAAAATATATTATTGTTAATAACAATAATAATGTTGTTTGTTTCGGAATTATTCGAATAAACTACTAGAATCGGTTACCAATATCTTTCCTCTCGCCATTTAATCAACTCCACATATTTACATAACAGGTTTATTATTATTTTCAGAAGAAAAATCATGTGAAATTTGTTGTTGCTTCAAAAAAACATTCTTTTAAACATTCTTAATCCACATTCCTCGTGTATACGAAGATAGAGGGGAATGGGAAACCGATTTTGCTAATTCGAACAACTTGGTGCTACCAATTAGCGAATAAAAAAACAACAACAACAGAATTGTATTAAACAATTTAACATAATCGTGTAAAAAATAATGTGTATTGTTACAAATCAAATGAATAGAAGTGAAAAAAAAATTTACAGAGAAGGGACCAATGTAGTTGACCTTGAGGACAAAAATAAACTATACACGATTCTCATTATATACATTTTTTACTCTATCATACTCCCATTTGATTCTTTGACTTACTTACCATGTGTCTTATGTGGAGAATTGATGAAATCACTTATTGTACGAATTATTTCTATTATTTTTATCACTTCTTTTACACTTTCCGTTTAAGTTCACTTTGTTTGAGTCACTTAATCTTTCACTTTAAATCTTTTACAAATATCCTCGGGTTATTTAGCGTAATTATTTTGAACAATTATGCAAAGTATGTGACTATGAGTTACCGAAGAACTGAAATTGTATAAATCAAAAATCCATCGAGTGATCGCCTTAATTATTCTTAATCTTATATTAAATAATGCGACTCGATAATCCTTAATTATTTATCACTCAACTTGATTATAACTTTTTGTTCGAAATTTCTGTGTAGAATTGTTTCGCGAACGGCACACGTTGCCTGTTTGTCGCAGCACAAATTCACATTCGAATCTATTTTTAAACGCGAATATCGTGAGTTAGCAGAACGAGACAGAGAGATGAAGAAAAAAAAACTGTTTTATTTGTACTGAGATAACACTAAATATGTATTTATTTGTATATATGCGAACTGACTTTTGCACAATATTTGCACCTCTTCTCTTAATTTTTTTCGGTTTGCTTTTCGAGAAGAAAACTTTTACTAAACTTTGTGACGCAATTCACGTATGCTGTTCGAATTCCTGAAAGATTGCTACTATTATTGTTGCTGCTGATGATGATAATGATAACATTTTTCTAATTCACGAAATAATCAGATTCTAATAGTGCTAATTAGGGCACAACAAATACACAAGAGATGAAAGAGTGTCGTTTGCAAATTTTCTATTGTATAATACACTGCAAATTTGAAACAATTGGAATTTCTTTTCTCTGGACAACTATTCACACAGAGCATCGACGCGATTATTTGTTTTTTAATCTTATGCAAAACGACGATTTATTTAAAAATCTATTAAATAAATTACAACAAACCGCAACAGGATCACTAATAGTAAACACCATAAACAAATACTACGTCCACGTTTTATAATAACAATCTCTCCGCCAATATAAATTTGACTGATGACTAGAGACTGACTTTCCCAAGAATACAAAACCGATTAATAACAACAATTTATCTCTTTCAATGCAACAATAAATATTATTAAACGACAAAAAAAACTTTCAACTTTATCCCGTTTTTATTATCCTTTTCTTTTCTCATTGATCTCTTATACGCACTTTTTCGAATTAAACGATAATTTAACAATCAACGACATTGCAATCGATTTAATCATCACGAAAAGTTTATGATTGCAGAAAAAAAATTCAACTCAAATCTGCAAACGATTTTTCTTTTGCTTTCAACTCGTCTCACTTTCAAGAATATTATCTAACTGTGCAGCAACACAAACACTGTTCGATGATGACTGGTTACGTTGTTCAACTCTGCGTATGTATGCAGCGGTAGTAGCAACAACTCCAAGACCACGTTCCCTATCAAACTTATATCAGCCTGTTGATTGTCGGAGACAATTTCCAACTGTCCCGCTCTTTCACTCTTTCGCACACTACAAGACAAAGACAACCGAATAAAACGGACCAGATTTCGGGTTCATGCAATTTTATATTGAAGATTTAACAGTGTGCGACATCTATGAACAAATGTACTTCTCACAAGATATTCATTATGAAGAATTCTATACTGTCCAAACGTCTTTCTAAAATCAAGAAAAATTGCTTGATTTTACTCATTAGGCAACTTATACAACACGTTTCGATTTTAATGCACCTTATTATTGTTCAGATTAGTGAACAGTTCGGACTACAGATGCGAATATTGAGCAGCATTTTTTTTTTGGAAATATAACATGACCGATGGTTATTCCAACAAAAATTATCTACCCTTTCTTTTTCATAAAATCACAACATTTTTCTTGCTTGCGTATTAGATATGTTCGAGAGCAGATTCATGAATGACTATTTTAATGTTGCAAGTACTTCTGGCAAAAATAAATTGTTTATCAGTTCATTTAAATTTAAGTGTTTGGAGTGATAATCAAAATGAATCAATTTAGAATCGATTTTGTATTTTTTGGAAGCGCAAACTGCGAAAAGAAATCCATTTAAAAATTGCCCAAATTAGATGACTCATGTCCTGCTTATGAAACCGTTCATCTTTGGGTGAACGAGTTTAAAAGTCGTGCAAGAAGCAATCGAGATGCATCATGCCTTAGAAGTTCAAAAATAGCAATCACGATTGAAATCAACAATAAGTTCACGAAATGGTCTTGACCAACAGACTACTCATATTGAGCGAAGTAGCACAGGCCACAAGCATCTTTACTGAACGAATTTATTTTATTTTCCATCGTGAATTGCACACGTGAAAGATACATGCTGCGACTTCTTATCGCAATGCAAAAATGAGATCGAGACAACGAATTGCTGCATTTCAACAGTGTCGCGCAGCAAGATATGATGCCAGCCGAGACTTAAACCATTGAACCAGCCCACTCGGAGTAGTAGCTGTTCACGAAACTCCAAACATTAGTGGCCGAACAAAAATATGGCCCAAAGCAATGAGCGATACACGATACAGAGTGTAAGTGAATATTATGAGGTTGTTGAAGAAACACAGTTTTGCAGAAAAATCACAAAATGAAGGATCGCTGGCATAAGTGATTTGAAGGATCGATATGACTAGGCGAAAAATTAAATTATCAATAAAACCGACATTGTTGTCTTACATATAAAGAAACAAGTTACAAATTTTATATTTCTTTGATTCTATTTCTGGTATACAGGGTGATTCAATATAACACCGACAATGCTTAATGGGCGATTCCTCTCGTTAAAATAAGTCGAAAAGTTTGCTTGGTCGTCGAGATATCAACCGTCAAAGAGCGGTCTCAAAATCGTAATTTAATTCATAAAAAATAAACGAAAGCATATTTTCTTTTGGGCTTTGGGGCATCTTAATTTCATGTTAAGCGGCCTTTGTGACGCTATTGCAAACTTTGAAAAACATTTGGAAAATGGTGTTATCGATGGCGGCCTAACCCTTTCCAAAAGCCAAAACATTGTTCTCTTTAGAATTTTGACAAATTTGAATAGCTAGAGAGAAAGCCCTCATGTCTCATGAATCGAAAACGATATCTTGCACCATTATCGAGACATTTAATGTTTTTTAGGACCATGCATTTCGACAGTTCAACAATTACCCACCTTCAATCAGTTTGTAGCCTTATCTTACTTATTAGAATGGTCACTCATTTAGATATTTATGTACTAACGTAGGTAATACGCAACTTTATAGCATCAAAAAGAGTGCTGTCATGAGTTTATTACACTTTATTCAAAAATTCTGTTTCGAATTTTCCAAATTTTCCACCTCGTTAAATTAAAAATTGTTAATAAAATAATAAATTCATTGCATTAGTTGATTTTGCACAAGCAGCAACATCTCAAGTTTGATATATCTTATTGTTCAATTTTAACTTACATTTATTTATCATTGTTAAATCAATGTTAACGGACTTAAATTTATCATCAAATTTACATCAAGTTACAAAAATTGTTTTATTAAGTCCAGCAAGGTGCTTGTGCACTATTTCAAAACAAAGAAGTAACGCCAACAAGAGCAAAGACTCTACTGCATATCCATTTTACTATAAAAATCTTTGCTGTTAATTAAAGAACACTTCGTAATTTAAGGAATTTACGTTGATGTAGAATTCGATAGAAAATTAGGAGTTTCAATGAATTGAGAAATACACATAATTGAGGCGGATTTTCCAACATCATCACATTTATTTTGATTAACTGAATACAATAAAACTCATACGTATATAATAATTACAAACGCTTGTATATTTTTACACGAGCCTTTTCTTAAATCGTTTTTCTTTAAATTCTGCTTTAAACAATAAATAATAATAAATATATTTTCATTGAGCTATTGACTAGAATCTCGTTTAATTACTCTCTTTTCCATATTCTGTACTCATATATTTATTATATTGTAATATAATATGCTATACAATAATAAATAATTAAAAACATTAAACATTTATATAAAATGATCATCTATTATAAGATGTAGGTATATGTAACAAATTAAGAGACATAAACTACATGTCGTCTTTATATTTTCTCTTGATTTCATCACTGATCTTACATACAAATATGACACTAGAATATAAAGTCTCTGGTCGTTTAAAAGTTATCTCTTAAATCCGTAAATTTTGATTTCGTGGTAATTTTTATTGTTAGAGTCAGCCTTTTTTTTACATTCATTTGTGACCTATCCAAAGGACATACAAATCGGCTACGATCAATATGACACTTCGATAAAATACTTTTAATTACAAAGAAACAACAATGACTTAAAGAGTTTCAAAGCATTGGCAGTTCAAAAATGAATTTGCTCATTGTGAGATACGAGCCGAGACAAATATCGTGTGAGGACCGTTTCATCTGGTTGGACCGAACAGATAATGAAAATCGATTGAATATGACTTGATTCGAAATTACTGTATCCACTTTACAAACGCAAAAAAGTACTATTGCATTTAAGCTGTTGATAAGACTGTTTGTCAACATTTGGTGGATAATTCATTTCATTCAATTGATGAATTTTAAATCAATTTTATTTTATTTCTCATTACCTTGTTAACTCTATCTGCTTCCAATATAAATTTATCATTATAATGTGCAAATATTTTCATTCGATTAACATTTAAAACAAAACTTTAACAGCATATTTGCAAAGTAGTAGTTATGTATTAACATTCCTATAAGCAATATTTTCTTGCTTTTTCGCGTGTGAAATATAAGATAAACCTGTAATGTTTTGACTAGAAAAGAAATTATTTTATAAATATTTCATTTTGATAAGTTTTGGTTTTTGAAAATGTAAATGCTTTCTTGGATTATATTTGTGAAAATATCTTCTTGTCTATTAATAATTTTACAACTTGTCTTTCTTTTGACAAGCCACTTTGTAAGATGAAACTAAAGAAAAATTCACCTTTAAGGTGCTGATTTTGACAAGTTAAACTTCGTCTAACGCGTCTAACCGTCTATTGCCGAAAAGTCTATTTTGTTCAGACTGTTTTCTTTAAGTTCACGACAATTTGATTCCTGTCAAATCCACATTATATCATATCGATTAACGAATATCATGTTATTATCGAATTCCCCTCGTTTGATTATTGAATGGTATGCGAATTTCTTTATACACATCACCCAATGTGCAAAACTACATATTCGTTTCAATCTCTTCTTCGGCCGTGGTAATTTTTAATAAAGGCGTCGAGTCGCCGTATTGCGTGACGACTTCCTCGATTTCCGGAAAATGCGTCAGATTGATGTCTTTGTGTCGTTTCGGACTCGTCGGGGCCGATGTCGTGCTCGCCGGGACGTCTTGTACCGTGAGATTCGTGTGCAAACTCGGGACGCTGATCGGTTTTGTCATTTTCGTCGTCCGATCGTCCTTGCAGAACATCGACAATTGACTTTGGGCGAGGGTCGCGGTCGAATTGGCCAAATTCTCGATGCACGGACACGACGTGCTCGTCGTCTTGAACAGCGATATACAGCATTCGGACGAACTGTTCTCCGTTAGCGAATTTGCGGATTTCTTATACGGACTGTTATCGGTTATCACCTCGAGCAGTTTCTTCGTGATGCCGTTGTTATTGTCCTCGCCGTTCTCGTTGGCGAATCGTAGCTTTTTCGGCGACTCGTAGCTCGAGCATCGCATAATCGGACTCTTCGCGTTGTTACTCTTGTTCTTCAGCGAGCTACGCGGCACTATGCAGTGACCGTTACAGTCCAATTGGCCGTTCTTGTACGGTTTCCCCGTTAACGATGCCCGTCGTTTATCGCGCTCGTTACTACGCACGTTACGAATTTCGGCGTCTTCGCCGAGCAGCCAGTAAGTCTGTTGCTCCCCTTTACCTTTCATCGAGACGATGCCGCGCTCGATCAAATGATAACCGCCCAATTTCGTCAACAGCTCTCTGCACTGTTTGCTACAGTGGATTTTCAGCGCTGCGTGAAAATTAATATGAACGTTTATTTGGTGACGAAAGAGAAGGGCGATAGTCGTAAACAAATGTACGCGGGTAAATTGGAAAGTTCAAGCAATATAGATTATTCTAGACCGAAGAAGTTTGATTTTTAGCGCCGATAAAATATTTTCGAAAACTAATTTCTTTTTTTTAAGTATGCGAAGTAGTTTAAATACATTATCGAGTTAACGCATTAGCAAAACAGTTAAGATTAATTATTTAGCGTTGACATTTCTTTTCTCCTAAATAAAATTGTCTTTTAAGTTTAGCAAATAATTATTAGGTCGTTGCATAATTATCCGCCGTTTTTTAAAGCTATTTTTTAGGTAGTTTCCAACAGAAAAATATATCGCAAAAACAATCAACTTATTAATAAAGGTCCAAGTTATCAGCCATTTCAGTTGCAGCCTTTCAGTTGCTTGCTAAATGGTCCATTCCACGTGTACAAAAGTGCTAAAAATTTGCAGCTTTGCATGCCCTTCGATTCCGAAGTAATCAAAATATTCACACAGATCACCATATAAATCGTTCGTTGAAACATTGGTAAAGTGTATAAAAATTTTATTTACTTGGTAACTGATGTAAGGGTATGCAGAGCCGCAAATTTTTAGCATTTTGGAATCGGCCATCTAGCAGGCATATAGGAGGCTGCAATTGAAATGGAGCATAATTTTTACTGGATCAAGCATTTCTCCCATGACACTGAATAAAGTTGGCAATGTGTAGTGCAGTTTCAGCAATTGTTTCCTAACGGTAGAAACGTTCTCAAGTCGAATTTCTTTACTTTTCACGGTCTAACTTTGAAGGTTTAAACAGTTGCGTATAATCGAATCTTTGCAAGTAATCCTTAAAGTTTTGTCAAGGGCACCTTTTCTTTTATAACGTATTACCACTGTTAAATCAATTTAATTAAAGAAAACGCCACTGTACTTTTCTTAAGTGATGTGTGTTTTTTTTACAAAACTCGACTTGACCACTTTATACTCATTTAGGCAACAGCTTTCTCATTGAATCTACCGAATTAGCATTAAAAGGATCATTTGATTATCAATAATTTGATATAAAGCAGCTATAATTAGTTCCTGATAGAGATAAGCAATTTTTTATCATTATTTTAATTTTATATGATTCTATTACACTATCTAATTTATTCGCACTCTAATATTTCGGACAAATTGTTTGGATATAATATTCGAAAAAAAAAATTGACATATTTGGTTGTGACTTTAAAATAACAAACATTATAAAGACGACAATTTTTATTTATTACATTTTTTTACCGTTTGAATAAAAAACGTTCTTGAAATTGAAGCTTTCTATCCACTTGCTATTATTTCTTTTGCAATTCGTTTCCACAAATTGTGGTATATGTTCTTGTCAGTAATTCAACTCGACTCGAATAATTATTAATTTAGAAATTGGTATTTATATATCAAAATGTTTTGGAAACTAAACAAATTAAACATTAATGGATTTTCTAAAGATTAGAACTCATATTTCTGTGATTTAATGATATTTAAGTTAGATTGAAACAACTGTTTAAATTGTGTGCGAACTAAACAATTTCTAAATACGACGAAAGTTATGCGCGTATCGTCGAATAAAGTTGTTGCTAGAACCGCATCAGTTGACGTATAAACATATCATTTTCCACTTATTATAGCGAATAACCGACTACAATAAACTACCTGATTGCGTTAATTCGGTAACTTTTCAATCTTCCCCCGTACAAACTGAAAAATGGATAAACAACTTACGGACACCTGTTGACTCCATCCTGCTCGCCGTGTTAACGGTGTCGCCGAATAAACAATAGCGCGGCATCTTTAGACCGACGACGCCGGCACAAACGGGGCCTGGGTGAAGTGTTTTTAAAGGGAGATTAATGCAAATGTTTACCATGAAAATGAATGGGAATATTTAATCGTTACCCGAATGGATTCCTATTCGTAGCAAGAGTTTCTCCTTCGGCCGATGTCTAATGGTGAACTGCTTCACCTCCGACAAGAGATGTAACGACATCGTCGCTATCTCTGCAGCGTGCTGAAAATCGTTTCGTATCGGTAGACCGCTCACCTAGAGTGAAAGTTAACGGGGTTAACAGATTTTAAAGGGCGACGTTCGATTAGAAATTGTATAATTTGTTTACAGTTCGACACCAGTATTCAGTTGGCATGAATTAATTTGATTTAACGTTAAGCCGAAGGAACTTTACGCAATAGGGAAACGAAGAAAATGAAAATATTATTTAACATTGCGGCAGAGATGATCGAAATGACTTTCAAAAAATTATGATCTTACGATTTAAACTAAATTGTTCGAATAATTACAAAAATGAATTAACGCAAGACAAATGTTTTTGGTTTCTTTGTGAAATGTACTTGAAAATCTTTTTTTTTACTAGTGTCTAAATTGTTACTGCATTAATCAATGTGAATCTCATCTTTGTACAAATTGTAAACTGTTTACAACCGATATTATATTTGTAATAATATGTAAAAATCTTGAAATAAAAAAAAAATACTGCTATAAATTCAGTATACATAATTTAGTAGTCTATCATAATCAGCTAGCATATTTTGTATTAGGTTTTGAATTTGTAGTAAATTCTTTGACTGCTACTTTTCAGTAACACGGCATTAAAGGGATATATTGAAGCCTGACAAGTGATGTTACTTGTAATTTTTATTACGTATTCTGCATTGTTTGAAAGTATAATCTTGGATAAGAGAAATAAAAATGGTATTTCAATAATTCCGTAAATCTTTGTAGTTGGCGTTCTAAAGCTTCTAGTAATCCTGCTTTGTCTCTTACTCGAGGAATTTGTTTACAATAAATAAATTAAATTTTGTAATGCTTCACTATTTTTCTCTTATAGATTCACGTTCTGATTAAATTTGGTCTACTACATTAATGAAAATTACAAAAGAAAATATATATTAATACAAATTTTGCAAGGCAGTGGAAATCCCAAAAGCATCGTTTACTGCAATTGCAAAAATAACATTTTGTCGTCTTCCTTAAGTTGGGAAACATTGCAAAATTATTTTATTTATTCTGGGCAATTTTGCAACTAAACATAACCGTACGAAATTACGGAACAACCTAATAAAATCATTATTAGGCTTTTCGTAAAGAAAATATTGTAGAAAAAGCTTCTTGAAACAGTTCTTAATGCCATTACAGAGGATCTCCGAGACCTCCGAGTGGTGCAGTGCTATTCTGTATATTTGGCTTAATGCCACTTACCGGCCTCTGACTGAATCAGATGCAACATTTCTTAAAATAGAGGTCGTATAATTGGCTGTTATTTAAGAGAAAAAAGTTATCTTCATCAGATAATAAAAATTATAGCGTAAACGATGAAAATGGCAACTTATTTATATTTTATGTGCGGTCATAAACATACATATGTGATATTGTGTTATTGATATACCTACTTCTGAAATAAGCCATTTTATTGCCTGTCCCTTTTCATTACTCATTTAATGTACTTTTTATACGTTACTATTACACCACAAGCTTACAATTTTACGTAAAGGGGATCCTCGAGTTAGGTTGTGTTAAGTTAAATAGTTCCAATTTACAAGAGTACATTTTCCTATACAAGTAATGTTTCAAGTTACTTGTTTCGAATTACGTTGAACACTTGATTGAATGATAGCACCCTATATGATTTGCTTCGGATTGTGGGTGTCAATTCTTAATTGAACCAAAGTAGCACAGTTCCTAAACAAATTATGTTTCATTTAAGTTGGTTTCGATCTACGACATGCTGTAACTACGAAGATCTCCCTATACAAGTTATTTGGTTTAAGTAACTGCTCAATCCACGAGTTCCTAACCTGCCATAAGTTCGAGGGATACCTTGTACAAGTGATTCGATTTACATCATTCTCGATCTACGAATGTCCACAATCTGCTGTACTTTCAAGGACTCTCTCATATAACTTCTTTGAGTTAAATCATTTGTGATCTACGACAGTCATTCGAAGGTTGTTATTCGATTTACGTTATTTTCGATCTACGGCAGTTTTTAACATCGAGAATCCTTCTTCTATTCCAAAAATTCCTGTCTTGTATATCATTTTGTTAAAAGAATACTTAATTATTTTAAATCGAAATAATTCATTGTAATCTTCGATAAACTAATTACATAAACCGTTTCCATCTGTGTCTAGTGATAATAATTAATACTGTTGCTGCATATTGAAATGACGGACAGAATCGAATTTGAATGTTAAACAAGAACGTTAGGTAAAACGTTGAGGCTCTTGAATGATTAAATTCCGAATTTAATTGCGGTTAAATGGTGTGTAATTGTTCACGATTGTTTATGTTTAATTAATAATTCGATTTTGTGTATTGAATGTAAGTACCACTCACCACCATATAGGCGTCGCCGATGGTCTCCACCTTATAAACGTCATAATTTTCGATGATCGAATCGAAACAGGTGTAGAGATCGTTTAAAAAATCTACTACCTGCAAAGAATAAAAGTTAGGAATAACAAATAAATTATAATAATAATACAGGGAACAAAATTCCACTAAGCATTAAACATTATATAAAATCTAATAATCATACAGTGCGTCTCGAAAGTAGACACATGAACAATAGAATTGGAGCCGCTGCTGATTAACAGAGCTTTGGGTCGAACTACAAGATACTAATATGAAGTACGTATTAAATTTTTGTAAATGGTTTTGTTTCGGTATTAATTATGAAAATAAGTTTTCGTTTTTTTTTTATTTTCCAAAAAAGAATTCTAGTTTTTTAAAGACAAATATTAGGTTGATCGAAGTTCGTAGCGTTTCTCTTTGTTTATAATTATCTCCAGTTTCTTTGTAAAAATAATAATAACTTTTATATAGCATTAGATAGCTCTTTTCTTCCTCTATCGATCCCCTTCTTTGTCCAATTGATTCTGTCCAACCTTATTTTACTTTTATGCAAGGCATTATCGAGTGTCAAGTATAAAAAAGAAAGAACTTCTTCGCCATATTGGCAAATAAGTGGTAGTAAAACAGAATTTAAACAACTTTTCTCAGTCGTAACAGTTACATTAGTTTCCGGTGGCTCTTCTCCAGGCGTAATACGTTTTTTGTTGCAATTACAAAATTATTCGAATTCCCTTGTGGATTCATTTTAACTCATAAAGTCTAATGCATGCGCCGTAACTGTTTCAATCGTTGAAATGTTATCAGGAAAAGGTCATTTTGACTTAATTTTCAATTTTGCAATGTAGACACATCACATACAGCCAAATCATGAGAATATGATAGATGGTACAAAGACTTGATTTCGAGCATAAAATTAAGGAAAGATGACAGTTTTGACTGAGCTCGATAGAATGTGCTGAGCAAAGATATGTGTAAACATTTGTTTTCTCCGTGGCATGCATTCAACTCTATCACATAAAATGATCTCAAAAAAGTGGAACAGATTAATGGTCCAAAAAGGCATTCGAATCAGTTTTTTAAATGCAACAAATCACGACTGGCGAAGAGTTACTTGAGTTAATGAAATTATGCCGGTTAAGGAATACTGTTTCAACTCTGTTTTATAGTCTTATTCGCATACTGCGTAACGTTGCGAAGATGTTGATTCCTTTTCCGATATGGCACCTCTTAAGGTCTTCAATAGAATTAAAGTATGGTTTGTCAGAATCAATTTGATAAAGAAAAACGCTACGAACTTTCTGATCAACCTGATACAATTTTTATTTTGCTATAGGAAAATTAATTCTCTTTTCTCAATAGGATTTGAATTTTTATAGCAAATGCCAATTGTTTCCTCTTTCTGTCTAGTTCTTCAATTACATATTTGAATTGCTTAAATGTAGTTGGTCTTTGTTACGGTTTACAAAGATAACTTTACACCGTTGCAAAAATAAAATTAAATTTGAAACAAGTGATTACTTTTAACTGCGCAAATATAATTATTTGTAATTTCTTTGTGGAGTAATGACAACAAACTAGCTTTATGGATTGATTTTCACTGTCTATGAACCGCAGGATTTGCTGAACTGTCTTAAAAAGAAAAGAAAATCCCCAAATATTAAAAAAAAATTCTTCTGTTTCTCGAAAAACTCAAAATATCGCAAAACGGCTGAATATATAAAATACGGTCTACAGGTTTAATTAGAATTATTCGAATTTTCTCGTGCTACAGTATTGAGGCAGCCTGTGTATGTGTTATAGAAGATATTTGTGTTTCTGGTTAAATAAATCCCTTTGGTATAATAATAAGAGATAGAGGAAGATAATAATAAAGTTAGAGTGTATCGCTAATAAAATAAACAATATCTCTATTGACCTGTAAAGGTGTGCTTTCCGCAGACATTGCCGTGAATCCAACGATATCGCTGAAATAAATCGTGACGCAATCGAAGCCTTCCGCTTCCACCTTGTTGCCGCGTTTCAGCTGCTCTGCCACCGGCCTCGGAAGCATCTCGAACAGTAAGGCTTCTACGTAGAGAGGAAATTATGAAAAGAGCGAGAGAAATAAAGTTAGGTATGTGAAAAAAGAACCTTTTCTGTCGGTATAGTAAAAGATGGAGGAAGAATAGAGGCAAAAGCAAACTTTCTGTAATAAAGTTGTAGGTAGAGTAGACGTTAGTTCCCATCATCACCTTACCAGTTTTCTTCTTTTCCTCTTGCAGTTGATCCGTACGTTCGTCAACTAAAACTTCCAAGTTATTAGCGTACGTCTCCATCATGGCCATCATGTTATCGAATATATTTGGTTTCCTTCGAAGTAGAAAAGAAACGAAAGCAATTAAAATACACGCATAAAAAAAAATCTCCGATAAAACAATTAAAATTTATTATAAAAAACTCATGTTTGTCAAATTCAAAAGGAAATATAATGAAGTTAATAAACTTATTAATTCTTAATAAAAGTTTTAGACGATAAAAATGTTGTTTCGATAGGAATTATTGATATTAGTTTTTGATCTTCAATATTTGCATACATGAATATATGTCAGTTTATGTTTTTAGCATAGAA
This sequence comes from Hololepta plana, assembly GCA_963695495.1. Classification (NCBI taxonomy): domain Eukaryota; kingdom Metazoa; phylum Arthropoda; class Insecta; order Coleoptera; family Histeridae; genus Hololepta; species Hololepta plana. The sequence continues at coordinate 6,120,194 of OY968832.1, read as the reverse complement.
AATAAATAAAGTAGAGATTCCGTTTTATAATTATTTCCGGCGAGTTTCAATTTAATTTTATCCGTTCTATGTTTCTCTACATCCAATTCTTATAAAATATTAATATCATAAAGTTTCTTCCGCTATTAATTATTTTTAATAGACTATAAATTTTATTATCTGCAAGTAATTAAAACTATAAAGTAACTCCTTCAAAATAAGGAAATTATTGAAATTAATCACAAAAATGCAATTACTTTGTTTTCGATAACAAATCATTTAGTATGAACTTTTTAGATAGAATATAAATAATGCACATTTCCTTAAAAACTCTTTCCGTAGGATCTCTAACATGTTTTTCTACGTCGACCTCAATAAAACAATTTTTCTTTTCGACCGACCCCCGTGAATTTAAAATAAGTATGTATAATTAAACCTATAATTAGTGTTTACATATTTTGTAATAGCACTTTTCATATCAGATGAAAAATTATTTAAAAGTTATCGTCAGGATGCTTTACGATTGGATAGATTTAATTAATTACGCTGTTTCCATAATAAAGTGATTAAATTCTGTCACAATAATAGTTATAAGTAGGAGAAGCTAACAGTATTGGTTCGCGAATATTTGTTAATCTGGCGTATTTATCATGAATGTCTTTGCAATTGCAACATTGGATAAGTCTACTTATTTATAAATTGATTTTAGATTAGAAATTCTTCTTTAGTATTAGGACGTTGAATAAGTTTTAGCTTTTTCAATAAACGGTCTCATAACACTTGACTGCGTGTAGTTTAAGTTTATAACGAATCTATAATCAAATAATATAAATAAGTTTGAAATTCAGTGTATTTCATTTTGCCAATGTGTAAACAAGTTTCTTTTACATAGTGTTAAACATCTCGAATTTTGTGCAAAAAAGTATTCGCAGGGAATTTTATTGCACTATTTTATTTAAAGAGAAATTGCAATTGAAGCATACACTTGTGCTATGTCGGAAACAACATTTGTTTAGACGCTTAAAAAGAAGATTTTGACATTGAAGATAAGGAACGTTCTGACGCACCGAAAACGTTTGAAGACGAAAAATTGGAGGCATTATTTCGTGAGAAGACCCCGTATCAAACTCAAGCTGAACTTGATAAATCTTTAGAAGTTGACCACACAACAGTTTGCAGATGTTTCAAGCACTAGCAATGATTCAAAAGTCAAACGATATTGGGTGCCGTATGGGTCGTCTTTTCAGGTGTGAACAGCTGCTTCAAAGGCAAAAAAGGAAAGGTTTTTTGCATCGTATCGTGACTGGCGATGCCATGCATCAACAGTATCGACAAAGCCGAATATATTCCATGGTTTCATAGTTTTAGTCCGCATTTGGTGGGATCAGCTGGATGTCGTTTACTATGAGCTGCTCAAACTGTGCGAAACCTTTACTAGAGATCGCTATCGATTGCAATTGCTGCGTTTGAACCGAGAATTGAAGGAAAAAGGGCCCCTGCAGAGACAGGGCAATGGAAAAAAATAGTGACTAGCGAAGGGCAATACTGTGAATGACGTCTTTTATTTATTTATTTTTAATAGAGTTTTAATTAATTCAAACATACTACTGCAATTATTTCTTCTTGTAATTGAGAAATTAAAATCTTGGTTGGCTCATTTTATAATTCGCTCCGCTATGAATCGAGTTAAAGTTTGACAGAATCAATTGAACAAATATGGTAATCGATAGAGGAAGAAAACCTGAGAAACCTGATGCCATATAAAAGTTATTATTATTTTTACAAAGAAACGGAAGATAATTACAACCAAAGAAAAACGCTACGAACTTTCCGTTCAATCTAACTGTATAACTAAAGGTAGCGGTATTTTTGAAATGCTTCAATTATGTAAAAATTACAATAATTCATTTAACTCAATGTATTTTTGTCCGACTTAATTCGTTTATTGCTTTTTCAAAATTATGGGCGGGATTGTTTCCTATCGAAGAATATGGTAATCGTAAATAAACTTTGGCCCTTTGAGAACAAACAACATATTATATTCATTGGTTTAAAAATTACATTGAACTTAAGACACAACGGGAAGAAAAAAAACCATCGACCTCCAATGAATTCTTTGAATTCTATTCAAGCTCCGTCGACCCCAAATGGGTCCACCTGGATATCATTGGAATATGACAAAAAATGTAATGAAATTCTCCTCAGGCTCTAAAAACTTTAAAATCTTCGGATATTTATTAACAATCGTTAATCGCGCAGTATAATTCAAAGTCAATCTTTTTGAGCTAACATGCTTACTGCCCATCAATGTTTCTTTTTCGTTTTATTTTACTCTAAAAAACGATACATCCCGAATTTTGATTCCCTCGTAATCAGCCCAATGTGCTTCTTTTTCTTATGTTGAAAATTTCACGCATTTTATTAATTTTTTCAGGGACTTTTTGGTTTGTATCCTATCCGTTCAAGGAATCCGCCACATTCCGCGGTAACATCACCTATCAAATGCCCTTCCGAACTTCCAAGCCATACAATATCACGAAGAACAAAGCATTTAGGCAGATATAACTTAAGTTCAATATTAATTAATTTATATTAAAATTAAATTATTAAAATTCCCCAAAATAATCAAAAGTGTCGATAAATTTTTGCTTCAGCCCTGTAGTCACGAATACTATTTCACTTACATTCCTTTCCGCAAGGGCCGTAACTTCGTCCTGATGCATTTAAAGTCCGGCCTATCGTCCGGATTCTCGTACCAGCACTCTTTCAGGCAATCCCTGACGAAATCGAAACTGGTCTCTAAGGCATCCAACGACGGTCTAAACGTATAATTTAATAAAGCGTTTTTTTTTAATTTGTGCATAAAATTAAGCAAAGATCGAAGTTTTATTGCTACCTAAACGGTGGCGTTTCGCAATGTATAACTTTGTTGAGTACATCGACGGCAGAAAGACCGATGTCGCCATACGGTCCGTGTCTGCTGTGCAACTCATACAGGATGATGCCGAAGGAATAGATGTCGCCCTTTTGCGTGCCACTCGGTTGATTGTTCGACATGTAAGTGTCCGTCGCTCGTAACAGTTCCGGCGCTCTGTACAATAAAACTGTCAAAAACAAGCCTTTGAGATTCGTGCGCGCGTGAAACTTAAGTTTGCTGAAAATTCTTACTACCGCACTTTTCCAAAATCTTTTTCGGATCTTTCAGCGACGGATCCTCGGCCCCTCTCTTGAACTCCCTTAAACCGAAATCGGATAGTTTCACCACCCACCGCGAGTCCACCAAACAGTTGCTGGTATGTAACGATCCGTGGAACCGTACCGGCGAATCGTGCAAATATATCATGCCCTATTCGTCAAAATAAAGCGAATTAAATGCCAAGAGTTACGTGGGTTTTAACGTAAACATTTAATATGGATTAATAAATTCAACTGTAAAAGGTGTTTTAAAAAATGTCACAAACTTTAAGGCGTGATACTATGGCCGAAGATAAGCAGAAAAGTCTTAATAAATTTCGGACATAGGAAACATTATTCAAATTTTAAATTATTTAAAATTATTTACAAAAAATGCAAACTATTAACAAAAAGCAAAGGAAAAATAACTCAAATAAAATGTTCAAAATGTCCTCTTTCCATTTTACGGCAGTCACGATCTGTCTTTGCCGCCAACTATTTCGAAAATCATTGGCAATCAAGTATTGGTTTATATTCGTTGGCATCTTTGCTCTTTGCATTGTTTCAGTGCCTGGAGGAGTTCCTGAAAGAAATCCAGAGGCTTTAAATCTTGCGTTCTTGCAAGATCCTTCCTCCCAATCTTCCTTTCAAAACTCTATGTAAATGTTCTCTCAAAAGACGAACCGAAGGAAGCATTTCCCATTAGCACGACGATAAATGCAATGTACGGCGGCTATTCGAGAAAAAAGATAGGGCGAAAATTCGTAAAATTGTCACTAACAACTTAATATCAAGTACGAATTCTATGTATGACTTTTTACTTATTTTTGGGCCATACGAGCCCATAAAGTTTTCAACACTTTTTTAGCACCCTGTATATAACTCTTTTCCTTTTCTCATGACAGTAATGTTAGAAAATTATGGAATCTGTTACGGTGGACTACGAAAAATGGTTTTTTGTCTTATGTTAAATACGTTACTGCATGCTAAGGATTCTTGATGCTAAAAAAGGAATGGCTTCTAGGAAATATCCTTTGAAATTGATTGCAAATAATGGGTTGTCATCGAAGAGACTGCGGATGAAAAACAGGCTGATGCTTAATTAAAGAGGAACAAAATCATTAGGTTTATTTCATTGTAATAATCTAAATTAATCAACAACTTGCTGAAGAGTTTGCCTAAACAATGATTTGAAAAGTTTATCAGCACATCCATTGTTACTTTATCGTAACTCGTTTATGTTGTTGCGCATCTACAACAAGTACGTAATTGAAAACAAATATCAGCATTTCTTGTAAAATTTGGATAATTGAATAGATTGAGTAGTTAAAATTAATCAAAATCAATGATTTATTAGTAAATTAATTGCAATAGCAATAAATTTTACATATAGTGTTGTCAAGTTGCAATATGTATTTCAAATTTGATTTGAGTAAATTGTTTTGCATGAGGCAAAGTGGAGCAAATTCATTTACTTACCCGTAGTATGTCGCCCACTAGGGACGCGATAAACATGTTGTCCAACTTAACATCTTCGTTCTCTAGAATGTCCTTTAAACTGCCCCTCGTACAATATTCGGTTATTATGCATATATTCGGGGCCTCTGTACATGCACCAATAAAAGCGTTCAAATTGTCGTGCCTCAAATCTCTCATCTGGAAACAATCGTAATTTAAACCAGTTCGAGAATTCTTATACGTTTTATAATGAATAAGATTTTTTATTAAGTAAAACTATCGAATAAAATATCAATGCCTGACGGATATTGCTTCGATCCTCCAAAATAAACTTTGTTCAACTTTCCCCCCAAAAAAAAATCTCCGTTCGAATTTAAACGTGAATTCATGACGCCACGGGTACATGTACAATTCGGAATTGAAATATCATCTATTACGTTTTAAAAAGCCATCAACGATGGAACTAGAACGAAAAATGTTAAAGCACTTCTTCCGGCTATTACGAGCAAATGTTACTTGGCTTGCTTCTAGTTGTGACTGATAACGTTCATAACTTTTGTAATAAATCAAGTAGAGTTGAATGTTCTTGCCTTTCTTTCTATCGAAATAAAATCTGCTTTTCAATACAGAACAGTATCGGGCATTAAACGGACACAAAGATCGATTGTTATTTAAAAGAGAATCAAACGCTCTTTTGTTCTTCGACTCCGTGCCAATTTTCAAACGATAATTAATCAAACAATGGACTGAAGATGATGATAGATTTCGAACGAATTATGTTAATTTCGATGTATTTATTTCGAAATGTGGAATCCACAAAATTAAGAACCAATGGTTCCTTGTCTTTCTCGAAGGATTTTTGAAAGTCAAACGCTTTAACATGTATCAAAATATGTCTTTTACTCAGAAATAAAATGACCACAAGGACAATACAATTTTAGGTCAAAGAAGGAGAATTAAGTATTGGCAACAATTAGTACATTTAAAGACAAACAAAACTCCCTACAAAAACAGAATATTTTGCACACCATATATTTCCAATAATTATTTCACTATTCCAAACGAGAAAAAGATTTGTTGCTTGTGTAGCAAGTAAAATTATTGTTTGTCTTAAAATATGCATAGAAAATATCTGTTTGAAAAAAAAAGAAACTTTCCATGGCTGCATTATCAATACTTTCATCTCTCTACTGCCATTTACATGTGCGTCTGCAAATCGTGAGGCAGCATGTTGCATAGTGGGGGTTGTGATTGACAATAGAAGGAATAAAATTTGATATACGAAAACAGAAAGTAGTTTAAGTTTGTAAGGATAACAAAAAGATATTGTAGCAATGATTAAAAGTAATGAATTTTCGAGATAGTTGTCATAATATCATTTAATTGGCACGGATTTGTAGAGACGATGTTGTCTTTTTTATTAAGATGGGGAGATTTTCATTTGCTCTGTCTATTGCTGAAAAAAGTAACGGGAGCATGGAAATATTGTTGATTGATTTAATGGAAGGTACCAAATTTAACAATGTTTTTCGCTTATCTTCATTTGTGCAATTGTGTAGAACTGAAATTTATCGAACTTTTTTGTATAAATGGTACAATAATAAGGCAAATTGCATTGCAAGAGGCAGAATAATGAAATAACATAAAACAGATTAAATCTCTCTTTGATTACCTCGTATACCAAATGGTCTAGTCGATTTAAACGAGATCCGAAAATTACATTGCGAGCAATGTTTAAACGACTTCAAATGCATGCTACATACATTGAAAGAATTGGAATCGAAATTCGGATAACTACTCTGTAAACATGTAAACAAACGGAATTTGATAGCTAAAAATAATTATAAAGTGCGGCCCACTGTCCCATATGCTTCGATCACTTGTTAGTCCATTTTATTTTACGTACTTTTCATCTAATTTAAAAGCAAAAGCTTAATTATGAACACATTTTAATTTGTTTTAAGAGTTCAAAAAATGTGTTCGATAAACTTTTGCAACAATTTAAATTTTATCAAACATACTTCACTCCATTTTCTCATAATAAATAAGACATTGTTAGATGCAAAACACTGTGAAACTTGTATATCCTTCGCATTTTTTTAATACGATCGTATAAACATCAACGTCTTCGTTTCTTATACGTGAATTAATGTGTATGCGTGTACACACACGGGTAAGAAATTGATTATTTACAAGTGTCATTCAGTCAGTCAGTCATTCGTTCAGCGAACGCCGGAACGTGGGACATAAAATAGAAATTTACAGACACCCATTTCTCTCTCGCGCATATATCTATTTCGCACTTGCATAAAATGTGACAGCAAAACAAATTGCAAAACGCGCCACGAATAGCTAAAGAGCGTTTTGCCCGAATATACTCGTACACATACAATACGTATCTATCATAATTTGTTATTTCGAATTTCACCTTTTCCATTTTACCACGAGAACAACAGCAACAAAATTTGTTTCTTCCTCACCATTTTCAATTCCTTCTTCATCTCTCTCGTGATATCGATCGATTTCTTGTGGACCTTTTTAATTGCGAACACGCGGCCTTTATAAATACCAATCTGCGTGAATATGGACGAATAACGATAATCGGCGTCCGGATTAGAACTTAGCGACACTTGACTGGTGCGTATCAATGGATGTAGCGTCTGAAAGAAAACGTATATTTATTGGATTAGCGGAGAAAAGAGATGAAAAGAAGAAGACAAAAAGAAAATGTATGAAAAAGAATTAGAATCTGAAAGAAAAAGTGAGAATAACTAAGTGAGTACGTGTTGTGTCTGCAGGATTTTTAATGTAAATAACTGTTTCTGTTCTCACGTTTCTTTTTTGTCTCGTATTGTACTATTCGATACCCCTAATGATGATCCATCTTCAATTTATTTTGTTTTAGTTTTCTTTTTACATTTTACAGGAGAAAGCTTCGTACTTAACGAACGATTCCATATAGCTTTTATTTCGCATCCCGTCGTTCGTGGATAAAAGCTTTCATATGTAAGGGGCGATCAAGAAAACCTGTTGACGTACTATAAGGCTCGATAAACGATAATTATTGAACAAATTATGGCGATGATGCAATACAATTATTTGACATAAAACGATAGGAAATTGCCTTGAATTATGGTTTTTGGAATATTATGACAAAATGGTTCTTGACTTATTGCTTTCGCTTTATTTGCACAAAACTTCTTGAGAATCAATTAAAATTTAATCCTTAAGATGTGACACATAAATGTAAGGTTACTACATTTTTGTGCATAACTTTCTTCTCGTGGCTGAATTTGGACCAATATTATTGAATTCAGAATAACAAAAGGCATCGAATTGATACGATTTAACAAAATAATATATACAAATTAAAAAATCATTAGACATAATTTAAATTTCACTGACACAGAAATATAAGATCACTTCGCAGATTCAACTTTACCCATTTTAAAACATCTGCCAATCTTTGGGAATGGACCTTTTGTGACTTTTTAGTTCATTAATCAGGATTTTGTTAAAAATGTTGCGGTCCAGTTCTTTATATCTGGTATCGAAAAAGGCCAAATAATTGCCTAGCATGGACATGTATGGACATAGTCAACGATACATTGCAACGGCTATAAACCGCTTCAAAACCTTTCTGCAACATTTCTTGAAAAATCCTGATAAACATGGAACAATCAAACGTCTGGATGTCCGTCCATTTTTCAATTTTTTCATGCAGCATCACCAACTCCATGTTAAGCACCCGTGAACATGTTGCCACATTTATTACCTGTGTAGGTCTTGAAATGCTTCGAAGGGCAATACACAACTGTTGCAATCTAGTCTACCGTTATGGCTTAAAATTCACCAAAATATATTAATTTCGCCTTACGAATCTATGCAGAATTGTGTTTATAAGCAAAATCAAAATAATGGAGCCCCTCCATATTATTTAAAAAAAAATTGTCAAGTGATCTTATATTTCAGGGTCAATGAAATTTAAATCATTTGCAATGATTTTTTAAATAATTATTTAACAAAATATTTAAAATCGCTTTATTTAAACGCATTTTGCTATTCTCAATCCAATAATATCGGTTCAGTACAGATTGAGCCACAAAATAAAAAAGTTATGCGCACAAATGTAGTGTTCTTATATTTTATGTGTCACCCTATATGTTATCTATTACAAAGTCTATTAAAATTCCTGTTGTATTAGGTAGTAAAACAATTTTCTCTTCAGCCATTCGAAAACAAAATTAATGATCGAGAGTTTATAATGGTAACAATAACATCAATCGCAAATTGATTTGTACCGTTTTTTTTAGAAATTCCAAAGTAGATTCGTAGTAGATAGTAGATTTTAAAACTATGAAACAATTAAAAAAATATATCAATGTTAGAAACATTGGATTATAAAATCAAATTGTTTTATAAATTAATTGATTGAACCAAAAAAAAATTGTAATAATTTGTTAAGAAAAAGCTAGTAGATGTAGCAAACATTCGCAATGTTGCATGGAAAATCGTTGCATATTTAATCGAGTTTTCCAATTATACCCATTTCTTGGGTGTATTGTGAGAAACAATACAATTAGGTAGCGCGGCATTATTTTCTCCATCGATCATCATTAAACGTTATTTATTCGTTCAAACTATTGTTCAGTAAGAGATTATTTGCACTGCTACATTCTAATAAAAGTTTGCACGAATATTCTCTTTTCGTACCCTTCATGTAGCCCTTTTGCAATCTTACAGCAAGCAACACTTTCTACAATCAAAAGAAAATCATATTTTTACGGTTCCGTTCACAAGTAAAAAAGAAAATGATGTGTGCCTCCATCTTAATAGCTTAGCAATTGTGCGCAACTTTTTCACCATTTTCATTGGAAATTCTATCCATTTTCATCGAACTTAATCTTCACTTTCCTCTCTAATAACTTAATTGTGTTTATCATGCGCCAAGTTTGAATGATACCATTACAAAGGGCGCAGACTTCCTCAATACAAAATGTTATGATAACCGGAAATTTTTAAATTATGGAAAGTTCTGTTTCTGTTGCATTCTTGAAAATACTCTATTTGTTTTAAAATTGTTTTGTTCAGATTTCTTTTTGATATCGATAATAAAGATTTAATTTTAAATGAATGTGATAACGTGTTTAATCATATGTTGGATGTCCAGCAGGCAGTACGACGAAGAATGCAATCTACCTCTTTTTATTCCATTTTCTTGTAATGGTTTTTAAAATGCCGCTTATTAAAAATTAAATGGACAGATCATTTTAAATAATAATTATGGGTGATTAATGTTATCTAATAGTTAACTGTTTATCTATTCAAGGTATTAATTAATTATTTAAAACTTAAATATCTCGCAAATAATTAATTATTCGCTTAGCTATTTCCCCAATTTGAATGATTCCAAATTCACTAAAATGAATAATGCCATATCTGTTGCTTTAAAATAAACATTTTACCTACATACATGGGATTAATTAGTTATTCGCACCGCTTTTGCTCTAATTTAATTCATTTGCATGCACATTTCCCTAATTTTCCTTGATGATTCCATCAATTTCTGTCGAACATAATCCTCACTTTTTCCCTAACATCTGCTTAATATCATCGTTAGCGAAGTTTGTTGTTGTTAACGCGGCTAACGCAATGAATGAAGCTTTTTATGAACAGTTTTATTTCTCGAAAATTCTTTATAAACAAAGGACAATAATGCTATTAATTAAAAATTTTGTACTAAACGTTTCACTATTCAAAGTAGTTTAAAATTTATTTATCCGATTACTGGCAGCCTTACTTTTCATTGTCGACTAACCTTTGTTAGAGTGTTTCACTTTGTATTACAATAATACCAATAATTGAAATAACGACATTGAAATTTTGTCTTTGCGTTATTGTACATTATTGAAAGATAAATCTTGGTGTTCATCTAGTATTAAACAATTAGTTTATTGTCAAAAAAAAACAAGGCCCAGATTTACCACCCCTCTCTGACCAGGGAGAGGAAAAAACGTTTTCTTGGAAAGTAAACAAAAATTGTCAAGACAGTTGTAACAAGAACAGCAACCAATTAACCTCGAAGAACTCAAAGAATCATTAAAATAAGATATTTTATAAATTGTTGATTTGATTTAAAGTACATACAATTCTACGTTTCCTTGCACACCAGCGATAGGAAACAATAGTAAGGGGTATAAAATTTCCTATCGGAAACAGCCATTATAAAAATCTTTCGTCAATTTTCTATCTGTGCCTTTTCTGTCGGATTTTACTCGGAAGACCTTACCGACCGAAGTAGAAGCTTGTTTTGAAGCGAGTCGATATAGGAAAAAAAGTTTTGAATCCCTGCATAGATGATTATTTCTCCGCATTGCTACTGTTTCTTAAAGAGATCTTATGTTTTGGTTTGGTTTCCTGCAGATTAGGAACGACTGCATGGATGGGAAAACTGCGGGTGACAAAAGAGCGAAAAAGAAACGGACGTTCAAATCATGGTAACGTTTCTATTTTGAAATTTACGTTATTTATTATAAGAGGACGACTGCATGTGAGCGCAAACAAACTAAAATGAAAGTTGGATCGATTTTTTTCTGTCTCTTCTTTTTTACTTGTTCTTTGTGAACAGGGAATCATTACAAAGCGGATTTCAGCTTAGATATCAAATGGTTGGGAACGGATGCATGTAAGCAAAAGAAAATGAATTAAAGGAGATAGATGAGAGAGAAACAGAAGAGGAGAAAGAGAGAGAGAGAGAGAGAGAGAAACGGAATTCGCATTCAACGATTTATCAGATTTGCAAATTTAATCTTCCGGTTGTCATGTGGAGCGCAAAAGAAGTCACTTTTCTCTTTGCAATGTGATTAACGATTAACGCACAATTGATGCACTCACTCATTTTTACTCTACTTCTTCTCCTTCTTTCTTCCCCATTGTCTCTTTTTTATTCCCGGCTGTTTTTAGCCGCTTCACATTATAATACGATAATAGTCATGAATTCCTCAAATAACTAGCAAATATATTATTGAAAGCAACGTTCCCAAAAATTCATGCATGTATGTATGCTTATAACATCATATATACGTTCGTAGCAATTTATATCGAATCAAAATCAAATGGCAGAACATAGTGGAAGATGAAGATAACAAAAAACATGAATGTGGTTCCAATATAAATGGAAACAACGTAACCACATACAAATACGAAAACTTATAGGGCGTCTGCATAATGAGTGGACAGTGGATTATTATCACATTATTGGTCTAAATCCGACGAAAATTCTAAATCGTCGAACTATAAATTGTCCTTTTTTTGTTGAAAATCGGCAGTTTCTGGAATGAGGCAAAATATGGACTCTCTTCAAGTATTAAATATCAGAAATACTATGTCTGCTTGATTGTGAAACCTAAAACCAAATAATTCAACAAAAAGTGGACAGTGTTAAAAATGATCCTAAAGAATACACGGGAATCAAGAAGAACGTGTATGGATTTTCTGTAAGGTTTACTTTCAGTTCGCAAATAACTGTCTTTTTTGCTCTCGTAAAAAGTGGTAATTTGCATATCCAACAAACTAAAACTCGAAAGACAATATGTTAATTTAAAAACCAATTCTTTTTCATTTTTATAACGATGAAAATTTAGCATACCAAGGTGTAGCTAATTATGTTTTTTGCTATAGATCTTTTCATGTTTTATTGCATCATTCGACAAAGAAATCTATTCTTTCACATTTATATTATGTTAGAGCATCATTTCTGAACAGCTAATTAGAATTGTTAAAAGAAGAATTTCAAAATTTGCATTTTTTTATAAATCTGAAATATTAAGTGATTAAGTGTTATTTTTGCACATAATTTTAATGAAAGGATCAATCTTCAAGCTTGACAAATTTCGGAATTGTAAGTCTTTTCTCAAAGATTTAAATGTCATCTCTTTAGCAAATGGTAAATAAATACGAAAATAAACTACAATCAACATGGAAATAGTAACTTGGTAATTATTTTTTTCAAATTTTTAGCAAAATATTTTAATAGCGGTAATTATATATTCATTGAGACTAAATTAGTACACCCTGTATATTGAATATAGTAAATTAAAAATATTCGAAAAAACAAAAGCAGTTTCTAATTTCCTTTTGCAATGATACACTCACCCTCGTGATTTTCGCTCCTAAATTTTGAGCGTTCGATTCGTCATTGATCTGTATGTCCCGGAAGTCCACTTTCCATAATAAACTATCTAATTCCTGCTCGTATTTCCAGTTCCTGTATATTACCAAGCTCATGATTAGTAATACAATCAGTATGCCGCCGGCAATTCCACCAGATATTTCCATAGAATGAGCTGCAATAAACAACCGGATCTCTCTATTCTCTGTTTTTTTTACAACGTTTTTATGCATATAGACACATTAAAGGCCATTTATTTTATTTTATCGTTCTATTGCCACTAAGAACTATTTCCTTTATTAGTATTTGTTTTATGTTGTTCACTTCATAAATCGCTGTTGAATATTCATCATTTTTCTATGGAAAATGTGACACGAGAAATAATCATTTGCATACACGCATTAGAGATATAATCTCCCACTCATCCGACCTCTCATTTATGCATTACTTTTTTTTATAAGTTGATAGCGAAAATAATGACGGAAAATGGCAATTTCTTTAAAAGCGTTTTCTCTCACCACTCATCCGTTTTGTTGCCATAAATTTGGCGATATTCCAAAAAGAAAATTGAACGAGAAAAATGATAAAACGAAGAAAGAAAATTAGGAAAATCTTAAAACTTTTCTAACTGCCTGTATGTTTATCATCAAAATACATTCATTTGGGATACAGACTTTCAAACAGTCCTCACACATTTATCTATTTAAAATAAAAAAATCTACAATACAAGAAAAAATTGACTCACATAAACATTTCTCCCCTTTGAAGCCGCACGGCGGTACCGCTATGGGTGGTTTACCGCCGATCCACTCGATCTCGTCGCGTAAATAAAGTACCTGAAATTTAATGAGATAAAAATTGAAACAGTCGATAGAGAGGAAAATAGGTGAAATAAAATGGAGAGATTTAAAAGGAAATGAGAAAGTAGAAATTAATTCGTTCTTTCAGGAATACTGTCCTTTATTCCAACAGGACACTGAAAGATATTAAATTAGAGGAAAATAGAGGCAAAGAATCTCTTTCATAGTGTGGTTAATTAAAGCGAGTTTCCACTTCTTTTAGAATAAAAATATGCGAGCTTGCTTTGACTGGAACTAGAACGAAGGTTTCGTTTTTGTTATCCGTTATTTTTAAGATCTTTTTAGGAGGAATTATCATTCCTTTTGTGCATTATGTATTATACTTATAATATATTTATAATTCAGAATAATGATAAAGTTTGCAATGATTTCTGCATAATTTGAGAAAGTTAAAAGAAGTTCGTAGTTTATTGTTTCTTTAAATATTTTTGAAATATTTTCTAAAAAATTTTGTGCAACTAAAAATTTATACATTTAAAGAAAGTACTGTATTGATTATTTACTGACGAGAGAAAGGATATTAAAAAATGTAACATTCTTCCCTGATATATGTTGTAATATGCAGATTTATATTAGGTATTTAATAAATTAATGCCAATATTTGGCTGAATAGCTTTGCTACTGAAAATATGGAATAAACCTATGACTATTTTTGGATTTTAGAGCAATTATCTGTGAATAATAAATTGAAAGATTTTTCCTGATTTTTCGTCTAATATAATATTTTGTGAGTGTCAATTTCTACAATTGATACTACGTACAAAATCTAAACAAATTATAACACTATAGAAAGGATTTAAAAAATACACCAGATTTCTTTTGATATTATATTATGTATATTGTTTCCTTTTGGTTCTCTGATAATTTGCTGGCACTACGAATATTTTCTTGAATTTATTGTATATTCGCGTACTTAGAAAATGCTTTTCTTTCCGTATATTAATAGAATGCGTTAATACTGTTTATTCTCTTCATAAAACGACTTAAGTTCCATGAAAGAAAAACTTTTTCTTTGATTAGCATTGTGGCACGCTGAAATGAGTTTCCTATCTCTCATTATACAATCGATTCATCTGCGATAAATTGAAATATCCAATTTAGTTATACTTAAATTTTAAACTAGATGGAAAAAATTGCTCTAAATTCAAATAACGCGCAGGTTAATAAAGTTGTAATTTGTATAACCGATCAACTATTAAATTGGATTTTAATACAAAAATTATTAGATCACTTTGCTATCATAACCCGAACGCTACGATTATGATTAAAGCGATGATGACGGTGATTGCTATAAACTAGAAAACGTTAATCAAAGAAACCTTTAATAAGTTATTCATGCAATATGTGCAATGTACAATTGAAAAAGAAAAATTGGAAATATTTAAATATGCAGCTAATTTTTATACCCGATTTGATCTTATTTGTAATTATACTTGTTTCAAATTTAGCACAGGACTTCCTTATTCAAAAATTTAGTATTTGTCCGTAGAATGTGTCGGTTATCACAATTAGTTCAAGAGAAAAATAAATAATGAAGCATCGCAATTGTACTCGAAATCCACACATCCAAGTTCAAATACCTGCCATTTGAAAACTAAAAACAAAATTAGAGAAACTGTTACAAAAAGAATTCGTTTTTGTCTGCTTTACGAAGGTGTCATTTTTTTTTTTAATTCGGACAATAAACCAAGCTACGATGGGTATAGTGGAAACCGTCCTCGACGAAATGCCTCGAGAATATTATGTCCACGTGCTGTATCTTTTATTTAAAAATTCCAAAACGCAGCATAACAACCACTTGAAAATCGTTAAACTTTTTTCCTTCAACAAGCAATTTGCCGAATTCAAACGTACTCAAGTCCCTACTCAAAGTCAGTCAATAAGCAAATCGGACAAAGGAATCTCATAAATATAGAGAAATAATAATACATATAAATTTTATATCTTGCTGGATTCAAATTAAAACGGTGTTACGAATCATTTTCTTCGACATTTCGCATTTTGCTTCACCGAATAAATGACATTCCGATGCTTTTTCCACATCGGCGCACAAACAAAAAGACCTTTCGATTAATTTCCAGGTTTGTTGTTAATAAATTTCCGTCTGGTAATGAATTGCCGTAAATTTAGCACGGCAACGAGAGGGCAAATTAATTGGAAAATCATAATTAATACCGTGTTTCTTATAAGGAAATAAAAACGAAATCGTTCGATTTTATAAAATGCCAGGTAAAAGAATAAATAAATTCCTCGAAGCAAATCTTTTCGTTTTAGTTAATTTTCGTCGTCTTCATGTTCTTCGTTCTATTCTCTCGTCATTTTATTTTAGCCATTGCCTATCCACTAATTGGTAGTATTATTATACATCCTGTAAACTTAATACAATGACGATATACTTTAAACGAATAAACAAAAAATACAGACTTATGTACTTCGGGATTCGCGACTTTCTTATGCAAAAACGTATTAGATTTTCCAATACTAATTGTGAATTGAAATACAGGGCGAGCTCATTTGTACCATCATTTACTAGCAGTTAAAAAGTTTCTGTGAGTAGCATTTGGCTAAGATTTAAGATTTGCCAACTCAGAAAATTAAACGACGAAATTATCGTTTGTTTCTTTTTGTTATGATAATTTGATTAAAGCTGCAAGAAAACTTTGTATTGTTATTTGATTATTAATTATTGATGCACATAAGCAAATTCAAAACGCGATTACCTTTTTATGTATTGTTGGTAACATAATCCCAAATTAAAGATTAAAGCAAAATTCGTACAAATTTATTGGTTCTTGTTGCTCGCCCTGTATTATCACCTCCTTGCAATGTAGCAGGAGAAAAAATAAGACATATGCACGGAGAATCGGCGAAGAGAAAAACTGTTTTATTCAGTTTATACATTTTTAAAATAAACTATGACAATATAACAACATGTGTCCTTCCGTCATACGTTTGCAAATATTTTTATTAGAAGAAACAATTTCTCATAACAGTAGCATAACTTTCTGCTAACGTTTACAAAATAAAGTTTTCGAGTAACAATAACAAAATGTTTATTATGGAAAACAGATTTGACTGTGTCAAGGTCTTTCACGCGCAGTTTAATTAATATAAGCGCGTGCAATTGCTAGCTTCTTCTTAATTGTAATTGGCAACAAAAAAATAATAAAGTATCATCGATTAATTAGCATATATAATTTCTAATAATTACTATTAGCGTTAATAACTGTAGTGGTAGTGCAATAGTGCAGCAGTTCGATTTATCTCGATAGAAATGGTATTGTCTTTAATTTTACTTTTAACAGTACAATTTATGGTAAGTTTGATACAATTAACTAATAACATTATGATTCGTATGGCCCCGCTAAATTGGTACAAGCAATTTTCCTCTATTTCTTCTTCTGACACTTTTTCCCCTTATGGATGATTTTTGGCCGTGGCGGTCAATTCAACCAGAATCCGGTAACCGTTTTTCCCATTATTTCCATTTATTTGGTAATATTTGTTTTAAATTTATTTGTTCAGTTTCATTAATTTAAATTTCCCACTTTCAATCCCGTAGAGATCGCTCCGCCACTTCTTCTGCTCTCCCTTCTGATTGATTACTTGTTAGTATATTGTTAGTAAAGTAAAATACCTCGGGGTTAGTTTGTTAACACATAATTGGTTGATTATGAAAATTGGAACATAGTTCATTAGAGTTAAACTGCAGCCTAATCATGCACGAATTTTGTTAGCGCCTGCATTATTTTTATTCTGTGCATTACGTTTAAAATTGCTGGCATGCATGTGGGTAATTCCATGTTGAGCGCTGTCAAGAGTTGGATTAAAAAATCGATATGTTGCGTTAATTTTTCGCATCCAAGGAATTAGTGGTTGGCCGCAGGTGAAAAGTGGCGTCTCTCGTACCCCTATTCTGTGCAGGTGTACCGGTGTTTCACAATGATTTGTTCTCAGTCTGATAAATGCTGCACACTCTGATTTGGTTCTAAATGTGATATTTTTAGCGACAAAGCTGCAATATTATTGTCCTTTATTCACTTCCATCCTTTTCCAGTCCTCAGCCTATTTTCCGCAGATTACAATGGTTCCAAACATCCGTGTACGCAACGCATCTTTCATTGTTCTCTCAATTATGGACAGTTCGTTTCGCTAATGCGTCCGCCACCTCATTAATGAATTTAGCACTTGTCAAGTCATTTTACTAGTGTCATAACTGTACATTTATTCGAAATAATGTGATAAATTATTGTTTTAATTAACACATATATTTAAAAAAATTAAATCAGCCCAACAAAACAATTAATTTTTGAAATGATTCACGGTGTCAAATAGGCATAATTTTTCTGAAATTGCAAAATTATTCTCTATTATTATGATGACAAATATATTACTTAAGAAATTCTACATTAGGAACCTATTTAACGTCTATAGGATCAATGTAACCAATTGAGTTTCTTCGGCATCGCCAATATGATACTCACGCAAAAATAAATATTTTTTTTAAGGTAATTCATGCAGCTCCATTAATGAAAGGCATACCGACGAGCGAGGAACAAGTGAACCTGCTATTAAACGTCCAAGAGTTGTTCGAAGAATTGAAGACGTTATTGGAAGAAGAGACCAATGGCACGGAAACGTCGATTATAAACGATGTAGAAAAAATCGTTCGACGAGCCAAGGATCATTTAATGTTGGTCGAGGAGTTAGCATTAACAAGTAAATATCGATAGATCAATTTAATTCCAGCGACACCTACCAGAACTAGCATAAATCGGGAAAGCATGATTATGGCCCGTTTGATGACTGTTGTTTCTTATTTGTGCTTTGAACTGCACTGGATGATTCCAAAATCTAAATTAAAACATCAAAGAATAGTTCTGATTTAATTGTAACCGTTTTCTTTTTCATTGGGGATGTGCATCAAAGTTCCATAAGTGTTTGTCTCGAGTCTAGACAATTGAAAAAAAAAACCTATTACATGAGAACTTTTTAATAAATCCAATTGATTGATGGACAATTTAATGGTCACGGCGAATAAGTTGTTAGGTATAAAATCATATTTTTGCAGGGCAGCACTTTTTTAACTTTGAAACTATTTCTGTAAATAAACATACAGTATTTGAGAGAAAAAAATCTTTGTGATATTAATGTAACTCCAGTAACATACAAATTGGCAGTTACAAGCACTTTCACATTATGCAAAGGGCTTAGAAGGATGTTGCGCGGTGTATTAACTCATTTTGGCTACTTTGCGACTTAACAACTTATTCCCCGTGACCACACAAATAATAATTTTCAATTCGTTGAAATCACAAGTTTTTAAAGGGTTTTGAAATTAAGAATTATCCCGATGACCTGTGAGGCATTTAATTTCAAAACGGTACTCATTTCCGTTGACAGCAATTTAAAGCGTCTACGAAATGGTTTAGTTTGAAGTTAGCAAAATTATTGTGATTTCGCATGCGTAACAAGCATTTGGGTTTTGCCTGTGAGGGTCACATTAACTTACTCTCCACTGTAAAACCAATTGCTTGATTAAATATGTAGAAATTTCAGAACTGTCGCATTCGGAAGCATCAAACTCGGTAAGCATATTCGACGTTAAACCGGAAATCGATCGATTAACGCGATCGAGTATCGAACAATTGTCTGGTTGCGTGAACGGCACGAGGAAAGAAACGGAGGAGACGACGAGAAGAATCGAAGAAGTAACGGCGAGAGCATTCAACGGAACCGGACTGTTGATAGATTCGTTGTCGACGTGCGCCAAGAAGACGGCGTTTAATTTGCTGAACTGTTACAAGGACGTCATACAGCATGAGGTCCTTCCCGTGAAGAGACTGATGGCGTCCGCAATTAGGGCGCACAAAGACGGTCACTCGGAGTACATTCGATTACGAAACACCGCGAACGACTTTGTCGATGCGATCGTCGAAGAGCACGACATCAAAGTGGCGTACATCTTGAATAAGTACATTGTTAATTCGAAGCCATAGATTGGATTGTGTTCCAATAATAAATTATATGTATGTCACAGCTGTATTACTTTTATAAGGAATAAATCTAGTAAAAGGATGTTTTCTTGTTGTTTAATGCGTTTCTACCACTATTATATCCGTATTGCTGAGAGATAAAATTAAGTATTTTTCAAAGCTAAAGAATTCTCTCCTCAAATAAATACAAGATCTTTTTAATGTTTAACAAATTCCATATTAGATTAAGGAAAAAAAAGAAGAAAAAGTTTTTGAAGTATTTCAGTCGTATCACAATACTCGGTTAATAAAATATGTTATAATGTTCGAAGTTGTTAGCCACGAGTAAAATTGTAGAAAGTGGTCAATGAAAAAAAAACGAAAAATCTATACTAAAATTGCTCCTGGAGTATTTATACGGAGTAAAATGTTTGTTGAAACTGCATTGCTTAGTGTGAAGCATTCAAAAGTTCATTCTGATGGCT
The DNA here is from genome assembly GCA_963695495.1 of Hololepta plana. Classification (NCBI taxonomy): domain Eukaryota; kingdom Metazoa; phylum Arthropoda; class Insecta; order Coleoptera; family Histeridae; genus Hololepta; species Hololepta plana. The sequence goes on along the minus strand of OY968832.1, from coordinate 6,100,093 downwards.
TTTAAATCCATTTAAAGATGCTATGTGAAATTGATTAGTAAATACATTTATAAATTGAAAGGACAAATAATTACTTCTCAAATCAGTATTGTCATTACTTTGAAGATGAACTTCATAATTAACAAGAGATCGTTAACGGAGCATGATAAATTTAATTTAACAGGCCAATGTGCAAATAGTTGCCCTCATCATTTTGGTACCTCTTCCATTGTAATCAGTGTTAATAAAGATGTTGAACGTTGGTAGCGAGTACAATTGACAAAGTGCATGTTAATTTTGTAACTATTTAATTACTTTGTAGGCAAAAATGCAATTATGATATAATTTAACACTTTCAAATAGAAACTTATACGTACTTGCAGTGTAATTGAAAAGTTTTAATTACAATAGTTTTTTCGCCAAACGTTTAAGATTTGTACATACTTTTATTATTTAGTTATAATCCTTCAGTAAAAGTTCTTTCTCGTAAATTTAACATTGGAATATTACTAAAATATTTATTAAATAAATTGTTTTTAAGATTTCCTCGAGGCAACTTTTTAATAAATTTCTCGTTGAATACTTTTTAATTTTTAATCTAAAATTCTTCATAAATGTGCAGAATAAATAATGAAGGGATGCAAAAAATCGCTTTTTTAAATTAAAACAAATATTCCTAGATTTGGAATTATGTTAAGACCGACGAAATAAACTAAAATTTAATATGAAAATTCTCTAGTAATCGATTCTTGTTGAAATTAATCTTTACCACATTATTATTTACAATTGCAATTAATTAATGGTAAAAGCCTTTTAAGCTAATATCGCTCCAAGATAATATTTCAGACGGGTATCAAATCACTTTATTTAAGTACATATAAACTATAAAGATAGATTCATCGAATAATTCATGGGTATCAAATCCACACTCACCGGCAGCTTGGAATTGTTACTCCTGATAGCGAAGACACCGACGGGAAATAGTCCGTACTCGTCTTGGCGTCCCGATAATAATTTCCTAGCGATAAGTGTATAATTTCCTTCGGCATCACCATTCTCATCCATATAAACCATGTATCTGACGGAAAAATATATTAGCATAAAGTATATTTATAGTGGGTTAACATGATACACATGCCTGCGAATGAAACGAATTTCGCTCCATATTTTTGGACAAGGGTATAATACAAAGTTACAGGTTGTTTATTATAAGCAAAATGTTGTTTCGATTTTTCATAAAATAACATTCCACTTTGCATATTTTGCCATCTATGAAAATAAAACATATATTTCCTTTGAATAATTTATAAAACAAAATTTGATTTTTACTGTAGCAAAAAAATTAAATAACCAGACTACTAAACTAAACTAAGCTTCATATTTAATAATAAAATGGAACCTTTTATTCATAATTAAACAACAAGCTATATTGCAGGATTTATTCCTTTCCGAAAATCATTCACCAAATTTTTAATTAACTTTTTAAAGAAATTTTACTTGTGACTGCCAAATTGCGAATTTGCTGTGGATTGATCAAATTGTTATTACGAGGCGGTATGACCCAGATATTAAGGAGCAGTTCAAACACTTGGTTCTCCACGACCCAAAAAAATCCTTGTTCAAAAATCGACTGGCAAGATACTTGCTTCAGTTTTCCAGGACGAAGATGGGATCATTCTGACAGATTATTTGGAACGGGCTAAAACTATCACGGGTGCACATTGTACTGAGGACTGTTAAAGGGGATTATTATGTTGAATAAATAAAACTTTGTGTTGAAACATTGCGGCGTTTCATGTGGTAGAGACAAAGCACTTATCCAAAACCCACTCGCATAACAAAACAAACAATGCATCAGGATTGTTTTGAAAATTGTTTCAATGTTTCGATATGAGTGATTGGGAAAAATATTATATTGTCACGTGATTCAAATTCAAAATATTAATTGAATATGATACTTTAGTTAACGTTGACTGTGAAAATTATTGTGAGATCAATAATGGAAATGTCTTTGTGTAAAAAGCATTATCCAAACAAAATAAAATGTCATTTGTAATAAGTTAAAATTGATCTTTTAAACTACAAATTCAAAATTTCGAAACTGTACAATTAAGGTTCGTGTAGAAGTATGAGAAAAATGTAATAAATTTCGTAAATCTTTCGATGATTGGACCAAATGAAAACATTAAAAAGGGACTTTAGTAATAAAATAAATTGTTACTGCTGAGCACAATAATAGCCGATAAGCTAAAACCCTGTATAGTCGAAATTGGCAACTGCGAAATTCCAGTAGAAATAAAAAGGCAAAAATATACAAACAGATGGTAAATACTGGAATTTTCAAATAATCTTTTACATAATATATAGTAATAGTATAAATGCTGCTAGTGAACAAAATGGGACGTAATAAGCGTTCGTAAGCAAAGTCAAGTATTTTATTGACAGAAGCACAAGAAAAAGAATCTAAGTTAAAAAACAAAGCGAGCCAAACGAATAATAGTATTTGTGAGAATCGAAATGTTTGGTTTCGCTAAAGTAGTTAAATGCTTTCAAATGGTTAATTATTTGCATGGTTTTAGCTTTGGTTTGAACCAAAAGCGAATTGTGTAATTGTTTGCGATTATTAGTGATAACGATGACAAAATTTATAATTCCAACGATTATAAATACGTTATGACTTGATTAATTACTTTATGTAATGCAAGGCGTTTTATCACTAACCACATGATGAAAATAAATGGCAACGATCATCCATTATTCCACATTATGAATATGCATTTATTATATACAATTATGGCATGCAAAATTTAAATTGAGCCCGGAGTTTTCCATGTTTCTTAACGAAAAATGGGTCACTTTAATTGAATTTGTTCTATCAATTCTGTGATCACATGCACATTTTCCAAACGAATGACAATTTAAATTAAAATTTGCGAACGAAATCGTTGTGTCTGTAACATGAGAATTCTTGCTATAATAAATAAAAATAAAAATTCTACGTTTTGAGAATAACGCTTATTAGAAACGAGAGGAAAATTGTTAAAATTGTTTTGTAAATAATTAGAAAGAAAAATTAAATATAATTTTCATCGAAACAATAAAACTCACCCCATTGCGCTCTTGTATTGCGTTTCTTTCATGTAATTAATAACGGCCGTACCATTATAAGGATCCTCGTTAGCGTCGAGAACTTTTAATAGAGCCCTTGCATAGAGGTGCACGGCGTCGTACAAATAAGCGGCTTCCGGTCTTATCTAGAACAGTTTAAAAAGAACAAGAAGCGATAGAAGACAACAGCGGCGAAACAGAGGCAGCCTAACTTCCATAATTTTAAAAAGTACCAACTCTAATCTTCATCTCCTTTTTCTTTTCTTCTTTTTTTGATTGTTTGTGCAAAGAAGGCGTTCGAAATGGTCGCAGTTATAGTTTGCCATTTTCATTTACCGTTTCTACCAACTTGTTTAGCCAAAAGTTTTTTGATCATTGCCCTAAGTTTAGTTTTCGCAATGAGATCAATAGTTAACGCGAGTTATCATGAAGTTAAATGGAGTTCATATACTAATTAGTAAGCTTTGGGATTAGCAAATATTGACTGCTAAAATAATTTCGCTTGATTTCTAGACGATTGTACATTCGAGAAAATGTATAAGTTATCATAAGAAGCTACTAATCTTCATTTTCTGTAAACACAAATCTAAGAAGCAAAAATTAATGTTTGGTTGTTATATTTCAGAAGACAATTAGCAAAATGTTTTTTTTTTAAGTTATGGGCAACAGTCTGATATCATCCTACTTGAATTATTTTGAACAAGAAATTACGGTTTCTTTTTGGTGCTTTTGCAAGTCGACAATTTAAAATGATAAAATCGTTAATTCTAATTAGTGAAGAATATTTTAGAGCCCAATTAACAGAGCCTTAATAATTACTGCACATGCGCAGCTACTCAATAATTCGCTCTACTTATAAAAAGTGCAATAACGAATTGCGATTCAAAATTAAAAAAATCACTGCTAAGTAATTCTCTTACATCACATTAATTCGAAGGTTTCTAAGACATTCTTTGTACCATATATGAAGGTTGAAACATCATAGCAACCTCATATATTGAAATTTCTTGTACAGTGGGATGTAGATGATTTGAGTTATATTTTGAACCAATATTGAAGAACATAAACTCCAATACTCACTGTACTTACACCTATGGTAATAAAAAATATATTCTTGAAAATGTTTCGTCATTGAATTCCAACTATTACTAACTACAATCGTTTGAATTTGCAGATGAATATTAGCTTACTTCAAGCTGCCAAGAATTACAATTAGAATTTAATATTGGGGATCGTAGTGCAATAGCAATGTGCGATTAATAAAGCAAACGAAACTTACTCTTTTAATACCGCCGACCGGTACCAACGGGTTCGGATAACTGAATGGCGGCACTTCCATATATTTGTTGACCAACGTCGAGAAGTTCTCGAATCCAACAGGACTCGACGGTACGATACCTAAATAGCTGCGGAACGCGCGTTGCGCGACCGGTTCGACGCGATCGCGTAGAAGAGCGCGAAAATATTTGGTCGGATTCTCTTCGTCGTACTGCTCGATATCCACGCCGACGACAAAGTATTCGCCTGGAATATGTAATAATAATACGACAAAACGAACTTTAATCAAAATGTTTCAATGGAAAGCTTTATTCAAAAGACGATGATGATGATGATGTTATTAATTATAATAACCTATTGTTTAATACATGATATAATTAAAGTTGTTGTGAAATACGAGGGTGGTTTGCTAAATAACTTGTTTTGATAAATATTAAATGACAACAGACAACAATTTCGGTTTGAACGACTATCTAATTTTTCAATCTGGTCCTTTCGAAGTCCAAAGCACTTGTGCCAGCGTTCCGCAAGCTTTCTGATTTTTTGCAGAAGTGGATTTCTTCAAGACCTTCACAACACTCAATTACGCTCTCTATCGCCTATTACTTTGAGCAAATCTCTTTTGGCCAGTAATAATTGGAGTATCGTGAGCAGATTCTTACTGTGGTACTAATTCAGTGGCTTAAGTCTCTGCTGCAGCCTTTTTTTTTTCTTCTGCGTGTTACGGCTGAAATCGATGTGTTGTCGTGGTGAAATCTCGTTTTTGCATTGGGAATAATGTGAAGCTCGGCACCCATCTTTCGCAAGACTTTTTAGTGTACAATTCATTATGCAAAATAAAATAAATGTGTTCATTTCAGGTGCTCACGGCTTCTACTATCTCGCCCAATATCTATCGCTTATTAGTGAAGACCATTTCATTGACTTCATTATTGGTTTCAATCGTGACTACTATTTTTGAACCTCTAGGAACCTCTTGTACCGGTTTAAAACTCGTTTACACAAACATAAACGGTTTCATTAGAAGAACATGAATCACCCAAGTGGACAGAATACGTTCATGGATTTCATTTGCTGTTGTCGCACCCAAAAACGCAGAATTAAATAACATTTCGAATTCCAATTTTAACCGCTTTGTTTATCACTCGATACAAAATTCGATTTTCTTGACCAACCTAGGTGTATGTAGCCCCTTAAGCAACTTACTATTACGAGAATTACTTGAAAAATTGAATTTGTCACTTAAAAAGATGAAATTTTATGACTACATCGAAATCTTTTCTTATTCCCTACTATAACTAAATAAAACATGTTATATATCAAACCGCCATCATGCATCTTATTATTATGGAACGAGAATTTACATTTCCTGTCGTTTTCTCTTTGCGGTGCACTCTTACATTTAGCCATTTACAACAGGAATGCCATTTGCATCATACAAAGCGATGTTTCGCAAATAAAGGTAGATTTATTAACGACAACGGCGAAGAAAATAAAAGACCTACAGAGTGATAAGCAACAAAAGGAAAAATGATATTTTAAATTAAGTGCCCTGAATTATTTTGTTACGTGTTTTATACGATTACAAATGTTAAAGGTGAGCTGTATTTGTAAGAAGAAAATAATTTGTAAATACAAGAATAAAAGCAAAGTCATAAATAAATAGGTATTAAGCTTTGATACACGAGTTGTTCTGAAAGTTATGGGAAACTTGTAATATTAACCATCTGTAGCAAATTGTTGACGAATTAATTTTCAATGGCTTTCTGTTTGGTTATTAATAAAATTTATTTATGGACATTTTTTGAAGTTGTATACATTTTGTATCATTCATTTTAAACATGCATGACTGTTCTTGTACTATTTATTTGACCGTTTTCAGATAATTTAAAACGAATCTTCTCACACAGTTCACAGTAACTGCATGTTGATCCTTGTTTGGAGGTAAAGACTTTCTAAGGTTTAATTTCATGCCGTTTATATTAAGAGACAACAGGCGTTTAATAAATTTTTGTTGCTTTTGTGAGGGAGTATTCATACCTACTTAGCATGAGCGGCTTCTAGTAAGGAAAAGTGAACATGGTCGCTGTGGTTCAACTATGATGTTCTATAAATAAGTTATGAAAGGTTGACATCCATAAGTAGAACGGTGACCGAAGTTTTTAAATTTTTGAAAACATCATGGATCTGAGGAAAAGATAGAATTTGAAAAAATCGAATTGCGGCCAAAGAAATTTGCCGCCGTTTTACATAAGATTTCTCAGACTTTTTTGATTGGCTTGTTACTATGGACAAAACATAACTATGACCCAGAGATTAAAGAGCAGCCCAGTGGAAGCATTTTAGTTCTTCGCGATCCAAAAAAATCCTTGTGCAAAAATCGGCTGGCAAGATTTTTGCTTCAGTTTTCTGCGACAATGATGGAATAACTTATTTAAAACGCGGTAAAACTATCACGGGATCAGAGTTGCTAACTGAAGTACGGACGCAGTGTGCACTTTTTGCAAGACAACCCTTCTGCTCACAAGTCCTTGGTCTTGAATTGGTTCACTACTTGTCCTATTCCCCGGATATATTACAGCATCGTCAGGCTATTGATTCTTCCCAAAAGTCAAAAACATTTGAAAGATAATGTGCCGTTGAAAAATGGTTTGCAGACCAAGACAAAGATTTTTTTAATGGTTTAGAATTACCTTATGAACGTTTTGCTAAATGTATGTCTGAAAGTCTTATGTTGAATAAATTAAATATTGTTTTGAAACATTGCGGCGTTTTATATGGTAAGCTAAGTACTTAAATATAAAATACAAAAACTTTCAGAAAGTCCCATGTAAGTTTACACATCGGTGGAATAGAAATCATTAATACCCTTTATGGCGTACAGTGTAATTGAGTGTGAATCAAATAGGTAAAAAAAAAGAAGAAAAATATTTATCTCTTACCGTTATCGAATAGTTTGCGTTCCTCCATCGCTATCATTAATCCCAGATGCTCGTCTTGATTACCGAGAATTACATAAACTGAAATCGATTGTTAATTATCTGTGATGAAACCATCGCGTTTGCGTATTTCATTTTCGCGCTCACACTCACTCTCTCCTTGTTTTGTTTAAAATTGCAACTGTTGCCATCATCATCAATCTATTGAATAGACCAAATCAAAAAGTATCGATTGACAGGTGTTATGATAATACTGGACGTATTTTGATCTTATCAATAAATCACAATCGTGTTTTCGTTAAAAAATATTACGTCCTGTAGACAGGGTGTTCAAGAAAAAGTGTCACAAACTTTAAGGGGAAGCAGAAAAGTCTTAATGAACATGGGACCGCAAATGGGAGTTTTCGAAGATACGGAGGATTGAACTTTTTTGTAGCATATCTTCGCTTTTTTCATTCAAAAACTTGCATTTTCGTGTCGTAGTTAACAGAGGCCTGTCATACATAGACTTTGCAGTTAATATTAAGTCTATTGTGAGAATTTTCAAATTTTTCTCTAATTCTAAATTAGCCGACAAGTATTTCATTTCTGGCTGTGCTAATAGAAAATGCTAAAGAAACGCTACATGTTTTTGTTGACGTTGATCCCAATCGTCAGATTCCTCAGGTCGTCTTCTTAGAGAACATGTACACAGAATTTTTGAAGGAAGATGCTTAGGAAGAAGTGGACCTGTACCATGATCTGCAAGATCGCCAGATTTAAACCCTCTAATTTTTTTTTCGGAGATATTTGAAAAGTTTAGTTTATGCTACGCTTGCAAATGACCTCCAAGAACTGAAACGACGAATAGTTCGAGGATGGCACCGAATTAATGCCAATGCTTGATTGCCAATGATTTTCGAAAGAGTTCGAAGGTCGTGGCTGCCGTGATATGAAAGCAGGACATTTTGAACATCTTATTTGAGTTGTTTTTCCTTTGCTTTTTTTCATAGATTGCATTGTTTGTAAGTAGTTGTAAATAATATAAAAGTTGCAAAGTGTTTCGTTTCGTTGTTTTGGGTCATATTATCACCTCTTAATGATCGTGACACTTTTCTTTTAACGCCGTGTGTATATTAATTTAAATGTATCATTTAATTTAATTAATTAAACACAAATTTTATTATGATTCCTGAAAATGATATTACTTTAAAATGTCATTCTGTTACGAATTATTTGGTCTTTAGTGCTATTACGTGCTTAACTGAATTTATATGCGTTGCGATACTACAGGAGAATCTTGGCACAAGAATGATTGTTCTTAATTATATACCAGAGTAAACCGTAAAATTGTTCAAGGTGCTAAAGTTCTCTGCTTAGAATTGTTAACTAATTCAGAAGTCTAGTTGTCTTTCATACCCGTAATGAAAATAAGGTTACACATCTTTATCTTGGAAATTGATGTGAGTTACATGTTAAAATAGTCTTTCTTAATTTTAAGCATTCTTCATGTTTCCTATACGTAGCGGCAGTATTAATGTTTTAGAAAATATTGTTTGGTTTACTTTCAGCATGCTAAATATTATGTATTAAATTGTATTGCATATATTTCAATTGAACCACAAATGCAGATCACATTGTAATAATGGAGTCATTTCATTTTTCATATTCAAATATCTACGCAGATTAATGAAAGTTTTCTCTCTGAAACATTCTTTATATGTAATAGAGAGTTTACTCTTGCTAATATTTTCAGTCAAATAAAGAAATATTATGAAGATTTATACGCGACGTGCCCTTTATACATTCAATTCGCGACATTTTGCAACAAAAGTTTATTGCAGCAATGTCTATTTACATTGTTCATACTTAATTTTATTTGTTCACCAACAACGTTTGACTTTCAGACGAATCATGCAGTAATATTGAAATATTGTATTTTTTCATTTACTTGTAAACACATATATTATAGGACAAACAGTAAGTTTATAATATTATCAGGAAAATACATTAAGAATCGTTGGATGAGTATGATAAATTTATTTTATGAAAGTTTTAAAGCTCTCTCGCGCTGTCATTTTGCAAGTTTTAATTACTTCACGTAATGTGTTATCATGATTTTCGTGTGGCATTTGAAAGAATTAAATGAACCAGAAGGCATCAACATTTAATGGCAAGACTTTTATGCTGATAAATAGACATGAAAAATTACTGTCCTCTTTGCTTTTTATAGAATTATCATCCTTCTCTTTTAAACTCACGATACTCTTGTACACTAAGAAATATTTTCTCTATATCCTTCTAATCATATTTCATATTCTTAAAAGAGCTTTTGCAACAACAACAAAAAACAGGAGACGAGGAACGTGATCGCAATTTTGACATAAAAATTAATTACCACACGACAAATTTGTTCGCGATATTTGTACAGTAAAGTCAATTCGATGACCGTGACGAAATTAAAGGATAATTAATTATTTCGTGCAATTATTTTCTTTGTCTTTTGTATCAGTTTTGGATAATGGAAAATTCACTTACTGCGCGTCTCGTGGCAAGTGTCTTCGATAATTTGATTGAACGGGTTTTCCGTGTAACCGATGTGATACGTGTCGTTCCAGGACCGCGTGGATATAACGGTGATGCCCGCCGATTTTAACGATTCCATCACGATTCTGGCAATATTCTCGAATTCGAAATCTTCATTTTTCAAATACAACAACACTACCTGAAAACAAAATGTAAGGCACGAACACATTCGCAAGCTATTACACCTACAGTTAGGGCAAATCGAAAACAACTATTGTTTCTTCCTCTTGCAATAGGGAACACTACATTAAAATTCATTACTGATAATGACGATAAACAAAAGTTTTCGGGGAGGTAAACATTTGAATTTGTTTAATTTTGGAGAAAATGTATTTATAATGAATTTTATTGATATTGATATGTTTTTCTTAAACGATATTTATTCGTTTTTAATTAACTTAATCGGATGGTAATGTTCGTCATTCCGAAATAATATTTTTCAAAATAATACTTTTTAAAACAATTTAATATTAATTGAACCAAACAATCAACCACAAAGGCTACTAGTTGAATATGTTGTAATATCTTGTGTATGAAGTGCTGCAATTTTAAATCACTTAAAATGAAGGTGAATACCTTTTCTTGGTAATATGAATTAAATATCCTTTGCAAAGCAATGAATCAGACCCATAACACAAAATCATCTGTAATTTTTCACGCAAATTATTGCGAACACAGTAAAAAAATTTTTCCTTAAATTCTTTTATAATTAATAAGTTGCACTTTCAATGCCTAATTGCTGTTTTCAAAAAATATCTGCACTTTGTCTCAAAATTAATGTAAAATGTGTTGCCTACTGAAAACAATCTGTCGTTAAATCCATTTTCCTTAATTGTACGTGTAATATCGACATAGAGCGAATTCGAATTAATTAAACTCACGTGAGTCCAATTAAACTGGACAAGAACCGATGCGACGGATTTGGAGATTTGCGTGTCGGGCGGCCGCGTCCTCGCAAACGTCGGATATTTCTTCTTGTCGGACGTGTCGTAATACGTGCAAAACTGTTGGCAAAATTGTAACGTTAATTAGCCATCGAATTAGAGAAGGAATTCTACGAACGCAAATGAATAACCACTCGTCTTATAAATCGCTTTTCTGTTTTACCATTTCTTTGATGTTAACTTTCGATAAGAAAACAAAAACCTAACGTTCAATCACGCGATATTCGCGTTAAATTTCGCATTTGCGAAAAAAAACATTGACCTACATCCATTGGAAAAGAAAATCAAAGAAAGTGGTGAACGGAAAAATTAAAAAAAAAATAGAAAATAACAATGAAGGAAATCACAACGGAAAAAGAAAATCCATTATAAATTGTGCGATATCTGAAATATGCACGCTGGACGTTGATTTATATGTATATGTATTAGATCGAACATAAATTTAGACGGCAGAAAATTGATGAAGAAAAGGAAAAAGTTATTAGTGGAGAAATTGGATAATAAAAGTATTATCAGATTTTAGACTTGATAATCCAGATTTCAACTCATTGTCTTACGAAACTATACCAAAGTAAACATATTTCTATTCATGATGAACAAGCAAATAAGAGAGATTTAAAAGAAAATTCAAGCCAAAAGAAATAAAAATTGGTTTACAAATTTTAGGTGATTAGGAATACAAAAGAAAGAAAAAACTCTCCGGTCATCAGTGATTTTGTTTTCCCTTGCAATTTCTTTCCAACTCAACACCGATATTTGAGAACCTAAATATCGTTCCTATATTGACCGATTCGGGTAAATCATCAACGTAGGCATTCGTGCTGGTTATAAATTCCAAATCTGAAGTAAAATTTTGACGAGATTGAAATATTTCTAGCTTTGTGAATGAACTGAAATCCAATCGGCCAATTTAAGCGACTATGGCGCACGTGGACAGCAATTCAAAACCTAGATCATGTATTTTACCATTTCGATTATAAATGTAGCAAATGAATGAAGATTTTTCATAAAGCAATTGAAATTGAAGTAGGGACATATATTTTTCATTCTAACCTCGTACTTCGTTGGTGAAACCATACTTATGACAGGAAAATATTTACATGTATGTATGTGATTAATATTTAACAAAAGTAATACGGAAACTAGATGATATATTGCCCGAACTTTAAAGTGATTAGAAAATATGGATACGATTTTAAAAGTGAGTAAAAAAGCGTGCAAATTACAAGATTTAAAATGTCTTGCCTCTCTCACAATAAGCAATTAGAGTGTCACATCCCCAATCAAATAACCATGATGACAAAGTTTTACATAAAAAAGAACTAAAGACATTAAATATCATTCCACTTGGAAGAGCATATAAGTAATAGAGCGTTTATAGAAAATGTGGCATCTTTGATAAACGTATCCGATAATATTGTTATACCACCTTTACAATAAAACACAAATGGCAATAATGTAGCAGTCAGCTGGTCCTAACAGCGAGCTGTTTGTTCGCTCGAGTGCTTTCGTTGCAAGTCATCGTCCTGAAAGTGCATTTAAGTGAGCTTTCTCCATTTCATTCTGTCCCTTTTCACTTTTTCACTCTTACTGTGCAAAGCGAAACTTTTGTGTTAAATGAAGTGAAAACGCGATGGAAAGCATTGTTTTGTTTTCGTACAAAAAAGAAAAAGTCTTCGCCTTCTCTTTTCGGTTTCCGTAGTGGACTAAGTGGTACTTCCGCTTTAAGTCAGTGTATTATTTATTTAAAGTCATTACACTTACATAAGATATCATTGGTAAATTGAAAGCGGCCGCCATAAACGCCTCGTGCTGACAGGTTTCTTGCGGTCCGATGTAAACCGATACGTTGTTACGCCATAGATTGGCCGTTTTCAGGACGCTCACGCGTTCGTCGCCGTACGTCTCTTCGACGATCAGTTCGAGCCGATGGTCGCGTTTGTCTAGAACGTCGTTGTTCACCTGCTCGATCGCCAACGAGATCGCGCCGGAAATAGTTAGACCGGGCCGCGGATACTCCAAGTCGCCGTCTTCGCGTTGCGAACCGGTCAAATAGCCAATTCTAAATGTTTTCGAATTACACGATTCGATTATACTCGATAATATTGTTATCAACGGGATGACTATTAACATTGTTCTTCCTAAAAGATAAAGGAGAAAGTAAAAGAAGTTAATTACTATTTGTACTGCTTGAGGATTTTAAAATAAAATATTCGGCTTCGTAAGCCATACATTTTCACAAAAGTCGCTTAATTTATTAGGATAACTAAAACCATTGGAGTAAGTGGAATATGTTATATTCGCGAATAAAAGTAATTACTTTACGATAAATGTCTCGTTCTTGCAAAAATTACGAAAGGAAACAATATAAAGTATTATGTAAGCTTAATAAAGCGTGTCTGCTCAAAAGCTTATCAGCAACAGTAAAGTACAGCTGACAAAGTGTTACAGTTTCGGGTGCTGTGGACTACGGAGGAGTTGGCAATTTAAAATTCGTTGAAGAACCAAAATATGTATCTTAACATTCCAAAAAGGAAATTTAATAAACATAACTGAGAAATCTGGTATTACATACACATTTTATTTATACCAAGAAACCGATCCAAGAAACATAAAACTTTGAACGTACGTCTTATTATACCTGTCCAAAATGCATTGAAAGGGCTTCATAACATAAACCTAACCAATGGGATGACATTTCATTCGATATTAAGGAAAAGCTGATGGAATAACTTTCAAAGAGGTTTCCAGATATTATAAAGCATAAAGGAAATCCTATTCCAAAAATAATTTATTTTTTTTTCTTTGCTTTTTTATGTGTTTTAAGTTCAAATTCTCAGCATAGAAAATGTAATGCTTCTATGTCTTCATACATAATAAAGTGAATTAATCAATGGGGCGTCTCATAAAAAATTACAATTTTGCAAACACACCAATTAAACGCTAAACGTTTCTAATTGCCCCAAGAGGTCATTTCGAGGGAAAGTCGATGTTATCCTTTTTGGAACTACGAAGGTATAAGCGACCATGAGTAATGTACCCAATTGGACTTTCAATCACAACTGAAAAAAACGCACACGAAATTGACGGAGCGTTGCCCAGTTTTGGCTTATCGAAAGCAAGATTTGTATCAGGAAGAAAGCGTTTGTCGGACGTTACGTCCACGTGCACCATTGCTCAGCAAAGATGGCAATCTGTTATTATAAAACTTCGGACTATGAGCTGAATAAGGAATAACTTCGGCCGTAACGAGGTCGTTGAATTTCTCCTTCGTTTGCCCTGCCGTTGTGTGATTTAACGTTGTCTTACTCCAAAAGTACGCATTTGTGATTCATCAATGTCGAGTATTTCCTCTCCAACTCCGCATGCATTCTGTTGAGTTGTGCACAGTGATAAATTTGTTATTGCAAACAAAATTATAGCGCAACATTTAAACTCTGTTTTAAACTTGCAAAAATATTTACCATGATAATTCCAAATGATGAAATATGTTCATGGTGATGATCATGCATCTTGTGCACGTAACTTACGATTGGTGTAATCGCTCCAAGACTAAAACATCAGTGGCGAAAATAACATTGAGAAAGTGCACAAATTCATCAGGTACGACAAAATATCTTCAGGGAGATGCTGCTCTCGAGATGACAGTACTTAAGTTCCTCCAAAGCGAAGGAAAAGGTTGCCCGACAACTGAGTAGGTATTTTTCTTGAACTACAAACCAAAAAGGATTTTTTTCATAAAATATAATAGCAAGAAAATGGATTAGTAGTTATGAAAGTTGTCCGTTACAATTGTTTTTTACTTTATAATTTATATGAAACTTTTTTCACGAAATAACATTTTTCTTGTTTGCGTTTTAAATATGTATGTGTGTGAATTTAACACGTAAAAAACTTTTTCCCCATTCCTTTCTTTTTCAGATTTATCCATTTCGCGCAGCATGGCTTATTAGTCAAATTACAACAATTATTGCGAATTTTCAAACTGATACTACCCAATGGCAACTTGTTAATTTGTTATAAATATTTCATCTAAGGATATACCGTCTTTGCAGAAAATACCTTGTAGTAAAACTTATTGGAAAGTGCTAGTTTTACTTTATTTCGACTTAACTTTAATTTTTAATCGACGTATGCACCTGAAAGTTATTTCAACTCGTATAAACTCTTATCAATATTATTTCTGCTTCTGACGAGAAAAAATATTTCATTTTATTTTATCATATTTGTTAACATCTTCTCCAAATTTGTTCTCATTTTATTGAAATTTATTGTTACTTAAACTAATTATGGTGCTTTCAACAATCTTTAATATGAAATTGATTATATGAGCATTTTCCTTCTTCATTTACATTTCAATTGCATAGAATATTAATTCTAAAATTATTCGTTTGCAATACTAGAAATCCCTTATTTGTCATACAACATAAATAACAATGAATAATTTAAGTATTTAAATCATATATGATTTAACATTTTGTTCAAAGAGCACTTTTCTTCTATTTTTCACGTAAGAGTGAAGCTTAACACGTGGATATATGCCATTCGAAATGTCAATAAAACATAGTAATTTTGTTTTAAATTAATGGTTCTGGCAGTCTGTCATTACAGAAGGCCACAGAAGTGTACAAAAAAAAATAAGGGTTAAAGTAAAACTAGGATTAGAAAATTTGCTTATTGATTAAGTTATCGATAAAAGATTGTTTGTCTAATCTCAGGGTTATTTTCGCAGGCGTTAAGTTAAAAATTGGTGCATCTTACGGTGCAGTTATTAAACACAACTTCGGGGCCTATTAATTGAATTACTTTATAAAAACATAAGCTTAAACTGCTTAAAACAGTGTGTACGAGTAAAGCTTCTAGATAAACCTTGCAATATCTGCGTTAAACTATTGTTCATATTTAACAGACCATTTTTTTCTAGCTGAGAATAAATAATACCACAATTTCATGATTCTGTCAATAATTTTCTCTTCATTGTTCTGAAATAGCGCTGATTCAATATTATTGTTTGTATTTAAATTCTTGTGAAAATGTATTCCCATATAAATTTACATATTTTGGAATTTTATTGCAACATAAATTTTAATTTATTTTATTTCATTAACTATTTCTATAAGTGTCATAAGTACATGTTACTTGGATTCTTGATTATGCAAAAGAAGTTTTATCCCGACTGATGTCCGCCTCTCTTTATATCACTTAGAAGAAATGAATTTAATCACAATTCACTCCTAAACTAAATATAATCAATTTGAATAAAGTTCTCTTGGCAAAATTGCTCAATAAAAGTACTGAATAACAAATTTACGAAAAGAACCTTGGCATTTATTATATTTTGATCAATATATTTAGTTAGCTTTAAGAGACAATCGTTTGCAATTTAGTTATAATTTTTGTTTGCAAAATATTGCTTCGTTCGCAAAACCCAGTAAATCGTATTTAATTGGACAGTTTCCTGTGACGATAACAACGAATTTCACTCCTATCACCTTACCTACTTTAATTAAGCACAATTGTTACTGTGCAAATTAGTTTTCGCATTTAATTAACACGCATATACAAATCAGCGGAACGAATTATTTTTTAATTTCGCACATTGTTTCATTTAATGTGGAAAGTCGCTATATGACACCAATTTCTAATAAATTTTGTATAATGATAATAAATTGAATCATTCATTCCTTTATTTGTTTTCACTATGAAGTTATTATTCGAGCACATGCAAAATCGATAGGACTCCTCATCTCCGTCATTTCTCTTCTTTACTTATTAGATGCAGATTATTAAATTCGTTTAAATTTGATCTTTCTCTTTTTTGTAATTCATGCAATTAAAAATTGTCCCCGAATCAAATGAGAAGACGAGAAAAAGATAATTTGATTAGCTTTGTTTGAAAGAGATATGAAAAGGAAAATCATAAAATAGCAGGTAACAACCAGGAACGAGCGAAGCATATTTGCTTTAATGACGTGAATTAACATTTTCATTCAAATTTTTTCCAATTTACTTTTTGCCTGAGTTTCTTGTTCGTATATTGTAAACAATTTGATTTTTAAAGCGTGTTTTATAGAAACAAAGCAAAAAATTAACAAATTAGGCCATGCATATTACTTTTAAAATTTTCTTTGTTTGTAGCATATACAGTTCTAGTTTGATAAACAAAGTGATGGTGGTCCGTATACGAAAATTATCTTTATCATAACATCATTATTCAAATGAAAACTTAATTTGCTTTAAGTTTGATTAATTATCGGGAGAATGTTAATTAATTGATTAATCAATTCACCATTGATGCATCGACGTCGTCGGTTTATAATGTGAAATTTATTATCACTAAATTTTAGAACATATTAAACTTTAAAACCTACTTCTTTTCTCGTAATCATAAATTACATAGTATAGTTGGCAATAAATTCCTTTTAAAGTGTACCACTAAGACGGTAATAATGGTGCACAAACTTATTTCGAACTCATACATCACAAGGCATTATTATATTACAAATTTAATAATGAGGGCATCGTTCATAACTTACGAGACAAAACAATGCAATAAAAAGGTTTAGCCGCATTTGGATGTGCAAAAAACTTGGCTAACATTCATTACGAAATGCTTAAAATTATCATTCACGATATTGCTACCTTGTGGCAAATCCTCGTCCTTCTTGGTCACACGGTATTTTTCATGTTTTAATTTAATACGAAGGATCACAAAGATAGAAGAAAAAATTAGATTCTCGCAGAAGTGAGATAAAGTGTATAAAGTTTTATTGGCTTTAGACTTTTATTAGTTCCCTCTATTTCATCCCAGAAATATTTTTATCTTCAGCAAAGTTTCTACTTGTTTCATTATAGATTATTGATAATGAAATAGTGCCATTTGGAAAATTGATGATAATATTATTAGCGTCATCGAAATTGATTAAAATAAATCGGTTCTTTTCAAATTATTCATACTTTTTTATCGCGGTGATAATAAATTTGAAACGAATTGATTTGGTTTATTAAAGAACGGCATCAGTCAAACAAAAAATAAATCCGAAAAACTGTAGGATAATCCAAACCCATATTACAATTTCATTTACTTTTAACCTGAGCTGTAAAATAAAATTCCTTCTCGAAGCTTAAAGGTATTAACTGTTCTCATGAAACGTTATGAGGAAATGAGATTCTATTAAGTCGTCCGATGAGTAGGAAATAAAAAGCTTTTCCTCGCGCTCCTCCTCTTTCATCCATTGATTAAGAAATCTTCTATACACGAATTTCCTCTTTATTAATCCCTTTTAAAATCGCATCTACTGTCAGACAGAAAGGAGAAACGGATAGAACCATTCGAATTCGAATGAATTTCTTGCAATTCCATTTGTCCATTGCATTAATTTTATTTTCGGAAATTCTTATCAATTTCCATTCTTCCACTCGCCATCTATTTACTACCGCATAATTTATGCGAACCAGCAACAATCGCTAAAGTTTATGCGCATATCTTAGATTTGGGGGGCTGAAGTAATAATAATGATACGTGCCCCTCATGTCTATTGCATCTAGCAGAATGCAACGGGGTCAAGTGACCAAAGTAGGAAATCTCATAAATGGGCCAGCAACAACCGCTGCGATATCAACAATAACAACAACTTCCTCATAATAATAATATCAATGGGAACGAATCGACGATTTTGTTTTGCTTTTTGGCTTTCTTCGTCTCATAAAGATATAATTCAAAACAGTACGAACACGAAATTACACTTTATTTCGCTGCACGACGTCGACGACGACATTAATAATAATAAATATTAAGCGAGAGCGCCACTTTTTTGTTTCCTCTCCTCTCGAACTTGATAGTCTAATAACATAATAATCCATTAACATTATGCTCTTTATAACACGATTTTTGCTTCAGCATAATTTCCATGCCGTCGATGTAACTTTTAATGCAAGGACACTTGTCTAATGATTACCTCATTAAATCGCTCCTCATTTCCCTCCTGCACTTCTCTTCACACCGAGTGACAAACCATCCCATAAAACGATTATGCTAATTACGTCGATGAGGGATCGTCTTCTGATAAAAAAATCCATTGTTTGCCTTCGATTAATTGAGGGATTGGTTTTATTTTTACGGTACAGGACGAGCAAGAATATAATAAAAATTATAATAATAACTTGTTTACGAAAAAAATGAATTAGTAATATTTCCGCAGAATTTCACATAAACCTAAGAGTGAAATTTAGAAGAAATCTGTAGATAGCTCTCAATTGTAAGTTCGTAAAGAGAAAGAAGTTTCTGCTACAATTTAATAAAAAAATATTTCTTGAAAAATTAATTAAACAAAACTAAAAGTTTATTGTTGTACGGCAATTGCGTGCTTCAAAAATCGCTTTAAACTGAAATTACCTTCTCTATGGTTAGGTTATTAATTGATTTTTTTGTCTTATTCATTCGCTCACCAAAAGAAAATAGTTTTTGCGACGGAATGGTGCAGTTGCATAAACGTAAAAATTTAGAGCCATCAGAAAGTAAAGGATTTGAAGTAGGCATTAGATGTATAAGAACCGTCTGACGATTATTGATCAACAGATTACGAAATTTGTTGACTTTTGATGTTACTTTTACTTTTTGATCGCTCTGTATAACAGTATTGAAAGTTATGCTGAAATACAGGGTGTCAAAAAGTGTCACAAATTGTAAGGGTTGGTAATATGCAGAAAAGTCTTAATGAATATGGGCCGGAAATGGACGGTTTCGAAGATACGGAGTATTGAACTTTCTTGCAGCATATCTTCGTTAGATGGGTGCATAATTATTCGCCGTTTTTTAAAGCTATTTTATAGGCAGTTCACAACACAAAATTTTATGATAAACATATGATAAACTTATTGATAAAGGTCCAAATTATCATCCATTTCAATTGCAACCTCCTATTTGCTTGCTAGGTGGCCAATTCCACGTGTACAATAGAGCTAAAAATTTGCAGCTATGCATTCCCTTACATCGGTCACCAAGTATATAAAATATTGGTAGACTTTACCATTTTTTCAACGAACGATTTATATGGTCATCTGTGGGAATATTTTGTTTACTTGGTGACCGATGTAAAGGGATGCAAAGTTGCAAAAAGCTACAAAAAAGTTCAATCCTCCATATCTTCGAAACGGTCCATGTTCGGCTCGATTCTCCAAATCCGGCTCGAAGGACCAAATGTTTGGCTCGATTCTCCAAATCCGGCTCGAAGGACCAAATGTTCGGCTCGATTCTCCAAATCCGGCTCGAAGTACCAAATGTTCGGCTCGATTCTCCAAATCCGGTTCTTGAAGGACCAAATGTTCGCACCCGTTCTTGAGTACGAAGATTTTTGTTGTTCTTGATTCGAAGGACCAATGTGTAAAACTAACTTAACTTTATTTACATATATATATATATATATATATATTACAAATTGTACACTAATTTAATTAATTTAGTGACACGAAAAGGCACGACAACGACAGTGTTAACTATAACTTCTCGAGACGAAAAAATGAAGTCGATTGATTTTCAGTGCAAAGTTCTTATATTTATATGGGCACTTATCTCTCCCCTTCCAATTCGGGGAGAGTGTGCCCTTTGTGAGACAAAACTGCCCAAATCCAGATATTGTTGGCTGGCAGCTTTGTCTCAACAATATTAACATACAGTCATTCTCTTGTTGCGATGAACCTTCAATTTCGCGTTTGTTTCTTTCGATGTTTGAACAAACGGTTCATCGCAACAAGAAAGTCCGTCGATTGCTATTTCTTAGTTTGCTATTTACAATTCATTTTCAAAATGTACAAAGACTATATATAAACCAAAATGTACAAAGACTATCCATAAACCAAAATGTACAAAGACTATCCATAAACCAAAATGTACAAAGACTATCCATAAACCAAAATGTACAAAGACAACTCGCGATTCAATAACGCACAATGACTGTCCCTCACTAGCGCGTTAACAGTCCATTTCCGGACCCATGTTCATTAAGAATTTTCTGCTTATTTTGGGCCATATTATAACCCGTTAAAATTTGTGACACTTTTTTTAATACCCCATATAGTTTAACAAACATGTTTTGAGTCTGTGACTATATAACAGAATCGAAACAAAATGTCTTAGTCAGTATGATTTCATTAAGTCAAGTGACTTTTTCCAGTAGAGATACGTTTTTTGTTGTAATTAAAAAGTTATTAAAACGCCCTTTTGGGCTCATTTAATGTCACAAAGTCCACTGCATTCGCCGGAGCTGTTTCGATTGTTGAAATGTTACCACAAAAAGATCATTTTAATTTAATTTTTAATTTAGACAATGTAAAGAGATCACATATACTCAAATTAAGAAAATGCGATAAATGGTCCAACACAAAGACTTGATTTAGGGCTAAAAATTTGAGTTGTGCAAGCATTTATTATCTCCAATGCATGCACAATGAGCACAAAAAGGCATTCGAATCACCTTTTAATCGCTACAAAAACATATCTGGACTGTAGAAGAGTCACTTGGCCTAATTTTGCCAATTTAAAAATTCTATTTCGTCTCAAAACTTATTTGTCACACTGTGTATAAAATACTGATGACATTGCATGAGTTTTCTTAAAACAGCTACGTAGATTTCTTTCTTAATTGCCCTCGTAGTTTGCTTTCCATCATTAACTTCATGGCACATCTAAAACTGGAGGCTACATTAGTTTTATTTATTTGACAAATAGAATATTATTTATTGAATTCTCGACATATCAAAAGCATGTAATATGCATAAATTGGACGCAGATGCTGAAAAATAGACAACGCCACATCGATTACCTTAATTTAAGGACTCTCTCGGTATGTGTGTATGACATGGAAAATAATGACGGGTCTATTTTCATTCTATTATTTTATTTGCATATCAACAAATAAAAGCGTGTTGAGCCTTTTTTTGTAGAATAATTTATTTGTTTTACTCGTTTAAATATACGAATTATCAACTTTGGAGATTTGAATATTAGTATTGTTTAACATTATTAATGTACGAGTTTATAATTTTAACACACGTCTTAATTGTGGAACCAGGAAAATTGTAAATGGTTCCCACTGGTGAACGTGTGACACGAGACAATTTGAATCTTGGATTAATTTCATTTCTGCTACGTGTAGCTGGAGAGAGTTGACAAATTGCGAGATGTGAGTTTCTTAATTAGGAAATTGATTTACGTCTTGTTTCTTGAAATGAATAGTGTGGTTGATAGTTACAATATCAACAATATACATTTTGTTATGTGACTAATTCTTTCAATTTACTCTCTCGCACATGGTTTATAAATTAATTATATTTTATTGATATTTTAAATCACTTTAATTAATCATACTTAATAATTTTCAATTCGGAATTTAACTTTGATTTATATTGAAATTTTTTTTTTGCTTAAAGACAATTTTCAATCTTATTGCATATGTCAAAATGTATGAATGCTGGACACAAAATTACTAATAAAAATTAAGTTTATAATAATTACCGTTTTTTTCGCGTCTAAGGCGCCAACAATTCTGAGACGCACCCTAATCTTTCTTAGTTAGAAATGAGAAAAAGTCAAAAACTGAATAAAAACTTTACTATAAAAAAAATTCTTTATGGCAATAATTTCCATCAATAAAATATATACTTCCTTGTTCTTTATAAGAGCAACAATTAGCATAGTTTGATTAAAACGTCAAGGGAAAGTGGCTGTGTCCAATTGCCCATCAGCAAATTTGCACTAATAAGTCGTCACCGAATATAAGACACAGCATGAATTCAAAGACACCAAAATGTGAAAAAAAAGTGCGCCTGATATGCGACTAAATAGGGTATTTTATAACTCATATTCAATTATTTCCTGGTGAACAATGCATAAAAGGAGCTTAATTTTTGGTCGATATGATGTACGAAAGCAAAACGTTATGCAATCCGTAATTAATGGTAATCATTAATAATAAGAAATGTTCGACAATGACCCTGTCATATACAACAAAATGAGATCACATATTTTAATATTAATACGAATGGTACAGGTTCGAGTCATATTTTTGGTGCAATCAATAATCTTTTAAACGACCGGATATTGTTTTGAACTAAAAACTCGAGAGCGATTTGGCTAAACAAACAATAATCAGCACTGTTGGAGTACGAGGTTGTTCAGGTATGATCAGAACAACTTTTGACGATATAAATTAGGTTACATATAATGAAAAATAACTTCAGCGGTCAAATAAGTAAAGTGGACTGAAATATGAATGATTTAAGCATAAAGCAAATTGATTTATCAACTAAATGCTTCAATGTGGATGTCTCAAAGTAACCCTTGTTTTTAAAAGGTTGTAGGACAATAATACTGTGAATTCTGCAAAATTTCGAAACCATGTAATAGATTTGGATTGAACACAGTATGATAAAGAGCGTTACGTATTGAACAAATTATTCCTTTTTGCAACAGTACCTGATAAAATATTGCAAAATCAGTAAAAAGATTTGAATACAGATGAAACAAGCAAATCCTCTGACGCAGATTACAGAATCAAGCGAATTGTATCAAATATCGAAGAGATTTATTTATTTATTTGAGTAATAGTGCTTGGTTACATATTGCTTAAAAAGCATCAAACACAAAACCAACAACATGCCTTTTCTTTTAAACAATACTCAGCAGCATACTGCACAATGAACTGAAAGTGCATGAAATATCGAAGAGAAAAAAAAATTTATTTAGATAACATTATTGTTTGGTAACATATTGCAAAATCAGTGAAAACATCAAATACAAAAATAAGAGAATTGTCCTTTTAAACAACAATGCTTCGCATAATAAACTAAAGCAGCATTAAATAATGATTAGTACAAAATTATAAAAAACCTCAAATACAAAACAAACAACATAATTTTTGTTCTATTCAACAGCAAGAAATATGATTGATGGTTTTCCACCTAAAAAACTAACACACAAAATTCATTGTTTTCCATTCTTTGGGAAATGTTCAGATTATTTCCTTCCCAACGCGAGCATTAATTAATTAATTAATAGAGTATCAGTCAAAACGTATCTGACTTTTAAGTCCGCCCTCGTATCTATGTACATATTTCACAATCCAACATTTTAAAATTTATTCAACAGGGTTTGGATCAATGGATACCAAAGCATTAATTGGACTTACAAACGGTTGTTCTCTTCTATAAA
The DNA here is from genome assembly GCA_963695495.1 of Hololepta plana. Classification (NCBI taxonomy): domain Eukaryota; kingdom Metazoa; phylum Arthropoda; class Insecta; order Coleoptera; family Histeridae; genus Hololepta; species Hololepta plana. The sequence goes on along the minus strand of OY968832.1, from coordinate 6,076,073 downwards.
TATACCAAAAAAAAAGAAGATGCAAAGTTCAGTTTCAAATTAAATAATAGGAAACGTCAATTGCAATATTATGAAGTTTTCCCTTAGGCCTTTAGACTGGCTTAATAATTTATCATATTAGCAACAATTTAACAAGTGTCGATTTCCAACTGAACTATTACATAATTACTTTTGTCGAGCATATTGCATTATATTTCAGCGCTTCTGAACAAACTAACCATTTTCTCAGCATATTAATGGCCGCTATTAATTCTTGAACAATCTGCTCGTAAAGTATTCCTATAAGAATCCAGACTTCAAACACTTCGTAGAGGTTGTTAAAGTGAAAATGTAATTATTAAAATGAACTTCTTAAATTCCGTGGCAAGTGGACGGGGTATAAAGTTTCGGCACTGCTTTTTTTATATAAGAATGTTAGCAGAGCGAAACTGCCCGATAAAGGAGTCAACGGTATAGTAATAATAAAAGTTTTATATGCAAATGCATTCTACGAGCCACAAAAAAGACCAGCGAAAAGTTGGTGTTACATTTATGCAGAGCAAAAGGGAATTGGATTAGAGCGACGGAGATGTGACAATCAAACTTTTACCAGAGCATTTCAACAAAGTGAGTGTATCATCATGATATTACATTATTACTGTTATCAATTGTTGCAGAGTTACTTTGATGGGACCATTTTCAGAGTCTGTGTTAATGATATTATATTATGTTATAACGGTTGCTTTGATCGCTCTGTATATGTATATATACGTGGGTAGACGAAAAATAAACCCAAACTTTTTCTATTACATATTTGCTCCGCCCAAATCCTAGATTAAAAGGGCTATAATATACAACAGGATGCGACAAAATTTCTGTCAATTTCTTTGTCTACTTTAACAGTATGAAACTGATAGATAAACAAATTACACCTTGTTACCGACGAATAATGTTGCTCTTTGGATCAGTAAAAATTAGAATATTTTTTTTAAATTGATCCCGCCAGCCTCAAAACACTCAACCATGCCCTTTCAGAAAATACTGAAAGGGCTCACACATATTTTATTTGAAATCCCGTTCTAGACGTTCCTCAACACCATCTTCGGCACGTCCACTGTAGCGTATGATATCAGGCGCTTAATAATGGAGCATGTCATGTAGACCATCGAGCTGAGATCGTGTGTATTTGGAAGTCAAAGGCTCTTGTTTCAAACGCATTTCACAGCCAGTGATCGTTAAATTGGACGCTGATAGCCGACTGCATTAATCTTCAGGTATTTGTCAATAATTGGATTTGTTACTGGATATATTGATGGCAGAGAATTCGCGACCTTTCGACAACGAAGGTTTCGTGCTCCAGCAGAACTGGGTGCAGAGCCGTATTCTGCCGATTTTATGACCAAATTCGCCCTACGGCAATTCGATGGATATCGGAAAAACGGTAACTTACATTGGCTCCACTTACGATATCCTTCTCAGTAACTTTCGAAAGGGAGTGCATAAATGTGTTGAGGCCAAAAGCAACAATTTTAAACATCTATTGTAATTTTTGCTATTTGTAATTTATTTTCATTCGTCAAAAAAAAAAGTTTATTCCTCGGCAACGTTGAGCCGTTTCAAGCTATCGATGTAGAAAAAGAATTTGACAGAACTTTTGTCGCACCCTGTGTGTTGGATAAGATTGTTCCCTTGTTTGTAGTTTCTCCTAGTCAAGAGAATCACAAGTTCCCTAAACGTCACTCATCATTGGCGCAACGAATCACTAATAACGTGTAAAACCTAGTGAAATCCTATGTCAGTTATTTGAGCGATTTAGGAATTTCGCATTGTTAATGACCCAAGTGTGCAACTGGATGAAAGCTTTTACCTGGAGAGCGAGAGAAGATGAAAAATGTGAAGCACAATTACCAGGCTGCGTATTAGCCTAATTAAGATAACACGGATTTTCTTTTTGACAGCCAAACAATCAATGGTATTTACTCTTTTACCGACTGATAGATGAGGTGAAACTTGTATAGCGTCGAAAAGAAAAGTTTTTCCTTTCATAAGCATGATGCTATTGCAAGACCGCGTACAGTCACTGTTATAAGTAAAACAATTGAAGAGGTATATCGAAGAGGAGTGAACATCGTTCATATAAGCCCGCAAATAACCATGTAATTGTAATTTCTTTGGGCCATTTAAAAGATCGCTGGAGAAGACGCAAGTAGAAGCGCTGTTCGTATTAAAACGTAATAATGAAACTACCTAAACGTTGGGCAAAATGTACTTAAAATTACCAAGCTTTGTTATGAACTAACATTTAGTCTTTTAAAACATTATTCCTGTTCATTTTTTATCCACCCAGGTACATATATTATTATTATACATACTTAAGTTATACACTAAGTGCTCCATAAATTTCATTGTAAACTCATTAGAATTCCTTTAATTTTAAAAGAAATTGAAATTGTCTAACAACTACATTTCCTCATTTTAAATGGATTTGGAAATTACGAGGTGGCATGCGGAAAAGAGCGAATTTTTTTTTCATTCTGTGATTAAGTTAAATTTAATCAAACTATGGTAAAGTTTAATGCGGTTTGGCTTCGTTTGTTATAATATTATTACGTAACGTTGGTACTTAAAATAAAAGTTGACATTGACAATTAATAAAATTCCTCTTGTTTCGCTGCTGTTTTTACAAACCGCATTTTATCTACTTTCCATATGGTTTTTATTTACTATACTTATTTTTGCCGCATCTTTTTGTTTGATGATTAATTCCAAATCGTAGAATATCAAATGAAAAATAAACCCGTTCTTCCTTTAATGGATATATGTGATATTTATTGAAAATTATTTTTAATATGTTCTTACTTTTTTTTCCCTTCTATAAAATACTTGCCCTATATAAAGAGCAACCAACGTAAAGTTATGATTAGTACGTAACAGTAATAATAATGGTAGTAATACAAAATATTGTTCGTACGTTCATGAAACATTTTAAAATTCTCCCAACGTGCCACATACATTATTTACATGGAATAGATGATATTTACTGGAATTGAAATAAGTGGATAATAAAGAAGAATAACGGTAGAGAGATGAGAATAAAAAATATATGTAAGTCATGGAGCAAGAACCAGAGAAACAGGAAAAGAAAATCAAATACAATGAGTAAATTATTTATTTATGCGGACAATATCTAGAGATAAAACAAGATGCGTTTATTTTGCAATTAGGGAGACAAAACTAATTCCATATTCAAATCGCGTCTTATTAGTATTTTACATGTATACATGCATGCCGCACTATTTTTAGAACCCGCATGATAACCGAAAGCTATTTTTTAATGATAACGTTCGCAAAACCGTTTCAATTTACCTTGTTATTTTTTGCGGCTTAAACTTATTTATAACTAAAACGTGAACGTGCTTGTTACATTTAATTATTTATATCGCATAATAATGTAATCTAATTAGGAATTATAACAAATTAACCATATGTGCAAACATAATATTTATGGTATTACCATGGTCTTTACCAACAGCATTAATTTACGGTTTACTGTTACATTTCTAATTGTATTATTTTAATATACGATTGATTGTGTGGCGATTATATCATGCATAACTTATCTCAAGCTTTCCATGAAAATGACAAAAGTTAGTCTTGGAATAGTTGCAAATAATTTTTAAGCATATTTACCGTTATTTAATTCATGCAAATTCCTGGCTAAATACAAATCAACGAAGGACAACAATGATAATATGAGATTATACGTGGCACAAGCTTAAAAAAGAAAAAAACAACCTTAAACTCTCAAATGTATTTTTTAGGAAGATCCCTGAAAATTTAACATTTCTCTTGATGTTTTAAGGATCTACCTTGTTTTGTATTTGTAAAAAGGCAAAACTATTAACCTAATTATTATTACTATATGTATATCAAAATCTTGAGACAGCGATGCTGTTAGTGTAGCAATAAAAAAAACCTTTCATATTATTTTAACGGAAAGCATTCGTATAGTTTGGTATAAGAATAATATAATTATAATTAATAATCCTGCTTCGTCGAGGAAAAGCAACTACGAGTTCAATTCTTCAAAACTCCCATATTTAAATTGTAATACTTGTCTAATCAACTGAGCAGAAATATAATGAGGCAAAATTTTATATTTTTTTCAGGATTTTTCCGTTTTATACAACATATAATTACATATTTTTCCAAACTCTCCAAACTTTAACTACCAAGCATCCATTTATTGATATTAATTTTCACAGAAGCCAAATCTTTCAAAGAATTTTAAGAAAAAGAAATCAGTTAATATCAAAAATATGTTTTTAATTTTCGGTTAACTATTTGAAGTTACTAAACTTTTTCTTTAAGAGTGCTCTTCAATTTGTTCTAATATAGTGTTTGATAGTCTGCGAAAAATACAAATCGATTCTACTTTACTTTTTTACATGTTGTCTATTGTACGCTAGCTCCAATATTAAAGTTATACGTTTGTAAAAAACTACAACATTCTAGCAGCAATTTAGCGTATTTCAAGGAAGTCAAATTGCGGTAATTTGATACATGTTTCGAGAAACACTTGGAATTACAACTCTAATCATCGTATTTGACAAATGTTAGCTAATGTGTAAACAACATTTCGTTCGCGAAATCGATGGGAAAGAAAGTTACAAAATGAGTTTCTGTAATCAGTAATTAAAATGTAAAATCGTCGCATTAAGTTGAAATATAAGTGTGTCCTTGCCTGGCATATCACAAGTGGATGTGGATTGTAAGTAAATTTTAATTATTGCATAGGCAATTACAATGATTCTCAGCAAACCGTAAAATGGATAATAAGTAAAGTGATTGTATTCGAGGCTTCAAATCCTTCTGGAAGCTACATTCACCCTTTCACCTTCTGCTTACCATATCACTAAAATTACTGACCTTATGTGTAATTACGCACCTTTCGCTGCGTTAATGAATGAATTGCCATATTCTGGGGGCATTTTGTAGAATAAGGCTTCCACAGTACCCATCGTAGCTCCTTGGTTTATTACCAGGATTTTGGGCAATTTTGGCATCCTCTTAAAGCAGACAAAAGAATGAAATTTTTGTGGTAGCCGTTTCTATGATTTTCAAATGGAAGCTGTTTGAAGTTGGGTGTGTGCTTTTCACGTGCAATTCCGATGCTTCAATATATTTCCTTTCTCTTGAACTAATTATGATAATTTGATATTTGTATAAAGAAGCTCTGTGCAAAATTTGAAACAAATCGGACGATTAGTTTTCGAGATATAATGGGTACCGATTTCAGAAACAGATACGAGAAAAACTGGTAAAGTGAACGAATATTTTGTTTACTAGGTGGTAAGACCATGCAAAGTTGCAAATTTTTAGCTCTTTTTTACACGTGGAATCGACTATTTAGCATGCAAATAGGAGGCTGCAATTGCAATGGATGATAATTTGGACCTTAATTAAGAAAATGATGGAAACGATTCCTTATACGAAAATCTAGTACGTATCGTAAGATTCTTTGTTTAACATAATTAGTTTAATTGAAAAAAAAATGAATTTTCTGAATTCTAAACGAAAACCACACATTCAACTTCGAACGGCTGCCTTTTCAAAACTAAAAACCAAGCAAAGAAACGGCTCCGACAAAAATTTCGATTTTCTGTGTTTTAAAAAGATGTCATTTTTTTTAAATTTTGAATAATAAACCACAGGAGCAACGAACGGGTTCCGTGGAAGTCTTCCTTCACGAAATGCTTCTTTAGAATTATTCTTATATGAACGTTCATGTACTCGAAACGTACGAGAGTAGCTACTTTTGACTAGCAAGCATACAATTACTTAATCTGGCTCATCTATACACAAAATTAGGTGTAAGTTCGTTTCCATTAGGAATTTTTAAACAAAATATTCAGGTTCAGTTCAATATTGAAGCAACTTATTAAACAGATTGTTCAATATCTGAATCTTTTGTCTTTCCTACGTGTATGTAGCCCCTTAAACGTTTCTTAAATCCGGTGTTTATAAAAATGCAGGTCTTGAATCATAAACCAACTATTTGATTTAAATTCTCCAAATGTCAATCCTATTGTACAATTTTGCAACAACAAAAAGTATCTGCAATCTAACAATGTATTTTTTTTTTAGGTATAGGTGCTGGAGATTACTAAAGTAATTGCTATCGAGCAGAATGAAGACATATAAACGATATTAAACATATGTGCCTGCTGAATAAGAACACGTAACGAAATATTATAAATCCTCTTAAATTTATTTTGATAGCGTCGTATGAGACGTAGCATATTTTTATTGTTGTTGTTAGATTAACATATATTAATATTAAACAATATTTTTAGAAGCCGATTATTTTATTTACAAAATCAGTAATTTTCTGCAAGAAAGAGGCTGATTCATATTGTAATATGTATAATCAAAATTGGAATTAAAAGTCAACTTTCACCGCAAACAATTCCTCAAATTTTAATTATAGAAACGTTTGCTAGAAATAATTACTTTAGATAATTCTACATGTATAAATAAAATATAGAAGAATTTTCGCAGAAATACTACTTTTTGCCCTAATACCCATATAAAATAGTGATTTTAAATAATTTTAGTACTTATTTCTTAATATAGAAAATCCTTTTAATGCTTAAGTTTCGTCGTATAATGTAAAAATTCTCATCTCAGAGTTTCCGGATTTGATTGAAGTTTGCTACTACTGAAATTTGAATGACATTATAGTACCGAAATCCTTAAATATTGAATGTTAAATTCGGATGGAAATAATTTTTTTAAATGTCTTTTATAATAGTTTATATTACTAATAGCTGGATATAAAAACAATAACTTGTTAGGAATCATGTGCACTAGTGCTAATAATAAAATACAAAGATTTATGGATTTAAGTTCTATAAACCAAACAATTAAAGCACAAAACATTTCTAAAATTTACAAAATATGTGGTTTTCAGCAGGAAATACTTTTGTTGTCGCAGCAAATAAATGGTCAAGTCAAATTTCTATACATTTCAGAGGATGACTTAAAAAATTTAAACAATTGTGTAAAATTGAATTTTTGTAATTAGTCATTGAAATCTCGTTAACTAATTACCACTATTGAGCCAATTTAATTAATGAAACCGGTCTTAGGTAAAGTAATTCTTCACAAAATTCTACTTAACCATTTATTATTCAATGAAGTATCAGATATATTCTTCCTTCAAAGAATAAATTATTACGCTCTCATTTGCGAATTGATTCATCTGAATGCAAGGACTAACAATGTGCAGGTAGTTAACTTAAATGACAATTGTTTTCATTTAACGAGGACCTTCCTTCAACGAAGGACAATGCCAAAGGGAGAAGAATAAATGCTACAACGCTCATGAATATTAGCTATTATTATAGCGACCACAGTGTAGGTATGCTAGTTTTCGCAACTACACAACGATTGTAATACATGGAAGACAGAGAACGATACAATTATATGGGACACTTGAACACATACATTTAGAAAACGATTCCCTCCTTAAACGTTCTTTTATTAATTCTTTTTGTCTCTTCTACAAACACTATTGAATTATTCAAACAAGAACAACAATCGTACCGTATACACATTCTAATTTATAATAATAACGTTTATAGCGTGCATTTTAAAAGATAAAGAAAAAAGAGACACGTAAAAGGAAAAAAATTGCCATAATAATGTTATAATAAATCACTGGTGAGTGAAAGATATGTCAATTGAATTGCAATTAAATATCAGCAACGAATCGAATAGAACCGCTAATGTAATGAAATGATATAACGTTACAAATAAATAAAGGCGATTAAATATTAATTGAATTTAATTTAACTCATTTATTAATTAATCGAAAGAGATAAATTCTTCGTAATAATAGTATATACACACCAATATCTATTTTAGTATTTTGAGTTCATTCTTAATTCATCATCTGAATTAATTGGATGAATAATTTATGCAATTACACGCGTTGTTATTGTTTATTGCACATGATTTCTTTCTGGTTTCTTTTTTTTTTTCTTCTCTGAAGTAATACTTTCGTAATTGTTATGATTCAATGAGAAAATTGGCAAAAATTTCTAAAAATAAAATAGTGAAAAACTCACCTCGATTATAATAAAATACAGCATATTTAGTAACTTAAATCTCGTAACGATCGTTTTCTTTATTAAGAGTGAATTAACGCAATCATATTAGAATTATAGAAAATTCTGTCAATGAAACTTTCGCATTTGATAACATGATTAAATTTTCATTAAAATGTAGGTCTTAGGCACTTTCTTTAAAACGCATTTTAAACAGTAACCGTGTGTTTTACTGTTATTCTTGTTGTCGTCGTCTATTAGACTGCACACTAATATTATTAAATTGAATTTGCTTCGATATAACACACGAAAAAAGGAACGAAACAATTATTTGGAACAAATATTTAAATTTGTGAACTACTTACATGTGTAAGAAGGAAAATATAATTCAACAACAACAAAGCGTCCCTAATTGTACCAACAAGTTGTAATTTTTTGCGGAGGAATTTGCAAGAAAAAAACGCCGGGGTTTGATTCGAATCGAAAACTCTAACGTGCTCACCATCAAGCATTCGAGCGAATACTGAAGCGTCGTGACGCACGACGACACCGCAAACGCGTTCACTACGTTGTTTCTTTGCCGGAGCGGCGTTTAAAGTTCGCATGCTCTGAGTTTTTTTTTGCAAAGAAAATACTGTTTATTTCTTATAAAATATTAACGATTAAAATATAGTAAAATCTGTCGTCTACTTTCTTGCAAAAATAAACTTTATCGACACGCATTCATTTCAATCGAGCTTCAAAATTCGATTGTTATAATCGACAAAATATTTTATTTTAGCAATTTTGATAGTTTTTTTCATTAAAAATACAGGGTCATTAATTAATTTTATAAATCATTTAGATCTGATGGTAATATAATATTCTAGCAGGATATTATCAAATTCTATTACAGTGGATCTCCCATTTCTACTTATCAGGTATAAAGTCCTTCTTAGAGAAGATTATCATTACTGCTCTCCAATTAAGATCCATCTAAAGATTTTGGTTCCGATTTCTACAAAAAATGACGGAAAATCAGGAAATTTCAATTTTTTGAAAGAGAACGAATACAAAACTTTATGAAAATTAAATTTACACATGAACAGTTTGGGTCAACATGACTAGGCTGTCTATAGCAGTAATCATAATCATTTAATTTGCAATTTCAATAAAACTGCTGTAAAATGATATTTTGGTTCGGATTTTTATAAAAAGCAATACGTCTTCTATTACTGGAAGTAGCATAAGTAAACGCTATACTTAGAGGGAAACATTAGAGTTTTGAATTAAATTTTTGTTTTGAAAACTCTGTGTTTTTTTTCTTATTTATTTTATTAATAAAATAAGTCACGAGAAATTGTTCTCTGGCTTAATAACAATATTGTTTACAAATAATCTGAGCACTATTGGTACACATAATTTCTATATAAATTTAACGAATAAAAAGAATAACTGTATTACACGAACATGAGAAAATGTTTTGCGACAAATCTTAAACTAATATATTGCCAAGGAATTTTAACACATATTGATATTTTAGCCGTTGTTTCAATTAAAGAACTCTTCGAATTTTTGGTGTGATCACATCTCCTTCCATTATCGTCGAATTTCAAAGTGCTGATAAATTTAGTTTAGCCATTCCCAGGGATTTGGCTTTCGACGTACAAAAAGAGACCGAACGCGGAACGTGGCATTTCTTAAATGAAACAAGGGCTTTACATTTGACTTCTTAAATTAGGCGAATGTTAACAAGAATAAATGAATGATCCAAAACAAGGAAGGTAATGTGATGTTATTGAGAATATTATTTTGTCGAATTGTAACTACGGTTACTTATAATAACTAAATACAGTGTACAATTATCCATAAAGTTATTTTATCTTAAATTTTATATTATATAAAACTCAGTTCATATTGTATTATTCCTAAATGCTACATCTTGAAAGAATAAATTTGAAATTTTAGTTCTGTGTTACATGAAAACAATTCATATTTAATTTGATCATTTCAGAAATCGTTATACACAGAGTTAAGAATAAAAGAGAGATTCCTGTCTGATGTTATCATCAGGTGCCTTGAGGTAATTGCTTCGCTTTTATGTGTAAAACGGAGATTTTGAAACTGAACGGTTTAGCTTCAGCCGTGCGTGGGTTTGCATTTTTCTTTTGATATCCTCGCAAGGGAATCCGAAATTTTCCAAAGAAAATCCTATTATTCTACAGGATGTTGTTTTCCATCTGAAGACTAGATGCATATAAATTCCTTTTAACGTTTACCGAAGAAATAAAAAGTGCAAGAGACACAAGAGCGTAAACATCTTCAGCAGAACATAAGGGTTTTGTTAAAGTACCTCGCAATTTGTGAGATACACCTGCATACATAAAAGAACTCTTAGAAAGGGGCGCTTGGATGCTTATTGGATTGGCTTAGGAGCCACCCTGAACAGAGGTGTGAAGAACGATGGCAGAGGAAACATTTTTATCTCGATTTTGTTAAGGTAAGCATTTCAGTGGGCGTTCTCCTTTTTACAATTTGATGCTATTTTACTCTACGACGACATTTTGAGTAAAATCAAAAGCGTCTCTTGTTTTAAACGGAGCTCAAGTAAACACTGTAAACCATGTGAAATCACTATTCATCACTATCGATAACATAACATTGAGGATATTGACTTTTACTTTCCCAATAACAGAAAGCAACCAAACAAACAAAACAAAAGTTCGATCTTCGTTTAGGCAGCTTGGGTATTAAGTGTAGTAAATCACCGGTCAATTTTTTAACGGTCAATTTATTTAATAAAATACGAGATATTCTTCTCTCTCTTTCTCTCTCTCTCTCTCTCTCTTTCTGTTTAACATTAATAAGAACACTCTTCTGTCCGCATTCAGAAACATTTTCATTCCTTCAATATGTTTTCCTCTTCCTAGAATAGTAGTAATAATTATAATCCATCTGTCGTGTAGGTGAGTGAGTGCGGAATCCAAACAATGAAATATCATTATTTTTACTATTGGATTCTGTGTTATAGAATCAATAAAGAAATGTTAAGTTCGAAAACATTTCGTGTCTCTTCTTCCTTCTCTACCGGCCTCTAAAGAAAAACGAACCGCTGAAAAACGTTTCCGCATGTAACGTTCGAGATAAAACAACTTTTATTTTACAAAATGTTTACACGTTGCATACAAAAACAAATATCCTTTCCAGTTTTCCTTTCACATGAACAAGGATGTTTCTTTTTGCTTTAAGCTCGCCAACATATTATTAGATATCGAATCTATTTGCGTAGTTCCTTTTCTTTTTATTTAATTCCAATAAAAACAACACACATTCGAATACAGACGATAATGGGATTATTTACCGTTGTTTCTTAAAAATTTGCTTAACTCCAATAGTAGGATCAAATTGCTCAAGGTACAAGATCCTTGCAAATTGTATGTAGGTTAATATGCATAGAATCACATACAAAGTGTATTTGAAATAATGTAGATGAAAATAGTCGCGTTATTTTACAATACATCTGGATGCATTTTTCCTTGGTTTTTATTACTTATACTACTACACGAAAGTATTTAAAGATACGCCGATTTATTTATTTGTTTGCTGAATGAACTTGAACTTCTATAAAGACCTAGAATGTTAGTTTTTAAAAACGATTCGAAATTAAAGAATTAGTGTTCAAAGAGTATAAAAGGATAAGAGTAAAAAAAAGATCTCTAAAATGCCTTGGAAAACAGTCGATCAAGAATCGCAAACTTCAAGTTTAACAAACTGACAGCGGTAGCGTAATTAATCGACGGCATGTTTTTTTTTTGTTTCATTTTTTACATTTATTTCGATTTTAAAGCAAGGAAATCGAAAGCGAAATCGAAATCGAGGTAATCGAAAATCAAGTATTGGCTTAAATTCAGTGGCATCTTTGATCTATTCGTTGTTTCAGTTCCTGGAGGTCATTTGCAAGGGTAGCACAAACTGAACTTTTTCCAATCTCGCGAAAGAAAGAAATCTGGAGGGTACAAATCTGGAGATTTTGCAAATCATGATGCAGATCCACTTTTTCCTAAGCATCTTCCTTTAAAAATGCGATAAGCTTTACCTTAAATACGTAGCGCTTCTCTGCCATTTAGCATTAGTACGCGAGCATCGGAGAAAAAAGGCATAGAGCGAAAATTCGTAGAATTGTCACAAATACTTAATATAAACTCCAAGCTCTACGTATCACAAAACAACTGTTAATTACGCTATGAAACTGCAAGTTTTGTGAATGACAAATTTTTTAAACGCCCTGTATGTAAATAGTATCTACATAAATTCGTAGTCAAGAGTGCCATTGAAACACAATTGTTTTCTAAAAGTATGCTTGGTAAATGGGCAACGTCATCTCGCGATGCTTTTTCACCTAGCGTAAAGTTTTTGTTACACCACTTTTGAGCAGGAATTTATTTAAACGCCTAATATAATTAATAATATTTGTCAATGTTGCAATATCCTTTTGTGATGCCAATGTAAGATGAGGCGAAATTTGTTGCTAACTTGACAAAATTCAGATATTGTTGATCCTGGTCCCAATAGTGCGGAGTCGAAGGATCACTCGCAAACGGTTAACGTTAGAGAAAAATGATTGACTTAAAAAAATTGTCTGAGATAGAACTACAAATGACATTTTTCGGGAAAACATTAAAATGACTTCGAAATAGTACACCTTAAGATTAAGATTGTTTTAAAGTAAATGCCCATAAAGATTCGATAAGGAATCCAAAAATGCATTAAAACATATACCATTACGTTTAAAAACACGAAGCAAATATTATTATAGTTTCCGGTATATCCGGAAGTGTGCCAGCATGGAAAATATATTTTTGCGTTTAGTCCTGTCCCAGAAAAAACTTTATTACATAAAACATTTCTCGCTAATATTAACCGCTTGGACGTAATTCTCCGAGACGTCACTATTTGGATTAGTTCTTGTCATTCTAAAATTCGTTTCACTTTTAACATGGCGACATTATTGTGTAATACCTATGTGGACCATTTTAAAATATATTTAATTGTCGCAAATTACCGCATTTGAGACTTATTATTATACGAAAAAATTGCCGTGCGCATTAAATATAAAAAGTAAATTTATTTTAACCTTCTTCAAACAGATATCTACTACCATTACATTACAAGTATGTAAATCGCATAAAACCTACTAACTAATATAAATTTAAAACCAAATGTACAAAACATGCCACTAAACTAAGAAGAACGACGATTTCTAAGTTTCATTTAGATTAAAAAATCCCTGATTTAAACTAAACAGGGAGCCATCAAGGGCAGAAACAAATAATTTATAACCACCCTCAGGTTAGGTTAGATACATAGGAAACGGTCGGTTCCTATGGGTCATTGCTGACAAAATGCATTTCCTTCATTTTTCTTTTATACGACTTCCATGTCCTTTATAGAGATTAGCGGATGAGGGACCTCTAATTTATAAGAGCCAAGTTAAAATTCGTTTCGGACGCTTGCTCTGTCGTGCGTCGAAGTTTCTCGCTTCTATTTGGCGCGCGCATTCTGTAAAAAAATGAAATTTCGTTCGAATATGATCGAAATGGAATAATTTTCGGCATCTAATGCCATAATAGAACATGTAGGACCTGTTTGCAACAGGGGACAAAATTATCGATTCGTATAAACACGTTGGATAAATGAATGATTCAATTAAAAACATTTTTAACATACTAGGAACATACTTGCATTAGAGGATGATATAATACTTGAAATATTTCCAAAACGTCACACGTTAGGCAAGTGATATATTTAATAAAATATTCTTAGAATTGAATAAAGAATTTAAAAAAGCCGAAAAATGTATAGCATTGTATTTAAAATAAGGAAATTAGTGTCAGTTTCCTGTAAAACCGGAAGTAAAATGAACGCTTAAGTTAATTAAGAGAGAAAAAACTTTTTCCAAGTATCTTAACGTATCTTAATATTTCAACTAGTTTCCTCAATCGTTTCCTTGGTTACAGCATTGTCAACAACATCTTCCCGATGATTTCTAAGATTCGCTTTTAAAGAGATTAAGTGTCCACTATGTAACATAAACAATAAAAACACGTGGGTTTATCGTTGGACTTGCGAAGATAAATTACCATCGAATTAATTTCAAATTTTTACAAAAAGTATTTTATTAGCGGGAAAAAATCCCAAGTTTCCCACAAATTCCGCTTTATGATATCTGGCAATTGGCATCACTGTTTCACTCTGTTTCTGTTTAAAGTTTTGAAACAGCGTCTTAATATATTATCTATCATAGTTTTCATATGGTCTAACAGACAATTAAAATTTGGCTTTAATTTGCTTTCAACGATATTAACTAGTGTTTTATTCATTAATACTGTTCAATATTTGTATAAATTTAAATGTATCACTACAAACAACAAAATTTCAATAACAGATAGCGTGGAAGTATTTTAAAAGCTTGTCAACCAATCAGACGTCTGCTTTGGCGAACGTTAGACATTCAAAAAATTAGTCCGTTAAAGCAAGAATTGTCCTTTGTGTGATTTAATATTTCGTGAACTGGTAGTTGTAGTTCGTCGCATTTTTAGTTTCTTTACATCATTTTAACTCTTCATAATGTCTCAACCACCGAAGAAACAAAATATTCAAGTATATGTACGAATAAGGTAAGATAATAATTATTTTGTTAGTATTATGTATAAACGAATTAAACGACCCATTTTGTTAGACCCTTTACCACACAAGAATTGGAAGCTCATTCTCTGCTAGCACTTGAGTCGGTTGGAGCAAAGGAAATTTTAATAAGACAACAACATGGCAAAAAATATAGTTTCGATAGAGTCTTTAACATGTTTTCGAAACAGTCGGAAGTGTATATACATGTGTGTCAGCCGATGATACAAGAGGTGTTAATGGGGTACAACTGTACGGTGTTTGCCTATGGTCAAACTGGTACTGGTAAAACATACACTATGGAAGGAGAATTGGATCTTGGAATTCCATTACAAATGGTAATAATTATTTGTTGGTGTGTATGAAATTATTAACACGAATAGTAGGATTAGTAGAAGTAAAGTAAATGTGTTTTAATTACATTTGCATTATCATAATCTGTTACAGAACACACAAGCTGGCATTATATTACGTGCAGTAACAGATTTGTATGACAACCTTTTGATGAGCGGACAAGAGCATTCAGTTAGAGTTTCCTACATGGAATTATATAATGAAGAAATATTCGATTTGTTAAGTGGGGACACTAAAAGTCTAAGAATGTACGAAGATCAGAGACAGAAGGGTTCGGTCATCGTAAGCGATTTGGAAGAAGTGATGGTACACAATGCGGCTGAAGTGTTGAAGGTGCTTCATAAAGGTGCGGAAAAGCGTCGCACAGCCGAAACTTTGATGAATCAGAAGTCGAGTCGATCCCATGCCGTCTTCACCGTTATCGTTCACATGCGCGAATCCACGGACGACGGTGAGGAAGTTGTGAAAATTGGCAAGATCAATTTTGTCGACTTGGCCGGCAGCGAAAACATTAGCCGATCCGGTGCGATAGAGAAGAGAGCTAGAGAAGCAGGTAGCATCAATCAATCGCTACTAACATTAGGACGCGTGATTAAAGCTCTAACCGAAAAATCATTGCACGTGCCATATAGGTAGGCATAGTAAAAATACCGTGTATAGACTCATACATCTATGTGCTTTTACAGAGAGTCCAAGTTAACAAGAATCTTGCAGGACAGCTTGGGCGGCAAAACCAAGACATCCATAATAGCTACAGTATCCCCAGTATTAGCCAGCATGGAGGAGAGCTTAAGTACTCTTGATTACGCTAATCGCGCCCGTCGCATAACAAATAAACCAGAAATCAATCAACGTATGTCTAAACGATTGCTAGTGAAGCAATACACTGAGGAAATTGAACGCTTGCAACGTGATTTGATGGCTACGAGAAGCGGAAACGGCATCGTCTTGGACCCGCAAAATTATCAGGCGTTGTTACACGAACATGATATGCGTAAAATTGAGTTAACCAAAAGGATTTCTCAAATAAAAGAGTTGGAAGAAATGCGGAATACGCTCGAGAATGATTTTTTGCAGTGCAAAACTTCATTGCTGGAGATGCAGACACTGTATCATAATACATCTGAACAGCATAAAAGATTGTTAAATTACGTTGAAGAACGGGGCGAACAATTGCAAAAACAAGCCACCATGCTCTTAAAAGTTGCTGACAATTCGACCAAGAACGAAAATATTCTAATTGAAAAATTGTCTAAAGCTTACTCTGTTGGCGATATAACGAAAATGAATGTTAACAACATACTAAACATGCAGCAGAATTATTTTGCGGCTCGCGCAGACGAATTACAGCAATTGCAAGTTCAAAATCGCAAATTTAGCGAATATTTGCTGCATGTCGCCTCTAAGAAACTTGGAATAACTGAAGAACATTTTCAAACTGCCTCAGAGGAACAATCTTATCTGGCGCAAACCAGACAATTATTGGAAGAGCATTTTATAGCTACGATGGAAGAAATGCAAGAAGCATTCACGCGATGTAAGGCCGATGGTAAATTTGAAGTATTGGAGTCTGTTGTGAAAGAATCAATGATGAAGTTGAAACAATCCACTTTTGAAGAATCTGAACATTTACTTAAACATTTACATGATCATCATGTTGCAGTTCGCAAATCCTTATTGAAATCTGCTGCTAATGTAAGTTCTGTTTCATATCAAACAAATTTTATGTTTTCATGTTTTCGTTTCAGTTGCAGTCAGTGATAGATAATGTCAAAGAGACCATATCGGACGTTTCGAACATGAGAGCCACAATCGAAACTGATTACAACAGTAAAATTGAGGCAATTAACCGATATCGCGAAATTATTGAAGAGCAACGATCTGATGCGGATGCTTTTAAAGAAGTAAGAATAGTAATAGTTTCCGAAGATGATGATCATAAAAATTTGCACGCTTTGTTCCTAGTTTGTAGCCAAATACAACAAACGCCAACAGCAGCTAATCAATGCCCTCAAACACAATACGTGCAACCTAGGAAAAACTAATAAAGATGTATACGAACACATGAATTCCAAGGTATCCAACGTTAAGCAGCGCGAAGGCGCGTGCATTGAACTGGCAACCGAAAATCTCTGTTTGAACGATGCAATTGTGAAAGATGTAAGTGAAACATGTTTCAATCATCTTCAATCTTCTCACGAATTTGTCCACAGTGCGATTCATTTGATGTTATGGCAAAGGATTTGCAAGAAAACTCGCACAAACTAATTAACTCGATACACGAAAGCACGGTCGAAATTGTTGCGGATACTGTACGAAACGCTAAAGACAACTTCGATTCTCTAATCGGTTCGCAAGAAACTTGTATTGGAAAATTTGGCAATATGATGGAGGTGAGCTTCAACAAACGCTTACGAATCCATAAAAAATCGATTTATTATTTATTTATTTAGAAATCGGTTTGTGATCTGTTGAACAAATACGAGACGCGACTCGTCAACTTAAAGGACACGTTAAGCCTAGAATCAGACAGTCTAAATGCGTTCCAACAAAAATTACACGATAAACAGGAGATCGAGGAACGTTTGTGCACGGACAGTAATCACTTATTCACCGATATTCGAAACACGCTGACCGATATCGGAGATAAAATGATCCTACCGCAACCGTGCGGCGATACGCCGGTTAAAAAACCGGTGAAATATCCGAGGCGATTAGTGAACGTGGTGCCTGTAAATTTAAACTCCGACAGTGATTTGCAAAAAGTATGTTCTATCAATTAATTATTGTTGTGTTAATACGATTTTTATTTTTCTTAGGATTATTCGATTGTGGTAGAGGAGGAGGACGAAAACTGCGATACAACAAATTTGCCTTTTAGAAAATGATAAAATCCTCGCTAGTAACTGGAATCAACCTTCTTGAATAGAAAAAGGAAAGACGACTGGATTATTAAATTTTCAGCGTGGAAATGAGAAAAAAATTATAAAATGAAACTCGTTTATGATTTATTAGAATATATTCTCCATCAGATAAATAAATAAATCATCGTTATTATTATGTATTGTAGCTTAATTTTTTAATTATTTTTTGTTTTGTTATAAGCTCTACTATCAAATATTACATCTATTACATGATTGCAAATTTGTTATTAAAACAATAGTTTTTTTTAATTCGTGTTCTGTCGAATCGAGAATTAATCTTCTCATCTAGATCAACGGAGAAAGAAAATGAAATTGTTATTTATATAGATATATTTAGAGGAGAACCTCGCAATTATTTAATGGTGTCGGGACAATATTTTGCAACTACCATTTCAACCCAAAGAAAATCTCATGCAAATTTTAGTTCATTTACAATATTTTAAGCACTTTTTCCTCTCATCATTTCTAAACGTGTTCTCGCATCTTTGCCAAAATTCGCGAAATAATCGAAGAAATTTGGATAAATGCAACGATAAATGTAAAGAAATATACGAGAAAATATTAATTCGTTTCATCCCTCACAAGCCCTCTAAAAAATGATATCACAAACATTAATGCTAAAATAATCGAAATAGAATCCAGAAAAAAGAAATCAGGAAGAAAGAGAGCTTTTGGGCTTGAATAAATATAAGATAATAAAACGACGTGCATGAGTCCATCTCGGACTTGAAACCAGTCAAGTGGCGGCTCGTGACGTCTTCCTCCATTTAAAACTAAGCTCAAAATGCCAACAATTGTCTACTACAAAAGTTTTAAAAAATGGTCTGAATTATGAAAAGAAACAAGTTGGTAAACGTTCTTAGTTTTCTCCAGTAGGATACCAAATGATTTTAATATCATACAAAAAAATAAGGAAAGAACATATACAACAGACAATATATTGAGAATAATTTAAGAAATTGAATTTAATTAAAAGAACAAACTGAAGATATGCTGTACAATAAAAAAGAAAAAGAATTAAATCTGATAAAAAATTTATCTAGTACAATTTGCTAACATTGAATTAAATTAAAAAATATAATCATAATAAGTGCTAGGACTACATCTATAGTATTCATATATTATATATTTCAATTTTCATCGTGAGATTATCAGCACATCGTTGAAGCTTTTTGCTCGTTACTTTTAATTTTATTTTCATCATTTCTTTAGTACCATAATTACTTGTCTCTCATCAATCAATTAATCAACTAGGAACAAAAACACCAGAACGAGAACATTTAATGCACGTTATTATTATATTTAGATATAATATGAACGAGGATATCATTTTGCATATTACAATTATTTAACTTTTTTTATTATCTGGTGCCTCATTCAATCATTTACAATGCAAATATATTTAAGGTAATAAGACTGTTTTTTATCCATAAACGTTTCCTGCTTTCACTAATAATTACATATATGCATCTTATCGAAATTACCAAAAATTAGAATTAGAATAGATTGAAATTATGAATGAAAGAAGGAAAAACAATATTACTTAGAAAAAGTACCAATTATCCTGTTTATATTTCTAAAGCAACTTGGAATTGATTTAATTTACGCTTAAGTGCACCTTATTTTCTAATATGTCATATATACTAAGCCTCGTAAGCACAGACAACACTGGCAAGATAATGGTACAAAAGTCCAAAATGTCTCGTTATTGTTGTTTTATTTGCTTTTTTATAAAAATATTTTGAAAGGAAAGTTGTTGCATTTTGTTTACTGCGTTGGAAAAATAATAATAATAAATTAATGCGACTTGTGTAATATCATCTTGCTGTACATAATTTCTTTTCTCATTTTTTTTTAAATTATTGTTATTTTCTTTTAATTATATTAATAATAGATGTATCGGCATAAGTTTGGTATGAAATCATAACTTTTATCAGCTCTCTCTCGCTCTATCTTTTTCTGCATCTTCCAATTTCTCGGCCCTTTCAGTTCCATTTCTACGCCCATTTGACTCAACTCTCATCTGGAACAATAGGCAATCATAATATTAGTTTTTCTTTTGCAAATATTAGGTTCTAATATATGAACTATCCGATTTTTAGATACCGGTAAAAACGTTTTTAAGATTTCACTTTTTTATTGAAATAAAAAATGTGCCAACGAAAAACATATTTATTCAGTTGACCCAAAATTCTGGATTTCTGAAGGAGACAAACTATTAATCTCCTAAAAACTTGTTGAGATGTTTTAAACAAAGTGGTAATCGGTTCGCAACAAATTCATTGAGTTGGTGGATGCGACAATAACTCTAAACTCAAGTTAGGTCATGTTAGAAAAAAAGGTGAAATAAATACATTTACATTAAAGAAGAAGCTGGGATCAGAAATATCCGATATGAAAGAAGAGCAAGTGTTTACTTTATAATAGTAATAACATTTTTCATTGGGAAAATATTTATAAAGTATTGGGTTGTCAGTTAAGTCCTGTCCGTTCTCTTTTAATTTCTTTTTTTTTTCAATCACATAACAAAAAATCATCCATAACGTAATCTCCATGCTTATTTATGACTTCCTCTCATCTTTCAATACGCTTTTCGATTCCTCTGCTATAGAATGCTTCAGAGGTTTCGAAACCATTTTTTTTTAAGGAACAATCAAATCGAACATTTCATATGTTGCAACCTAATAAAATCCAATTTCGCTTTACAAATTACCTCTGTTGCCGTCCGCGATAATCGATTTGCGTTTCTGTGCATCGTCGTTGATCGGACGTTGAACGGCACGAATAACGTTGTTGCCGACGACCGTGTGATGCTGTTGTCCGGCACGGATCGGTTTGGCGATTTGTGCGACCGGTCCACGTCTGGCCAAATTCTTCTGTCTTACGGCCTCCTTTATTCTATCGACCTCGTATTGATACCTAGAAAACACAACATGGTAGCAAGTTTAGACAATCGATAAAATTATGAAAAAAAAAATTCTTGATATCAGTTGGTTTTAGAACTTAATGCATATTAAGTTTGTGAGTTATTAGTAACCACGATCTGATGCAATTGTTGATTTATTTGTAGCAGTAAAATCAACTTCGTAAAATAAAATATGTAATAGTAATCAAAAACAAATATTAAGATATGAATAAAATCTGGATGAACCGGTGGATAAAATTTGTGCTTTAGGTTTTGATCGGTTTATAACTACTATTGATTCTAAAGAAAATTCTTTGTCTGCATAATTTCATTAATTCCTGTGAAGGATTAAAAAGTGATGCAAATGTCTTTTTGAGCGCGTTTTCTGCCTTAAAGTTTGATTCCAGCTTTGGAATGGTTTCGATCTTATTCAGGAAAACGCAATTTCAACTTCTTTTTCAATTTAGGGAATGTAGAGAGTCACATAGAGACAAATCAGGAGAATGTGGTAGATGGTTCAACATAAAGGCTTGATTTGATGTCAAAAATTAAGGAAAGATGACTGTGACTGCGCTCAAATGCTACAAAAACGATCGTGACTGGAGAATTAAAAATAACTAAAAGCGAAAGAGATGCAAAGAGATTATGAAAGTTTGCGAGGAAATTGCAAGTCGGTTTCTCAAACAAAAAATGGAGTTTTAATTAGTTTTGTAAAATCTGAACTGAACTCAAGATGGTTATGAAACTTTTTCCGAATTTCAACGTGCGATTTAAATACCATTCGGACTTGTTGCTAACTAGCTCTTTCTAAATCAGAGATGCACAATTTTCTTCCAACATTGACCCTCTTTAAAATTACTTTTCAATCGACCCCGAGTTAAAAAAAATTGTCTCAAATGTTCTTTTTTTTCCTAATAACTTTAAAATAATCCCAAACCACCGCCTTGGGATATATTTTTTGATTTCTTATTAATAATTAACGAGACACCAAGAGAACTTGCAAATGATAAAAATAATGGTTCTTCGATATTTGTTAGTCTCGCGTGTTTCATAAACGCCTTCGCAATTCTAAATTGTGGCAAAACCGAAATTCTAAAATTTGATTTTAGATTCGAAATTGACTTGTACTTCAATAAATTCTACTTTCTTACGAATTAAATTCGAAAGAAATTGTTCATCGAACGTCAATTGGGGACTCGAATTCAATCGATTCTTTTCAAACTTCGAAACTGAAGTATCTCCCGTTCCAACGAATAACATCGCTTACCTCTTGCGATCGCGCATCGCGCCCTCTTTCGCCTCCTTCAGCGCCGTCTCCAGCGCCTTGACGCGTTCCATCGTTGCCCGCAGGCGTTTTTCCAATTTCGGCAGTTCGCAGCGTAGATCCGCATTATCCCTGACAAGTTGCTTATGAACTTTGGTAAGCTGATCCAGATTGTTCTCCAAGAAGGAAATCTTTTGCTTCTGCGCCAACGTGCCGCCATCTTCTTCGTTCTCGTCTGAATTGATCGCCTTCTTAATGCGCGCCTGAAAGAGACGTTTCAGTTGTATTCGTCAATTGAACTCTAACCGACGCGAGAGCTTTTTTCTCTCTCGTTTCTCCTTTCGCCCTTACCTGTAAATCTTGGACGAACAATTTGCGTAGATTGTGTAACGTTTGCAATTCCTTCGCGACGGTATCCTCTAATCCTTTCAAGTCCTTGCGCGCTTGTTCGCGTCTCTCGTTTGTTGAACTGCACAGACGATTTGTTATTTTTTCAGTAACACGCCACACCACGCTCTCGGAGAGTGTTTGGTTAGGTTTCATTATCATTTTTTCTTTTTTAATTTCAATTAATTACCGGTGCACAATACATCTATTATCGAATTTGCTTTTTTTTTTGTACGAATTCATCATATGGTATTGATCTATGTACGTGTACTTAATATTATCATTGTCAAATCACAAATAGCTGTATTGCAATCAGTATTGCGATTAAATTTCCCTAATAATTTATACGTTTTTCTTTCCTGATTTGGAAATATTACTACCAAACTCCTAAATTATTGTTTTCCAATTGCTAATTTACAATAATATATTTTTGTTCGAACGAGTAGATGAAAATGGCAGCAAGTACATATCGATATTTGTAAAAACGTTCTCTAAAAATACTTGCTTTGAAAAATATGCTTCATTTCTATACATTTATATATACAATGGTCGTTATACCAACAATTTTTGCAACAATATTTACAAGTATGAAAATAAATGAAAAAATACTCTCGCGCATCAAACTTAAATATGGGGGTTCGCGATGTGGTATTCATTTCAATAACAGGGGTTAATTAAATTAAAAACATAAAAACTAAAAATAAATTAAAGCAAAATAAATAATACTGTGCTTTTCTCAAAGGTTACATTAACGCTGATATTTCCACTTTGTATTGCGCCTCGTTCACCTCGTTTTGTTCGCCGTAATATATAATTTTTATGTTGCAACTTGGCATAATATTAATATACGCATAAATATTGGTATTCTTTTGCGTTGGAACAAATAAAACTTAACCAAACAGAGAGTGGTGTGATGTGGTTTATGTAAAAAAATAAATTAATAAAACTATGAACAAATTAAAACGGCATCGTTCTTCTTTATGGGGATCATATACGAGTAGAAGGAATGGAATGATGTTGAATTTTGTTACGCGATTCGAAACTCATGGTTTCGTTAGAAAACACTCAATCTATCACAATTATTGTCAAAATTAAAATCATATAAAAAAGAAATAAAATAATATCACATTGTTAAAAGCATTAAATAGTATGGCAGTATATATATAAATTTAAAATAGCGACTTTTAATACTTTTCAATTCGACTAACTCTTCAATATTACACTAATTTGAGCCATACTATAGGATAAATGCTTGTAACTTGTAAAGAATGTCTAGAAAAATATGTTCGTTATAAGCTCTTCAAGTTTAAATAATAAAATAATCGTATCCCGAGTTTAGTGATTAATTTAAGGCTTCTCTCATTTTGCATTAGCAAATAACAACAAAAGAAAGACTATTAAATTTAGATGACCACCAAATATTGTGGACACTTGTGCGTGACCAATATTAATGTTAACGAAATGAACAGATGCAAATGTAACGTGTGTATGTGAAAGACCGACATGTATTCCGAATTCTTTGCCAATTTCGTTAAACTGTTCAGCGTGTCCTTGCGCGACTTCGGACAACAATTCTTGTTAAGATTTTTGTACGGTATAAATTCGGCCCAAGTTTCCGACTTTGGTTGTTTGAGGTAGACGGGAGACGCGGGTGTTATGTTAGAGAAGGATCGATTGTTAGCGTTGGAAGATGGGAGCGAGCGTTCAAAATCTAAAACGTGTACTGACATAAGTTCCTGTAATTTGCCGGACTTGTCCGCCTCGTCCGCCTTCAGTTTCTCATAATCGGCTTGCAATTGTTGTTGAGCCAGCGTTAGTTTTTGGTTTGAACTAAGAAAGAAAGAGAAAAGCAACAATTAGCAATGTACAAGAGGAAATTAATCAATGGATCGACGATTGCCACGACGTACTCTTTGATATCGTTTATCAGTTGTTGCTTTTCGGAGATTTCGTCTCTCAGCGCGCCCACTTGCTTCTGATGAGCATCCCTTAATTGGTCCATTTGCTGCTCCAAAGCAACTCGCAATTGCGTCGCTTCCTTCTTCTCGCTCTCGCTAGCACTGGATACCTGTAAACGAACGAGGTCCGTTTAAATATTAGAACAGCCGAAATAAAAAGCATCGCGATTTCGTCAGTCCGGACTAGTTAAAACCAAGGTATTCCGAATAAGTGATAAGGATCGGACGTTCTTGACTATAATTTAAAATAATTAATGAAGAATTATTAATTGTACCTCGTTGTTTAACTGTATTCGGTGAAAGTTTTTGCTTTAGTTTCTTTTAAACAAATATTGCTCCGATACTATTAAAAAAATTATATTGTTAAATGGAATGCTTGCTGTTACTAATTGCAAACAAATAGTAGAAGTCGATGTGACCTATTTTATTTCGTTAACGGCATTTTAATCTTGTAATTGTAAATTATTTCAGTAGGATTTCAATGAATCATCCAGAATTTTATTCCCCGCTTTGACTTAGTTAACATAGATATCAGAGACTTTTGACTTGTGATCTTCTTCCAATGACAAAACATGAATTAGAAGTAAAAGCAAAATGTTGAGAAAAATTCAAGTCCGGTTTGACAAGAACAACACCTTGTGTAGATCAATTACCTTTTCGGCAGCTTTCAATTTGGCGCATTCCTCCCTTAACGCGTCGACGTTCTCCTCTAAAGCGCGTTTCTTGTTCTCGGCCTCGCGCATCGACTCCTGCAAACTCTTCATGCGCGCCTCGTGCTGCGATATCAGCAAGCGACACTCGCCCAAGTCCTTCTCGTACTCGGTGACCTTCTTGTTGCTGTCCTGCTGCGAATTCTCCAGTTCGTGCGTGCGCTGCGTCAAATTGGTCACTTCGCTCTTCATTCGCGAGATGTATAATCGCGCAACGGTGAACTCCTCTTCCAGCTTATTGACGTCGTTCGAGATTTTCAAATCGACACCCTCGCTACCCAACGTCGCCCCGATGTCGCCCAACTCTTTTAACAGATTGCTGAGCATGTCGGCGATTCGTTTCTTCTGATGACTGTTCATGTCGCGCAATTGTTGCAATTCCGATGCGGTCGTGTTGAGAGACGTTTGCTTTTGCATCAATTCTTCGGATAACGTCTCCATCTAATTGACAAAAAAAGAATGTATAAGAAAGCTAGTTCTTTGTCGACACTCGTCGATGAGTATTGGTGATTACCTCTTTATTCTTAGCCTCGACCTCGTGCGACTTTTGGTCGTAGTTCACCGCCAATTCCTCTAACGCTTGCAACACCTCTTTCACCTCCTCTTTTGCGCTCTCGTTCTCCTGCTGAATGCGATTCATCTCGCCTTGTAACGCTTCGTAATCGCGTCTCGTGCTCGCTATCAATTCGTCCTGTTCCAAAATTTGCTCCTTCAGTTTCTCCACATATTGGCTCTGCTGATTGATCTCTTCGTCTTTCTCGTCTAATTGCTGATACAATTTTTCGCGCTCCTCTTCTAATTTCTTGCGTTCCTCGCTACCCAGCGTAGAACCGATCATTAACGCCGGCGTGGCTGGCATTGGACCTAGTAATCATAATAATAACGCTAATCGATAATTAGTTCTTCGTGATAGGATGAAAAACAACCTTTGGACGTAGGCGAAACTTCTTCGACGACAGTCGACGTGACCATCGTTTCGATCGGTTCGTTAAGATTAACTTGTTCTTCGACTTTAACCGTTTCACCAGACCGCCACCGTTGCAATTCCAGTTCCAGTTTCTCCACTTTGCCTTTGAGTCGGGCAACTTTTTCCTTCTCCTTTTCGTAGCGACGCTTCCATTCCTCAGCGGTGAGTTCCTCGTTGACGCATACGACGTTCTTAACAGTTTTAGCACTAGAACAGTAAGGAAACAAATGCAAAAAAGAGAACATGCTTAGAAATGAGCCGTTTTACCGTTTGCCAAATTCTAACGTCGATTTTGTTTCGGATTCGTTGAAACTGGCCGGCGAACAACATATGACGATGGTGGTGCGAGCGTTACCGCCAAGAGATTCTTGTAAGATACGCGTTAACTTGGAGTCGCGGTACGGAATATGGGTCTTATTGCCGTCGGCCAAAGCGCTGATTACGTTACCCAAAGCCGACAACGATTTGTTGATGTTCTTGGCTTCGTCCAAAACGGTACCTGCGAAAACCCATCACAACAATTGCCATCGTTTCGCGCAATACAAACTGTCCATGGGGAACTTTATTTACCTTCGGCACCAGTTTTCGACACTTTCTCCGAACCGGCTAAATCTACGAGATACAATTTGCCGGACAGTTTCTTTTGGTTCTCCAGGTTCTCTTGCTTGACGTTAATTAAAAATACAGAATGCGATCTAGACGAATGTTCGTTCATGTCTAAAATAGAAAAAAAAAGGGATTTAGCACAACAATCAATTATCAACTCGAGGTTACAATTTACTTGTAACAGCTATATGCCTATTTGATTTGCCCTCTTCTATAGCTTCGAACACCTCCTCAGGACTGGAGACGAACCGTTCCGTAGCACCTTTCACGAATGGCACGCGGTTCTTGTCCTCGTGAACACTTAAATTTACTTTGGAGACTGAAAATTATGAATTAGAAATGCGAGGAATTAGTTTATTTATCGGCGAAAAAAAATATAATATAGTGCCCTACCATCGAGTAAGTCTCTAATCTTGTCCATGTAAATCTCGAAATACGATACTTTAATGTGAAACTCTAAGTTCTCTTCCATCGCGTAGATATGATTAAATATATCGTTTACGATGCGTGGTATGATACCTTGCTTAGCAGGATCGCCTACAAACATATTCGCATGTATAAAACCAAGTTGGTCGCAGAATTAAAAACAATAATGTGATAGTTAGTTAACATTCGTAAAAGAGCCAGTAAAATCAAATCATTTGCTTCAGCCAAATAAAATAATGTCTTGGGAAGTTAAACATTTACTTACTTTACCAATTATTTATTGAATTGATTTTTAAACGATTCGATAAAATTTGTATTAATTTTCATTATACAGGAAAGTACCCAAAAATCGGATTTACCTTTATCTAGAAAACCAATTAATAATTGTTTGAATCGCCTATTACACTATTGTAAACTCACATGAACATTTGTTTGCAATCTATTGATTCGCACGAAAAATAAGATTATGACAATCTTTTTATTTACCTCTGTCGAACATCTTAGGATTTTCGTTAGAATTTCTTAATGCATAAAATGTCTCCGTTCATTCAGCAATGTGTCCACAAAGCGTTTCGGTACAAAGTAAATACGTAAATATTAAGCGTATATTACGACTAACTAAAGACATTCACAGGTAGTTCCGATGAATAGCCTGCCCAATAAAAGATTAGTTCGGTTGGACTTTAGCGCTAAACACCAATGTTTAGGGATTAATGTCAAATCTAAAGAAATCTATTTGGTAAGTTAGTTTAAAACTTTTTAGCGTATGCACATGAATAAATTCTTAGTTAGGACGTTCGGATGAACAGGTATTCTTTTCCTATAATTGACTGTATGAACACTAATTACTTCCTTTATTGGAATCTCGAGGGCACGTTGTATCAGTACGTTGGGCGACGATTATTTCAACATTTGAATTGGCTGCGATTCTTCATAGTTCCAAACCATAAGTCTTATGGGTTTAGTTATAGTTTTGTGCAACAGGCACTTGTTACTTAGAGGTAGCTGTGACCGGCCTAGGATCCAGTACATTTCGTACAATTTTAAGTTCAAAGTGTTTTCATTTGGTTATTAGATGATTCCTCCAGGTCATCGTTTTGTCTATACGCATTATCAGATATTTTGCATATTCGGGTTGTGGAATTGTGCAGTTATTGATCTAAACAGAACAGTATGTTTCTCGTTTCATGGTGAATGTTACGTGAACTGACTAATTCGTCAACTTCTATCCACCATTTGGCAAGCCATATTCAATTTGGTCAGGTTGCATTGCAAATTCTTAGATGCTGCAATTGAATCATCTGCAAAGGTTGCTGTAGTTGTCAGTCGTGTAGTAGACAGGTCTCTGGTAAAGAGCAGACAGGGGATTAACCTGAGGATCTGCGGAGTTCCCGATTTTATAGGTAATAAGTATGTGTTTAATCATTTATTAATAATTATAAATGACAATTTAACTTTCGTTACTAAATGTGTTTCCCAAATTCATAGTAATATTAATGTATTAGAATGTTATTTTAACTTATAAATAAAATTTGCTTTACATAATGCACCAAAGTATGAGTTTTATTAACACAGTTGAGATTGTGTGATTGATTAGCAAAGATAATCCGTTCCTTTTATCCACTTTATTTTGTATTTCTCGCTCATAAAACAAATGCTGTGCCATAATTTAGCTACACTCTTCTATTTATTGTAATGTATTAGGTTGATGCACAATTTCGTGCGGTTTCTTTAGATTGATTTGTTTTTAATTTTAAACCAAAAATTAAAAGAATTAAGCAATGATTATATATTATCCATCGCCGTTAGCGACTTCTTCCCAACGCTCGATAACTTTTTCGTTGTCTCAGCGATAATGATCTCGTGGCTTTGACTCGAAAAATTCCGCCAACCAAGCGCGCAATTCCAGGTTGTTATTGAATGAAACGTCGCACAAGGCATTCGAACGCGATAGAAAAAGGTGAAAATCTCATCATTTTTCATCGCTCGTGACCGCGTGTTGAGCGCTTATGAGCAAGCAAAACGGGGCAATCGTACAGCGTTGATGTTTGTGGTTTTGGTTCTAAAAATGTGGTACCCATCCATCGAGTTTCTGGACCTTAGCCATTGATTGCAAGTGGCAAAACACCGCTGATTGATCACAATGGGTCTGGTTCTGGACGTTCCACTTTGATAATTTACAAATCCAGGAAAAATAAAATTATATAATACAAAAAAAAACAAGAACACAGTGTTCTGGAGCGATAAATCCTCTATCAAGTGGCATATAACAAATTGCAAAATTATTTAGGGCAATTTTGCTACAAAAAAAACCGCACGAAGTTATGCATCAACTTAATACATATACAGCTATTAATCATATTTGGAATTGCTAAAGAAAATAATGAATGCTTCATATTTATGTTGTAAACCTTTAAAATACTCAAAAGAAATGCCTTCTAATGATTAAAAATAGGTCCATTAATCTTCTCTGGTGAATATACATAGATTATGAGCTTTGTCATGTTAGTTTTCGCAAAAAGAAAATGGTTGATTTTCAACACCAGGGCGTTGTTACGATAAGGCAACCAGTCGCAAAATCGCCACAATTCAGACTATTTCATCAGCTCCAGTTTGGTTCATAGTGGTGACCTGAAGAACAAATTTAACCTCAACAACTCTTTTGATGTCGAAAAAGCAAACCATCATACTTTTCAATTTTGATTTCATTTGACGTTGTGTTTTTGGTCTGAACGCTGACGCTGTCTTGCATTATAACTGGACTTCTACTAAAGGGCATTTATAAAATAAGTCATAATAGTGTTTCGAAAAATAAGCACTTTTTCAAATATTTGAATATTTTAAATTGAAATATTGAAGCATTAATTATTGTAAGAACTTGATATTTTTCTGCTAGATACCTACCTATATTCATTTAATTGAAATGATAATAATTTTTCATATAATTCAAGAAAACAAATATAATTCAAAATTATATTAATTAATTGTTGTTGAAAGCAAAGCAAGGGTCTAATCATTTCCTTTAGTGGGGTAATATCAAGGTAAACCATTCGCCAAATATGCCGAGGAGCATTTTGCCAATGCTTATCCCAGCTACATTCTTTGCACCTTAAATTAAATTTTCTCATTACATGATATTTTGATGTGTGTGGAATAACATGAAACAGCTCGTATGAAATCTTGTTTACTCCTCCCTTGGAGCAATCTTAAGTACGCCAAACGCATGTAAAGGCTTATTTTGTGCAGATTTCTTTACTATTAGGTGTGTATCATGCAAAAGTGTGTGCTAATTCAAATTGATAATTCCTGTTTTGTATAAATTATTGCTCTATACTAATTTGAAAAGAACTATCTTTTATGTGATTCTCTGTAGATATCAGAATCAGCATAAAATCTCTTTGACGACTACAAGTACTAGGTACAATAATGTTTGAGTGTCTGGGCAATCGTTTTCTTGATACTTGATACTAATCAATAGAACTCAAACATGCAAACATTTTTAAAGCGTTACATGCTAAATATTAACATTTCAGATTAAAAACAAAAAGTCTGTTTCTTTTAAGTTTCGTTTTACACATAAAATGATTTCCGTCAGTTGTTTTTAATTCCCTTTTTGTATCTGCGAAATACCCATTACTTATTTTAGGCGGCGCATTTTAAGCACTCTCCCTAATTGCTTCCAATTAAATGGATTGCAAAAACATTCGGCAATTTTAAATTCGGTTTCCTTCCCCTTTCTCTGCATAAAACATGTATGTATTATATTAAATTTTTCTCTAATATCTCATTGGCATTTAAAAAAATTGTTAAAATCTTTCCCTTCAAGAGGAAAATGTATTATTCCGTGGAAATATCAGAAGTGGTAATAATAATTGGTGAATGACATCTATTTCTTGTGATTTGACTGTTACATTGCACCGGCTCTTTTACTACTCTCAAACATTTCATTCGCGATATGATGAAAGCACGATGATTCGATTAACAAATACCTATGACTCCTTCCATCGTATGCGTTTTGCCGGACGACGTTTGCCCGTATGCGAATATCGTTCCATTGTAACCGGCCAAAACGTCCGAGACGATACTTTTAGCTGCCTCGTTATAAACTTTCTCTTGCGTCGCATTGGGCTTGAACACTTTGTCGAATAGGTAGACTTTGCCCTGAAAAGTGAATAGGAATTATTTAGTTTTCAAAATTGCGAAATTCACAGAGAACAAGTGCAAAATAAAAATTAACTAATTCCGTTCGTTATTAGCGTTTTTATTTGCATTTCATCTTTTTTTTTCCGCTGCTGCCAATGACTTCACCGTTCTATTTTTCACTCAATTACGCCAGAATTGTATTTTTAAAAATGTGAATCGACCTTCGCATTAACGAAAGAATTATATTTATATCCTATATCTAATATGGTGGATATTAAAACTGACATTTTTAGAAGAAAGTTCCTACACCAATTTGTAATTGCATTAGAATTATTAATGAATATAATGGAAACTGATATTTACATGAACAATGGTATTATTACTATTACGACTAATTGATATTTGTTCAATATTTTATTTTATTTTACAATGGCGCCTGAATTAATATGATTTTTGCTGTGGATACTTTATAAAATAAGAAATTTAGTGAAATTAAACAAAATCAATGTGACACGCCGGTAGAAAACCCAAAAAATGATTGCTAAGAGCAATTAATCGAATTGTCGCTATCACTCATCATCATTGATGCAATGCATAAGTGGTGTTCAAACTATGATGAATCGTTTTAGATCACACTGTGTATAAAATAAGTGCTTTTCCCTAGATTTGTATTCTTAGACGTTACGTGTGTTAAACCGAAAAAAACCCTTGTCTTAATATCCCGTTTACATATAATTGGATTATTGATAATATAAATTTGATACTTTAAGTAGTTATAGTTGAGAACCTAAAAGATATATATCCTTAGTAAACGTACTTCATTATTCGAAATCCTATCCAAATATGCATGTTACTTTCAAGGTTTCTTCTAAATCTTACTTCTAAATTTGGAATTTAAAACTGTCCATTCGTGAAAGAAACGTTAGTTTAATAACGAAATAGGAAGCCATTGTTATTTTATTCATTTTAATTTGCTGAATCATTCCCATTTCCTAATTAATGACTAAGTTATGGAGCGTAATAATCGCATTTTTACACATTCATGAGCCGCATTTAAGAACAATAATTTCAAAAAATTAAAGAAGTTTTTGTGGATTTCTCTCCGATAAAAAAAATTATGTCCTAATTTGTTGAGATAATCGCCAGAGCATTCCAGCATACGATTAAAAACACAAGATGAGTCATCGTTTAATAATAATTTTTTTAATTATCTACTAATCAATTATATCTTTTTATACGATCTTGATGTTAAAAGTAAAGTAAGAAAAAAACTTGATGGGCCATTTGAAAGTAAGAACTCTCGGAAAGACTCTTCTACAAGCGGAAAAAAACTCCTTGAAATGCTGTCAAGCAGTTTCTATAGAATATCTGAAGAAGAAATCGTTAGACCTGCTTTTTCATTAGTTTCATAACATACAATTACAGAACGATGTTCCTTTCTTTAATTTTAATTAAATTTAATTTGCAATTTAATGATTACACGCCAACGGTTCAATCCGTAATGCTCTGTATATTTCCTCGATTTCTACGGGGTTCATAATCATTGTTGCGCTAAAGAAATTTCTAATTAACACGCTTTGCGTACGCAAGAAATAAATTACATTAAAAAAATAACGTTATTCGATTTAATTCTACGCTTTTTATAAATAAATGAAGAAAAAATAACAACAAAACTTTCTACTCGTTCATGGTCTTATGGCTGCTTCTTGTATATCTTTTATTGTTGTTACTACATTTTAGAGAACCTATTCACGTAAAAATAATTGAAAATGAAAAACGACAGGAAACTGCAATTATTTGCATTAGACAGTATGTCTTCGTGGCGCCTTTTTAGAAAAAAAATCAATAAAGAGTGCCCTTGACCACCCTAACGATATTATTTTATACGTACGTCAGACTTAATACGCTTCTGTTTCATATACAAAGTGTAGAATCGAGCGGTTCGCCAAATTTAATAATAGCAAAAATTTCAATCGATCTTTAGATTTATTACCATTGCATATTCCATCTGCTGATAATATAATAATAGTGTCATTTAATTAACGTAAAGTGGTCATGATAATAAATTTCAAAGTTTGATAAACAAAAATTAGCAAAATAAAATTGCGTAAAACAAATCTCTCACTTTTACACCTGGCGAATTGCGAAAAAAAGATACAATGGAAAATTTAAACAGAAATCCATGTTAAATCTGACGTAGAACGAGCGATTATGCATTCGTTCTCCATGAGTCATAGTAATTAGAAAGGCTTAGACAAATTTTTTTGCTGTCTAAAACGAATAGCAGAAATAAGGAATTTCGAAATTGTTAATGCAAAAATATTTTACAATACGCTTAGGAGAACATCAATTTAAGTAAACGTGCGTGATGTCATAAATAAAACTTTAGTAATAAAAAAAAAATAGGAGGTTGCGTTCAATATATTTTCTTCCTCTCTCTCTAGTTTTTGCTTCTTTTTTTCCTTCCGTTTTGCCAAAACGACATTTCGCCATGTCCGCTAATATATTTCAATCAACGTCGTTACATTGAATAATTTATAAACGAAATGCTATTTTCGTTGGATAATAATGATTTTCTTCGGCGTTGCCATTCAAATGAAACAACCCAAATACAAATGCTGAAATATCAATAGGATGAACTAAATTTCTGAAAACATTTGTTTTAAACGATAGCTATCTCATTGACTTTCCGATTAAAGTAGATTGTAATTTTAAAGTTGGCAATACCCAACAATGCAGATTGACGTATTTAACACTGTCATTTAAACAATTTGATGTCACGTCCTGACAACTTTTATGTGAACCTTACAATTAGGCAAATAGATTTAAACTTTGGGCAGCGTCAATTTAAATAATGGTCCGCTTCTGTCATTATTCACTGTTGCCAACTAATTTTCGAATCACCGCCTGTTTTAATTGGATGTTTGGAGATGCGACACGAGAAATGTTTGATGGTCTATCAATTGGCAACAATAGAAATTGGTTGTAGGTTAATGACTATTATGATGGGGTTGTTTATTGAAGGTTAGGTTTACAACGTTTTCTTTTAATCGGGCGCCACCAATAAATCGACGCTCATAGTCATAAAGGAGACGCAGTTTAAATAGCTCGATCTTCTGCTATTAGAATGATTAAAAATCATGTTTCAAAAACATTCAATTGGCAGCAATGTTCTCTAAAATAAAATTTAACATGTGTCTAAATTATTCTACCAACTAGGAACTGGCGAATTTCTTAATTAGAGACTTTTAAATAAATGTATATTTACGTGTATCCGTGAAGTTTATTTAAATTTAACCTACTTTGATGGCGTATTTCATCTATTTAAGTGTTTAGAGAACATATTTAGTTTTAATCCATCTATCATCAATTGTATTCTTATCATTGCTATCAAACGACATCGTTCTTAAATTGCTATTGTTCTAATGAGATTAGAGAATTGTTGATGAAATCCAAAATGAAGATACTTGTACGCATTTGACCAGTAACAACAATAACATCAAACTGTTGCAAATTAACGATGACTAATAGTTTGTTTGACTACGTTTTGCGTCAGTCTGTTTTAGCAATTGTTAAAAGTGTAGAAGAAGTCTAATGAAAACTGTTACTATGTGTACACTTTTCCAAGAAGGTTTTTAATAAACAAGACAACAGTCTTAATAGATGTGAATGTAATTAGAAACAAAAGTAAAATAATTTGTTACGAATTCGATTGAAATATTTAAATGGAACAAATCAAAATTGAATATGAAAGAAAGAAAAAACTAAACAAAAGTAATCAATATTATGACATAGTAGAGAGTTCACCGCACTATTTTACGTTATTATTAACACGGCATTTGCACCATCGATTTCCTTTAAACAATAACAAATTGAGGGATTCTATGAATGTTCGATCGAATTAAATTCGGTACGCGAGTTCCATGAACCGTTTTGCATCTTCGCCCTTTTCATTAATTTATGAATGTTAACAAATTTTTTTTATAAGAAGACAATGCACCAACAACCTACGATCAAATGATAATTTGCATAATCCTTTAAGAAAACAATGATTCAAGAGTGAAAATAAGAAATCAAAACATGTAAATTCGTGTTCGTATTATAAAATGAAAACAGTTAGTTTAACGAAACACAAAAGTAAATGTATATGAAATAATTCGCCAAAGCGAGACGATGTCGCGATATTAAAAAAAAATGACGTAGACTTCACGTAACTTGATAGAGTATATGATAGCAAGGTATTACAGAGAAAAAGAAAATTTAATTAACGTCTTTCATTTCCTCGGTCCCATATGATTTTACATATTCCAATTACTTACTGCTATCGATATACAATTTTCGTCGCCGCCCGCTGGAAACTTGACGACAAACTTCGAACCAGCCCTTTCTTCTGAATCATTTAAAGGACGAAACCTACACACCACCTTAATACTGTCTTCGGCCGGTATTTCACGTTCACCCGACATTTTTTATATTTATTTTTTTCTAATAGCACTAAAATTAATACACACAGCACAAAGGAAAATAATTAAATAAATAGAATAAACTAAAATAAAGCTAAATATTATGCATCTGGTATAAAAATCTCTTCGTTAACGAGACTGATGTTCATTGCATACCATCAGTCAGCCATTTTGACTTTGGTCAAATCACACTGCAGTTCGACCTCGCTCTTCTGCTGCCATCTATTAAATAATATAAATATCTATTCCGATTTCTTTTTCCAATTGCAACTATCTAATTGCAATTATGACCAAATAATTATATAAAGTGATTTGTAATAGAAATTGCTATCACAGCGAGATGTTTTATTTGTACAGAAAATTTCTTCCTATCTTCATTCTAATTATTTAGACAGATAATTTTTGCTATTATTTGAATGTATTTTATGTAATTGTCAATTTGATGACAATAGTAACAAACAAATATTTTCGTACAAAAATTTTTGGGTAATTACATTGTTCATTTAAATAACATAAACTAATAATTGGCGCTGACGCAGATGCTCTTATATTATCAAAAAGTGCTAGGAAATGTTTAAAGCTATCAAAAGCATGTTATCATTTATTATTCTGCACATAGTTATTTAACTCTTAACAAGAACAAAGAGCTTTATATTTATACATCATATTTACTAATATTGGCAAATTATGGTAAGTCAAGTACAGAATATGCCTAAATTTCATATTAATATTGTTTTTAGTCATTTAAACTCATGTCAGCTATAATACCAGCATCCACAACTTCAAATCATTTTGAGGACTCCAAAAAACTGATAAACCAGTTACTTGAATGTGTACAAAAATGTCAAAAACGTTTTGGTGGCAAAACCGAATTGGCAACAGAATTTGATAGTTGTGTGGCTGCTTTATGTTTAACATTGGAAGCTGTGTTCAGCCATGGTTTGAGGAGTAAACCACATGAACCTGAAACTTCGACAATTAGACAAGTTGTAACAAGTCTCAGCTTTAACAATGACAATTTAAGTAAGAGAAATAAACTTCTTTGACTCTGAAATGTGACACACTGTTTTAGATTTTTGGGGCTTTATTAAGCAACATTTAACTAAACATGAACAGGAAAGATTCCATATTTTAAAAAATATATGGACAGATATAGGAAAATGCAGAGCTTGGATCAGAGCATCATTAAATGAAAGATCATTGGAAAGGTAATAATAACATTTTATAGTTTTTCATTGACCATCTAAATTTTTGCTTCAGGTATATCCACATGGCATTGTCTAACAAAGAAATATTGCAAGTTTATTATGAAAATTGGGCATTATTAAGAGATGAAGAAAAGAGCAATTTACTTCCAAATATGGCAGCAGGATTAGGATCAATTTTGTTTGCAATAAACATTGATAAGTCTGAATATACAGGAGGGGTTTTGAATCAAAAGATGGAGAGAATAAAAACCAAAGTGGAACCAATTATTGAAGCTCCAATAGTGGGTAAGAGTAGATTATTTTTAAAAATTGAGTAATTTTATTTCAAAAACTCTTATTGGCAGACAAAAAGGAGAAAAGTAAAAGAAGAAGAATTGCAAAGAATGTCATATCATTTGATGAGGATGATGGAGTTTTATCTTCTAGTATACCTTCTAGTTCTGGTAGTGTGGTATCAGACAATTCTAATGAATCCTTTTCCTCCACTAAGTCAAATGATTCCAGAAATTATAGTGAGAAATTAGATAATGTAGTGGAAACTGTTGAGCAAAAGGTGTCAGGTACAGAATCAAACAAAGTTGTTAGAAAGTTAAGCATAGAGAACAGTGGATCTCGTGAAAAGTATCCTAATAAAATAGACGGTACTTTGACGCCAATTCATTCGAATGTTGGCGAATTGACACCAATATCAGTTGAAACAAGCACGGAAACGATTAGTGGTGAGAATACAGAAACTCCAGCAGATATTAGTGCAGTCCTATCTATTGTCGAACAAAAGAATAATGAAGAAATAAGGAAACTAAATGAAAAAATCGAAAGTTTAGTTAAGGAGAATGAACTTTTGAGAGAGCAAACAAACAAATACATTAGTGCCCTAAAAATGTTAGACAAAGACAACGAATTCTTAGAGGAAGCATTACAAAACTTGGACATATATGGAAATCAATTGAATTATAAACAGGAAGCAAATATTTTTGAGAAAAAATTGGTTCAAGTATTCTCCTTGTAAGAAACTGTATTGCACTGTTCTAAATTATTCAATTGTAGGTAGCTGAAATGCATGCAGAGTTAATGGATTTCAATGTTTCTCTGCAACAAAGTATCTGTGCAAAAGATATGCTTATTGATAAATTGACGAAAGAATTGGTAGAACTACGTGGACCTTTGAATGAACATTTTAATGATAACATAAGACCCTGTGTTAACGTTTGGATCCCATCAGCTTTTTTAACAGGTAATCGTTCGATAAACTGCGCATATATAAATGTTTATATTACTACTGTTTTAGGTACAGGCTCGGATGCTCATCATGTCTACCAAATTTATTTGAAAGCCGGCAACGACGAATGGAATATTTATCGAAGATATGCTCAATTTCACGCATTGCATACCGATTTGAAAAAGTTAGATCCCTCAGTGAATGCGTTCGATTTTCCACCAAAGAAAAGTATCGGAAAACGGGCAAGTTTACTATTCAAATTTAAGATTGTTTTTACTCAAATTGTATTTTTAGGACTCGGCATTAGTTGAAGATAGAAGAAAGAGATTACAGAAGTATTTAAGACGTGTTTTGAATCATTGGCCAAATTTGTCGCAAAGTAATAGTAGATACTTGTTAGAGCAGCATTTGTCGTTCTTTAAGTAAAAAAAATATGAGAAATTCTTGAAATTTATGTTGATAATGATTGCTGTTTTTAGGGATCAAAAAGATGACAATAAATACAAGAAGAAACCATTGGTTAAGAATGCACAAGGTGCTTCTGACAATCATTATACTGGCTTATAAGTAGTTATCCCCAGATATTACCTGATATATTATAATGGTATTAACATTTCCAAATTAATTTTGTTCATATAGGAAATATGACTACATTTGAAAGTGAACCCAGTAATTTTAAAACTTGTTAAACATGCAATAAAAGTATTTTATTATTTTCCATTAAAAATAAAATTAAAAAAAAATATATATATATACTTAGTATTTTATTATATATTGCAACACATTATTTTTGATTTTGTTGAAAATTTACTGAATAACCACCAGTATTTGGATCCTGTTGCAGCTTAAAATTATCAGTGGATAATCCAAAAGGCCTCAAAAACATATTACCCAAATCCTTCAATTTTCCTTTATAAAAGAGCAAAGTGTTAACAAACCAT
This sequence comes from Hololepta plana, assembly GCA_963695495.1. NCBI lineage: Eukaryota > Metazoa > Arthropoda > Insecta > Coleoptera > Histeridae > Hololepta > Hololepta plana. The sequence continues at coordinate 6,036,845 of OY968832.1, read as the reverse complement.
AGGAACATAAAAATGTCTAAAGCCTTACCCAGCATTTCAACTTTCATCTTTTCATTTTGCTCCTCAACTAATGGTGGTAAACGCACTGTTGCTGCTCGGGCTTCATGAACACCTGGATCTAAATCTAAAACTTTCTTAAAATCCTCTAAACTCTCATGATATTTTTCCAATTCTTCATAAAAATTTGCCCTTCTGAGATATGCTCGGACATAAGTTTCATTTAATTCTATGGCTTTTGTGCAGTCATCGATAGCACTCAACTTTCTATCTAATTTGCCTTTAGAAGCAGCTCTATTTGCATATAATATTGATCTGTCACTTACATATGACAGGGGACACAATCTTAAAGCTTTTGTGTAAATCTGTAAGGACTCTAAATAACAAGCAGATTTAAATGCCTCATTTCCTTTACATTTTAATTGACTAGCTTCACTCTTTCGCCTTTCCTTCTCTTCGTCAGTCAATTTTAATTCTTCCTCTTTTAAGGCATCTTCATCAACAAAATCATCTACTGATGTATCTTCAATGTGATCATCTTCACTCCCATTTTCCAAAATCTCATTACCATCATTTTCTGATCGAGTTTCATCTATACATTGATCTTCTGCTGTTTTTATACAATGACTTTCCAAATCCTTTGTTAAATCATTAATTATATCTTCATTTGTAGGTATGTTATTGTCACCTGATTCTGACATTTTACACTCTATAGGAACTGTTTTTTAAATATTCTGCAAGTGATGTGTGGGTTTATTATGTATTTATATTCAAGTTACGACGAGTCGATAAACTTGAAATATCTGAATTAAAGAAATCTGTTATTCCTTCAAATAATTTAGTTATTTATATGTCAACAACCATTCACATTAAGCAATTCTACTGCAAATGTCAAGTTTCCCATAAAACCAGAGACAGTATGTAAAATTGTTCGTATTCAAGTTTCTCTGTAATTGTCACAGTTATGCAACCAACCAAGTACATTTTGAGACAAATGTGCTGTATACTTATTACGTTTTATATGTATTTTGATATGACAACGAGATTCAAAATACATAAATGTGCAGCAGATTGACTCCACGGATATCTGGTCCCTGAACTTAATTAATGCATTAATGTTGATTTTGTACTATTATACCTTTTTTACATTGGCAATTTGTTCAAATTATAAAGCGTCTGTCCCAAAATTATATATATAAAAAGATGCGCAGATGCCATCTTAAAAAAATGTTTTCTAGTTTAGACTACAAATATTTTTGAAAGTGGACCTTATTCGTTTATTATCCTATTCTATTACTTTGCTATATAATATATTGTATTACCACATGGTTTAAATACTTAATAATTAGGAGAATCTTGAACATTTAGATAACGTATAATTACTTTCTGCGGTGCTGTTTCCATGAAATACAGGGCATTAAAAAATGTGTCACAATTTTAAGGGGAGATAATATGGCCCAAGGTAAGCAGAAAAGTCTTAATAAACATGGGGCCGGTAGTAGACCGTTTCGAAGATACCATACATTTGCAACATTTATTACAATTACGTAAAAAATGCGATGAACAAAAAACAAAGTAAAAGTAATACAATTAAGATAGTTAAAGTGCCCTCCTTTCATTTGACGTCAGTCACGACATATGTTTCTATGTTTCTATCGAAAATCTTTGCCAATCAAGCATTGGCTTAAATTAGGTTGCATCTTTGATCAATTCGTTGTTTCAGTTCTTCTTAAAATCTTCGCAAAAAGGGAACTCTAGAGGGTTTATATCTGGCGACTTTGCAAATCATGGTGCAGATCCCCATGTGGGGAGCACGTTCCTTTAAAAATTCTGTGTAAATGCCCTCTAAATGGACAAACTGAAGGAATTTGGCGATTGGAATAATCTACAACACAAAGACAGAGCTTCTTCCCATTAGCACGACCATAAACGAAATTCATGTCGGCCAATTCAGAATTTGAGTAAGAAGGCATAGCAAAAATTCGTAAAATTGTCATTAAAGACTTAATTTAAGCTAATACAAACTGTGTGTGACAAAACAGCTGTTAATTACGATACGAAAAGGCAAGTTTTGTGAATGAAAAAGGCGAAAACCGAAGATATGCTACAAAAGGAAATCATCGTCCATGTCTTCGGTCCATTTCCTGCCCCATGTTTATTAAGACCTTTCTACTTATTTTCGGCCATATTATCACCCCTTAAAGTTTTTTTAACGTCTTTATAGTTAGTATAGTAAAATGTTGTAGAGAAAAGAGTCGCTTTGATCTATTATTTGTGCATCAGATGCGGAATTTGATTCTCATTCATATGTTAGTACTTATTCGGTTCGTAGCAAATTTTCCTCTTTCATAGAAATTTCTCGCATTGTCTCCTAAAATAGGAACAAGAGACTTCGACGGGCGACAGAGCAAGCGTCCGAAGGCGAATGTTAACTAGTCAATTATAAATTAGAGGTCTCGTATCTGCTAATCCTTGTAACGGATACGGAAACCGTATAAAACAAAAATCAAAGAGTTGTAATTTCCCATGTATCTAACCTAACCAGAAGGTGATTATAAATTAATTGTTTCTGCCCTTGTGTGGCTCCCTGTTTGGTTTAAATCAGGGACTGTAAATTTAAATATTTGTGAAATACGTCTTCTCAAACATTGTCTTCGATATATTTTCAACCCCTCCTCCAATTATCTTTTGCCATTTCGGAGGAAAGTCCCACCAAACATCTTCGACTAAAGCCGGGTTCCGAGATTTTAAATAAAGAGAATCTACTAAACAAATAATATGGATAAGGAAATGATAGATGAGTTGCAATTTTATTTTGATTATCTCGTTCCCTTCCACCCTACAATCTATTTTCCATTGGTACGAACCGCTCGGCTACAAATGTAAATATTCAAACATACAACAAATGCACATTGTCTAAATCTCTTTTCTTCTTCTTGCTAATCAGTTACAAATCGCCATGAGCGTAAACTATCGCTATTCGACGATATTCCGACCCGTTAAAGAAAGATGCATAACAAGTCAAAATTATGTGATACGATAAATCTCAATCTTCCATCGTACGTCATTTTGATTATTTAATAAATTGGCCGAAGATAAGCACAACAACAAGAAGCAGTTACAGATATATGCATATTTATAAGTTTACGATTTCCTTCTTAACGAAGTCATTTGTGTCGAGTTGAAGCGATTGTAGAGTGCTCGTTCGATCGATCGACATGTCAGATACATATATCGAATGTTCGTTATGCAAGACGAATGTGTCGGCGCCAATTTATCTCTGCAAAAGACACCACGACATTTGCGTAAAGTGCAAAGATAGTCATACCGAGTGTCCGAGATGCGGTACATCTATCACGAAACAACGCGGCTATAGTTTGAGAATAGCGTATGATCGAGAGACAAGCACTTACGGTTGCAAGTACGATCCTTGCGATTACAAGGCCGGAAGCATCTGTCTTCTAAGGCACGAGGAAGAATGCATGCACCGGAAATACGTGTGTCCGGTGGCTATCACATGCGATTGGTACGACACATTTACCAAATTCGGAGAGCACGCGGTCTACTGTCACGACATAATTCCGTTGGAACTAGAAAACAAATGCCATTTTATGGCTTTACCAACGTGCGGTACTGTTACAGTGTCCAAATGCGGAACTTGTGTACCCGTTTACTTTCTGGTACAGCTCCGGAAGGATGGGGAATCGTTAATCGCTCACGTGCAATTCGTCGGAAATTGGTCGATTGGTAATGGGTACAGTTACACGTTGAAATTGCGAGATCGTATTCATAAGCAAAGGATCAGTGTCGATAAGCGCTGTCTTACAATCAAAGATCGGTATCATTTAAGCAAAGAGAACGAAGAGAAAGAAGATGAAGACGCCATCACTCGAGTCCCACTGAAGTTGATCAATTCCTTGGGTATAGACCAGTGGGGTTTTACTGTTAATTCAATATTCTTGTCGATTAAATGAAATAATGAATACAAATGGGAAAAATAAAATTTTTAAGAAAGAAAATAAAGCTACGCAGATAATACATAGATGAGTTAGAATTTTATTCTATCATAATCCCTTCTCCACCGTAATCTATTTACAATCGATTCAAATCTGTCGAATATAAACATTGATAAATACATGATAATACACACTATCAACTATACAGGATGTTAAAAAAAAGTGTCAAAAACTTTAAGGGGTGATAATATGGCCCAAGATAAGCAGAAAAGTCTTAATGAATATGGGGCCGCAAATGGGTTGATGCACAATTACCGCCGTTTTTTAAATAATTTTTTTGGGCAGTTCGCAACACGAAAATGTATCGTAAAAGCGATCAACTTTTAGATTGAGATTCTAAATATCATCCATTTGAATTGTAGCCTCCCATTCGCTTGCTAGATGGTCCATTCCACATTTCCCACAGACTACCATATAAATCGTTCGTTGAAAAACTGGTAAAGTGTACGAATATTCTGATTACTTGCTAATCGGTATGAAGGCATGAATAGCTGCAAATATTAAGTTCTTTTGTACACGTGGAATGGACCACTTAGCAAGCAAATGGGAGGCTGCAATTGAAATGGATGATAATTTGGACCTTTATTAAAAAGTTAATGGTGTTTACGATACATTTTTCTGTTGCGAATTTCCTAAAAAATAGCTTCCCAAAACGGTGAATAATTATGCACCGACTTAATATTATGGGATGTCGTAAAAAAAATCAACATCTCCGCAATATTTTGTTAGAATACAAAAACTTTAAGCGTGGGTTCCATATGTTCTCAGTGAAAGCCACAAAATTCACCGTTAAAAGATTTCTGCTTCTTTGCTTGCATACCATCTTCTTTATCGGCAAGACATCATCCATTTCTTTTCCAAGCAGGGGATAGGAAATTGTACCTTTGTATTAAAGTAAAATGCGAAATTGGCACGACCAATGCTTTGCATGAAAAAGCGGCGACAGTTTATCAACAAAGAATCTGCAAACTTGTGCAGAGATGGGAGAAAGTGGTGAGGAGCGAAGGACAATATTTTGTTGATTAATCTTCATTAATTTTTATACTATACATATTAATATGATACCCAAAAGAAGCGCTACGAAATTTTCGCTCAACCTGACATGAATAAAGGTAAAAAATTCCGACACCATTGTTTCTTAACATCCTTCAAACAAAAATTCGATTCCCCAAAATAATTTACAAAGACAAAGATGGTTAAGTTAAGTTAAGCGGTTGCACGTAGCTAACGCTATCCATTGAAGATTCGCTGAAGAACCATTATCTGCCCTGCTTGGGTCTGTCGCGGTTCAATTTAGGCACAGCCAAACTGTTAGTGGGCGAAACGCCACCGGTCATCTGGAATAATAAGGCAGGACAATGAAAATGCGTTCGCTGTAGAACAGATGAAAGAAAGGATTGTCCCAAAACCACATATTTTAATTTTTTCTTTCACACTTTGGATCCTCAAGATTCACCCACCAACGTGTACAAAGAAAGTGGCGACGACCTTCTTGCTCGAGTGTCTCCGTTACACTGCCGTTTCTTTATTATTACCACACGACGGTTCGTGACTTTCACCAATCTTTTTCTTTCTTCATATTACTTTAATGTTCACTGGACAAACGATGTAAGTTAAATAAAGAAGACAGCAACTCCGTTTAATTGCAGTACTTTAATATCCTAAAAAATATAAGATCAATTGGAGTTTGCCAAGATAGTGTTCGATATTTGTGTCATTCTAAGAAAGTGTTGGGACTGGAAAAAGAATCTGGGTTCATGGTATAGCAAAGACATTACAACAAAAGCCTTAATGTACTTACATATCGAGCGTCCTTTAGCCAAGTCTAAGTTACAGGAATCGTCGACTGCTTCTTACTCGGCGATCACTCAAAATCTGGTCCTCTGTATCTAATCATTAAAAGGAAACAATGCAATCTTATATATCTATATAGATCTCGATCCTCTTGTTGTCATTGAAAATATTAAAATTTTCCACCTCTCCTAAATCCTTTGTGTCCATCGAGATAAGTTGGTTTTTATGGAAAAGTTATGAGCAAAATTATGGAAAGTTTAAGGAATCCACAATGAGATGCGATAAGCAAAATCCAACAATTGTATCGGATTTTGATTGAATAGGCATCAGATTAATTGCGATAAGGCTACATACTTATATGCTATTACTCCACAATGAGAAGCGCGAAGCAAAATCCAAAAAATTTATCGGATTTTGATCGAATAGGCATCAGATAAATTGCGATAAGGCTACATACTTATATGTTATAAATTCACGCTTCATTCAATAACAGACTAAATTGTGTTGCGCTGAATCGATGATAGAGTATTTGTTGGGCCGATCAGCATGGCACATATACTACAACTACAATGTTCGCTATGCGACGACTTAAAATCGCCGCCGAATTATCTCTGCCAAAGACACCATGACGTTTGCGAAACTTGCAAAGATCGTTATATCGAGTGCCCGAAATGCGGCACGTCCATCAGGAATCAGCGTGATTACGATTGCGAAAAGGCGAGATACGCTTGTAAGTATAATAATGGTTGCCGTTACACGGGCCAAGGCATCGCTATGCCAGATCACGAAAATATATGTATGAACCGGAAACACACGTGTCCGTTGAATTTGAATTGCAACTGGTACGACACGTCAGAAATATTCGAAAAACATATGCTCCAATATCACGGCATCAATGTTATCGCGTTGGAATACCGTCAGCATAAATGGATGGCGTTGCAAACGCAACGTAGTGTCACGGTGTTTAAATGCGACAGAGGGCCGCCAGTTTTTTTTCTGGTTCGGCTACGGAAAGACGCCAAATCGTTAATTGTTAGCGTGCAATTCATTGGGCATTGTCCTAGCATTGAGGATCGGTACCATTTAAGCGATGAAGAAAATGAAGATGCCATTACTCGAGTTGGGTTGAAATGCATCGAAAATGTAGGTGCGAACCAGTGGGCTCTTATGGTCTATAAAGAGGACCCGTAAATAAATCGTTGCATCGTAGTAGAGCTATGAGAGTTCTAGCGCAATTTGCATAATTTGGTAATAAGCGAATTGGTCGCCGTGACGTCACATAATTTGCATAAAATATGAAGGGAAAGGTAAGTGAAGAATTAATGTGAAAGTGAAATCCGCGGAATCAAAGGTATTTTTATACTGACGTCACGTTAAGGTGTGCAAAAAATTTAGGCCCGCGATCGTAATCTTCTCGTCTATAGACAAGCCGGCGGCACTTTTTCTATTGCTGTTTACCCTATTTTGATATTTATGAATAGCCGTATAATTTATATAATCTATAGGACATAATGGTGCCAGATATTTTTATAATTTCCTATTGCTAAGGATTTTCCAGATAGATGTAAAATAATAATAATAAACGGCTTTACCTATTCATAGTGTGTAATTAAATATAAAATATAGTAATTAAATAGAAAGTACGAAAAAATGTTATAAAAATAGCGCAAAAAAAAAACATTATTTCAGTACCTCATAATCTGTTGAATATAACTATATTCACGGAAACTTAGGACAAGCAATAAGGTAAGTAATTTCGCATTTATTTATATTTTATATAATTATTTAAATATATTTTACCTCTGTTCTGTAAGTAATATCTGATATATTATTTTTGATTGTAGAACGAAAATGGAAAAGGCGAATAAAATTGGTAATTCTGTGTATAAATCACAAATTAAATTCGAAGATTTGAAGCTTCATCAAAAATATACGGTTGATAATGTGAGATCGGTAAACACAAAATATGGACGAGCAATAATTGCTGAACTGGAGATTGGTAATCTATTCTTGCCGTAACGTTTTTCCTCGCTAACCGAAGAAGATATTTCAGCCATGCTCTCGAATAAAATAGCAATTACTTACAAAGGAATTAATGCTGATGATAAACATAAATGTAGACTAATTGAATTTGTTAACACATAAAATTTGTTTATTTGTAAATGTAAATGAAATCGGATACATTTTTAAAATTTCTACAACTTATAGCTAAGATCTGGTTGTAGGCAGTTTGGTGCCTCAAAGGCACATTCTCCTTCTATAGGAAGGGGGAGCGAAAAACGTTCCTATAAATTAAGTGCATCCTTAAGAAAATTATTATTGTCGTTGTCGTTCGAATCATTGTTATGTCGAAATTATTATCGTTCGAATTATCGTTATTTTTGTTGTTCGAATTAATGTTATATCATTGTCGTAGCTTCGACAGAAATCAGTTGTCGCTGTAAATAAATGAAGACGTTAAAGACAGTGTGGTCCTTCGAGTATAAGAGGTTCGAGTTTAAACAATAAAACAATAAAAATATTATGACTTTTTAATTCAAGCATACTGAAGTCGCGATTACCCTTTGTGAAGCTTAACCTTCTACTACTTCCATTTATAATTATTAGATTAAATAGATGAAATAAAAAGCATTTGCTATCTGTTTTTACTTATTTCATCTTAACATACCTGTTCACATAGAAATAATGAAACATTATTTTTGCTAAACAGAGCATTTAATGCTCTAGCATTTAAATTAAACCTTGGTGCTTATAATTATTGTGTAGTAGTTACAAAACTTCAAGAGCGTTTAATGCGAGGCAATAAACCTGAAAATCAATTAAATGAAGCTTGAATGGAATGGGAATATTCTCCCATAACAAAAATGTCGTGTCGGGTACACCCCGAGTACCCGAATGCCTGGAGTAGGTAGGCCAGCGCTTTGAGTTACTGTGATTTGCAGCCACTTTACGCATTACAAAAATATTTTAATTCGAATGGTATTGTGTTCATATTTGCTATAATTTTCGAGATAATAAAAATATATTAAATGTTACCTAAAATTGTGGACATCATTCTACTAACTAGATTATATCAATAGTATAATAGTGCGGGTTCTGACGCATTTCGTTGGGTTCGTGTCTCCGCTAACGGTAGAAGGCGCTGCAATGGTGGTGGTGGGGGTTTGTGTCTTAGTTAGGTGTGCAATTCAGCGAGGCGGGACGGGGTCATTGGCCTTTGCGCAACTTTGTTTTTGCGTCAGCAGATATTGTGAAACTCTGACTGCAGAGGTGGGAACGGGCGAGGTTCTTGAAATTTAGAAATTTCTGCTGATGTTGCATTTAGCACGAGCGGATATTGTCAAACTCTGCAGAGGCGAAAGTCCTAAAATTTTTGAATTTTCTGCTGATGTCGCATTTAGCATCGGCGGATATTGACAAATTCTGATTGTGGGAGAAGGTATATATATATATGTATATATATATATATATATATATATATATATATTCTACTTCAAAAATTCGATAAGTATAGTTCGATTATTTTAAGAAAGGCACCGATGACGACGTGATAAATGGTGCGTGAAAATAGAATTAACTAAAGTCTTGTGCAAAATGCCACATATTTCTGCAGACGATGTTGAACGATTACGCCTAATGAATTATGTAGCCGAGAACAGAGAACTCGATGTGGCATTCAGAAGTTGGGAAATTCATGAATATCCATTGTTGCAAGAAACGCAACGACATTCTTGGAGCGTAAAGACGGCTACGCAGCTGGAGAAGCCTCGTTTCGTAATTGAGGATTTCAAGCAAATCGTAAAAATAATGTTGGCGCCAATGCAAGCCACTTTGATCATTGTAACTTAACAAACATTCGACTATATTTAAATTCTGAAGTATATCCATATGATAATTTAAATCAAAATTTTACTAATAATCAATGGGCTACATACATTGTACGAAATGTATGCGCAGTTTCAAGAATCTGATTATGAACGCGAAAATGAGCCCCATTTTACACCAAAACCTTCAAATCTCTAGCACCTTTGGCAGTTATTGATTGTTCGCATCAGAACGAGGTGCTAAAAGTTGGAGCTGTGGATATTCGTTTGGAATTAGAAGCAAATGTAAATATTCCTGCAAAAGCCACCACGTACTGTTTAATAATACACGATCGTTTAATAAAATATAATCCATTGACAAGCTCAGTTAGAACTTGTTTATTATCGCCGCTGAAGGCTTTAAATATAAATATTAATGAAGGATAGTGTTCAACATAATTTGATACCCCACCCTTTAACGGATACAAGTTATTGATATTTACTTTTAGATTTAAAGTTTCATAAGGTGCCCATCCAGAATCTCTTTCTTTAAATTCCTTCAATTTCTTTAAAATCTTATCGCGTACATTTTCTTTATACCAATTTTTTAAATTTGTTTCGCTAGTAATTATTTCATTTCTGGTTGTAAGAGTTTTAGCACCAATTTCATTATTTGTAAGTTTAATGAAATTTGCTGTAAGAACAACATTGACCTTCAAAATATGTGGTTGTAAACAATTTTTTTTTAAACGAAAAAGAAAACACTTCTCTAAAAATAGTTTTGGTTCGTTATAAAGAAAATTGGATATCACGCCAGATTTTTATCGATCTGCAAAACATGACACAACGTGTTGCCATATTAATTTCCTTTCATATTTTCTACTTTTATTACTACTTTTATTGCAACCATCAATTTCATAAAATTGCTGCATTGTATTTTGCCAAATAATTAGCATCATGTAAAAATGTTATAAATTGTATGGGACGAATCGACAGTAGTTGCAGGGTTAAGGGAGATTTTTCACAATTACTGAAGTCGATTAATCATGATTAAGCAAATTAAGAAATTCTAATTTAAAAATATGAACAAAAATGTTGAGCCTCAAGCGTTCTTTTTGAACAATAAACGATAAGTTTGCGTCCACCATAATATTCTTTTGGTTTAATCAGTAAACATTAAATAACGCTGAAAGAAATTAAAGCTTCTGAGACTGTAAATGTTTAATTTTTGCTTTTGCATGATCAAGTTTCTTCTTATGAACATTAAACACAAAATCAATAGAAAAATTTGATTAATTCACTTATACATACAATACAAAATAAAATATACAAATCTCGTTTAAAAAAAAAGGAGGAAATTAAATTGTTGTATAATTTCCCCATGGATCTTTCTTTTCCTTTAATAGGGCGGAGGAACTGGCAGCGAGATTTATTAAATTTTCTCCCAGTTTGTCTTTTTGATGCACCCACAAGTATAAATCAATATGAATCCATTTGAAATACAACCCATCAATTGATCATCTATCATACTTTGTATAATCCGTGTTTTTCCGACGCCAATTGTACACATTCCTCGTGTAATTTCGATTCCGATAGAACGTTCTACAGTAACAGCACGCATTCGGGTACGCACACGCATCGCAAGTAATCGCCGTCTTTAGTGCCATGCAGCTAACCGCCTTCCGGGAGTAACAGTACATTATATGAAAACATTTTCATCGTTTTCATTCGATGCGACATTGTTAACTTCCGACGCTCCGTCTCGACCGGCCTTAAACTGCGACAACCGATGCCAATGTGCCACCTTTTCAGTGAACTGCGCCGTCTCCGGGACACTCTCCGGCTTCATTTTGAATTGTCTAAACCACGAATTGAAGGCGCGCTGTGCGTCCAAATAGGCCTTATAACTTCAATCCTCTTTTATTATCTGATTCACGCCGTCGCTAACGTCTCCTTCGGACAGTACGTATTCGACAGCATTAGCTGGGATCCTATTGAACGCCAATTGGGCGGCATCCAGTTTTTTCAACGTTAAAAACGTGAATATCAACGCATTACTTTGAATGAGGGCTTCGAGTCGTTGCGTCTCGTAGAGTAATCTAAGGAAGATATTTGCAATTCGTCCATCTCTGTTACCTTTCCCTGAAATCAAATACACAAATGTCAAATGGAATCTATTAATCCATGCAAATGTTTCTCACCTGTAAATCACTACTATGTTCTAGTTTATGTGGCTTCCTTCTAGTATTTTCGACGATAAGCTTCGATATGGCGTAAACATTAAGCTATTATCTTCGGCGTACGCCAGGGCGGCCTTTCGACTCTCATTATCCAACATGTTCTCCAAGTGGGCCGCATAGAGATTGATTTAGGCTTGCGAATTGATTTTACTTACGTAGAAAGCTAAAAGTTGCGTCTCGTTCATGTCCGATAGTTTTTTAACATAACTGAAAACACAATCATCTTGTTTCTATAAGAACGTTGCAAATACTGCAATAATTAAATTACCATTCGAGTAATTTTTCAACAACGTCTCTACGTGTCGTCGTGCCAACATTTTCTAAGAATAAGGCCAAATGAACGAGGAATCTTAGAAATTGCGTCGTTACATTAACATCCTCGATAAACTCATCCAACGGCTCAATATCGTCCAATATAATATGCTTTTGAATTATTCTAATCACGTTGCTCGCTTCTTGTGAAACTTCAGATCTCCTCGATGCGTCTAGCTTGTGGAAAATATCGCAGATAGAGAATCCAAAATTATTGATACATATTAATTGCCAATCAACCATTTGAATATATCAAATAATTAACCTTTGTTCCCAAAACTGCCGCGGTAACGGTTTGTATTTTTTTGCTCACGCAATCCCTGAGTTCCGACTCAACACGCACATCTACGATGATTTTCATCTTCCCAATTCTGTGCAACCTCCAGCAGCGATATTAAATGGACGCAGCAACATGCTGTCAATGATGCTCTCTCTCATACACACGCAGCTCCTACTAAAAAATGAAAAGAAACATTGTATTCTAAAGTTCATCAGTTTGATTATTAGTTCTCATTTCACAGTAATCAAACGACGTCGCTTCCCAAATATCTCTCATTTTGTTACCTTCCGAATTCTTGGTCTCCTCTGCACCAACAGGCGAACTTGACAATTCATCCTCATTGCCAATTGTGATACAGTCGCCAGCCTTCTAATTGTGCTGCTCTCCAAGCGTGCCCACAATCAATGCAATGCTATAACAATCAGTAATTAGTTTTTAACAACTGCAACACATTTCCTTTTTCTTCAGGTAATATATTACCTTTGAGCGTTTGACAATCGACGGCATCGAATTTCTTCAAATACTCTCTTACACAATTTCTTATCATATTCCATATGCAAGTCGTGAAAAGGTACATTCTCATAGTATTGTACATCTGGATCTAGAGATTTAACAATTTCTCTTGTACTTTTAAAGACAATAGTTTCCTTTGACTTTAGCTGATGCAATGTGTTCTCCCACAGAGAAGAATAAATTTGAAAGTATAAAGTATCATCGTCACATTTGGCACATGCAGCTTCAAGCCAGTCAATAACTAATTGACTTTACCTAAGTAAACTGTCCCTTTGGAATAAATTCAAGGCACATAATTTCTCACTGACACCAAAATACAGTCAAACTTCATAATCAGGCTGGCTCTGCAGCCGATCTCAATATAAAATGTGAACCAGACACCAAAGTGTTGTACTTGTTTTCTATGAAGGACTTTTCCTGAAGATTGACAGCACGGTATTCACTCAATTCCTTGAATACCGACAATGCAGTGAAGCACGTTATCGATAGTTCTTTGATATTTACCACCAGATCATTGTGATGATCCTGCCAAATCTCGAAAAACCTCACATAGAGATTCTCCAAAGTACTTTGAACTGCATCAATTTCACATTGATTTTCACTTCCTACAAAGTGATTAATTAATTAACAGTAACGTGTATGATTTAAATTAAACTCTTTCTGTTACAGCTGAATGCACTTTCATTTATAAGAGTGAATGTATTTTAAGGGGGAATCGTTTACAGATTCATTTAATTCGCTTGGTAGTAACGTTACGGATAAATCCAAACGCTTTGTGGCACTTTTACCAGTGTTCATCTTAAATAACGGACTAAATCGACCGCTTGTATCTGGGATCGTTCGATTCAAATCATTTAGATCCGTTTGCATTGTCGAGCTGCAAAATATAAGTAAATTTAAGGGGCTTATGGGCAGAATAGATGGGTTTAATTGCGCATTTATTTCGCGCATGTATATGAAGTACGAATTCGAGATCATCGTGTTGTTTGGATTTGAATTAGCGCACTTCTCCGCAATAAAGACGCACATTTTTTATATTTTACACTACACATATAATACATTATTTTATTATAAACAACTCTAATTTTGAAGAATATGTACAAGAAAAAATCAGCACAAAACAGAACAAATTTACACAAAAATTCAATAAAGGACACAGAGTCTTAAAAAAGGACTGGCTATAGTTGTTGGAACCTTTCTGGAGAGCGAACAAGAAGGTATTAATAAATATATACATTTTTTACGAAGGGTCGCACTATTAAATTTTATAAAGGAAACAGATGTGACAGCCACGCAAAAGCATGTACAAGCAACAATATCACAAAATAACAAAGAAGCATATTTTTTGAAGGGATTCAAGAGATTCTTCAAAATTATAGTTGCTTATAATAAATATATATTAAAAAATTATTATATTATACAAATAGTTCCATGTTCGTCTTTATTGCGGAGAAGTGCGCTAATTCAAATCGAAACAACACGATGATCTCGAATTCGTACTTCATATACATGCGCGAAATAAATGCGCAATTAAACCCATCTATTCTGCCCAAGAGCCATTTAAGGCCTGCGAAGAAAAATGCCACAAATTAGATTACCTGCGTTCGTTTTCTGATCAAATAATTTGAACTTATGCTGTTATTATGATTATTTTAAACATGAATGTGCCAGGGATAACCTAACATCATTCGGTGTGATAAGTATTTAATACAAGAACCCATAGCTTACTTATTGCTGTAAGCTTCAAAACTGCTGGTCGTCCCTATTACCTGGTAGATGGCAGCATGTGGGTGTTGAAGATCGTAAATTTAACTTTAGAGCGCAGAATTGATTGAATTCAAAATGTTTGTGTGTTATTATAATAAGTAAAAGCAAATTAACAAAATGCTTTAGTATGTTAACGTGCAAATCGTACAAAGACAGTTTCGTAATTGAAGGTAATAAATTGATTAATTCTCATGATATGATTACTGATGATTCACATAAGATGTTGTTAATCTGTCGTTGAACATCTTGTTCCTCTTAAGAGTCCTATACACCAGCTGATTAACTCAGATGTAAACAAACAGTCGTCTTACGTCTCCATCGGAGACATATACCCTAGTCCTCGACCTGAACAATTCTAAGCGATACGTCTCGCGCTCGGAATTACGAATACGCGCTGTAATAAAGGATAATCGGAGTTATTGTTGCTGGTGACTAAATCGATATAAATAATTGGAAGAAAATTGGCAACGTTGCACGGTTCCTGATTACGAATACTCATTCAATTAATTACTTTTTGCGAGTGTTATTTTATCGCACTTCGAACAATATTTCCATATACTTCAGGAAACTAATTCACAACAATTAAATCTCAACGAAACGCGCATGATGTGGCGCATTGAATTTAAATTCGAAATAATTATTAATTGCTCATTTATGAAATTATTCCCATAAATTAACTTATTACAGTAAATATAAGTATAATTTTATAATAAAATCTACAAAATTGGATTATAAAATTTATTAATTCAATCGTAATGGGCAAGAAAGTACAATGAAATATAGAATTGTCCTGAAAAAATCATCTATTTCATTTCAAATTCTGTATTGAAAGCAACTTTCAAAGAATATTTCTAATGCAGTATCTTTGAAATAATTTTCAGAAAATACTAATAGTACATTCGTATTACAAGCTAAACGATTGGAACAAGTTAGAAACACCGAAAACTGCGCGAAAATCGATGAAAAACTGAACTAACAGTGCGATAACTTTAAACCGCTGGACCGATTGGGCTGAAATTTGCACGCGAATTAGCTTTCGTCTGTCCCTACAAACGGTGCGAGTTTCAGTCAATTCTGGAAGATGAAGAAATATGCGGAAAATGAGAAAAATTCAAAGATGTTAGCCTGGCTTTTATTGCAAAAATTGGCAAAAATCGCAAGGATCGAGTAGCAACCGATTAGAGTAAGTGGAAAATATCGAAATCTGCGAGAAAATGGATGAACAACGTCGCAAAAGTGAGGGAAATATGGACAAATAATTACAAGTTTGTGAATTAAATTGAATTTTATTTGAAATAAGCTGCCTAGAATTCAACACAATGTCGCTTTACATGTTATATATATTGTTAGGTCATTTTATTTGCTGTTTCTCTTTGTTCAGCGTCTTAGTTCTTGTGCTTCGCCCATCAGGAGCAACTTCTTGAGTTTAGTTGCAAGTTGATTAGTTATTTTATGTGAAATGTTGTAATCAAAATGCTTTTAATAAAAAAGCAGCATGGATTTATTATCATGTTGTTCTAAATGGCAATCAATCATCTCAGAAACTCTTTCAACTACCTAAAGCAAAGTTAATTAATTAACATTGGCGCTTGGTTATAGGCAACATGTAAGTTGCTTTGCAAAGTTGGTTGCATACGCAACTAAATTTGCCCTTGTTTCTTCATATTTCAATGTTAATTATTTCATTCAGGACGCATCTAAATACAATTATAGGGACACAGTTGGAACCTGCTGCTCACATTAAGTTGAATTCTCGGGAGAATTGGCCAGGCTTATTCCGTTATCAGAACAAATTGCAACTGAAACTGTTCTATGATTTAAGAGGATGCAAGAGTGAATTTTTGTTATAGTGCATAATTATAATAACTTAAGTGATGTAAACTTTCATTTTAGTGATTATATGTAGTAATTAGTATAATTTAGTTAACAAATTCTTTAATTTATGTTATTTTAGTTTTATTTCGAATCTTTGTTGCCTGCGCCCTCTCTGAAGGAGGAGCTGAACAGTTGCGACACCAGCTTACAGATGCTCTACCAAATTGCTTTGGAGGGAAAAATTACGTTGTTGTTCAAATTTGAAAAATTCTTACCTGGGAAGGAAAAAGAGCGAATTATGAAGGAAATTATTTATGCCAAATTAAGAAATTAATAGTGCGAAGGACTGCAAAACCGTTCGAACTATTGGGCCCTATTTCTGGCATGAATTAGGTTTCATCTTTCACTGCAAACGGTGCGAGTTTCAGCCAATTTGGGGAGATGCGGAAAATGAGAAAAATCCAAAGGGGTTCTGTTGCTTGCTCTTGATCTTTATGCAAAAATCGACTTTTTCTAAGTCGAGCAGAATCGAGTAGCAATCGATTAGAGTAAGTGGAAACTATCGAAATCCGCGAGAAAAGCGATGAAGAACCTCGCAAAAGTGAGGGAAATATGGAAAAATAATTACAAATTTGTGAATTAAGTTGAATTTTATTTGAAATAAACCTCCTAGAATAGAACATTTTGCATGCAAATACTGCAAAGAAAAATATGAATAAAATATTTATAAATCACAACTTAGAAGTTTTATCACATTCACAAATTTACATATTAATAACCATTGATAAACAAAAATTCAATAGTAATTAATTCAAAAAATACAATTTTTCTTTGTTTACAAAAGGAAAAGCAAATAAAGAAAATTATCTAGATGTTGATGGCCCTGGTGAGCCTTCTTGGCATTGCTTTGAATTTCGTTTTAAGTCATCTAAATATGTTTTGCGCGATTCTCCAAGTATCTGGGCCATGATTCCATCGTCCCAATCCTGGTCGCCTAAAAGGAAACAAGCATATTCAATGACGAAAGTTAAATACATAATTATTTTAATTACTCATCATATCAGATGGTATCTCACTTTGTTGCATCTTACTCGCACCGTTTGATTCACCAGGTTTTGTTAATGTGTCTGTTCTATTACCAACCGATTCGATGCCGTCGCAAACATCGTGGAACTTTTGATAACCCGCTTTAAAATCGAAATCGTTAAACGATTGAGAATTCGACGACTGATTACCGGCGCTGTTCGAATTGTGATCGGGGAATAATGGCTCATTCGTATCTGGTACATACGGCACCATTGACGCTTCATAATCGTTACACGTACATTTATTCGGTAGCGCATCGCATCGGTAGTGTGAAGTTACGGAAACGATAAAACTTTGATTCGATGAAATATAAATGCGTTGGATTAATTACTGCTACCTAGAGAATAGCCAGAACTTTTAGGCGACAAGCTTCCGTTAGGCGATAAAGAGCCACGTCTTCATGCACACGATGTAGCACATACAGTTGATGTGATGGTCGAGCTACTGCTCGACGATGAATGCCCTTGCGGCTTCAGTTTCTGCTCTGCGTCACGAAAGTCTTAAATATACGATTCTCTAGCAACTTCTTCTTATAACGCTTCGTTAGTCGCTTCCCAATCGGTTGCCTTCAATTTATCCTCTGCTATCGTCTAAAACAAATATTGGTCTGTAGGTTACAACGCAGTGAACGAAAATTAATGACACCTACTTGTTCGATGAGTAATTCTTTGCTGGCTCTTACAGCATCGACCATTCTTCTTCTATTCAGTTCAATCGTATGATATGCTACAGTCCTAAACCAACAAGCACTGATGGATTGTTTGGATTACTGATTGAATTATTCACATCGCATTCTGTGATATGACAATCTAATTGGCTCATCTGTGCTTATTCGGTTTCCATTAAATATTTTTATTTGTTTTAAAAATGTAAGTTTTTCTATTAATATATTAAATAATTTCTTGATGCAACAATTCCAAAGCAATAGACTTCGATGATCCTGTTGTACATTTCAGTCAATGCTTGGATTTCTAGATGATTACCATGAACATTCCATTCTTTTCTTCTTCTCTTCTTGCAACATATATTTGTCAACGTCTTTGGTAACATAAGAGGCTAAAAAATCCTTGTTTTTCACCTAAAATCGAATTTCAGCCATATTTGCATATATATTATAGCGATAAGAAAATTTTTCTTTTAACCAATGCCATATCGATTATAAAACACTTACTATGTAGTCCGTGCTAGGGCTTCTGACAATGAAATTCAACTCTTGATCGCCATCAATTTGATCTGCAATTGACCGAAAGGGGCAATCACCATCTTCATGCATTTGCATCTAGCAAACAGTGAATCTCTCTAAAATGAAAAAATAAATATAGATTACAATAATTTATTAAAGCAAGTTACCGATGTCCATTCATCTTCAGTTAAGCTCTTATCTTTAAAAGGGCCTAGTGCAGATACATATTCACCTTCCCTGTTCCAGTTCCATCGTCAGTATCAACATTATTAGCAATAAATATTATCATCACTATTCTCTCTGATATCAGTGTCAACAGAAGCTGAAGGACTAGAGCTTTCCAACTTTTCTTCTCTTCCTTTGGTTTTCCTCTCTCTTGGTTGGTTTCTTCGGCCAGGTTTCGATTCATTGAAGCGTTTCCTTGTGCATAATTCTTTAGATTATGGTTTCGTCGATCTAGAAACAAATGAAAATGTATTATTAATTTTTTGAAATCATTCAATCTCGGACAAATTTCATCAAACTACCTTCGAATCAGTTGCTTCCTTCTTGCTGATTTATCATTAGTTTGAAATCATGTCAAAAGAAGCTCTTTAACATGAAATTAAGATGCCCCAAAGCCCAAAAGAAAATATTCTTTCGTTTATTTTTTATGAATAAAATTGTTGTGCATTTTCGGACCATAGTTTATAGGAACTTTTTGACTTATTTTGACGAGAAGAATCAACCGTTAAGAGGCGACACTACCAGCTGACCAACTCCGATGTAAACAAACAGTCGTCTTACGTCTCCATCGGAGACATATACCCTAGTCCTCGACCTGAACAATGCTCAGCGATACGTCTCGCGCTCGGAGGCTCAAATACGCACATTAATAAAGGATAATCGGAGTTATTGTTGCTGGTAACTAAATAGATGCGAATATGTGGAAGAAGATTGGCAACGTTACATGGTTCTTGATTACGAACACTCATTAAATTAATTACTTTTTGCGAGTGTTATTTTATCGCACTTCCAACACTCTTTCGATTTAATTTACGAAACTATTGCTGAACAATTATATTTCGACGTATCGCGCATAAAGTAGCGCATGAGATTTTAAATTCGAAATAATTGTTACTTGTTCATTTATGAAAGTAACTTAATAAATTACATATATATGAAGCTATAATTTTATAATAAAATAACAGTTTCATCACAAAATTAATTCAGTAAGAATGGTCAAGATAACATCTAAATAAACTCAAATTCTACAGGACAATCAAAAAATAAGGAAAGTTTCTCATGTTTCATTGAGATAAATGTTAAGATGTTTTTAAATTATTTATTACTTTAAGTAATCCATGCGATGCTGTATTATTAAATTTTTCTCGATTGTTCTGAGCAACTCTCTCAAAATATTCTTCACCAAGTTACTCAAATTTATCATTTATTCCTTGTTTATATTTAAAACTACATATCTTCACCAATTTTGTTAGTCCGTATCTTTATTTACGTAATTTAAATTTGAGGCGTTCGTTTATTGAAAAATGATTTTAAATAGCAGGACAGTATCTTTTCAAAGAACATAAATCAATATTAATAATTAATAACTTATTTTAACTCTTGACTTATGTTAAGAGAACATTTATCATCCACATTTCCTGAAAACAATCTTCATTAAAATGAGAACCAATCCCACTGTGAGATGGACTTTAATCTGGTAGAACTATTGCAAGCTTTCTTAAAATAATTGCCCTTAAATGTCTATTTCATATTAGCAGTTTACTTTGGTTTTTCTTAGAGACTTTTGATGTATGTACAAATTTTCAGTGAAATTATTGTACGAGATCTTGCAAATATTTCGCATAATTTTTAATATTTCCAATGAAATGAAAGAGTAATTTCAATGCACGAATAAAGGTTACTTGCTAATTGCTATTGTTTTACAAAATACAAATGTTTTTAGTTATACTATGTTCATTATCAATTGTGTAACATACATTCTAAAGATCTCTTTTCTTCGAATCATGTCCATGGATAGCATAATTGCCATAATAGCAATTATTTGGTGATTAATTTGAATTTAAATTTGTTCAAATGCGCGCAAATACACATCTTTCCGGTGACGCAATATCCCTTTAGATGTGAAGAAGTAGCGATAGAAGTTAAAAGATTAATGTATTATAACCAGCGGAATAAAATTTCTAAGAATTGCATTATTAATAACAAGCTGCCTTGCCAAATTTACAATTTGCATTTAAATATGGGGAGATGGCAGCACTTTACAGGTTAAAATTATTTATTCAAAGGTACACAAAAATCTCGATTAACTTGGAACTATTTTAAAAAGTACTTGCACCAAAATTCATTAAAAAAATCGCCCACCACCTGTTCACAGCCCTTTTTTTGAATAAATTCCATTTAAGCGAAATCGACTTTTTTTGCGCCATTTTCTTTTAATTTCTCAACTATGAAAGCGAAAATTAAAAATCGGGCTGTGAGTGGCCCGCCGGAATTACCTCCTGAAAAACTTAGTACAGGTTGATAAAAGATTAAGTCCATGGCTATTTTTACTCCCATACGTTTCAATGGAGACTTATGGGATTTTGAAGGTATATTCCTGGTTGCATTTATAATAAAATCGACTGATTTTGATCACGAAATTTGTAAATTTAATTGATATGGACAAGAAAGTAAATGAGAAAACTACATAACATTTCTAACGTATTGTTGAAATAAAATTAAGGCCTTTACATCACATTCACATAAGATAACCGGACTAAAAAAAAGTAAAATTCGGATAGATTTTATTTTGGTCGCTACTAATGATCATCCTATTATACGAAATTAAGTTTGAGCAAATGGGATTTCAACGTAATATGTGTATTGTATGACGCATGAAAATTGGAATATAAAATAATTATTAGGTAAACATTTTACAATTTATTTAATATACATATAAAATATATACATAAAAATTATCAAGAAAATGGTAATACACATTAAATTATCAGACTCCTGTGTTTTTCCGTTTAAAGAAAAATCAATTAATTAATTTAAAAGCAAGGGTCTAATAATTTGTACAAGTCTTCCTTAGTGGGGTTAAGGTAAAAATTTCAGTCAATCTGAAAAGGAACGTTGTGTCCATGTTAATCCTTGACATATTTTTCTAAACTTTTCCCACGGCGTCTCAGTATCCAGCGAAAAACATGAAAAGAAAGAATTCATCATTAGTTTTCTTTTAATCAACATGCTTAAACAAATACATATTTGCATTACCTTCTTAAAGATTTTCTTAAAAAACTCGATCAATGGTCCTTGATGTGAAGATATTCGATGGAAGTTGAATTTGCAGGGCGACTCAAAGCAGACAATTCCTTTTAGAGACAACGTGAGAGTATCAATGGATATCCTTCACTAGTAAACCAACTATCTACATCTTTTAAACTTATTCTTAGTCGTCCATTAAACGAGAGTAGGAGATGCATCACCCGGGTCAGCCCCTCGGAGGCTATACACCTTCTGGGTTAATATCTCGGATCACCTCCTCGGAAGATATTCACCTATCCGCGATCGCGATGTCTCTCTGTGGACTCCTAATTGGCAAGTTTCTGCACTTTCTGGCATCTACCAATTCTGGTAACACACACTTCATGTAGAACTCTATTAGATGATGAACCATGTTAAGTGTCCAGAATGTGTCATCTCTTTCTATTATCTCCATTAACATGCCAGCTGTGCTCCAAATTACAAAGTAGCAACAATCTTTTCTTGCTATATGTAGTGCCCCTTGTATTTGGTAGTAATATACATGAGACCTTTTCAATCGCAATTTTCCATTGTTATCGATTTCAGCAAATTTTACGATCTTTCGTTTGATTGCCTCCTCAGGATGTATATTCTTAATCGAAAATGGACATTTTATTTCAACTAGCCCATTGTCGCTTACAAGTCCATCTGGACTAGCACCCAGGAAATTGTAGTCCTCGTCTATGTACAGACCACATTTTTTCACTGTGCAATTCAGCACAGACTCCAGATCCGCAATGGCCTGTTTTTCATATTGTAGTCCGTACCGTGTCGAGCGATTTCCTTTAAAATTGGTGTATAATAAATCCTGCACTGTTCGTGCTCGTGAAGTTGTTTGCCTTAACTTACAAATTCTTCCAAAGTTGGAAGAAGTAAGTCGCATTTGACGTTCCTTAAACCATTCTGGATTACGTCTTTGTCCTCTTGTGGACATCTCTGTTGCGTCAATTTCGCGTCGATCTTTTTGCAGCGACTTTAATAACTTATTTTTTTCGCTTTGGTATTTTTCTGGTGTCAGATCACTTTGACTTTCTACCTGTAAGCCGTAGTGTTCATCACATCTTGACACCTTCTTCTTCATTACGCGCCTTTTTGCATAATTCTGCTTTTGTTGGCAGATTCGCAATTTTCTCTCGGCGTACTTTTTCATGTAATACGACATCTTGTCTTTCATTACTGTAGCATAAAAATCCGTTTTTGTGTTGAATGCTACAGCAGCAGCTTCGCATCTTGTATTGTAGCCTCTCCTTTGCGTGAAGTTGACGCGCTTTCCTCTTACGAATTTGCATACAACTGAATTGTAATGCTCCGCGTCGTTTGTATCCATGTTTAGTAACAAACTCGAACAGTTTGTTATGAGGCGATGCATGGCTGCCATTATGTCGTCATACATGCCACATTCTGACATTGACGGAACATAATTGTCGTCTTCTGCTATGGAGTGTTGACAATTAAAATATGCCAATTCTTGGCAATTTTTATGTTCTCCGAATATATGCGATGGAATATTCTCCATGTCAGCAATTAAGCTGTCCATCTTTTTTTGCAGGTCCTTATCTTCTGCTCGTCGATATGCAGCAGCCTTCTTAATGGCAACAATCATGCGTTGACTGTTGTTGGCGAGTAAATACCTCAGCTGCGGTGGCACTTGCTTGTTGCGGGAACTGCTTCGGCATCGTTCTATAAAAAATTTAAAAAAAGAAAATTTATATTCAAAGGTAAGTATGAAGAACTTACTGTTAATCTCACGAAGCTTATTCGAAAAATTTCTGTACAGGTGGTTCTTACATTCCACCTTCTCGATGAAAATGTTGCCATATGGCTGTCCATTAATAAGTGTATTATATACACTACTATCGCCATCGCCAATAATCCGTTTGTAACGGACGCCATGCAATGCCACACTTTGCCTAAATCCTTCGAGAATTATATCCGATTCCATTCTCGTTGAGGATCCATCCCAATTCTTATAGCATATATGAGCTATGGCTGGTGCGTTCTCTTCGGTATTGCGTGAGCATATAACGCAATATTTATTTCTTACTCCTAGAAACAGGAGTTTCTTCGTCCTTTGACCAATGATGCAACTCTAGAAGAAATAAAAAATAATAATTTATGCTAGAAAAATGCCTTAAAAATATTTTTTACTTACCACTCCCGAAGCAGCGTCAAAATTGACGTTGTATGATCTTTTCGGCCATGCTCCGTCTGTGATGACAGCGATGTATGGCACGCCGTCGTCATCCAAATCGCCAGCTTCAATAGCTAGTCGACGCTCCTCTATGCCTGCATTTCTAATTGTTGTCCAGGCGGCGTCGTTGATCCATTCGGCAACAGTTTCCTGTTTCTTTAGAAACGTTCTACTGCTCATGTATGGTATGTTTAACGTTGCCATAAATTCCTCGCACTGGCTATTTCCGAAACCAGTGGATATTATTCCGAAAGCGACAGCCTCGTTAATATCGGCCTCTTTTTCATCGGCCGTCTTTATTATTCTTTGTAGGCCACAGAAATTACATTTCAGTAAAATTTCTGATTTCAAGCCTGTTCTTTTCTCGTTTAATATAATCATATCTGCTACACCACAATGAAATGGTTCGTGTGTAGCAAGTTCCATGATTTGCTCTATAAAGAACTTCATGTCCACTATTCGCCGCCCCTTTAAATTCAACTGCTCCTCTTCTTTGATGAATCCTCCTGGAGAACGTTCAACCGCTCTAAATTAAAAGCAGTACAGCATTAATTCATAATTTTAATTTATAATTACTAATTGTAAGACATACGTTTCAATTATACCAGTACTTGGTGCAGAATTCTCTGTAACCTCCGTCGGATTATGCTCTATTATATTGGAACATAAATTCCTATTTCATAAAAAATAAACTTAAAACAGAAATCCTAACATTTTTACAATTTGTTGCATTAAAAGTTATTACGCCGAACCCGTTAAGGTTCGGAAAAAAAATTCAGATAAAAAGCTTTCTCTCTAGGACCACAACGTAAAAATATTTTCCAACATGGCACACTTCCGAAGATATTATAAAAAAAGCAGATACTTGCTCCGTAATTTTAAATAGAATGACATATTTTTTGTTAGTTTTCTGGATACCTTATCGCATTTTAAGTTGTGTTTATTTAAAGTGTCAGATTCTTTAAGTTATTTCAGTCTTTTCCTGGAAAAATGTAATTTGGAAGGCCGTGGAAAATCGCATATAATTTCAGAACTATTTGAAAGAAAGGGGAATTTTAATCATTTGATTTTAGTATGGAATTATGAAAATTTTGCACTACTGATATATTATTGTACTATATTAAAAAAGGTACGGGCTATGATTTGTGGCTTGTTAAAATTTGTTATTTTGAAATGCTCATAACTTTTTTTTAATGGCGTCAGATTTCGAAAATAATTCTCTTTCGATGATGTTAAGGCAATATTACACGCAATATAGATCATGTATTAATAATGCAATTTTCCTCGCATATAAGACGCACATTTTTTCACATTTTCATGTCTTTTAATTCATACTACGTTTATATATTCGATGACGGCTTACTAGGGCAAAATTGCTGATACGCACTTGGTTTCAGTCGTTTTTCGTAGACATTTTAATATTCTGCTAATTGCTGCCTTTTTAAAAAACAAGGAATTTATTTGTTATTGATGAAGATTATTCCAATATATTTAAATATATTTTTTTAATAGTAAATATTTTCTTAAATTTTCGCTTTTTCTCATTCTTAGCTAAGAAATATGAATCTGCGGTTTATAATCGAGTAAATACGGCAATAACTATAACATTTTACTTTAATAAATGTAAGTTTTAGGTGTTAACATTTGCTAATACGCAGGGTTTACCATCAAGTAAAATTCGACCTTTCTTAAGAAGGCAGGTCAGTGTTTGTATGATGACGACGCATTATATAAGTAATAAATTATCACAATTTGTAAACAATTAATACCGGGAAGTGTAATGCCGCGCTTTTTTGGCATGTACATGATGCACACATGCAATTTAGATTTATTTAATATGAAGAAAATTATGTAAAAATTATTATTTTCATCTACACATAAAAGAAATTTTACTTACTTTCTTCTTCTTAATTGGATCATCTTCTTATTTGAGGTCCGGAAATTTGTTTTCCTGCCCATTTTTCTCACTTCACTACTAAAAGAATAACACAAAAACCACAATTTTATTATAAATAAATTAAATTACGGTCCTTTCCGATTTAATATTACACTAATTATTTTAATTAATAATTTATTCTGGTCCTATCCATAAAATTATTAACATAAAAAAACTAGCAAACTAAAATCAATATTATATTATGTGGTCTTTTCCACTAATAGCAACTTAGTTATTATTAACAAATTGTTTTTAATAATATAGTACTTAAATTCTAATTTTTCCAACTCAAATTTTGCTGTATTTATTTTCGGTTGATTTTCTATTAGAGTGCACGGTTGTCAATTGTTCTGAATACATTTTATTGCACAGAGATGACAGCACTTTACAGGATCAAATTATTTTATTCAAAGGTACATAAAAATCTGGATTAACTTAGAACTATTTTAAAAAGTACTTGCACTAAAATTCATTAAAAAAATCGCCCATCTGGATGTAAAGACCCTTTTTTTAAATAAATTCCATTTAAGCGAAATCGGCAATTTTTTCGCTGTTTTCTTTTAATTTCTCAATTATGAAAGCGAAAATCAAAAATAGGTTCTTGAGGGTACCACCGGAATTTCCTCCTGAAAAACTCGTTGCAGGTTCTTAAAAGATTAAGTGTGTATTAGGGGCTATTTATGCTCCAAGAGGTTTCAATGGAGTCTTATGGGATTTTGAAGGTGTATTCCTGGTTGCATTTGAAGTACTGTCGCCTCTTAAGCGCTGACGGTGTTATATTGAATCACCCTGTATTGCATTGGTACAAGCGCCATCTAGCAATGATAAACAAATCATATATTATTAGCGCTGTTGTTTCAGATTACAAACTTAAAATTATATGGCGCAAGTGACCGCATCATTTTTAAATAAATGAAATAAAGATTAAAAGGGAGGAACATTTATTTTTACATTATATTTACAGGATCAAATAGAAAAATCATAACTTGTTGAATTAATTATTTGTAGATTAATCGCCAAAATAGATCTTTAAGATACTCGCTGCATTGTAATCTTTTAACAACCAGATTTTACACACAATTATTTCCATAATTCTCTGATCCCTTGGTAATACAAAGCGATGCTCTGCTTTGAATTGAGCAATTCCCACCATTGCCACATAATAACACTTGTTGTACTTCCTTTTGAAAAGATGACTGGGAAAACGGATGGGAACCCTTTCACAGCGATTATAAATATCCGTCAAAAAGTAATCCCGATCCGGATTAAGGGTTCCATCTTCCGGCGGTATTAATTTTAGTCGCATGAATAGTTTACCTGCGGTCATTATGGCCATTCTTCTTAATAAGGCGTTTGAAGTCACTTGTTGTCCACATAAACAAATTTGGCCAAAGTGTTTAGCATGTCTCATAAAATAAAGCAAAACTAATTGTAATTTTGTTTCTTATTAAAGTAAACTAGTTGAAGTGGCAAAAATTCACATTTTTGCATGAATCTTTGTTTTGTGATGAACCTCGTTTTGCAATTAAACGCATTTTTTGTGAATCTTGAGAAATGATGCAATTCGAAAGCGCGGCGTAATTGTCTGAATTGGTTTTTGTTAATCCTTCGAGTTATAGCTCAAATAATTGATAACTACCATTGATATTGATAGACAATTGATAAGTGCATTGATATTGATAGAAATTTGTGCGAATATTCCCTTTTTGCACCCTTCATGTAGTCCTTCTGCCATCTCATATGGCCTCTGCAACAGGAACCAACATTTACTACGATAAAAAGACGTTCCGATCTCAAGTTAAAAAGAAAGTCGATTTGTACCTGAAATGTTTTATTAGACTCCCAATTGTATGCATATGACTGGTATTTTGGAAAAACGATTATTGCATAAACTTCTTTTCCAAATTTAATTGATAATATTCGATGTGGCAAAAATTCGCATTTTTCCGTGAATCTTTGTTTTGTTATCAATCTCGTTTGACAGTTGTACACATTTTTTGGCGAATCTTGAAAATAATGCCAACTGGAAGCGCGGCATAATTGTCCCCATCGGTTTACACTAAACCTTAATCATTGAAATTATTTTTTAATAATCGGTTACTTTCATTAGTATATTACAATAGAAATTTGCACTAATATTCCATTCACCCTTCATGCAGCCCTTTTGCAATCTCACACATAGCCTCTGTAACACTAACCAACATTTACTACGACAAAAGTATCATTTTTGCCACGTTTCGTTCTCAAGTTAAAAAGAATCGATTTGTGCGTCAAATGTTTGCATTATATTTATTATTAGTTTTCCAATTGTACGCATATGACTGATATTTTATCAAAACTATTATTGCATCAACTCTTTTCCCAAATTTTATTGATAATTCCATTAATTCTGATCGCTCTTAATCGTTACTTTCATCCCTAGTAACTTCATTACTTTTATCATCCGCTTAAGTATGAATGGTACAATTACAAAGGGCGGCAATTTCTTCAATACAAAATGTTAAAATAACCGAATGGCTGTAAATTATTATTTTTTAAATGCGGTCTATTAAAATGTAAATGGACAGATCTTAATTTTAATGAACACAAATAATTGGTCTTGGTCGCGCTAGCGACCTTTTTTATAATTGTACCTGGTCGTGCTAGCGATCCCCTTTTTTTTATATATATTACTGTTAGCACCATTGTTACGGCAAAATTAAGATTTTAAATAGTTGCAATACATGACGACCCTTCGTAAGTAAATGTACGTGACGTTTACAATAGCTAAATTGGTCGGTGCAATAAAATTAGATATATATTTTATTGCTTATAATTTTATTTTATTTCATCATTTATTGCAACTAGGTAGATCTTGGTGTTTGGATTTTTTCCAATCGTTAGAAAATAAACTATTATCATTGTAAAGTTCGAAGGACCGTTTATCTGGTTGTCGCTGGTTTAAGTGAAACAACCGTTTTTTAACTAATAGTATATTAATAAAACTGTATAAATTGCACTGTATAAATTATACTATAGATCGCGACTTCACTAGATTGTCGCGCAGAGTATTTGTTTCGATATAAATACTCTTTGTCGTTTCGTACGATTTCTTTCTACTAATCGATCTACTTCTCTCTAATAATTTGTTTTAATCTCTACTAATCTATACTAATCTATCTCTGAAAAATACTGAGTGTCAACGATTAAATAGGTGACGAATGTCCGTCAGGTAAAGGGGATGGGGTGAATTTTCCACCAATCACCGTGTTGGGTGATCGGGAATTCCTTCCATGCCGTTTACCTGCGGCTTTACTTTCTAAATTTCCCTAACTTAAATTTAACAAAACAACTATAAATATTTATTTACAATACTAATAAAATAAAAGTAATAAAATAAAAATTTAACTATAATAGAATGACAAATAAAATGAAATAAAATATTTAAACTATCTCTACGTGACTAAACAATCATCAGTGACCAATCAGACACCAAGATTGACCACCCCCCTAAAATCAACAAAGTTTACCTTTTTGGTAACCAAAGGAAAAGGAGAGAGTTCTCGTCGAGACTTTTTAGAGAAAACACCACCCGAAGAAGATATTGTAATTCTTAATATTTTAATAAAGTAGTTCTAATATTTAAGAAAAGTGAGAAGTTTTCTTTCGGGCAAAAGAAAAAAAAACCAGTCAACAATCGTCACGCAATTAATTGCGAAGAGACGCAATTAACGTGACGAATTTCCAGTGCAATCAATTAAAGTTCCCAGTTGACTACGGCGAGAAAAGTGAAGGAGACTCGTTATTGGAAACAATACTATTGAGCTATCCTAATAGGTTCAAACTATGGATAAATTCTCTGGGTCAATTGATGAAGAAAAAGGATTATGATTTAGTTAGGTAAGTTTTCCAACTACCGTGTAAATATGTAAGATGTTTAAGGTTTCCAATAATTTCTCTTTAATTTCTCTGCCAATATCGTATACAATGTGCCCCCCTCCCCCCCTACTCCCGAAGCGGCTTGGCTCAGTGTTATAACTGAAATTCATGGATATTAATAATATTAATTCACACTTTTCCCGAACTTACGGCACGTTTTGCTCGGAACCGCTGGTCGTAGAGACCTGCAGTTTTTTTTAATTAACGGGAAGCTCGGTCTTCAGGTCGTTGTTTGGGTTAGAATGCAGCGGGGGGTTACGGGAAGGGTGCGTTTAAAAATAGGGCAAATTCCTCGCTTCTCACGTTCGGGAAGTGGGATCGAACGCTCGCACAAAAGGGAATCGAAGAAGGCTGCGAGTGGGAGCGATCCAGTGATGACGTCATCACTGGATAATGGGGAAACATTGAAGAGGACAATTTGCAAAATTTGATAGAATTATCAATGAAAATTAATAAGGAAATAAATGAAATAATTATTAATTTTTGTGAACTTTCTTTTCGAAATAAATCATATTGGGGAAATAGTGAAGCTGATAGTTTAATATTTATGGTATACTTTTGTTATTTAAAATTAAGGTCTATTCATTTTTTTTTATTATTATTTATTATTATATTATTTTATTTTCTGCTTAAATAAACCGCATTTAAAAAGAAACTGCTTCAATAAGCCGCCGAAGAAAAGGGAGATGGCGAGAAGTGCGTTTAGTGAACAAATATCTTGCCGTGGCATTATGCCGCTTTATTCCGAGGCTCTTTTGTTTATAATAACATTTCCGTTTCTATTCATCGGCATATCACGTATTGTTATTAATTTTTTTTATAAACCAACTGATTACGTTTGCCACCTCCTTTGTGTAGGAGACGCAAAGTTTCCGTATATTATTTTCGTTTCTTTCATCACTTGAATTATGTCGAACGAGTTGTTGGATTTCGGCGACGAGGAAGATTTTATCCCCCAAGGTAATTAATTATTCTTCCCTCGATTTTTGCATATATAGAGTCCGAAAAGCCGACGACGCTGGAAAAGCAGTCGGCGGGGCGTCCGCCAACATCGACGGCGGTTTGTTCGAGAACATCGGCGGCGGAGGCGCGTACGGGAACATCGATGGCGCCACCCGGTCAAGGGGGCTTGCGCCGGAAAAGGCGAGGCCGCGGCGGTAGAGGCGCCCGTTCAGATGGCAGTGTTGTCAACCAGTTTCACGGTCCCGTGCATGTACACAATTACATGTATTTTTTTTTGCTATAATTATTCATGTTTTTAATTATTTTGTTACTTTTTTAATTTAACTTTTTTGAATATTTCTTGCTTTTTTTTATATAAATATATTTTGATTACATTTTATTTTTTTACTCTTCTACCTTCTTCTGCCTCCTTATTATATTTATTTTTAACAAAATACCTTTGTTTACAATCCAACCGCGTGTTCCCGAAGAGGAGAGAGATGGATTGTTGTTACATTCTCCGTCGCACCGATAGCTCGAATTCGTACGTACGATTAAGCACGTAATCACAATCGTCACTCACAATCAGTTCTTAAAATTAAATCTTTATATTATCGATATCAAACAGAGATGTGAACAAAGCAGAAATAAAAACAGATAGTGAAACATGTGCGATCCACAAATTAATTAATCAGGAGTGTTATTATTCATTTTAGAATTTCGAATATAACACTTCTGGATTCTTCCCTTTCATGAAATTAGTTTAGTACTATATTCAAATTACTTTAGTATTATATTATATAAAGTTTTTCTATTATTATTGTTTTACTGAATTGTTTTTAATTAATCATATGTTTTGGGAATGCCTGGTGTTTGCTGATAGACTCTAATCAGCAATACAAACAGTGCTAATTCCCTGGAACATTTCTTTTTTATCATTATTAATTTTGGTGTTTGTTTTTTTTGTGTAAGTTTTTGTTGTGAGAAATTACTTTTCCTTAGACAAATTCGTGGTTTATAGAAAGAGGTAAGTTGTTTCTGTTTATTGTTAATAATAACTTCTTACAGTATCTTAGAATAGAGAAATCAATTTTACTAAATGTTTCCAGCAAATTGTGAATTCGATATAACTTTTCCATTAAATCGAAATAGACTGTGAATAAGGATTATGTTCGCTCCGCAACATCGACAAAGGCTCCGCGAAGTATTAAGTTGGAAAGATTAATACTCGAACCTTGACCGATATATTGTTATTGTAAATTGATACGTTTTATTCATTTCGCATTCCTATATTTTTATAATCTGCATTCCTTCACGTAATGTGAAGCGATTATTTCGATATTAAAGAGGCACGTACATCTGTTAGTTGATGCGGTCGGGGAAATTCTCCTGAGAAAAAATGTCAGCAAAATTAATTCGTTACATCAGGAGGAAAGGGACGTTACCCCACCCTCAAACGAAGATTTCTTTTTATCGAAATAATTGAAAGAACCAGAGTTGAAAAGTAATCATCAATCACAAAACATCAACGTAGAAAATAAAGTAGTTGTTAAGAGACAACCAGTTTTTCTCTTAAAACCCTTTTCGACAACCAGCAACAAAAAAAGCATCGGGAATACAAATCAACCAAGATTTGTCCAACGATCACACATAAAATGGGCCTTGGAGCCGGATAGGAAGAAAATGAAGATCATCAAGCGTTCCAGCGTGGAAATCAACGTCAAGCGTTCCACCAGGTGAACCATCATCAGGCGTTCCAGCAGGTGAACCATCAGCAGAAGCCGTTCGAGAAGCAACAGCGAGGTCGAACATCATCAAAGTGTGTCATCCTTTATTTTTTTTATCCGTTTTTGCATTTCCTATCGTATAAAATCTCGTATCTATTTGCGGTAAAATGGCTGAACCCACTGCGAGACCACTCAACGTTAGTCGTATGGCATTTCTAAGGCAGATAATTAATTTTGAAAATTTTATTAACGAATTTGCAACGATAGAAATATCAGAGAAACATATCGAGAATTTAAAATCGCGATTAGAGAAACTAGAAGAAAATTTTAACAAATTTGAGTCCACACAAACTGCAATTGAGATAGCATCAAGCGATGTGGAGGAGGAATATAAGAAGAGATGAGTATGAGTCGCGTTATCACAATTTAGTGGGCGAAGCACGTGATTATATGTATAAGCAAACACAATAAAAACATTACAAATATAGAGAGTATTTCACCTAGGCAATCTTTCAGTTTAAATCAACCACAAAACATTAAATTGCCAACGATTGAATTACCCTTTTTTAGTGGTCAATTCACTGAGTGGCGTGCATTCGAGGATACATTTTTGGCTTTAATCGATCGAAACGATTCGCTCAACTCTGTGCAGAAGCTTTGCTACTTGAAATCCTCGCGAGAGAGGGGAGAGGCGTACAATGTCATTCAAGCACTAGAGACAACAGATGTAAATTATCGGATAGCCTGGAATCTTGTAACCGAAAGATACAGTCATCGACGACGAATAGTCTACAGTCACGTCAACTCATTGCTGAATTTAAAGGCGACATCATTAAAATCACTAATAAATTGTTTAGAGCAAAGTTACCGATCTTTGGATTCCTTAAACATTCCAATCAAACAATGGGATGCAATACTAATCCCCATAATCCTATCAAAAATCGACATAAGAGTAGCACGCGAATGGGAATCAAAGGTAAACGCAAATCTAAAGAAAGACGAATTGCCCACATACGACACAATGTTATCGTTTTTATTAGAAAAGTCAAATACAACAGATATTATTAAAACATCAAATCATCCGCTCAATCCACAATATCAAAAAAGCGTTCCGAGAACGTTTGCGACAACAACTCAACCGAAGTCTTGTCAAATATGCAAAGAAGAACACAACATTTTTTCGTGCAAGAAATTCTTAGAGAAAAATGTAAACGAAAGAAGAGAAACCATCAAAGCAAGCCATCTTTGTTTCAATTGCCTCCGTGGAGGTCATCAATTAAAAACTTGCCGAGCAAGCAAATGCAAAGAATGCGGTGACAAGCACCACACCTTGTTACACATCAAAAAGTCCACAACAAGCGACACAAGAAATGATGCAACAAACCGTCCAGCGGAGCAGGCTACCAAGGAAATTATTGTCAAGCGTTATTATCAACTGCAGAAGTCTACATAAAGAATAACGACAACGAGATACATAACGTACGCGCGCTACTTGATTCAGCGGCGCAATCAAATTTCATCACGACTTCTTTGTGTGAGAAATTAAAACTACCAAAACACAAAACAAACATGAGAATCTTCGGCATCAATCAAAGAGAAACGCCCATAAAATTCTGCGTGCCAGTCGCAATGGAATCAAAAACAACAAATTATGAAACAAACATTTCATGCTTAGTAATGGACGAAATCACTGAAATCTTACCGTCCGTAACATTCGACAAAAACAGCATTTCTATTCCAAAACACATCACGTTAGCAGACGAAGAATTTAATATATCTAAACCAATCCACTTGCTCATTGGAGTAAATACCTTTTGGGACATAATGATGCCACAAAAGATTACGACGAATAATTCAATTACAATAGAAAACACCCAACTAGGTTGGATCGTAGCTGGACAAGTTCCATTTCAAGGCCAATCGAAACAATCGACATCAGTCTATCACACTCGAGAACTTCAATCTGTCATAGATTGGTTGTGGAAAATGGATCAAATTGTCCCAGAAAACGAAATCTTAAGTACGCAAGACAAAATCTGTGAAGATCATTTCATCAACACGTTAACACGCAACAAAGAAGGTCGATTTATAGTCAACATTCCTTTTAAAGAAAATATCAGTAAATTAGGTCACTCAAAAACAATGGCGTTGAGGAGATTTTATTCTCTAGAGCAAAAGTTAACGAAACAACCGGAAGTAAAACAGATGTACCAAGATTTCCTCGAAGAATATATAAATTTGAATCATATGACAAAGGTGGAAAAGGTGGACGAAAAAGCGCCTCATTTCTTTTTACCTCATCACCACGTACTCCGCGAGAGCAGCACCACCACAAGGCTTCGAGTGGTTTTTAATGGATTGATGAAGACCACTTCTGGAATATCTCTCAATGATGTTCAACATCCTGGACCAGTTCTTCAAACCGAAATATTCGCAATTCTCCTCAGATTCAGGAAACACACTTTCGTTGTCACTTCCGATATAAGTAAAATGTACAGACAGATTCTAATTGATCCAAAACAAAGAGACCTACAATTAATCTTGTGGAGAAACGGCCCTGAAAAACAAGTAGACGTGTATCAATTAAACACTGTCACATATGGTACAGCTTCCGCGCCATATCTCGCCATTCGTTCATTGCTTCAATTAGCAAACGAATGTGAATCCACACATCCCATCGAGTCAAAGATAATCAAAGAAGACTTTTACGTCGACGACCTTTTAACAGGTTGTGATAGCGAAAAGCAACTGAAAATTAGATGTCACACTATAAAGTCGATATTGCAATCCGCAGGCTTTACGTTACATAAGTGGACAAGCAACAGTATGAGTATTGGATCCTCTGAAATCAAATTAGAAAACCATAATTTGAATCTACTTGACGCATCAGGCAATAAAACACTGGGCATTCTTTTCAATCCTGCTTTGGATACCTTCTATTTTTCACTAGAGAATCAAGTGACATTGAAGCGGTTAACAAAGAGGCAAATACTAAGCCAAGCGGCGAGGACCTTCGATCGTCTCGGCTTGTTATCACTTGTAACTGTGTTGCCGAAATTAATATTGCAAAAATTATGGCAACTAAAATTATCGTGGGATACACCAGTGCCAGACAAGATCGAAAACCAATGGAACACCTATCAAAGAGATAGCAACGAAACGAAAACAATTGCCATTCCTCGGCATTGTTTGAATCCATCAGCCAACAGATACCAGCTACACGGCTTCTCCGACGCGTCCGAAGTCGCATATGGAGCGTGTTTATACATTCAATCATTCGCAAATAATAAAATCGTCAATGTTCAACTAATTGCATCAAAGTCAAGCGTAGCTCCAATTAAAAGTGTCACACTATCGCGCTTAGAATTATGCGCCGCGACATTATTAGTCGAATTAGCAGAGCATGTATGCAAAACTATACATTTAGAATTCGAAGAGAAACATTTCTGGTGCGATTCACAAATAACTTTAGCTTGGATCAACGGGTGTCCGTCAGTTTGGAAAACCTTTGTTGCGAATCGTGTTTCTCTCATTCAAAATTCAACTGAAAAATATCAATGGCATCATGTAGAATCACAAAATAATCCTGCCGACGTTATATCTCGTGGTATGTTACCAAGTAAATTAAAAGACAATAAAATGTGGTGGAATGGTCCATCATTTCTACATTCAGAAAGATCATTTAAAAATACTTCAGTCACTATCGATCAAAATGAAATCCCTGAAAGAAAATCAAACGTACTGACAACGCATAGACAAACTAATACGCATAACCGCATATTGTAGACGTTTCTACAACAACTGCAAAAGCAAAGAGAATATCAAAGGCAAATTAACGACTATAGAAAAACAACAAGCATTAAACGCGCTCATAAAACTAGCACAAAAGGAGAGATTTTCAAATGAAATAAAGTCATTAACAAACAAAAAACAACTCGCGTCATCGTCGAAAATACTATCAATGCACCCATTCTTAGACAGAGAAGGTCTATTACGAGTAGGTGGACGATTGCAAAATTCGGAAGAACCGTACAACAGCAGACATCCGGTTATTCTACCATACAAACACACATTAACCAAATTGATAGCGATCTCATTGCATAAGAAACACCTTCATTGTGGTCCCTTACAACTTCTCTATATTTTAAGGCAACAATATTGGCCTATCAAAGGAAGGAATATGACAAAAACCATTGTAAGAAATTGCATTACTTGTTATAAAAGCAATCCAAAGCCATTACAAGAGACTATGGGGAATCTTCCTTCATTTCGCGTTGCACAAAATTTTCCGTTTCATTATTGTGGCGTTGACTACGCCGGGCCATTACAGTCACGAGAAAGACGATCAAGAGGTTACAAGACGTTCAAGGTTTATATCTGCTTATTTATCTGTCTAACAACAAAAGCTATTCACCTGGAGGTGGTGGAATATTTGACTAGCGAAGCATTTCTCGCGGCATTCAGGCGTTTCGTTTCACGTCGAGGCAGGCCAAAGTACATGTTTTCTGATAACGGAACAAATTTTATCGGCGCTAATTCAGAAATACGTCGCTTACAACAACAAATTGAAAAAGATCACGAAACGATCTTAGAAAAATTAGATAACGAGGGTAGTCCTATTGAGTGGAAATTTATACCACCGCGTGCGCCCAATTTCGGAGGTTTATGGGAAGCCTCAATCAAATTAGTGAAAAAATCATTAACAAAAATCGTTGCAAATTCAATTTTAACGTTTAGCGAGTTGAATACAGTCTTGACGCAAATAGAAGCGATGATAAACTCCAGACCAATATCTCCCATTAGCGACCATCCCGACGACCTTATTCCGTTGACCCCAGCTCACTTTATGATTGGAAGAAGCTACTCATCAGTACCAGATGAAAACTATGAAACAACATCACAAAATCGACTGTCATCATATCAGAATCTTCAACGACTCCAACAGCAATTCTGGACCAGATGGAGAAAAGAGTATTTAAACCATTGTCAAGGAAGATCAAAATGGAAAAAAGAAGGGAGCCAAAACTTGAAGGTTGGCGACATGATCATCATGTTGAATGAGAACGAGCCTCCAAACATGTGGTCAATGGGAAGGATAGTGGAACTGCATCCCGGTGAAGATAAAAAAGTACGTGTTGTCTCTGTACGCACGACAAAAGGGACATTCAAGCGACCCATCACCAAGATCTGTCCTCTCCCACAGGAAGACTAAAACATCGACATCAACGAAAATTGAAGGCCTAAGGTCCTTCAAGGCGGGCGGCATGTTCGCTCCGCAACATCGACAAAGGCTCCGCGAAGTATTAAGTTGGAAAGATTAATACTCGAACCTTGACCGATATATTGTTATTGTAAATTGATACGTTTTATTCATTTCGCATTCCTATGTTTTTATAATCTGCATTCCTTCACGTAATGTGAAGCGATTATTTCGATATTAAAAAGGCACGTACATCTGTTAGTTGATGCGGTCGGGGAAATTCTCCTGAGAAAAAATGTCAGCAAAATTAATTCGTTACATCAGGAGGAAAGGGACGTTACCCCACCCCGTTGAAAAGTAATCATCAATCACAAAACATCAACGTAGAAAATAAAGTAGTTGTTAAGAGACAACCAGTTTTTCTCTTAAAACCCTTTTCGACAACCAGCAACAAAAAAAGCATCCGGAATACAAATCAACCAAGATTTGTCCAACGATCACACAGATTAGTTGTGTTGCGTTTACTTTTCAAGTAGGAAGTGAATAATTTTTTTTTTAGTTAAAATGGCGAGAAATAAGTTCACTTTACACTCAAGGAAAGAACGTCGAGCCAACGATCGTTTAAGTAGAAACGAACAAGTAAGCAATTCTACATATTTAAGAAGGTAAATTGCATTTGTATTTACTACATGTGATGCATAGTGAATAGCTGCATGTATTACTTATTTTAGAACCGGTAAAGGTACGGATGGTGGCCCCAAACCGAAACTTCCACGTGTAGAGGCGGTGGAGAGCAGCAATATTTCAAATTCAGCGGGAAAAACTTCGACGGTGGCGATGTCGGCGGCAAAGATAAGTGGGAGTTATGTACATAAAATTGCCCCGGACGGGGAAAATCTTCGCAGTGGCGTCGAAAGCATAGACGACCATATTGAAGGTGTCGCCGCTGCCATAAGCAGTAACGACGTCGTTCATGAGCCTTTTGCTCCGTCGCATGTTGTCCACGGCGACATCGAGATTTTCCCCGTAATAAGAGGACGGGCTACCGATAGGTTGCGTGCGACATGACTGACTGCATTTGTCATCAGTTTAGGCCGTCGACACGACTATGTCCACTTCACGAACTGTCGTGCCGCACAGGTAGTCCGAGAACTAACGCCGCTACTGATTTGCTCCACGCTACCCACAAAGATAAGAATCTTTTCAGCCACATCGGCAATACAACGACATCTTTGTCGCCCCATTTTCCATCGCCATCAGCGGCGACGTTGTCATACAGACACCTTCTGTTCCATCGAACGTTGCCAATGTCTGCGGCGATAAAAAGATTTTTATCATTAGGGATCGGCTTACCGGTGACATCTTCAGTGGTGGACGCGTTCGGCTGCAATTACCATTTTGCGGGGCCATCGACGCAATGTTGTCCGTTACACAGTATTTAAATTTTCGATAACGGTAACTTGGACGTGGAGGCAGGAGGATATTGTCCTTGATGACGAACGCGGTTTTGTTGAATATTACACTCTTGCCCGACCGCGATTCGGGCTTAAGAACGATTTTTCTCGAAAGCGAATATTGCGATCCGCTCGTATTTCCTCTTTTGTTTCCCAATGCCTTTGATTGATCGAGGTAGAGGTGTGAGAGGGAACATCTCCCATATGCCAGTACTAGATATACAGATCGGCCTACCGTAGAAATGTTTTGAACGCACTCTTGGAAGCGGGTAAATTGTCACCGCAATTTATCGTAAGTGCGTATTTAAAAGTTGAAGCGAATAGAATTCGCAACTTCCGGGCAAATCAAAACAAGCTGAGGGCGAACGAATACACGGGATTAGTGTATTATGTAAGACATAGAGGTGGGCAACAAAATGTTCCTATCGGAAAGATGGTGGTATTGCCCTTTTCCTTCACGATTGAATTTGGAATCATCGAAGACGATATTCCGAATTCCTTGGGCGATAATGGTAATGACGATCAGGAGGATGACGATGACTCGCACCGAGCCGACGAATCGATAGAATATATCAGATTCGCCACCTGGACGATGATCAGAGAAACGTCTTGGACGTGATCGTGCACGCCGTCGAAAACAACAGCGCTGCCGAACGCCGAACGTTCTTTTTGCAAGGCGCTGCAGGCACGGGCAAGACCTTCGTCTACAGTACATTAAGCAAATACTTTAACGCGAATGGGATGAATGTCGCTGCCGTAGCTTGGACTGGATTGGCACAACCGCTTCAAGCTGCCGATAACGATGACCGAAGTGTCGACATCAGCCATTACGTTTCAATCGAACGAGGCGTCATACGCCAGAGATACGAAAGTCATTGTCTGGGATGAAATAAGCATGACAACGCGCACTTCCTTCGATTTAATAGATAAGACCCTGCGTTACGTATGTAATGTTAGTCGCCCTTTTGCTGGCAAGGTGGTTCTTATTGGTGGAGATTTTAAGCAAATCTTGTCGGTAATAATGAACGCTGATAGGGCTACAATAGTGAGCGAATGCGTTAAATGCAGTGCGCTATTGCCACTTTTTCAGGTCCTCCACCTGAGAATGAATGTGCGTGTTGGTGATGGCGAGCTAGAGTTCGTTCGGTGGCTTGACGATCTGGATAATAATCGCTTGCCAATGTTCTCCACGGCGACACGCAATCGTTTTATCGAGGTGCCGGACCAGTGTGTCGTATCATCGTTCAATGAACTAATCGAGAAAGTTTTCGGTGAGTTACGTCCTGGCCAAGTGACCAATAGCGCCATATTGACGCCGCTTAATGATAACTGCGACAAGATAAATAAGTTAATCGCAGAAAAAATGAGCGCCACTTACATGTCCAACGATTCCATCGTTTCAGACAATCCTGATGATGAGGGCTTGTTTCCTATGGAATTTCCGCACTGCATTACGCCTGATTTCCAGCGCACCAGCTCAATCTGGGAGTAGGAATGATGGTCATATGCTCCTACGCAATTTGTATGTCAAGGCAAATCTTTGCAATGGCACGCGTTTGGTAGTGGAGCATCTTGGCGAACACCAGGTTGATGCGGAGATGCGGTAAATTTTGATGGCTCTCTCTCTCCGGTAAGAGAGTTTTCATTGCAAGCGTCGACGGAAAGCAGCACGTTACCTTTCGTGTTACGACGTCGCCAATCTCCTTTGCGATTGTCATATTGTATGACAATCAATAAGTCGCAAGGACTATCATTCGATTCTATCGGTATTTATTTACCGAATACCGTTTTTGACCACGGGCGTGTTCTCCCGCGCGCGAACAGTCCACCGAGTGTTCGTTTACCTTTTAGAAACTTCCAATCAAGGTAACCTGAACAGCTCTGCCCCGGAAATAACGTATACAAAAAATATTGTGCACGATGAGGTGTTGTAGCCGGCTACTTTCAAGATCGACTCCACCTGATTCTACCCTGTCCTACCTATATTTCAAGAAAACGGTCGCAAACTCGCGGTCAGGAATTTATTTCATCACAGGATCCTCGGATTCTGCTCGATTCGTCGAGTCGTTGATTGCGATTGAAAACCTCTTTGGATGGATCTCTCACAAATAATAAACATGTAACCTGGTGATTCCTGTAAATGGCGTCGCGTTGCACGATCGAAAAGTTGCGGTCCTGAATGTATTTTCAGGATAAGATCATTAGATTTCTTAGTCTTGACGTTTCTAAAATTGTTGCGCTTGCATAAAACGACCCGCGGACTCCCGACCTAGGTCAATTTGCATACATTACAGCAGCGTGAGAAATGGAAATCAGCAAATAAGGGAGGGAGCACTGATCATTCTAAAGGAGGAAAGTGAACCACCAAATATGTGGCAAATGGCCAGGATAGTGAAACTATGGCCCGGACCTGATGGTCATGCAAGGGTTGTCAGTGTGCAAAGAAACAATAAAGTGTACAAACGTGCAGTCACCAAATTATGTGTACTACCAGTTGATTAACAATGATTGAAAAACTTTATTTTTCAAGGGGGGGGGGGGGGCATGGACGAGCCCAGAAATATAGAGTTAAAGAATTATAGTAGAAATAAGAAAATAATGCATTAAGGACAAATAGTTAAAAATAGTTTAGAAAATAAAGAAAAATTAGAAAGTTTAGTGCCAAAAAGGAAGGCAGGTAATAGCTGTCCGTCCGAAGGGTTTTTGTATAAACCGACCGAGGGCGAGCCCATGTGGCAGCTATTACCCCTCCAAAAAAATGTAATGTAAAATGTAATAGATTTAAGAAAAACGAAACACAGTTGACCAGAACATCTTACTCACTACACACTATTGTAAATATATAACAATTGTAAATATTCGTTATCAATAAATAATTTAAAAAAACGAGGATCACGAATTAAGTTTACGGCTAATTTAACGTGACCCCACCTGATCGTGCCAAAGACGATCTTTGTAAATCAATAAAATAAATGCAATCAAATGTTCCTTTAATACTGGTTCATTTTATATTTGTACATTTGAGGAGTTGTCTTTGTTTCTTGCTTAATTTGGTCTTTGTTTAATGTAATCGGAAAGGCTACATAAATGTATTCATTGATGACGGATTTTGTACGAATGGTTATCCATCCAGAGTCAGTGTGTCAGTTCACAATTAGTTGTCGATGAAGAAGCAGTATACCCGCAGCTTTTACTAGATAAATTCACCGTCACCGTTTTTAGATAAATTCGCGCTTTTTAAACATTTGTAATATTAGTAAACTATTTAGTTAATTAAAGTGTAAATAAAGTAGATAAAAAAAAACTAAAGCATTTTATTTAACAAAATCACAAGACAAGAAAACATTTGGTCCTTCGAGCCGGATGCGCGAACTAAATATAGTGCAGTGAATTAAGTGAAAAGCAGCAACATCAACAAAAATCAAGAAGCCATTCAAGGGCAAGTAGGTGAAACAATCCAACATCAACAAAAATCAAGAAGCCATTCAGGGGCAAGCAGGTGAAACAATCCAGCATTAACAAAAATCAAGAAGCCATTCAAGGGCAAGCAAGTGAAACAATGCAGCATCAACAAAAATCAAGAAGCCATTCAAGGGCAAGCAGATGAAACAATCCAGCAACAACAAAGGTCGGTCAATTTTAATTAATCACATCATAATGGAACAAAAAGAAGACGCATCTACGTCACAAGCTTCATTAAAAGCCTTGATTCACAAAAGAGCAGCAATAAAGCGCATTATTGCCAACATCAAATCGCAAATTGATAAAGTTGCGTCAACGAATCAATTAATGGAAAGATTAAAATCATGCCACGATAATTTTATTGAAATACAAGTTCAAATGGATGCGATCAACGATAAAAAAGATGAAAAAGAGTGGGACCTCTTCTTCAATAC
This sequence comes from Hololepta plana, assembly GCA_963695495.1. NCBI lineage: Eukaryota > Metazoa > Arthropoda > Insecta > Coleoptera > Histeridae > Hololepta > Hololepta plana. The sequence goes on along the minus strand of OY968832.1, from coordinate 5,993,484 downwards.
ATACAACGCAATAACAAACGAGCTAGAAGCATTAACAGTTAGCAATCAAACAATTACAAAGAAAAATAATGTCGAATCATCATTACGCTTGCCAACTATTGAATTGCCAAAATTTTCGGGAAACTTTGATGAATGGTGTTCGTTTTACGAAACATTCACGGGTTTGATACATAACAACGACGAGCTGTTAACAATACAAAAATTTCATTTTCTAAAATCTGCATTGCAAGGCGAAGCAGCCAATATAATTTACGGCATTTACCACAATATAGTAAAGACCTGGCTTCATTTTTAAGAAATTTGCACGACTGTAAATAAGCATTTAAGAGCATTAAAATCATTAGGACGGCCAGTCCACAATTGGGATAGTTTATTAATATATCTCATAAGCTGCAAACTGGACAACACAACAACAAAAGATTGGGAGCTAACGCTAACAACGAAGGATATGCCGACGCTAAAGAACCTCATGGATTTCGTAAACAAAAAGAGCATTAGTCTGCAAATGGCGAACAAAGTTCAAATAAACACGAAACCTCCAATCTATACAAAGGAGAAAAGATTTACGCACGCCGGCATAGCATCCGCTAACAATAAATGTATTTTGTGCTCCGAAGAACATGCAATATTTCTATGCAAGAAATTCATTAACTTTTCGATAGAGAAACGCAGAGATATGGTAAAAGAGCATGATTTATGTTTTAACTGCCTTAAGCGAGGGCACAGAGCGTGTTATTGCACATCTAGCAAATGCAAAAAGTGTCATCAAAATCACAATACATTGTTGCATATGGAACAAAAACCGAATAATGAAATTGAAGAGCATAAAGAGAAAATTTCATCGAACACGTGTATGTCCGGAACCGCTACTAATTACATATTATTAGCAACAACACAAATAAATCTAAAAAACAAATATAACAAATTTGAAACTTGTACAGCACTATTGGATTCTGGTTCTCAGTCGTCACTAATTACAAAATCATTTGCAAGCAAATTGGGTTTGCCTCAAAAGGGCAGCAGCGTGTCGTTAAGTGGAATCACCGGAGCGATCGAAACAGTTAATAAAAGTCTCGATTTAAAAATATCAGCCGATCAAGGGAAGTTTGATGCAAAATTAAATTGCTTAATTGTCGATCAAATCACGGAACGACTGCCTCAAGTTACGCTAAATAAGGAAGTGATCAAGATCCCACAAAATATCAAATTAGCAGATCCCAATTTTCATATAACAAAAGACATTGATCTGTTAATTGGAGCGGATATATTTTGGAAAACATTAAAGAAAGGACGAATTGACATAAATCAAATAACATTTTCAGAAACAGTTTTCGGCTGGATACTATCTGGTAATTTAACAGAAATTCCGAAATCACATCGTATATGCAATCACTCAACAACTAACTTTGATCTAGAAAGGTTCTGGAAAATAGAGAATATTGCGACGAACAACAAAATACAAACGATAAATGACAAAAGAATAGAAAATAATTTTCAGAGAAATTTCAAGCGCAACATTGACGGTAGATTCATCGTTAAGTTGCCTCTTAAATACGACAATATGCAACTGGGCGATTCATTTCAGCAGGCATTAAAAAGATTCTACAACCTGGAAGCACAAGGATAAAAACCTTCTTGACGAATACACAAAATTCATGTGCGAGTACAGGGAGTTAGGACACATGAAAGAAATAACCGAGAAAGGTTATCTACAAGAACGACCACATTTCCATTTACCACATCATGCCGTCATCAAGTGTGAGAGTTTGACGACGAAATTGCGAGTCGTTTTTGATGGTTCAGCGGCGTCATCGAATGGTTTATCACTTAACGACAACCTAGAAAATGGTCCAACCATCCAAGACGATCTCTTCAACATCTTGCTTCGATTTCGGACAAAGAAGTACGTCGTATCAGCAGATATTACAAAGATGTACAGACAGGTGGTGCTCATCGATGAAGATCAACACAAGTTGCAAAGAATTCTTTGGCGCGACAATAAAACAGAACGTGTGAAAACATATGAGCTTCAAACTGTTACCTACGGAACAACGAGTGCAGCTTATTTGGCTATAAGATGCATGCATCAGTTGGCCAGCGAAGCCAAAGAGAAACAATCAATAGGAGCAAACAGAATAACAAAGGATTTTTACGTCGATGATCTATTGACAGGAGCGTCCACAATAACAGAAGTAAAAAGAATAAGAAATGAAATAATCGACATACTACAAAGAGGAGGTTTCCAGCTAAGAAAATGGTGCTCTAATGACCACAGAATAATAGAGGACATAAAGGAAGACAGCTCATTCTCCGTAATCAGTTTTGATAAGAATGACACAATGAAGACATTAGGCCTTCAATGGAATTTCAAGCAGGACATATTGTACTACTATTGTACCGAAGGAATCACAAGCGAAAATCGTCACCAAAAGAAGCATACTATCAAGCATAGCGAAAATATTCGACCCGCTCGGTTTAATCGGACCATTGACAATTCAAGGAAAAATGATAATTCAAGAATTATGGAAATGCAACATTGGCTGGGACGATTGCGTTGCGGAAGATGTATTAAGTTTGTGGCACAAGTACATCAAAAACTGGAATACAATAGAAGAAATAGAGATTCCAAGATTAGCAGGTTTAATTAACAAAGAATCGGAAATACACGGATTCTGCGACGCCTCGACGCGTGCATATGGAGCATGCTTATATCTAAGGATAAAACGTAGCGATGGCGAATATGACACCAACTTGATATGCGCGAAGGCAAAGGTAGCGCCTATTAAAGCACAATCTCTACCACGTTTGGAGCTATGTGGTGCACTCTTACTTGCAAGATTGATGAATGCATTCGAGGAGGCGATTGAAGAAAATCATGGAAAAATCATTTTTTGGACGGATTCGAAAATAGTACTTTCTTGGATAAAGGCGAGCAATAAAAGATTTAAAACATTCGTAGCCAATAGAGTAGGAGAAATACAAGAAACGACAAACAAAGATTATTGGCATCACGTGAAGGGAACTTACAATCCAGCAGACGTCATTTCGAGAGCGATGGCACTAGACGACTTAAAATCCTGTTCGCTATGGTGGAATGGACCACAATGGTTGCGGTATACTATTGAATATCCGTCATATAAATCAACCGAAATAGAAGAAGAATTACACGAGATAGAATCAACAAAAATATCTCTTTCCATTCAAAAACAGGACGACCTGATCCTTAAATTCTCAAATTGGAAGAGATTGATACGAGTTACGGCATACTGCGTCAGGTTTTGGAATAATCTGCGAGCGAAGAAAAACAAGGCGTCCATGGATAAAGCAAAGCACATCAGACTGGAGGAGTTCAACGACGCAAGGAGAAGGATAATCGCAGCGCTACAGAGGGAGAAGTTTGCTGCCGATCTGAAAGAATTGAAGCGAAACAAATGTGTAGCCAACAACAGTGGGATAGCCAACTTAAGACCATTTTTGGATGCAGATGATATAATCAGAGTTGGAGGACGACTCAGCAATGCAAATATCGACCACGATGCGAAACATCCAATCGTGTTGCGACGTAGCCACCACGTTACTAAAATAATAATCAGGCATTATCACGAAGAAAATCTACATGCAGGAATGCAGGCAACATTAAATGCAATAAGGCAGGATTATTGGCCGATACGCGGAAGCAACACCATAAAAGGAGTATTACGACAGTGCGTAAAATGCTTCAAGCATAAACCACGCACCTTTACACACATAATGGGTGATTTACCAGCGGCAAGAGTCAACAAAACTCATCCGTTCGCAAATACTGGAGTTGACTTTTGCGGCCCATTCTACATACGAAGCACTAACAGACGTAACGCACCAACAATAAAAGTGTATATTGCAATATTCGTGTGTTTCGCTATCAAGGCAGTACATATGGAAATAGTTGAAGGCTTGACAACTGAAACATTCATCGCAGCCTACAAGCGTTTTGTCTCAAGGCGAGGAAAACCGGAGAATATGTTCTCTGACAACGGCACCACATTCGTGTCAGCCAACAAGGAATTGAAACATCTTCAAGATATGTTCAATGCAGAAAACAGCAAATTAAGCGATTACATGGTGAATACAGGCACAAGGTGGCATTTCATACCACCGAGGGCCCCCCACTTCGGCGGTTTGTGGAAAGCAGCCGTCAAATCAGCAAAAACACACTTCAAGAAATTAACTGCAAATTCAAAACTGCGTCATGACGAATTCCAAACAGTAATTGCACACGTCAATGACGTCAATATCATCCGATCCGAGTGACTTAAATCCGTTGACGCCATTCCATTTTTTGATTGGAAGCAGTTTCAATGGGATTGAAGAACCTAGTTTGGAACCGTTAAAATTAAATACCTTATCAAGATGGCAGTACGTCGAAAATATAAAACAACAATTCTGGAAGAGATGGACAAAGGAATATTTGAACAAGCTGCAAGTTAGAACGCGATGGACGAAGAACGATGTTAACAAGGGCATTAAACCAGGACAATTGGTGCTAGTGAAAGAAGATCATATCAGTCCTTATGAGTGGCTATTAGGGCGAATTACTGAAATTCATCCCGGAGAAGACGACATTACACGCGTTGTCTCTGTCAAAACTAGTACCGGCGTATATAAGCGACCAACATTAAAGGTGTGTCCACTACCGATCGTAAACTGTGATTAAGTGGTAATGAAGCTGGTAGCTTCATGGGCGGCGGTATGATCGTGCCAAAGACGATCTTTGTAAATCAATAAAATAAATGCAATCAAATGTTCTTTTAATACTGGTTCATTTTATATTTGTACATTTGAGGAGTTGTCTTTGTTTGTTGCTTAATTTGGTCTTTGTTTAATGTAATCGGAAAGGCTACATAAATGTATTCAGTGATGATGGATTTTGTGCTAATGGTTATCCATCTAGATTTGTATCAGTTGAGAATTAGTTGTCGATGAAGAAGCAGTATACCCGCAGTTGTTACTAGATAAATTCGCCGTCGCCGTTTTTAGATAAATTCGCGTTTTTTAAACATTTGTAATATTAGTAAACTATTTAGTCAATTAAAGTGTAAATAAAGTAGATAAAAAAAGCTAAAGCATTTTATTTAACAAAATCACAAGACAAGAAAACACCACCATTTGGTCCTTAGAGCCGGATTAAGATCAGGAATTGGGAATTCGTGAAAGAAAAGAAAGAACAATACAGTCCACTAAAGAGATATTACAATTGGAGATATTGAAGACAGTAGTGTGAAATTAGTGAAAGGCGTTAAAGCAATCGATATTTCGTTGGAAATAGTCGAGAATCGTTAAAGCAAACGATATTTCGTTGGAAATAGTCGAGAATCGTAAGATCAAACGATATTTCGTTGGAAATAGTCGTGAATCGTTAAAGCAAACGATATTTAGTTGGAAATAGTCGTGAATCGTTAAAGCAAACGATATTTAGTTGGAAATAGTCGTGAATCGTTAAAGCAAACGATATTTCGTTGGAAATAGTCGAGAATCGTAAGATCAAACGATATTTCGTTGGAAATAGTCGAGAATCGTAAGATCAAACGATATTTCGTTGGAAATAGTCGAGAATCGTAAGATCAAACGATATTTCGTTGGAAATAGTCGAGAATCGTTAAAGCAAACGATATTTCGTTGGAAATAGTCGAGAATCGTAAGATCAAACGATATTTCGTTGGAAATAGTCGAGAATCGTAAGATCAAACGATATTTCGTTGGAAATAGTCGAGAATCGTTAAAGCAAACGATATTTCGTTGGAAATAGTCGAGAATCGTAAGATCAAACGATATTTCGTTGGAAATAGTCGTGAATCGTTAAAGCAAACGATATTTAGTTGGAAATAGTCGTGAATCGTTAAAGCAATCGATATTTCGTTGGAAATATTCGGGAAACGTGAAGGCAATCGATAATTCGTTGGAATTAGTCGGGAACCGAGATCAACATTCAAGTCCCTTGGAGAATAATCCAGCAGCAAGGAAGTCAACGGCATCGGAGAATCGAGAGGAATCATCAACAAGACGTGAGAAATAACGCATCGGCAAATCAGTCAAAGTGAGTACCTTTATCCTCCTCATCCATTGTGAGTCGCAATACTTTGAATAAAGAAATTAAAAATGGCTACTGTAAAGCAGTTGAAAGATAAGCGGCGAGCCTTTGTTGCACAATTGACAGCGTTTGAAAATTTTATGATAACGTGTGATGCTAATATAAACACAGAGGTAAATTATCAAACAATAATTTCAAGAATGAAACAATTAAATGGGAAGGCTGAACAATTCGACGTGATTCAAACAGAAATCGAAACTCAAGTTGAAAATATTGACGAAGAATTAGAGTACAGAATTCGCAACGAGACAAGATTTCATGATTTAATTGCTGCGGCAAATGTTCAAATTAGTGCTTTTAAACAAAATAATTGCGAGACAAAGGTAGAATCCAGTTCTAAAATAGAAAATGTAAAATTGCCTGTTATTGAAATTCCACAATTCGACGGGGAACTGACAAAATGGCGTCAGTTCCATGACTCATTCTGTGCTTTGATCCACAATAATAAAACGTTAACCGCTACTCAAAAATTCTGCTACTTAAAGTCGGCCCTGTCGGGAGAAGCTTTGAATTTAATTGTCGCGTTAGACACAACTTCGGAAAACTACGCTATTGCATACGATTTGTTAAACAGCAGGTTCAATCATAAGCGAAGAATAATTTATAGTCACGCGAATGATCTGATCCATTTAAGATTTAATTCGATCAAAAATCTCGCGAACATTTTAGAGCAGTATTTAAGAAGCGTGGAAGCCTTGGGAATAATAACAAAAGACTGGAACGCGTTTCTAGTGCTTTATGTCGTTTCGAAATTGGAAAGTCGATTCATCCGCGAATGGGAATCGCACGTGAACATCAATTTTAAAAATGATGAATTGCCATCTTGTGCAACATTGATTTCGTTTCTTTTGGAAAAGGCGTATAGTTTGGATGCGCCAAATGGGGAACCAAGTATCAAGTGAATGTGCCTTTAAAACCTCCGCAGCGAATGAAGCAACAATCGTTTTATTCAAGCACGAGAGACAAGTGTTTCCAATGCAAAGGGGACCACAAATTATTTATGTGTAAGAAATTCATTGCGTTGAATCAGGAGGAGAGATTAAAGACGGCACGCAGCGCAAGAGTATGCCTTAATTGCTTAAAGGAAGACCACATGTTCAAAAATTGCATGGCCAGGCGATGTGAAGAATGCGGTCAGTCGCATCATAATTTGTTACATCGAAAAGAAAGCGTGTCTGATTCAAAGGAAGAGGAACAACAAAAAACAACAGCGCTTTGTTCAGTATTGAAAATAAAGGGAGAAACTCTACTCAATACGGCGGAAATCATTGTGTCATCTAAAGACGGAAAGAGGCATATTGCGAGGGTCCTATTGGACTCCGGTTCGCAATCGAATTTTATTAGAGAGGATCTGTGCAAAAAACTGTCGGTGGAACCGCACAGATACAATATGGCGGTATCAGGAGTATCGCAGAATCTATCGGAGATAAAGGCTTGTGCCACAATAGAATTTTCTGCGAAGAATAATAATTATAAGATAATCTAAAAGGAATTGCAGACAACTTGCCGCAGATTACGTTCCCTCAAGTCTGTTAAAGATTATTGTCAATATTGATGTTGAAGCTTATTGTGAACAATGATGTTATACTGTTACATTGTTGCGTTACGTGTGTGATCCCTTATCCGCAAAAAGTTAATTAAGTATCAAAACCGCCTGTTTACTATAATTAAACAGGAAAATGTGTACTGCAGCGTCACATTAATCATTGGTCCTTCGAGCCGGATTCAGCGGCAACTAAATAAAAACAAAGCGCTAATAAAAAACTACGTACAACATCTTCAACAAGTATCCAGCATCCTGCAGCAATAAGCCAGGAAGTGGAACAGCAAAGAAGTCAAGCATCAACAACAAGCGCAAGAACAAAAATCGGTGAGTCTCCACTCCTTTCTTATATTATCTTCCATTTCGTTCAAAATGGCTACTGAACAAACAATGGTTAGAGAATTAAAACAACGAAAAAAGCAAATAAAGAGTAAATTAACGCGTATCATTAACTGCACCAAAGAAATCGACGACACAGACATGTTGAGAATGTATTTTGAACAAGCATATCCTTTGTTGAATAACTATCAAGATTGCATTGAAAAATTAGCCGGTCATGTAGACATCACTAACGATGATGAGGAAGAATTGGCTGAGTTCGAGTCCAGGTACATGAATCTAGTTTGTTCCTTACAAAAACTGTTAAAAACTTCGTCAACTAACAATTCGGTTAGTTCAATTGCAAATTCAAACAATTTTGAATCAAAAGTTACGTTACCACCAATTAAATTGCCTAGTTTTGAAGGCTCATATAAGGATTGGATAGGTTTTCGCGATTTATTCAAATCTCTTGTGCACGACAAGGACGATTTACCCAATATTCAAAAATTGCACTATTTAAAGACGTCACTAATGGGCGATGCAGCCAAAATAATTGATTCATTGTCACCCATTGCAGAAAATTATGATGTGGCATGGAATTTACTGAAGCAAAAGTACGAAAAACCACGATTTATAATAGAAAACTACATAAAAGGTTTCATTAACATGGTTAATATCACAAAAAATACAATCTTCACATGCGTGGATGAGATACAAAAGGCTGTAAGATCGCTAAAGGCCCTAAATCATAATCCAAATGCTGGTGATACATTATTAATACAGTTGCTTCTTTCAAAAACAGACCGTCATTCGAAGAAAGAATGGCAAGAATTCTCGGCAGAGATGCAACTACCGAGTATTGAAGATTTCCTTAAATTTTTAAATAAAAAATGCTCGATTCTTGAAGCGATTCAAGACACATATAATAGCGAAAAAAACAAACCACCAATAAAGCGACAATCGTATCTACAAACTAACAAGATTAGCAAATGTGCCATATGCAGTAATAATGGCCATAAAATTTATAATTGCAAAAGATTCACATCAATGACAATTCGTGAGAGAATTGCAGCAACAAAAAATGCAAGGTTGTGCTTCAATTGCTTGAAAGAAGGCCATCATTCTAACGCATGCACGTTTGGAAGCTGTAGAAAGTGTAAGAAGCAGCATAATACACTGCTACATATGGAGCAGCAACAAGCAAAATCAATTAGCAAAAGCGAACACGAAACAGACGAAACAATCGCAACCGAACCGTCAACGTGTTTATACAACCAATCCGAGTCAATAGTATTATTATCCACCGCTCTAATCGAGATGAAAACAAAAGAGAACAAGTGGATCAAAGCAAAGGCCTTGCTGGATACGGGGTCACAATCAAACTTCGTTACTAAAGAGTTAGCGAAAAAGTTAAAACTACCACATCACCAAATTGATATGACAATTGTGGGAATTAATGAAAAGGCACACCCAGCAAATGAGTATATAAACGCAACATTTCGAGCCATACAAGGCGATTTCAATGCGGCATTAGACTTCATAATTTTGCCACAAATAACACAAAAGGTGCCCAACGTTATGATTGACAGAAAGGCAATCAATGTGCCAGCAAATATTAAGCTTGCTGATCCAACTTTCCACAGACCAAGCCATGTCGATATGCTAATCGGCGTGGAAATATTCTACAATCTCTTGTGTATAGGTCAAATCAAGCAACACAATGGGTACACCCTACAAAAAACAAAACTAGGATGGATAATAGCGGGTAGAACGCCAAAATCCAACTTTCAAACGATGTGCAATTTATCCGTACACAAGGAGGAAAAAATTGAGAAAATGCTTGCAAGATTCTGGGAATTAGACGCAGGAAATGAGAAAACTTACCTAAATCAAAGCGATCAGCTTTGCGAAGATCACTTCGAAACAACAAACAAGAGAAACAACGAAGGGAGATTTATTGTAAAATTGCCATTAACAAGGGAAATAAACCTTGGCGAATCCTACAAGTTGGCTGAAAAAAGATTTATAAACGCTAGAGAGAAAATTAAAAAAGCAACCACAAATTAAAATACAATACAATGATTTCATGAAAGAGTACCTATCATTAGGACACATGAAAGAAGTAAAAAGGACAGAAAACATGTCAATCGCTACATACTATTTACCGCATCATTGCGTGTTAAATGAAAACAGTACCACGACAAAATTAAGGGTCGTGTTTGACGGCTCAGCAAAAAGTTCGAACAATTGCTCATTGAACGACTTCTTGCTGCCGGGACCAAAGTTACAAGACAATCTGTTCTATATACTATTAAGATTCCGAACATATACATACACGTTATCAGCAGATATCGAAAAAATGTTTCGTCAAATTGAACTTTCAGAGGAATTTAAGCCGCTACACAGAATATTATACAGATTTGATGAAAAGGAAAAGATTAAGGCACACGAACTGCAGACCGTTACATACGGCACAACTAGCGCCTCATACTTGGCGATAAAATGCATTCGAAAATTGGCAGAGTTAGAAATAAATAAATGTCCGATAGGCGCGCAAACCATTCTAAACGACTTTTACGTTGACGATATGTTAACAGGCGCAAATTCTGTAAAACAAATCCAAATTATACAGGACGAAGTTACGAAAATATTAAAACAAGGTGGATTTGCGCTGCACAAATGGGCCAGCAATATCAACTCAGAAAAGGTGAATTCAAACAAACAGACGGCTATAAATTTTACAAAAGAGAATACGCTTAAAATGTTAGGATTGCACTGGAATAAAACAACAGACAATTTAGGGTACACAACGCCACAAATGGAACGAAAAGACAGAATAAAAAAACGAAGCATAATTTCAAGCGTTTGTCAGATATTTGACCCATTGGGATGCATATCGCCGATTGTTATTTCTGCAAAAATTTTAATCCAAAAATTATGGTTACTAAAATTGGATTGGGATGAGTCAGTCCCGATTGACATTTACACGTTTTGGCAACAATTTTACAAGGAACTGAAAGACGTGGAACGAATCAGCATTCCGCGCAATGTATTGAACACAGACGTTCTAAAAGTTGAATTACATGGCTTCTGTGACGCCAGTGAAGAAGCGTACGGAGCATGTATTTACGTACGAGTCGAAACAAAAAACGGACAAATCAATTGCAATTTACTATGTTCAAAATCACGGGTTGCTCCCTTAAAATCCATTACGATCCCGAAATTAGAACTATCAGGGGGATTATTACTGGCAAAACTAATGAGCGACGTGAGAAAAAATCTAAAGTTGAATATTTCGAAGATGTTTTATTGGACAGATTCGACAATTGTTCTTTACTGGATACGAGCGCATTCAAAGGAGTACAAACAATTTGTAAGAAATCGCATCGGCCAAATTCAAGAATTGAGCGATCCCAATCAAACGTTAGGACCAACGTAAATCCCGCGGATTTAATCTCTCGTGGGGTAACACCAAAAGAATTAATCGACTGCAAAATGTGGTGGCAAGGGCCAGATTGGCTGAAAGCACCCGAAGGCGAGTGGCCTGTCTATAATTTAATAATGGACGGAACAATTCCAGAAAAGAAGACCACAGCATTCGTCGCCATAGACATGCCAGATGTCTCCATTTTCAACAGATTTAATGATCTGCACAAACTAGTGCGAATAACTGCATATTGCCAGAGATTTTTATGCAATTCCAGGAAGGAGAAACATTTACGATTAACAAACCGGACTATCAACATCGAAGAATATACGAATTCTTTGCATTTTCTTATTAAAACGATACAAGAAGCCAATTTTAACGCGGAAAGACATAATTTAAAACGGAATATTCCAGTTCACAAGAACTTAGATCCATTCATTGACGAAAAAGGATTGTTGCGAGTGGGTGGAAGATTACGCAAGGCAGATTTAGAGTTCAGCCAAAAACATCAAATTATTTTGCCTGCATCGCACAAATTGACAAACCTAATCATTCTTGAAGCGCACAATAAATTATTTCACGGCGAACCGTTGGCCACCTTATATGAGCTGCGAAGTCAATATTGGCAACAATAAAAAAATTAATACGAAATTGTTTGATTTGCACAAAGCTCAAACCCACCCTTCTCAAAAGGAAGCTAGGCAACTTGCCCGCACAAAGAACACAGCCAAATCGACCATTTATAAATTGTGGAATAGATTACTGCGGTCCCTTTTTCATAAAAGCAGGAACACCGCGAAGCAAGGCTACTTTCAAGGCATATCTTGCATTATTCGTTTGCTTTGCTACAAAAGCACTCCATGTAGAAGTTGTTAGCAATTTAACCACAGAGGCGTTTATTAACGCTCTAAAACGATTCATAGCAAGACGAGGACACGTGAGTGAAATATATTCTGACAATGGGACAACATTCGTCGGCGCTAATAAAGAAATTAAAGAGCTATATAATTTCATTAAAGGCGCAGCAGTTACTGACATCGCACATACGTACGCAACGCAAGCAAGAATGACATGGCATTTCATCCCAGCAAGGTCCCCAAATTTTGGCGGCTTGTGGGAAGCCGCAGTCAAATCGCTAAAATTCCATTTAAGACGAATAACAAAATCCTCATACTACACGTACGAAGAACTAAATACACTCGCCATCAGAATTGAAGCCATTTTGAACTCTCGTCCCCTGACTGTAATTAATGATGATCCAAATGACCCTTCTCCTCTCACACCTGGTCATTTCCTTGTTGGAGGCCGACTTACCGCGTTGGTAGAGCACAACTTCTTAAGCACACCAACAAATCGCTTGTCTCGCTGGGAAATGGTCCAAAAGCAGGTCCAGCACTTGTGGGAAAAATGGAGAAAATCCTACCTCCATGAATTACAACAACGATGGACGAACCAAACTTCCGACAAGGAAACCCTGAAGGTAGGGGATGTTGTTATAATCAAGGAAGACAACATGCCGGTCAACAAATGGCCCCTAGGACGCGTCACCGACACGCATCAAGGCGAAGACGGTGAAGTGCGTGTTGTTACAGTGAAAATGAGAAACAATACGACAAAAAGAGCAGCAAAAAACATTTGCAAAATACCAGTGGAAGACTGCAACTAATTCATGCCAAGACACTTCAAATACTACGCAATAAGTTAGATTTTAAATTTAATCTAGAAGAACTGCCGTCCTTCAAGGCGGGCGGGATGTTAAAGATTATTGTCAATATTGATGTTGAAGGTTATTGTGAACAATGATGTTATACACGATTGTTAATGCGGACAAGGATTGTTACTATATGTTTTATGTATTGATGGCTATTGTTACGTATGTGATCCCTTATCCGCAAAAAGAAAGGAAGAAGGCGAAGAAGTGTAGACAGATTACTTTTGGATGTCGAACAGAACAGTCGAAATAGTTAATTGAAATAAAGTTAGTGGTAAAGGAAAGTGTCGTTAATTAAGTATCAAAACCGCCTGTTTACTATAATTAAACAGGAAAATGTGTACTGCAGCGTCACATTAATCAAGTCAATGCAAAAATTCCCGCTAACATTGATTTAGCAGACAAAAGATTTAATGAAAGCCGGCCAATAGATATGTTAATTGGTGCGACATTGTTTTGGTCGCTAGTAGAAGACGAAAGATTTGAGGTCAAAGGAACAAACCTGACATTGCACAAGTCACTACTAGGTTGGCTAGTAAGTGGATTTGTATCACTGTCGAACAAATCATTAAATAATGTCTCGTTGATATCGTTGGATAAACAGCTTGAAACCATTTGGAAGTTTGAAGATGTAAGCGAACAGGATATTCACTTAAGCCAAGAGGAGAAATTGTGTGAGTTACACTTCAAGGAAACGACTAGTCGAAACGAAAAAGGACAATTTATTGTAAATTTACCATTGAAGGCGTCAATTGGTCAATTGGGAGATTCCAGACAGAGAGCCATCGGTAGATATTATTCGCTCGAAAGAAGATTACGAAGGAACGAAACAATAAAGAATTCGTATAATGAGTTTATGAATGAATATTTAAAGTTGGGACATATGCAAGAAATATCCGATAGCAAAGAAGAATTAGAATACTTTCTGCCCCATCACGAGGTGATTCGCGAGCAAAGTTTGACCACCAAATTGAGAGTCGTATTTGACGGCTCTGCAAAGACAACGGCAAACAAATCCTTCAATGAAATGCAGTATATAGGAAGGATACCTCAGTCGTACTTGATTTCAATTCTTCTGAGATTTCGAAAACATTCGTTTATTGCCATAGCGGATATTGAGAAAATGTACCGACAAATCAGAATAGCTCCGGAACAACGGTCACTGCAAAAAATAGTTTGGCGCGAAGAAGAATCGAATAAGCTTCGATATTTCCAACTTAACACGGTGACATACGGGACCGCACCAGCACCAGTTTCTCGCCACACGATGCCTTCATCAGTTAGGTTTGTAGGCGCAAGCAAACTATCCAGAAGCTGCGAAAATGATCATGAGTGACATGTATGTCGATGATTTAATTACAGGCGGAGATGATGTAAACCAGTTAGAAACAAACTTGCAAAGGGTAACGGAAATATTGAGCGCAGCGTCATGCAATTTACGCAAATGGAAGTTCAACACGAGAAATTTGAGAACGACTTTTGAAACCGCTGAATCTCATGAAGCGTTTCAATTTACTGATGATACAAACAATAGTTCCAAAACATTGGGCATAATGTACGAAAATGAAAGCGACACGCTCCAATTTGACCCGAAAAATGTCGTACACACGAAGTTATTAACGAAAAGAAAGGTTGTAAGCAATACAGCACAATTGTACGATCCGTTAGGGCTATTGAGTCCAATAACAGTAATACCCAAATTGATAATACAAAAATTATGGAAAGAACACTTGGAATGGGATCAACGGATACCGCAAGCGATAGAAAGTGAATGGATTGAATACAATAAAATGCTACAATCTGTGAATAATCTACGCATTCCAAGGCAAGCTCTAGTGAAGAATGCAACGTACATAGAATTGCACGGTTTTGCAGATGCGTCACAACTTGCTTATGGGGCATGTATTTATCTTAAGTCGATAAATGAAAATGGAGAATGCGAAGTGCATCTTCTCACGGCAAAGTCTCGAGTAGCGCCCATAAAGGTAGTAACTATTCCACGACTAGAATTGTGCGCAGCGCATTTGCTTGCCAAATTGGTACAGAAAACAACCAAAGCTTTAGAAATTACATTCAACAGAATCTGCTTATGGTCGGATTCTGAGATCGCACTCTCGTGGATAAGAGGTTCACCTGATAGATGGAAAACCTTTGTTTCCAATAGGGTTACGGAAATAATAGAGCTAACAGATACTGAGAATTGGTATCATGTAAGATCGGAGAGTAATCCTGCCGATTTGATATCAAGAGGCGTGTCAAAGCAATCCTTGGGAAATTGCAATCTATGGTGGCATGGGCCACATTGGCTAATTGACAAAATAACGTTGACAACATTCGTTGAAACACCGCAAGAATTGCCCGAACAAAGGCAAATTGTAACACTTGCATTGAACAGTGACAATATCAATTTGATAAATAAGTATTCGCAAATAAGGACATTAATAAACGTGACTAGTTACATGTTGAGATGCGTGAACAACACACGAAAAAATACGCGCAAATATGAAGGCTGTTTATCCGTTGACGAACGAGATAAAGCACTAAAATTGTTAATCAAAGCTGTACAAAGAGAATGCTTCTATACCGAATATAAACAATTGGAACGTGGCAAATCGATTGATACGACTTCAACAATCTTATCACTTTCGCCTTTTTTAGACTCGGATGGGATAATAAGGGTTGGAGGCCGCTTGACACATTCTGATTTGAGTTTTAATGAGAAACATCAAATACTATTACCGAGGCACACCCTCACTGAATTGATAGCAAGGAACGAACACAGGAATTTACTACATTGTGGACAGAGACAGTTGCTAAACTCGCTGCGGCAGTCTTATTGGCCAATACGTGGGCAAAACCTTGCAAAATTAATTTCGTTTCGATGTTTAACTTGTTTCAAAGCGAACGCAAAACCATATATTCAGAAAATGGGAGATTTGCCCTCAGTCAGAGTTACGCCAGCGCCACCGTTTAGCTCGACTGGAATAGATTTTATAGGTCCGTTTAAGGGTAGAGAGAGGAGAGCGCGTGGCTACAAATTATTCAAATATTATATATCTTTGTTTGTATGCATGGCAACGAAGGCCATACATCCAGAGGTTGTGTCCGACTTGACTACCAATTCATTCTTAGCTGCATTTAGGCGTTTTACCGCGCGCAGAGGCAAACCAGCAGTAGTTTATACAGATAATGCGGCCAATTTTGTAGGAGCACGAAATGAGTTGATGGAACTGACAAAGAAAATCATTGCAGAATGTAAGGAACCTTTGTCGACTGAAGGAGTTGAAGTAAAGTGGAAATTTATACCACCACGTTCACCGCATCATGGCGGACTGTGGGAATCGAGTGTTAAACTAGTTAAAAAGCATCTAATACGAACAACAGCCAATGCAATTTTTCTTTGGGAGGAATTCGCAACGCTAGCAACACAAATAGAAAGTATTGTGAACTCGCGTCCCCTATCCCCATTAAGTAACGATCCCAAAGACTTGAACCCGTTGACACCCTCTCACTTCTTGATTGGTAGACCGAGTACATCACTACCACAGAAGAATGTACGAGATATCAACACCAATAAGCTGGAGACATTTCAAAAACTGCAGCAATTAGTGCAGGAATTCTGGAAACGATGGAAAGCAGAATATTTGCATACATTACAGCAACGTGAGAAATGGAAATCAGCAAATCAACAGCAAATAAGGGAGGGAGCACTGATCATTCTAAAGGAGGAAAATGAACCACCAAATATGTGGCAAATGGCCAGGATAGTGAAACTATGGCCCGGACCTGATGGTCATGTAAGGGTTGTCAGTGTGCAAAGAAACAATAAAGTGTACAAACGTGCAGTCACCAAATTATGTGCACTACCAGTTGATTAACAATGATTGAAAACTTTATTTTTCAAGGGGGGCGGCATGGACGAGCCCAGAAATATAGAGTTAAAGAATTATAGTAGAAATAAGAAAATAATGCATTAAGGACAAATAGTTAAAAATAGTTTAGAAAATAAGGAAAAATTAGAAAGTTTAGTGCCAAAAAGGAAGGCAGGTAATAGCTGTCCGTCCGAAGGGTTTTTGTATAAACCGACTGAGGGCGAGCCCATGTGGCAGCTATTACCCCTCCAAAAAATGTAATGTAAAATGTAATAGATTTAAGAAAAACGAAACACAGTTGACCAGAACATCTTACTCACTACACACTATTGTAAATATATAACAATTGTAAATATTCGTAATCAATAAATAATTAAAAACAAACGAGGATCACGAATAAAGTTTACGGCTAATTTAACGTGACCCCACCAGTAACGAATTGAAATGTTATTAGAAAGATCGTTTTCGTCAAGTGCACACTTCACGTAATAATTTATTACTTTACATATTTTTGGGTGTCACTGTAACTATCAGAAGAGAGGAGAAAAAAACAAATTATTCCCAGTCAACCTTCTTTTTTTTAAAGACGTTCCCGATTTCTAAGCGCGTTCCGTGTTAAGCGAGCGTGACGTCACCGAACATGTGCTTTGTATGTTAACAATTGAAAATTGAAAACAAGGGATGATTAAATGACAATTAATATTCAGCAAGATATTTAGAAGTCAGCAAAAGAATTGACATTGTTATGCGACTTTATACAAACTATCGCTTACGATTGATATTATTTTCGCTTTGGCGAGAATGCTCATGTTTTTATAAACTGCATACGACACCATTCGATTTTAACTAACCGGCCTTAAAACCTCCGAAATACAATTTCATAGATTCTCCGTCGAGAGCGAGAGACCTAAATTACTCTCGTTAAAAGGCCCCCCGTGCAGATTCACGGATGCAAAGATCCAGTACGAGCTAAATCTCTCCAATAAAATCTCTATAGTGCGTCAACAGCAAAAGCCGCAAGTCTCTCTCTTAAGAGAACAAGAGAGAGACATATTTTATGTGGCACATGATTGAAAATAAATTATGTAATTTTCTTGCAAGTTTGTTGTCTAACTCGAGGCCTTTTCATTAATTTGTGTTGTATTGTAATTCGTAATTAATCGCTCTTCTATTTATCGTTGATCACAAAATATGCTTTAGTCTATGTAAATATTTTAGATGATTCGTGTTCAAATAATAAAACGCGAAATATTTCCATACCAAAACATACAAAATATGTTTATAACCCCACGTATCATATACCATGCATAAAACATTTTGCTGCTGATTTTACTACCACAAAATACAAACTACTGTGGTTCTTTTTCAACATGTTTAATTTATTATACCGCTTTGCGAAAAAAAAACAATTTAAATTGTGCAATTTCGCTTTAATGAGATTGAAGACCGTAGATTGAAGAAAGAAAACCTATTAAAACTGGTTAACATGGGGGGGGGGGGGGGGTGTCCTTTAACAAATATCCTTCCCAGCAAACTTGACATAATAACGCTTAATAAACATCAATATTATATAATTTTTCTTTTGTTTCTTCCCACCACCGAAATGTGTTAGAAATTTTAAGAATTCGAATGAACGTAAGAGAACTAAGACAATCTTCAAAGAGAAAAGACGGCATCGATATCGCCAATAAGACCGATCGTCTGCAAGTTCTCTAAGTTCGCTCGCGACTACAATTTAAGTACAATTGCCGAAAATCATACAACGTGTAAATATTGCCCAAAGTAAAGTTAATACATAGTTGATACACAATTACACGTCGTCTTAATAACTCCAAGTCGTGAATTACCACGTGGTCCTTCGAGAGGAAAAATAATAAAGCATACAAAAAAATGGGAGAAATTAGCGGCCCCAACAAGCTGGTTAAAATACTTTTTTAGTTTTACCGTCGTCGCTTATTATTAGCATTGTCGCAGGAAAAGCACAAAGAATGTTTGTTGTTAAAAGCAAATATAACACGTCCATCAAAATAATATTTACATATCAGCAAGAGAAATTGTACAATTTAAATTGTAATGAGTGTTTCTTCTTTTCGTTGAAAAAAAAGGCTGCTCCCGAATTGTTAATTAGAAAGCATAAATGGGCGGTTAACACGGTATGTGAACTTATAATATTTAATAGAAACACAGAAAATACAAACTTTTTGAACGAATTAACAGACAATTTAAGAGCTCTTCGTGACGAATTCTATTCGATTCAATCCCAAATTCATAAATTGTTGCGCTTGCATAAAACGACCCACGGACTCCCGACTTAGGTCAATGTATATCGGGTCATAAAAGAATAAAATAAAAATAAGTGGTGAGTAGTGACCATAAGAAATGTCACAGCACTTGGTAATAATAACGATAAAAAACACTTGTGATAATTATAATATAAGACGTGATAAAAAAATAAGTGTAATAATGATCCAGCAGGGAAAAAACAGAACAATACGAAGGAGAATTTCGTTGTTTGTATAGGTTTCCTTTTTGCGATTACTATTGCCCTTATTTTTACAACACAAGATGCGTTACTCGTATTACCAATCGAAAGAATAGCGAAAAAAGTGCCCCATAAAATGTCAAAAAACAGCTGTGTAATTAACATAAGGGCAATTAAAAATAAAGAATAATGAGAATAAAAAGAGAGCACTAAGAAACGAAACATTTCGTTCAAAATGTCAGGTTTTACGTTTCTTGATGGTTTGATAAATTAATTTTAAAATCGAATTAATTTTAAGCCGTTTTGCCGCAGCAGTTTGCCAATTTCGAATTTAATTACGGGGACGAAAGTGAAGGGGACCCTATCAGAAACAATTCTATTGAGTTAGCCTGAAAGATTGGAACTAGTGATGAAGGATTACCATTTAGTCAGGTAAGTTTTCTAACTACCATTTAAATATGTATTAAGATGTTTAATGTTTGAACTTTTTGCATGTTTTAGGAAAGCTGCTGTCCGAACAGTATCAGAAAACGTCAGCATTAAGCAGAAAAGAAGGCTGCTAAGGAGTTTTCGGAAATTTAAGACAATTGTTTGCGCCTTGTGTGTGATAAATACTAATGCGTTACTGTTACGTGTGCATGATCATTGTGCTTCGATAGGTTAGTGAATTACCATTGTACATTTTAAATTTTAGTTGATAGGCATTGTGCATTAGCGGAAAACGTTAATTGTAAACAGCTAGTAAATAAGAAACAATGAGCAATCGACAGACTCTCTTGTTGCGATGAAGCGGTTGTTCGTACACTGAAAAGAAAACAAACGCTAAATAGAAGGTTCATTGCAACAAGAGAGTGACTATCGCGTTCATGTTATCGAGACAAAGCTGCCAACCAAGAAAATCTTGTTTTGGGCAGTTTTGTCTCACAAAGGGCACACTCTCCCCGAATTGGAAGGAGAGAGGTAAGTCGCGAAATAAATTAAGACTCATTCGTGATTTTGAATTAATTGTTATTGAACAGTCAGTCGACATCGCTTTGCGTTCTAGTTTGTTCGCAGTAAAATAATTTTATCGAACGCTGTCGACATCGTTTCGTACCATTTTAATTTGTTGTCAGTTTGTGTCGTGTCGTAAACATAATTATACAAATTAGTGTACACAGTTTTATAAATAGTTGTGTAAATAAATTAAAGTTCATTTTACGCATCTTGGTCCTTCGAAACAAAGAAAAATCGTACTTCAGCGAGTACAAAACACACGTGGTCCTTCGAAAGGAAAAATAATAAAGCATACAAAAAAGTGGGAGCAATTACCGGCCCCAACAAGCTTGTTAAATGGTTAAAAGACTTTTTCTGTTTTACAGTCGACGCTTATTATCATTGCCGCGGGAAAAGCATAAAAAATGTTTGTTGTTAAGAGCAAATATAAAACGTCCATCAAAATAACATTTACATATCAACAAGAGGAATTGCACAATTTAAATTGTAATGAATGTTGTTTTTTTTTTCGTTGAAAAAAAAAGCTACTCTCGAATTGTTAATTAGAAAGCATATATATGGGCGGTTAACACGGTATGTGAATTTATTCAATAGAAACACAGAAAATACAAACTTTTTGAACGAATTAAGAGGCAACTTAAGAGCTCTTCGCGACGAATTCTATTCGATTCAATCCCAAATTCATAAATTGTTGCGCTTGCATAAAACGACCCGCGGACTCCCGATCTAGGTCAATGTGTATCGGGCGATAAAAAATTAAATAAAAATAAGTGATTAGTGATCATAAAAAATGTCACAGAGCGTGTCTCAAAAGAGGCCGAACTCCATGGAAATAAAAATAATCTCAAAGTCGCTGAAATGGAAATTACTACTTGCTCCAATCGGTTTCAATCCTCATTTTAGGTTTCCCATAAATTTCAGCTTGCTGAAAAAAGATAGGAATTTAATTTATTTCTTGAAATACCGTTAAACGCACCCGCCAATGTCTAGATTCAGGTGGAAGTATCATTTGAAACAAATGATATCCATGCACGGCCATTTGAATCGTTTACCGCCACATTATATGCAAAAATTTAAGGAATTTATTTCGCCTTCGAAAACAAAACAAACGCCACCGAAAAAGAACGAAACAAAAAAGTAAAGGAAGCTTTACAACTTCTTTTTTATTATAACAATCGGGAATCGCTGGTGCATAAGTTTATTCTTTACTTCAAACGATTAATAATAATCTTCACCTACACAAAATTTGCCCTTTGTACTTTTTTCATACAAACTTTACGTTTCAATCCTCATTTTAGTTTTCCCATAAATTTCTAATAGTCACCGAAAATCCTATACTAATCGAAAGGGAGCAATTTATTCACATTTATCTTTTCACGAAATTGCAAAGAACCATTTTACCATTTATTCAACAATTCCATTCACTCTAATTATCCAATTATAAACCAATATTGAAACTGTTAAACATTTTCAGGTTTGCATTGGATCCTCAAAACTAAGTTGCAAATATTTAAAAAGTTATTTCGCAAAGATACTTATTGTTAGAGATGTGCATGAGACATAATAATAAGCGGAAGAGTTCTATTCGCGTTCAAACTATTTGTTGTTTGAAAATGCCGCAACGAGTGCGTTTCGACTGATTCTTTTTACATGGAATATGCATTATCTTTGATAAGTATCGTCTTTGATGCGAATACTCTGACGTGTAAACATAACCTGGTATGCCTTTGCGTAATATTATCTTTGGTAATCGGTAATGTTTTGACGGTGACAACAAGCTGAATAATTTAACTTAAAGTTTGAAGGAAAATTCTCGTAAAAGATATTAAGGTTCTTCCATCGAGCAACGAATACGTAATTAATTATGTCATCTGTTGATATGCAAGTGCATATCTATTGACTAATAATCGCATCGAAGCCTGAAAGACCGTCTCCAAAGACCAAAAGGTCTCTAAGATAAACGTAAAGCTGCCAAAGAATGCAGTAGATAGCAATTAGTTTCATTTTGCCGTCCATTGTTATTCATAAACGTATCGCGCCGTTTTATTGCGGATTAACAAACAACATCAATCCTATATCATGTGTTATATTTTTTGTTTTGTTTTCTTCGTAAACGACGAAAAAAATCCTTTGATTTAAACTGCGGGCGGTTTTAGAAGTCAGCGTGTTCTTCTCTTAATGGCCATCGCGGTAAATCAAAGTTTTTCGAAACGTACAAATACATGGTATAAATCGTATATGACTTGTATTCGTCAATTTCCGACAATTGGATGGTTCACTTGCCAAATCGATTAACTCCATTTTTTTATCTTTTTTTGAATTTTAATATCAAAGTACTTGACTGGCACCTAAGTGTATATATTCAAAACAAATTTCTCTAATAATAAGTATTAACACCCCTAAATGACTTTTTTTTGGCCACTGAATAATATATAAATTATTTCAGAACCAATCCGATTAACTCCATACTTACTAGGTTGATAGATCATTTCGTGCGGTTTTTTAGACAAATTTGTTTTTAATTTTAAACAAAAAATTAGAATTAATCAATGATATATACATTCTCCATCGTTCTTAGCGACTTCCTCCCAACGTTCGATAACTTTCTCGATGCCTTAGTGACAAGAATCACCCGGCTTGAACTCGAAAAATTCCTCCAACCAAACGCGCTATTCCACGTCATTATTGAATGAAACGTCGCGCAAAGCGTTCGATCGAGATGGAAAAGAGATGAAAATCTGATCAGTTTTCATCACCGGTGAATATCCGATGAAGAGAACGTTGCTTCTGACCGTGTGTTGAGCGATTACGAGCTAACAAGCCGACGACAATCTTAGTGCGTTGATGTTTCTTGTTGTGGTTCTAAAAATGTGGTACCCATGCACCGAGTTTCTGGACCTCATCCATTTATTTGAATAAAGAATATAATGAATCGAATGGATCTTCAATACAAATTATTGAGAGAAAGCTCGCCTCAAGAAAACGACTTTGCATTTATTCTTATTTGTCATTTGATCGTAGCAATGAAAAAATCGCAACAAATAATTCGATTGGACGAAAAAGAATCCTGCTGAACGGGACCGAAATGTCCAAAAGCATAAAACATATAATTATATAATGAAGTTTTACCGTAATAAAGAAATAATTCGAAAAGTAAAATTGAATTAATAACTTTCTTTCATTTGCCAAATCGATTAACTCCATTGACAACGAAAAAAATGTGGTAAAAATTACAATTACACAAAGAATATTCTGTCTAATACTTTCTATATGTGGTTACATAATAGACGCGTCTTTAGTGATACAGTCTACATCGCACTTTTGAATTTTTAATTTAAAGGAAATTTTAAAAATCAATATATAGTAGTCGATCGTTTTTCTCAGCTTCTACTTTTATGGAGTTAATCGATTTGGCAAGTGAAACATCCAATTGTCACTGCAAGCGAATATAAATCAAGTGAATGATACGTTTAAATTTGTAAAATCTCAATTGAAATTAATTTATGTTGAAAAAGAATGTAAACATCGTTTCTAATAAATTTTGTGAGAATTGTTTGTTACCTTTTCCCCTAAACGAGGTTTATTAATAACGACCTGTTCGCCCGATTAGAATTTCAAAACAAGCCACGGCCGGTAATTAATATGTTAATGTTAATTATTTAACGTCTTCCCTTATTTTGGTTCGGTTTCTTCTCAAAAATATCCATAAATTTTACCTAATGATATATAATTAAATTTATGAAAACTCTTCTTTATTCAGCGCTAATTTGTAATTAATTCCTCTACTCGATAGACGACGATCATATCGTGGAGATGGAGACTTACCTCATTCTACAACTGTTTTCTTTGCAGTGCCTTAAAGCCTGTCTACGATATATTCGATACGAATCTTATTAACTTCTCTCTCGCCGCCAGATTTATTACTCTTGTCCTGCGGAATGTCTTTGGTGAAAGAATTATCTGCCGCACCAATTGATTTCACCGTTGGTGTTTGGCCCGTAGAAGACTTTCTAGTTGAAGAGCAATCTAAATGCAAGAATAAACTTTAGAAAATATAAATCACGTCTACAAAAAAATTACAGGATACAGCAGTTATCTCATTATATAATTTTTCAATTAGGATACATTTATAACAATGTTAAAAGATGAGAAAACAAATAAATGTAAATGTATGTGACGGGGAAAATTACCGCTGTTTCGGTTGCTGGTATTCTGCATTTCTTCATTGTTCGATGTCGAATTTGCAATGAGGCGAGAGATTAAATACGTATTATATTAGATTGAATCATAATGTCCAGTCGTTATTATATTTAAAAATAAAATAAATAATGCATCGAAGAAAAGCTTACTATTAAGTCAATACTACTTTCCGTTACATTATTTCGGATACCTTATGTTCCATCGATTTTTGATTACTTGTTTGAAGAAATTTGCTGCATTCAAGTGAATATACAATTAAAGTAAGTCATATAGTTCCGGGTCGTTGTTGAAGGAAATACCACGCAGATGGTTTGAAAACTGATCGGTGTAGGTAACACAAACGGATGGAACAACGTTCGAAGAATCTGCGTGATACGGGACGACTTTCCAACTGATCTCTTGATTTTCTCAAATTAAATTCTACGAAGTTTAGCGCAAGGCTTTACTTATTCGTACTCAGCCTCTTCCATATTCACACGCTTTTCAACAATACCAGTCGCTTTTGTCTCAACTCGAAAATGATTGAGTCTGAATAAGGTCAACCAAGATCTTCACCCAAAGAACACGATGTTATGTCTATGGTGGCAGTAACTCCGGCGTTATCCAATACGAAATGTTTAAAATGATTGGAATAATAACTGTCGAACTTTGTTATCAAGAAAACTGGGTCGATTTGAATTTAAGAGAATCAAGAGACCAGCTGAGAAGTCTTTCCACATCCGGCGGCTCCTTACGACTGTCATTCCCAGGCCGATCACTTTTTTAAACTATCTGCGTGGAACTGCCCGGAATTATTGGAGTCTAAAATATTTGAGTCAGTAACAGCTACAACTTGTAATAAACTGCAGAATATGTTAAAAAAATCATCGTACCATTACTACGTGTGGAGGCAGATGTTGAAGGCATCGAGTTTTGGTCATCAGAAATTTTTGTAGTTTTTAGCAATGTCGCTGCGGTTCTCTTCTTGCCTCGATCTCGCGTCGTTCCACTAGGCATCCCTGCGGAAAAGATTAAGTCAAATTGCTATTGATGAGCCTTTATATTGTTCGTTTTATGAAATAATAAAAACCTGGTTTCTTAAATAATTTGCCTTCTCGCGTTTCTTGCATAGATTGTGTATTGTCAGTATGATTACAGATGTTGTAATGTTCATTGGTACGTGAACATTCCAGTACAAAATCTGTAAATTATCAAAATAAATTATGAGATTGGAAACAGCCTACATTTTTAACAGATTTATTACTCTTATCCTGCGGCATGTCTTTGCTGACAGAATCATTTGCCGCAACAACTGATTTCGTCGTTGGTGTTTAGCCCGTAGAAGACTTTCCAGTTGAAGGCCAATCTAAATGGAAGAATAAACTTTACAAAATCTATATCACATCTACAAACAATTACAGGATACGAATAGAAATTAGAATCAATCATTCATATGATTCAATGATTTTCTCTAAATGGGCAAAAAAGGTGGCTTACGTTCATATTTGCTGGAGTTTTTTGCGGATTTAGCAATAGGAGGGCCATCTAAAACAAAAGAAATAAATATTAAATTGAGAAATATATAAAATTCTTATTAGAGAACTTACCGCTTGCAGTTTCGTCCTTTTCTTCGAGAGACTCTGCTGCTCTGCGCTTTGGTCTTGTTGTCATCTTAGATGATTTAGCCACAGGAGGACCATCTAAGAAAAAATATGAAATTAGTAATAAATTGATAAATATAATGTTGTTATTTAGAAAACTTACCGCTTGCAGTTTCAGCTCTACGTTTTGGTCTTCTCGTTATCGTAGAACATTTGCCAATAGAAGGACAATCTAAACAAAAATGAATTTACAATGAGGTTACAGTTATATCAATTTAAAATGATAAGAAAACAAATTAGCATTATTCTCATCGAAAATATTACAGCTACACCTTAAAATAAGACTTAAATAAGATTTCGAGGAAAACCAATCAATTATTAATCTGTGTAATAATTATAACATTTTATATCTTTCGAATGGTAAATTAACTTGCACAAACGCATTAAATCACGAGATTAATCTATCGGAAAATAAACCAATCGTCTCTACAACATATCGTTATGCGCAAGTTCATAAACAAGAAGTAGATAAACAAATTAAGACGATGTTAGACGATAAAATTATTAAACGTTCCATGTCACCATGATCAGCACACTTTATGGATTGTCCCAAAAAAGCAAGATGCGTCTGGAAAAAAGAAATGGAGAGTAGTGATCGATTATCATAAATTAATTGATGTCAAGATCGGCGACAAATTGCCGTTTGCCCACATCGATGAAATATTAGACCAATTAGAGGTCATGCGAAAAATTTCGCCGCCTTGCATTTGGCCTCTGGCTTCCATCAAGTACCTGTTAAGTAGGAAGAGTAAAACCGCCTTCAGTACATCGCAAGGTCATTACGACTTTCGAAGAATGCCATTCGTATTAAAAAATGCACCAACGACATTCCAACGTCTAATGAGCGTTGTATTTAGTGGCCGACAAGGAGTACATTGCTTCGTTTACTTAGAGGACGACGCCATTTGCGCATCATCTTTAGAAGAAATTCCCAAAAATGTAAACGCATTTCGACCGCTTACAATAAAACAATCTTAAACCCCAACCAGACAAACGCGAGGTTTTTCTTCATGAAGTTTGTTATTTAGAACATATTATTTCTGAGGACGGTGTTCGACCAAATTCAATAAAAACAGACGTCGTGCATAGCTCTACCTTGTAGCAGAAAATCCAAACAGAATAAGAATGTTTTTGGGGTACAAATTGCTAAGCCGCTAACAAAACTATTAAAAAAGGATGTACCCTTCAAAAGGGAAAACGAACAACAAAGTTCATTCGAAAAATTCAAAGAAATCTTCACAAGCTCACCACTTCTTCAATTCCCCGATTTTAATAAAGAATTTATTTTAACAACCAACGCATCTAATTATGCCATCGGGGTTCTGTCTTAAGTCAAGATCAAATTGGAAAAGATTTGCCAATCGAGTATGCATCTCGCACATTAATGCAGAAGCGAATTACAATTACAACAGAAAAAGTATTATTGGCAACTGTTTGGAGCTTTAAAAATTTTCGACCCTATCTTTATGATAGAAAATTCAAAATAGTAACTAATCATAAGCCGTTGGACATTATTATTCAATTGCAAGGATCCAGGAAGTCGTCTAGTACAGAGATGAGCAACACGCGGCCCGCTAAACATGTTTATGCGGCCCGCCAAGCATTTCTAAAATTGATTTTTTTTTACAAATTATATATTTTTATTCCAATGTTTATTATAAATAAAGTTTTGTAAATTATTAATAAGTGTTACTTTATGTGCGGCCCGCCGAAAATTTTAAAATTTAAATTGGCACGTTGATTAGAAAGGTTGCTCACCCCTGGTCTAGTACGATGAAGACTACAATTAGAAGAATCTGATTACGAGATTGAATGAATTTTTACAATCTATCACATTTACGACCAATGCGACAACCACCACCACCACGGCTTATGGGCAGAATAGATGGGTTTAATGCGCATTTATTTTGCGCATGTATATGAAGTACGAATTCGAGAACATCGTGTTGTTTCGATTTGAATTAGCGCACTTCTCCGCAATAAAGACGCAAATTTTTTATATTTTAGACAATAAGATGCAAGTATTTAAGACTACACATATAATACATTATTTTATTAAAAACAGCTCAAATTTTGAAGAATATGTACAAGCAAAAAACAGCACAAAACAGAACAAATTTACACAAAAATTTACAAAAGTATGTACAAGCAAAAAACAGCACAAAACAGAACAAATTTACACAAAAATTTACAAAAGTATGTACAAGCAAAAAACAGCACAAAACAGAACAAATTTACACCAAAAACACCAAAAATTTGCAAGAAAAAAACACGAAACACAACACAAAAACAATTACAGCAGATTGTAATGTCTCCCAATGCAGTTTATAAAATGGTTGAATATGTCCTCCTTCCTGTGCCTGTTCCTCCACATAATTTCTAACAAATATGTTGAGAACAGGTTCCTATATGTTCCGTATTGCCTCCGCAACTTCGATTTTGCTCGCTACCACAGATTTTCGATCGTCTGTGTGTGTATGTACGGGTGCGCTGGGTTAACGAAATTTCGTTGGTGGATCACGACCCCGTGTTCGTAAATCCCGCCGCCTATGGAATCAACATTGGCGTAGGCGGCCCATCCGTCGCTATATATGATAGACCCCGGTTTCACGTGCCTAAAATAAAGGAAAAAATAATAAATGTATTGCAAAGAATTATAATGCGGAAATATAATTACATCAGTATTATATCCTGCAGCGTGTCCGCGGTGCGGTCCACCACCTCCACCAGGAAGCACCTTCCGCTCTCCCTTTCAACGCCGCCGAAGACCCATACACCACCCCGCCAATGTCCGCGGTGGTACTTCCTGTGGAAGAAATAACTCTCGTCTATTTCTACCACAATCGACGTTCCATCGTCGTTGACGCCACCGATCAACGACTGACCCAGGCTCAGCTGCACCTGCCACACGTCGCGGCAGAAGTTGCACCAATTCACTATTGTGTTGGTGGCTGATACTCCGAGTTTTGCCTCCCGGCGAATTGATTTCTGCAAATGGTCCTGGCACCACCCGTACAATATCTTTGCCATCTGCTTCAGGGTTAGATTGCTTTGCGCGAAAAAGGAATCCTTGCGGATAGTGACCCTTTTCGCGCAATTTTTGCAACACCACTGGAAGCCGTCCCTCAATTGCCTGCTTGCAATCAATGACATGTCGGTGAGGCAATTTGAGCATTGAAGGCTGTTTCTTAACAGCCGCCGCGCCGCCAACCACTCGATGCATTCGAGGGGGGTCCGAAACGCTAGTTCTTCGTAGGTGGTAGTTTCTACCAAAATGTCCTGCGGGGACAAAACGGTACCAACTATCTTCGTAGCCGCTTCCATACCTCTACCAGCCATGGCAAACTTTACCAAAAAATAAACGCAAAAGAAAACACAAAAAAACGCACAAAGCACAAACTTTCAAAGCACAAGAAAAAGACGCAAAAACCGACGAAATTGATGTCTCGTTGATTTCAGCACGAATGAATTTTTATCTATATTTTTGATTTAAGGAAAACTTGGTTCGTGGATGGGATAACACCCCCTTCCATAAGGACGCGATGAATTAAATTCTGAGGAACATTTGGGTTTTTTCCAAAAGGAACAACTAGCGGTATGAAAGTGATTTCCAGAAAAGTCGAAACAATAACCGAAAAGTGCAATTAAAAAATAGAAAACATAAATATACAGATAAATTACTAAACCCTATAAACTCAATAAACCACGCAAAAATCACGTACCAGCAACACAGACAACAATGCCAAAAAATTACAAAAATGCATGCTTTTTTGGAAGGATTCAAGGGAGTAATAAAAATTACGGTAATTTCAAATAATATTATTTATTATAAGTCGAAATAATACCTGAAATGTACAATTTAAAATATACAAATAAATAAATATACAGATAAATTACTTGACCAAATAAATTCAATAAAGGACACAGAGTCTTAAAAAAGGACTGGCTATAGTTGTTGGAACCTTTTTGCAGAGCGAACAACAAGGTATTAATAAATATATACATTTTTTACGAAGGGTCGCACTATTAAATTTTATAAAGGAAACAGATGCGACAGCCACGCAAAAAGCACGTACAAGCAACAATATCACAAAATAACAAAGAAGCATATTTTTTGGGGGGATTCAAGAGATTCTTCAAAATTATAGTTGCTTATAATAAAAAAATTATTATATTATACAAATAGTTCCATGTGCGTCTTTATTGCGGAGAAGTGCGCTAATTCAAATCGAAACAACACGATGATCTCGAATTCGTACTTCATATACATGCGCGAAATAAATGCGCATTAAACCCATCTATTCTGCCCAAGAGCCACCACCACAACAAATAAGACGACCACTAAAAAATCTTGAATTTTGCGGTTTTTTACTGCCGCTAGGTGTACGTAGCCTTAACTTAAGTTAACAGACTTTTTCCGATAAATATGACGGAATAATCGCTTATAAGTTAACGCAACGAATGGGAGAAGTAACTGACGCCGACCAAAACTTCTGCAAATAAAATTCGCAACGATACCAATTGAAACAGACGTGAGAACAGAAAATGCACAAAGAGAAAATAAAATATTACAAATACAAGCCGCTGTGAAAATTTAAACGAAATAAGCATTCAATATCAGCAAGTTAATCCAGGAGTGGAGATACGAAAAAATATTCCAAGCGAGTAACTTTCATGCAATCACTGCAATAAATAATTATAATAATTGCACTATTGAAATTGAAATGATAAGGCCCGTAAAAGCAGAAGGTTTAGAAAAATAAATTTTTCTTACACAAAACTTTAATTGAACTGTAACTACAGGGTAAAGGCAAAACAACAAGATAAATGATAAGCATATTGAAATCATTTGAAGCATTATCAAAATCTTGCCGATGAGTCTAAAAATGAAAAGAATCTTATAACAAATATTGCACTGATTCTGAAAGAATTTGAAAGAAGATTCCGAAAATTATTTGATATTAAGGATATTGCCAGTATTGTCTCTTGTCCATTTAATAAAAATTTTGATTTTGAAAATCTAACTCAGAAACCAACGAACGTTCTCGGTACTACAAATTTGGCAGGCTTGAAAGAAGAAATAATAAATATTAAATGCGACTTAAATTTAAAGCCGCTAGTTTGTCGCTTATTTGCAATTTTTGGAAACTGATAAATAAACATAAATATCCAAATGTTTATACAATTGTTGCAAGTTGAAATGTCCTGTTTGGTTCAACATATTTATGTGAATCTATATTTTCATTTACGAATGCGATAAAAACAAAACATCGATCGCAATTAACAGATCAACATTCGGGATTATATCTGAGAATTGTCTTAACCCCATATGAGCCAAATTTTGAAAAACTTGCAATTAAAGAATTGAAACTTACCCTGCGGAGGCAGCTTCGTCCTTTGCAGGATCACCTTCGACCACTCTCCCCCCACTGCGGACATTGCCGCCGCCCGCCGCGCCGCCAGCCGGGCCGACCTTCGCGGTGGCTCTACAACTGAATGAAAATTGACAATTAAAATATGTAATTAATTAAACAATTCAAGGATAAATGTTCAACAAGTTAAGCATTAGGTATTTAGTTTCAGTCATGTGCATAAATAAAAACGGTGTTTAATTAAGGATAGATTTAGAAACCTTCAAAAGAGAAATTATGTACTTGAAAAGTTCCCAAGCGTTACGCCAAGTCATAAAGCATCAGAATTGCCAGTATCATTGCCGTCTCGGTATTACACTAACACGTCAACATTTATTGATGGGGCAAATAAGATGAAGGTGTATGAATGCTTCCTTATCGAAGAAACACTTATCACATTTACGACCAATGCGACGACCACCACAACAAATAAGACGACCACTAAAAAATCTTGAATTTTGCGGTTTTTTACTGCCGCTAGCTGTACGTAGCCTTAACTTAAGTTAACAGACTTTTTCCGATAAATATGACGGAATAATCGCTTATAAGTTGATGCAACGAATGGGAGAAGTAACTGACACCGACCAAAACTTCTGCAAACAAAATTCGAAACGATACCAATTGAAACAGACGGGAGAACAGAAAATGCACAAATAGAAAATAAAATATTACAAATACAAGCCGCTGTGAAAATTTAAACGAAATAAGCATTCAATATCAGCAAGTTAATCCAGGAGTGGAGATACGAAAAAATATTTCAAGAGCGAGTATGATAGTTACAATCACTGATATTTCCGTTGCCGAATCTTCGAGGACTCGAACAAGAACAACGAAACTAAAGTGTGAGACAAATTATCTCACCAAAAATAAATAAATAAGCCCGAAGAAATCTTAATTCCTACGTTTAAAAAAAACAGTGAGAAAAACTTACCTTGCTTACCGCGATGCATCACTTTCACTTTCACTTTAATATTTCACTCTAAAATTACACACTCATTACTGTACTATTGTACGCGCAAACTAAACTAAGGAACGAAATTTTCTCTGCGGACGATTGAGCGCAACATGTGCGAATGGAGGGGGAAATTTATGGTAGTGGTAAAGTGGTAGTGGTCGAAAAAGCTAAAATATAATGCAAATAACGGTTATAATATATAGGGTGTCCAAAAATGGTGGCACACATGTTACCTCCTCTGATGTTGGTTTAAAGGCTACATACATCTAGCGTAGTAAAAACACGGCATATTTCATGATTTCTTTCCCACCTTTTGATTGACACCACTAAAATTACTGAACATATGTATTATGTATTTACGCATCTTTCACTGCGTTAATAGATAAATTGAAATAAAAAAAATAAAATAAAAACAGGCTGTGGCGCAATTTTCTGGGGGCATTTTGTAGAGGACGGCTTCCACGGTACCCATCATAGCTCTTTAGTTTAGCATCCGATTTTTACAATTTTGGCATCTTCTTAAAGCAGACAAAAGGACGAAGTTTTTGTCCTAGTCATTTCTTTGATTTGATTTTAGTTTTCAAACGGCAGCTGTTTGAATTTGGATGTGTGGTTTTCGAATTTCGATGCTTCATCTTTTTTTTTCTCGAACTAACGAACGATCTGTACTAGACTTTTGTATAATAGTTACGACTAGGAAGTTTACTATTACTTATTCTAGAACCTTTATACATAAAAACAGGTGTAACTTCCGTTCCCTTGATACAACCGATTAAACTTATTTTTAAAAAACCGCATTTTTTGACCAACCTAGGCGCATAATGCGGATTTTCTATAATCTATTAATTTTTGTTTTTGTGGTTTTCCCTCTTTGTTCTGCATAATCTGATTCTTCTGGTCAGGAAATTTTATACGATTTGTACTTATATTCGCGAATTTAGAAAATAATTGCCATAAGATATCTTCGTTATTATTGCTTCTAGGAACCTGCGATGCATATAACTTTAAAAAAAATTAACCTCTAGGACACTTTAACTTTGACACCCTGTATATTTTATTGTGTCTACTATTAAGGGCTTTCGAGTTATTTGCAATTTATTTAAGAAGTTACATGGTTCGAAATTTTCCAATTAATAAAAATTCAAAAAATAAGAACAAAATTGTATTCGTTACGAACCATCGTGCTAAATTCGTCGATAATAGAGCCATTAAAGTCTACATTTCATTAACGGAAAACCTTATAAAAGTGCGAAAATTTCAAAAGTTTCATTCGTAAAATTAGGAAATGCCAAATGTCTGCGATTTTATATTCAAAAAAAAAACTGGAGAATGCAAATCTGACCCTCTCTCTCTCTCTCTCTCTCTCTCTCGCGCGCGCTCTTTCAATCAGTGACTAGTTTTAATTAAAGCTAAAATGACGATTTAAAACGTTCGAAGCATTTTTGTTTTTATGTAACTCGGATTTTTTTTATGCACCCTGTATATGAAGCTTAGTCTTTGGCGAAAATAACATGATACGATTATCAGAAATACGTCTGCCAGAACAAACAAATAACAATTGCTTTCCTTTTTGGTATATACGCGATTGTATTTAATTGCGATAGAATTACTTTACATTGGCACAAAAAAAGAATTCAAGATTAAATTCGTTGGTAAACAAGGTTCAATGATATTTGCTAGACGAAATAAAGAATAAAGAATGCTTTATGTGTCTTTATTTTGGTGTGTAGGCCGCCTAAAATGAAATGTTATCGTATGCTATAAGAAAAATTAACAATACAAAGACACAGTGAAGCAAAAATATAAAATATTGTTTTTAATTTTTAATTTGAAACTTTTTAAGATTCCCAAAGAGATTATTTATACATATAATACATAGGACGATAGTTTTCTTTTTCCCTTTGTTCAAAACTTAATACTTCTTTCTAATCATTTATTGAGATAGAAATTAATGGAATTTCAATAAAAACCGTCCAAAGATTCAATTTCTATACAAATCAACACAAACTGAGAACATTTTGTTTTATTTGCTGTCATCATTAATGCTGTCTAGGTCTATTGTTAGGAGATTCATATAGATATATAGAAATACACCTAAATAAGAATAAAGAAAGTTCTAATTTGTTGTTTAAAAACAACATTAATTCATATCGATCGATTTAAATTAGTTTGGAATTACTTCGAATCTATTTTCAACAATTTAACGGGTGTAAACTAAAATAGTAGCGAATCTCAATAATGTTAATTGATAGAAAAGAAATATCATTAATTACATCATTTTTTAAATAAGTTCGAGTAAAAAATTCGTCCGACCAATAATTGACCTACGGCATCGCTTTGTAATGCGATATCCTGCTTATATGGCAACGTTTGAGAAAATTCTTCACGATTACTACAATATTTCTTTCTACTTTGTCGTATATACTTTTGTCGAAGCAGCGACAATTTTGTGGAATGGAAATAAATAAATACGCTGGAAAAGCACGTTTTTTTATTTTACTTTTATTATTTTTAATCAAATAACACTAATAGTCGAGAAAGAGGACGCAAATATTAAAGTGTGACTAAACAAACGATTATGGCATCAATAAAAAATAAAAATGCAAAACGTCCAAGTCCCCTATTTGACCAATAAATTATTAAGCATCGTAAACTATTAATATAAAGAAGGAATTTTGGTCCGTGTCTCTAGGTACCAAAAAAGAAGAAAGCGATTAGGTATGAATTGGTCCTATTTCATTGTCCTTGAAACGTTTAACTGAAAGAATAAACGAAAAGATCGTAGAACATTGTAAAAACCATATGGTCACCGTTTCATAAAAGACTTTGCTCAAAGGCTTATCTTTTTTTATATTTTGATTGATGTGTCCGTAAATTCATTCGCTTTACGAACAAAAGTTGTACCGCCAAAAATTCGCATTTTTGGGTGAATCTTTGTTTTCTGTTCAACCTCGTTTTAGAATTGTACGCATTTTTGGGATGAATTTTGGGAAATGATGCAATCGGAAACACGGCATAATTGTCTGAATCGGATATCACTAATTCGTTCAAGTAATTCCTGTAAATACTTCATTATTTGCATTACTATATTCTAATAGAAATTTGCATGAATATTGCCATTTTGTACCCTTCATGTAGCCCCATTTTCAATCACACATAGCCTGTGCGACCAACATTCTCTATGATTAGAAAATATTTTGCCTCGATCCGTTCTCAAGTTAGAAAAAATCGATTTGTGCCTGTTTTTATTATTTTCCTTTGTTGAATCTTTGTTTTGCGTTCAATTTCCTTTTAGAATTGTACGCACTTTTTGGTGAATATTGAAGAATTCGGAAGCGCAGCATAACTATCTTCACCGATCTTCACTAAATCTTCTTCACTCAAGTTATTGCTGAAAATACTTGATTATTTGCATTGGATATGTTCTAATAGAAATTCGCATTTTTTTAACACTTCATGTTTCCCTTTTGGAATCTCACGTAGCCTACCTAACAGGCATCAACATTCTCTACGTTAAAAAAAATATTTACACGTTCCGTTCTCAAAATCGATATGTGCCTGGAATCATTTTCATTATTTTCGTTAGTTTCGCAATTGTACGTATGCATAGGAAAAACTTTTTGGAAAAACGATTATTGCATGAACTTTCTTTCTAATTCTCTTTGCTAATTCCATCAATTTAATTTACGGAATGCGATAATTAATTAGAGGATCGTACATGTTTCGCCATCTGTCCCGTTATTTGGCTTTTATTTTTGCGTGGTTCAAATCTCTGTTTGATATCGATGATAAAGATTTACCAATCTTAAGAACAACGAGCTGCCGAATATAATTACATGCTTATCGTAATGTTCGATGTTGAGCACTTGGTGCGACGGAGAATGCAACAAACCATCTCTCTCTTCTTCGGGACCACGCGGTTGACTTGTAAGCAGAGGAATTTTTAAATGTCGTGTATTTTAAAGTTTATGAATGAAATGGATCTTCATTTTAAATAATATGATAATTGGTAATTTATGATATTTAATGGCGCACCAAAATTGAAAATATAAATTTTTTGAAACAAAAATCCCTCAAATATAATAATTCTGATCGAATTATATTTAATAAAATATCATTATTTTCGCAAAAAATTTGCCAAATATTCCGAAATGTCCCCTAGATATATCGTAAATAGTTAATTAGTCAGCATCAATACAATTTATAAGAATAAGAAAAGAAATTGCATCAACAGGAATAATCATCAGTAATACATTTTTGCTTTAAAATGAACTATTTTACCTACATGCAACGGAATGAATTAATTAGTGGCATCGATATTTCTCAAATTTCATTTACTGCCGTGCACATTTCCCCAATTTTCATTCATAATTCTTTCAATTTCTGCGGATCATCCTCCTCACTTTCCCCCAAATATCTCCATAATTATAATCGTGAGCCAAGTGTGAATGGTACCATCGTAAAGAGCGGAAAATTTCCTATCAGAAACATTCATTATCGCAAATTTTTTTTTTTCATAAATTGAGTGGCGAAGAACGAGCAGACTTAATCCGTAACGAGGAAGTGGGGTTGCGCGTAATTGAAACCAAACTGGCGGATTCAAGTGAAATGCCGCGAAGTGCAGACGAATTCGAGAGATTAGTTCTGTCGGAGCCGGAGAATTCGTTATTATGGAGGAAATATATGTCACATTTTGTGGAGGTAAACTTTATATTTTGCTCGCCATTTTTGCAATAATGATTATTGTTCGTTATAGTCTACTGAAATCGACAAAGCGCGAGCAGTTGCGCGAAGAGAGCTGACGGAAATTAAAGCAACTGAAGAACAAGGGCGATTCAATATTTGGATGACGTTATTGAATTTAGAGAACAAATTCGGTACCCGGAAGTCGTTCGAAAAAACTGTCAAAGAAGCAGTCAGATGTAATGAGGATTG
Organism: Hololepta plana; assembly: GCA_963695495.1. Lineage (NCBI taxonomy): Eukaryota > Metazoa > Arthropoda > Insecta > Coleoptera > Histeridae > Hololepta > Hololepta plana. The sequence goes on along the minus strand of OY968832.1, from coordinate 5,955,864 downwards.
TAAGTTTTACTTGGCCGTAATAGACATTTTAGGAGAAGCACAAAAATTTGAACAGATGGACAAGAAAATCAAAAAGAGTCTGTTGAAATTCAAAGAACAAACTCCTGAAATGTGGATAGAAATCGCACGGAAATTGAGCATTAAGAAGAAGAGGAAGATGCTAAAAGCCTTTTTTGCAACTGGAAGCACAATATGATATTGTCAATGTGGAAGATTTGGCCAACGAATATAATATCGTTTAGTCATAGGGTCCTTGTATATACAGATTTCGTTGAATTATATGCTTTTTTGTTATAATAAAAAATGGAAGAAGTATAAAACGTATTTATTCGCATATAAGACGCACTTCTTTCGCATTTTGGTGCCTCTGAATTCATGGTGCGTCTTATATATGGTGACGAGTTATTAGAGCAAAAATGCTGATGGGCAATTTTATTGATGGAAACTATTCCTGTATAATTAACTTCATTTTCTTTTATAGTAAAGTTTTTGTTCAGTATAACTTTTTCTAATTTCTAAGAAAAATTGGGGTGCGTCTAATAATCGATGTCGCCTTATACGCGATTAAATAGGGCATCATGATTATTTGCCAAAAGAAGGAATTAATGAATTTATTCTTTGAGCCTAAACTTTTTTTGATGCATATTTCCACCATTTTTAAATGCAATCTTTATAAATTAATATATCGGCATTCTTTAAAACACTATAATAGTTTATTCAAATTGATAGTTTTTTCATGTTCATGTAAAGATAGAAAAGTAATGCACGAAACCTTAAAATGTTATTGTATTGGTTCAGAAACCGCCATTGTATTCCTTGGTTTTGGACTTGTGCTTATCTACTTGTTTGTAAATTTTCCATATATTTCATTTAGATATTCCAAAATAATTATCAATAAATATCAATAATGTTTGAGGATTTTTAATTATTTTATTTTAATTTTGCAAATTGTTTCCCTCAACCTTGTATTTCTCTCTCTTCATATGAAAAAGGTAGTCTACGCGACATGTTAAGTTTGACACCCTGTATAATTGAAGGAAAATCATTTTCTACCTGAAATTCGTAGAGGAATTAAAATAATTAATAGAGCATACAAAAGTCCGCCATAAACCAACATCAGAAAGGTATCACAAGGTGCGCCACAATTTTGGGACACACCCTGTATATGAAAACCCTTATTTGCATTCTTTAGTTATTTTCCTCTTATTGTTAATTGTCAACAAAATAAGCGCCGGTGTCTGCGTCCATTTTACCATCTCCCCATAAATTTCCCCTTCCCTTCCATGTGTTGCGCTCGTCCCTTTTTGCTCATCCCTTGTTGCGTAGAGAAACTTATTAACACCAGGTGCGTGTAAGAAAGGGGAGCAAAGACATATTGGACGCCGCCGCTAAGGGATTATTGCATTAACCTGAGGAATGGGGCGCAGAATTGGGACAATCTCCGCCCCGAACAGTGCAATAAAGGTCCGAGGGAAAAATTTAATGTTGATCGCTCGTAATCCAATAATTCTCATAAATCATTTATTTTCTTCTTCTTTATTTCCAGAGTAATAATTAGGATTTAATCAACGGATAAAATGTGTTGTTGGCTTTCTCGCCGTGGGTGAAAAGGAACTATTGTCCTTTTTCTGGTTGTAGATCAAATCAAACACTTCGCCTCTTAATATACGTAATTATTTTATTTTTACGTTACTTCGTTAGCGGCATCTTCTACGCTTAAGGTTGATTACATACTACTTTAATGTTTTACAAAATTAACAATGTGGAAATTTACAAAGTTTGGGATTTGGGGGTAGAAGCTCGCTTATTGGTCGGGTGGAATAAATAAGCGGGATGAATAAACAGAACTCTGGATGGTCCCATTTTACAGTTCCGCACTTTTACGTAATTTCTTGTCACAAATAACTTACAATAATGACAATATATAAAATGGTTCGGTATTAAATTTCACATCTATGTTAAGGCCAGGGTCACAAACAAAATTGCCGTGACGGAACTTCGACGAACCGTCTCACATTAATAACATTTGACTGCAATTGAAACTAAAAACAACATAATAGAATAAGGCAAAGATTTGAGAGCAACCACATGGTGAAAGTTCTTTTTAATACAAGAAAAGGTTCGAACAAAATGATTGATAAAAGAGCGTAGAAAATGGGGGTAACGATCTTAATTCGATTATAGATTGAGGATTGGTGTTAAAATTATGATTTTTCTTATTTGAAGTTTGTTCTGTTATCGTAGAAATCGACGTGATAATGGAATTTCCAAGAAGCCACTCGGCTAATAGTAGATTCTGACGTCATTTCTCATATACGAGGAGTTGGCGCGCGAAAGCCGCGATCTCGCTTTTCGCTTCTTGTGCAATGTTCGCGCCCAATGTACTTGCTTATGCACGATTTTACCTCAATTGTTTGCTAAATTATTTACAGACTACAGATTTATGTTAATCGAGGCAACAGATTTCTTTCTTGATGCAAGCGATTTTGCCGCTAGAAGATGAGACAATAGACAATTTGGCAAATTTATTGATGATAATGCTTTCCCTAGTATAATTTGAGAAAATGTAAAAGAAAATCTTGGAAATGGCCAATAAACATGAAATCTTTGCTTAAATCTCAAAAGAGTATTCTTAACGTGTTAATTAATTTTCTTTTTACTAAAAAACATTGCTTAACTTTTTTCAATTCGTTTTAAAACATATTTTTGAGTATTTTCTAGAAGATGCTTGGTCCCGCATTTTATCAGTTGCTTAATTGCTTATTTCACCTCCTAAAAAGAAAATAAAATCGCTACTACATTTATTCGTCCGATGCGACATTTATTGATGACAAAAAATGAATTTTATCCAGTTGAAATTTATTTTTTCATGTTCATTCGACTACATCAAACGATGACTTACCGTTAACTTTATTTAAAATTAATATCCCGTCCCATTTCACAATGGAAACTAATTATGACAATAATGGGATAATTATATTTCCTTTTTTCATTGGTTTATTGTACCCAAAACTAAATCTTTTATGGCTATAACTCGGTCGCTTTATTACTTCCAATATATAATACACTATATAATAAACTGAAAAGGAAAATCTAATATTTTTCTAAAGGACATTAAACGCATCGAAAAATAATATGATCAGAAAGAAGTACTAGGTTTTGTAAGAAATGGAAAAAAATAATTATCATCCAATGTGTTACATGTATGAATATTCCATTTGTAATTCTTGAGAAATTGCAAATTAAAAGCAATCTTCCAAATTTCTGTTTCCCTGTATATACAAAAGTCTGTCTTGTAATTAGAGAATGTTTACGTTAAGATTTTATTTTAGTCGCATTCCTTTTTTATTTCGTCCTGTTTACCAAAGAATTTAATGTTGCATTCTTTTTTTTTTCGCCAATGCAATGCTCCTCTATTGCATTTTAATTGCTAATATGCAAAATTAAGTTTTCTTTATTATTATGAACATAAATTACAGACATTATTGGTTTTAGTCACTTCTCTTCAATTTTTATTAATTTCCCGTCAATTTTAGTTATTGCCTTTAGATTTTCGTTATGTTGCTTCGATCCTTGAAATAAATAAACAAAGGAGCTGTTTCCAACGTCGGCTCAAGTCCCGACAACACGAGTTCTCGCGTATACGAGGAGGCAGAGAGAGAGAGAGTCGCTGCGCGCTCGTGTACGCTAGCGCGCAGAGTATGTCGATGTTTCTTAAGAATTCTTTCGAGGCAATAAGGCATTAATAATTTGAATTTTGAAACACGGCAATAGAAAGGGAAGAGATTGGGGATTAAACTGGAACAGGAATTTTAGTAATCGAACGAAAATTGCCTGAGTTATGATCGTGTAAACACGTTGGATAGAGGAATGATTCAATTAAAAGCATTTTTAACATACTAGGAACATACTTGCATTAGCAGATGATATAAAACTGGAAATAATTCCAAAAGGGCACACATTAGGCAAGCGATATGTTTAACAAAATATTCTTAGAATTGAATCAGGAATCCAAGAAAGCCAAAAAATGTATAGCATTGTATTTAAAATAAGGAAGTTAGTGTCAGTTTCCGGTATAACCGGAAGTAAAATGAACGCTTAAGTTACGGCACTAGAAGGGCCGAGGCATGACAAGTAAGAGAGAAAAAAACTTTTTCCAAATATCTCAATATTTCGCCTAGTTGTCGTCAATCCTTTCCTTCGTTACAGAATTGTCGACAAATCCTTCTGTAGAGTTCTAAGAGTCGAAGTACGGTTAAATAAATTGCGAAAAATGGCATAATCGAAGAGAAACTTGGCACTTAAGTTACACCGTTGGAAAGGTGAAAGATTGAGGATCACAATGAAACTAGAATTTTTGAAATTGATTGAAAATTACCTTAGTTAGGGCAGTTTTAATTTTGTCGAACCGTTTTACCGCGTCGATAAAAGCTGTTGTACCGAGAAATCGCCCGTAAATCATATTAATTATTATTTAATTGCTTCAGCGCCATTTTTTCGGACCGCCTTCTTAAAAGGTTTAAAGGTCCACAATCTAAACATAAACAATCTTAACACGTGGGTTTATCGGTCGTACTTGCGAGGTTAAATCACCATCGAAATAGTCTTAGATTTAGCACGAATTATTGCAAAGATACCATTCGACAGTCGAAAAAATCGGAAGGATTTCTATTCACTTGCTATTTTCTGCAAACAAATCTCGATTTTGTAGCAAAAAAAAATAAAAAATAGGGATAAGGTCCCTCTCTGCCCGATGTAGCAAAGTCTTCGGGTACTACCGGGGTTCGAATATTGAGTAGCTATTTTTGTTTTAATAGGTCAACAAATGAATAATCACCGAAATGAATCAGTATGAATCGTTTGGCTTCACGGGGAAACCTTTGACTCTCGTGTTGGTTTGATAACACGTGGGTTTATCGTTCGTACTTGCGAAGTTAAATAACCATCGAAATTTCGCTGATTATTACTTCCGCTTTCTTTTAGCATTGTTTATTAATTACATTCTATAACATTTAAGACCTAAGACAATGTTATTTCGGTTTTGGAGTGTCGAAAAGAACGGCAAGTGTTTGTTGGAGTGTGCTGCTAGATTCAATATAGCACCGGCAGCGCTTAACGCTTGATTCATCTCGTTAAAATAAGTCAAAAAGTTCCTAGGAACCTTGGTCCGAAAATGCTTGGTCTTCGAGATATGGACCGTCAAAGATCGATTTTAAAATCACAATTTTATTCATAAAAAATAAACGAAAGCATATTTTCTTTTGAACTTTGGGGAATCTTAATTTCATGTTAAGGAGCTTTTTTTGACGTTATTTGAAACTTTGAAAGCTTCTGGAAAGTGGTGTTCTCGATGGCCTACTTCTTTCCAGAAGCCACATTTTTTTTGCCTTTAGAATTTTGACCATTTCGAACGGATAATTAGGATCCCTCATATCTTCTGAATCGAAAAGGTACTCTTGTTGGATAGCTTGTCAATACGATGTCAGTCAGTGGAATTATCAAAAGAATAACACTAAGAATCATATATTTTATATATATATTTTCAATTACTTAACACTATTAGAAAGAGCAAGGATTAAGGATTACATAAAAAATAAGTTTTTGAAAATCGGTCCACATGTGACGGAGTAATTGAGGGATGAATCCGCGGTTGGTAATTTGTGACTACGCTCGAAAAGTGTGAGATGCAATAAATCTGTCAGAAAAGCAATTATCGTTATTTGAATTGCTTTTCTTGCTTTGGCCGCCATTTTTTCGGACCGCCCTTTTAAAACGATTAAGGAAACATCAACAAACACTCTTATGACATAGTTCTTTGTTAATTTCGATATCTTGGAACATATGAATATTCGAACTTGTTGCGGCCACCGAGAAACTATAATATCTCTCTCTTTCTAACGGAGGGTCTCTCACTCTTTGATATGTATGTGACGAATATTGAATGTGAGGAACAGTCGACGGACTCTTTTTCGAAGGTCGTCCTTTATTTGGCTTTTCGTTATGCCTTACGAGGAGAACTTTGTTACCGAATATGTTTATATTTTCTCGCTCTTTTTTTTTCAACGCAGGAATTAAGATTTCTTCGGACCTATTTATTTACCTTCCGTATTATTATTTGCAATATATTATTACGCGAGACATTGTTTTTTATTATTCTATTTAAGCGATTCCTTTCGTTGGATTTTAATATGATGTACTGCAAATAGTCTCTTATTTATTATGTATACGTTAGACATGATTATTTTTATGTTACGATGCATACGTTCAACTAAATGCAATACGTTGGAATCTTTGAATACTAAAAATTGCAAGATAGTTTTGGGTTCCAAATAAGGGATTTTCTCTGCTCAATGAAGTGGTCATTAAGAATGTTAATATGTGCGTTATCGTCTAGTTTAGTCGAATGAACATGAAAAAATAAAGTTCGAATGGATAAAATTAATTTTTGCGGAAACGCAATAAAGCCGTCGGAATGCATGTGAGAAATTGAAAAGTAGTATTATAAAAGAATAGAAAACATTGAAAATGTAGGAGGCACATCATCAACTGAATGTCGCATCGGACAAATAAATATTGTAGCGATTTTCTTTTCTTTTTAGCAGGTGAAATAAGCAATTAAGCAAATGACGAATGGAAAATTCCCTTTTCCGTGAGAGATTCCTATTTCAACTGATTAAACGTGGGGACTAAGTTTCATCTGCAAAATACTCGAAAATATGTCTAAAAAGCAATTGAAAAATGTTAAGCAATGTATAATAAAAAAATAAATGAATTAACATGTTAAGAATACTCTCTTTAGAGATTTAAATGAAAGATTTCAAGGTTAATTGTCCATTTCCAAGATTTTCTTTTACATTTTCCCAAATACAATTATATTAGCAAAAGCATCATCTTCAATGCATTTGCCAAATTGTCTATTGTCTCATTTTCTAGTGGCAAAATCGCTTGCATCAAAAAAGAAATCTATTGCCTCGACTAGCATAAATGTGAATAATTGTGAATAATTTAGCAAACAATTCGTTCAAAAAATTGATGAATAAAGAGAAATTGCAAAATATGATAGCTTCTTCAAAAAAGAAAACTCAGAAAAAAAGAAAATAATTGTAAGAAAATATTGTCATTAATAATTAAAGCAGGAAATATTTATTTGTTCGTAAAGCGAATGAAATGACATGATTCAAAATATAAAAAAAAGATAAATATTTGAACAAAGTCTTTTAGGAAACGGTAACCATATGTCTTTTACCATGTTCTAGGATCTTTTCGTTTATTCTTTGGGTTAAACGTTTCAAGGACAATGAAATAGGAGCAATTCTTTTTTGGTACCTAGAGACACGGACCAAAATTCCATCTTTTTATTAATAGTTTACGATACTTAATAATTTATTGGTCAAATAGGGGACTTGGACGTTTTGCATTTTTCTTTTTTATTGATGCCAGAATCGTTTGTTTAGTCACACTAATATTTGCGTCCTCTTTCTCGACTGTTAGTGTTCTTTGATTAAAAATAACAAAAATAAAAAAAAAACGTGCTTTTCCAGCGTATTTATTTATTTCCATTCCACAAAATTGTCGCTGGGTTGACAAAAGTATATACGAGAAAGTAGAAAGAAAACACTTGGCATAGCTTTAGCATAGTGAAAGCAGTTTTATTTTTGTCGAACCATTTAGCCCGTCGCTTTAAGCTGTCGCCACAAAAAAATAAATAAAACGATTAAACGTTCTCAATGTAAACAGAAACGATTATAACACGTGGGTTTAACATTCGTGCTTGCAAAGTAAAATAAACTTCCAATTCTTTATTCCCTGATTATTAATATGGACTTCATTTATTTTGCGTTTTATTTTTCTTATAACATCCGCTTATTATTTAAATTTTATAACACTCACGGGTGATAAGTAATCTTAGAATTACCACGAGTCGAGTGGAATGATTGCAATAATTCGAATTGATCTACCGCATCGCTTTGTAATATGATATCCTGAGTAAATTCCTGTCATAAAATGGCGAGAAGACATAAAGGAAAATGTGTAAAATCATCATTTTTTTCTTGTTCATCAAGAAGCAGGAACAATCGAGAACTAAGAAGAAAGTTTAGAGCAAAATGCAAAACGTCTGGGTCAAAATAATTTATTAACTACTAAATAGTAAATCATTGATAGAAAGAAAGAGATGAAAACATTTTGCTCCCTGCTTGTAAGAACAAAAAGAGAGAAGAGATTAGGCGTGAATTGGTTCCATTTTATTGTTCTAGAAACGTTTAACCCAAAGAATAAAGGAAAAAATCCTAGAACATGGTAAAAACCATATGGTCACCGTTTCATAAAAGACTTTGTTCAAAGACTTATCTTTTTTTAAATTTTGAAACATGTGTCCGTAAATTCCCAAAATTCCTAAACGTGTAAATTGGTAATGAAGAATAAATGGTCTTCTTGTGCCTTTGCTATTATTATATTTCTCTCTTCCACTGGTTTATTGTACCCAAATCGAAATCTTTTATTGCTATAACTCTGTCACTTTATTACATCCAATATTTGCCTCTATAATAAATTGAAAAGGAAAATCTAATATTTTTTTCTAAAGGGCATTGAAACAATAGAAAAATAATATGATCAGAAAGAATTATTACGTTTTGTAAGAAATGGAAAGATTTTATAAAAATACCATTTGTAAATCTTAAGAAATTGCAAATTAAAAGCAATATTGCACATTTCTGCTTCCCTGTATGTGCAAAAATCTTTGTTTTGTTATTAGAGAATGTTTATGATAAGATTTTATTTTACTTACATTCCTTTTTTATTTCATCCTGTTTACCTACGAATTAATCTTGCATTTTCTTTTTCGTCAATGCAATGCTCCTCCATAGCATTTTAATTCTTGATATGAAAAATTAAGTTTTCTTTATTAATATGAACATAAATAACAGACATTATTGGTTTTAGTCACTTCTCTTCGATTTCATATTATTTTCCCGTCAATTTTAGTTATTGCCTTTAGATTTTCGTTATGTTGCTTCGATCGTTCAAATAAATAAACAAAGGTTGAAAGAACTCAATTTAGAAGGGAATGATAACGAATTGAAGTGTTATTAGAAAGAGATCGTTTCCATTAAGTGCACACTTCACGTAATAGTTTATTACATCATTAGAGGATTGAAGGGTTGATGATTGATACATAAAGAGAGAATATCTGAAAACGCCACAGAAATTCCAAAGCGAACGAGAAGAAAAAAAATAGAAAATAAAAGAAGAAGAAGAATTATACATAATTATTTTTTGCTTTCCCATCTCGGAAATAAAATTAGAGAAGAACTTTTCGCATTAATAATTAAAAGTTATCCGACTTAAAATTCATTTTTTAATAATGATAAATGGTAGATCCCTGAAGCATCATCTTTATGACCATCATTTGGCGATAAATAATGGCAACCGGATGATTAAATTAAATTTTGCCCACTGATTGACAAAAGGCGCAAAAAGTTAAATTGTTATTCATTTCCTTGTTGCAATTTTACTTCCAAGAAAAATATCTTTATCGGTTAAAGAATAAAAAATAGAAGGTTGGCAATTCAACAAAATTAAATTGAAATTAATTGTCAGTTGTTTCTCTCTCTTCGTTTCCCATTTCGCATTCGATCATTCCCAATTATCTCGCTTATTATCGCAGGCGTCTTTTTCCCCGCCACTCTGATTGTGTCTTGCGTCTGTCGTAGGTTCCGGGGAGGGAGAAGCGACGCAAGAGTCGATGTAGAGACGCAACGGGTCAGTTTTCGATTCAGTTCGGGTCGTTCTTTTGGTGTGTGCGGTTGTATGTGTGTGATTCGGTAGTGCAGTTCTTGTGAGTGTAAGTGCTTCGACTCGCTGCCGCTGCTCTACGAAAAGGTAAGTCCCCTCGGTACTGCTGTTTGCTGGAAAAAAAAGGTAAGAATTTAATATATTTCTGAACTCGCGCGTAATGTTAATTGCAAAAAAAAAATGAAATGTAAAGGCGTATGAAAATAATTTATTTCCGTTTATCTGAGTTGAATTGATAAAACCTACTAAAGATACGCCAAAACATTTTTTTTTTAGTTCTGCTCATTAATACTTCATGTTCATAATGAATAAAATTTAATTTTGCATGTTAAGAATTTAATTTCGTTAGAGCATGCATTTCCAAAAAAAAAGAAAAAGAATACGAGATTAAGTTCGTTCGAAAAGAAGATTTAATCATATTTGCTAGAAGAAATAAAAAAAGAAGGCGATACGTGCATTTATTATAGTATCTCGCCCGACTAAAATAAAATCTTCTCATAACCATTCGCTTGCTGTATATAAAATGATAATTACAAAACAAAGCCATAAAATAATAGAAACATTTGGTATTGTTGATTCTTTTGCGTACAATAAACCAGTGAAAAGGGGAAATATATTATATAATAATAGCAAGGGCACAAGAAGACCATTTATTGTTCATGACCAATTTACACGTTTAGGAATTTTCCACTTTTTTCCATTGTGAAATGCAACATGAAATTAATTTTATAACTAAAGTTAAGGGTACATTATTATTTGCTGTACTTGAATGAACATGAAAAATTTTATTGATTCGGAAATCGATTAATCAAGTAAATATCTGAAATTGAATTAACACTTAAATATCAAGATTATTCTATTATAAATCATAATATTTAGTTCGATGTAAGTGCGAATTATTTGCAATTTGTTCCTATACATTCCTATGGATTATGTATGAACTTTAAACAAATTTTCAACGGCTGAGAGAAACCTAAAAAAATATGACTTTACGAAAGTAACCAAAAGAATTGCAAGAAAAATGAATAAAAACTAATTTCATTTAGTTGAAATTTATTTTTTCAGGTTCATTCGACTATAACAAACGATAACGTACCATTAATTAACTTTATTTAAATTTGTGCTCGGGGATTTATCAATTAATGGTATTTTTAATTGCATGGGATTTTTTGCAAATTTTCAATTAATAACAATTAAATAAAATACGGACTAAATTGTATTAAATAGCAATCATCGTGCCGAATTCGTCAATAATAGAGCGAATAAAATATTTAATTTATTAAAGTAAAAATTTAAAAAGTTACATTCGTAACATTAGGTAATTCCAAATGTCGACGACTTTATATTTAAAAGCAACTAGACAATGTAAATTTCTCTCTCTCTTTCGATTAGTATAGGATTTTAGGACTATTAGAAATTCATGGGAAACCTAAGACGAGGATTTAAACCGATTGGAACAAGTAGTAATTTCTGTTTCAAAAACGAAAGTAACCAAAAGAATTGCAAGAAAAATGAATAAAAATTTACTTCATTTAGTTGAAATTAATTTTTTCATGTTCATTCGACTATAACAAACGATTACGTACCATTAATTAACTTTATATAAATTTGTGCTAGGGGATTTATTAATTGCACGATTTACACTGGCATTTAATGGTATTTTCTTTTTAAATTGCATCGGATTTTTTGCAAATTTTCCAATTAAGAACTTATTAGTCGAAGTATGGATCTTTGTTTTGTGATCAACCCCGTTTTACAATTATAAGCATTTTTTGTCCGAATCTTGGGAAAAGACGCAATTAGATTGCGCGGCATAATAGTCCCCATCGGTTTTCAATGATGTTTAATCATTAAAGTTATTGCTCAATACTTGATATTTGTATTGGTAATTTGTGAGATAAATTCGCATTAATGTTCCCTTCATCTTTCATGTAGCCCTTTTGCAATCTTACTTTGCCCCTGTAGTCAACATTTCTTACAATCACGTTTCATTCTCAAGTTTTTAAAAACTCGATTTATGCCTCCAAAGCTTCTATTATATTTATCAGTTTCCCAAAGTTGGCGTGGCAAAAATTCGCATTTTTGGGTGAATCTTTGTTTTGTGCTCAACCATGTTTTGAAACTAAATGCATTTTTGGGGTGAATTTTGAGAAATTTGGAAGAGCAACATAATTATCTTAATCGACCTTCACTAAGTCTTCTTCATTCAAGTTATTGCTCAAATTACTGCAGTTGGATATGTTCTAATAGAAATCCGCATTAATATTCCATTTTTGGATCGTTCATGTAGCCCTTCAGGATACTCACATATCCTATTTAACAATAACCAACATGTGTATTTTAAATGCAATGTATGTATTTCAAATAGTTAGTTAGGAAAAGAATCGCATTTTTTCATGAATCTGTTTTGTGTGCAACCTCGCTTTAGAATTATACGCACTTTTTGGTGAATATTGAGGAATTGGGAAGAGCGGCATAATTATTTTCATCGATCTTCACTATATCTTCTTCATTCAAGTTATTGCTCAAATTAGTTGATTATTTGCATTGGATATGTTCTAATAGAAATTCGCATTTTGATTGCATTTTGATTCCCTTTTTTGACACTTCCTGTTGCGCTTTTGGAAACTCACGTAGCCTACGTAACAGCCATCAACATTCTCTACGATTAACAAAAAATATTTTGCCACGTTCCTTTCTCAAGTTAGAAAAAATCGATTTGTGCCTCAATCGTTTGCATTATTTTCGTTAGTTTCGCAATTGTACATATGTATAGAAACCCATTTTTGGAAAACCGATTATTGCATGAACTTTGTTCCAAATTTTCATTGAAAAATCCATCAATTTATTTCACGGAATGGGCGAATTATTTAGAGATCGTACATGCGTCGCCATCTGTCCTGTTATTTGGTTTTTAGTTTTGCTTTGTTCAAAACTCTGTTTGATATCGATCATAAAGATGTAATAGTTTTAAAACTGAGCTGACGAATGTATTAGGTCGGTACATAATTATCCGCCGTTTTTGAAAGCTATTTTTTAAGTAGTTCGCAAAAAATATCGTAAAGACAATTGACTTATTAATAAAAGCCCAAGTTATCACCCATTTCAATTGCAGCCTCCGATTTGCTTGTTAGATGGCCAATTCCACGTGTATAAAAGACCCAAAAATTTGCATCTATGAATGCCATCATGTCTGTTACTAAGTAAATGAAATTTTCGTACGCTTTACCAGTTTTTCAGCTGATGATTTATTTGGTGATATGTGGGAATATTTTTATTACTTGGTGACCGATGTAAGGGCATGCAAAGCTGCAAAGTTTTAGCTCTTTGGTACACTTGGAATTGGACATTTAGCAAGCAAGTAGGAGGCTGCAATTGAAATTGATGATAATTTGGACTTTTATTAAAGAGTTGATGGTGTTTACGATTAATTTTTGTGTTGCGAACTATCTAAAAAATAGCTTTCAAAAAACGGCGGATAATTATGCACCCACCTAATAATTACGTGCTTATCGTAATGTTCGATGTCGATCACTTGGTGCGACGGAGAATGCAACAAACCATCTCTCTCTTCTTCGGGACCACGCGGTTGACTTGTAAGCAGACGGATTTTTAAAATAATGGTTGTTAATACTGTTTATTAATTAAATGGAGAGATCTTAATTTTAAATAACATATTATTGCTAATCAATGGTATCTAATGGCGCACCCAAATTCAAAATATTAATTGCTTGAAACAAAAATTTCCTCAAATATAGTAATTCTCACCGAATTACATTGAATAAAGAGGAATAATTACCCACATCTTTTGATTCAAAGCAAATTTTTCACTTGCATACAGGATATGATTTAATTATTGGCATCGATATTTCCCTAATTCCTTTCCTTTGCATGTATATTTCCCCAATTTTCATTGATAACTACATCAATTTTACGGATTATCCTCCTCACATTTCCCCCATTATCGCCGTAAATATAATCATGAACGAAGTTTGAATGGCACCACCGTAAAGCGCGGAAAATTTCCTACCAGAAACATTTATTATCTCAAGTTTTATTTTTTCATAAATTTTCTAAGGGATGGCCGATTTTCCTCGGAAGTCTTTACGGCATCGCTCTGTTTGCTGTCCCACTCATTTGGGATTGTTCGCTTGATTCGAGACTCTTGAGCGATACCACGCATCGATATTCCCTCACATGTATTTTAAGTTAAGTTGAGGCGAAGAAGAACGGCCGAAGAATGGTCCGATGTAAGTCGCTCCGCGCACACGACTCGCGTCCTTTTTCGATTCCCTTTTGTGCGAGGATTCGTGAACGCCAAACTCGAGGAGCCATCAGAAAATAGAATGAGACACCGGAAAATTTCTCGTGCACCAGACGCGACGCGCCAAGTGTGTTTCATTAATATTAAAATTTTAGGACTATTAGAAAATCATTGGAAACCTAAAACGAGGATTTAAACCGATTGGAACAAGTAGTAATTTCCATTTCAGCGACTTTGAAATAATTTTTATTTCCATTGAATTCGGTCTCTTTAGAGACATACTTTATACGAAGATTTGTTGGTGAAAACAACATGATAAGATTATTGGAAATAAGTCTTGGCAGTCAAAGCAAATAGCAATTAATTGTTTTCCTTTTTGATTTATACGGGGTGCGACAAAAATTCGTTCAGTCAGTTTCTCTTTTTACTTTAACAGTGCAAAACTGATAAAAAAACAATGGACTCTGCATTGCTAACGAATAAAATTGATTGTGGCTCAATAAAGTGCTAAACTATAATTTGCAATAAATGTTTAAAATTGACATAACTTTTGCCACACCCTGTATTGTTCATTGCAAAGACAATAAATGATGATGTAAAGGCGTAAGAAGTAAATAATTTCCATTCCACAAATTTGTCGATGCGTTGACAAAAGTATATACGAGGAGGTAGAAAGAATCGCTGGCCTAATTTTAGCATAGTTTTAACCATTTAGCCAGTCGCTATAAGCTGCGCATCGCTTTGTAATACGATATCCTGAGTATATATGAGAATGTATGAGAAAATTATTCATGTTTAACACGAGTATTATCGGCGACAAAGAAAACAAATTAGCAGTTTTAAGCGTAAATATTGAAATATCAAAGCTTCAATTTGTGATCATTTGCTTTAATCTACAATATTTGTAAAATTCCTTTCATATACTGGTGAGAACATGTAAAGAAAAATGTGTAAAATCATGATTTTTTTTCTTGTTTATCAAAGGACAGGAACAATCGAGAAATAAGAAGAAAGTTTGGAGCAAAATGCAAAACGTCCGGGCCAAAATAATTTATTAACTAGTAAATAGTAAATCATTGATAGAAAGAAAGAGATGAAATAAAGTTTGGTCCCTGTTGCTAAGAACAAAAAGAGAGAAGAGATTAGACTTGAATCGGTTCCATTTCATTGTCCTTTAAACGTTTAACCCAAAGAATAAAGGAAAAGATCGTAGAACAGGGTAAAAACCATTTGGTCACCGTTTTATAAAAGACTTTGTTCAAAGACTTATTGTTTGGTTCGATTTTGAATACGAAGATTTTTGTTGTTCTTGATTCGAAGGACCAATGTGTAAAACTAACTTAACTTTATTTACACATATATATTACAAATTGTACACTAATTTAATTAATTTAGTGACACGAAAAAGCACGACAACGACAGTGTTAACTATAACATCTCGAGACGTAAAAATGAAGTCGATTCATTTTCAGTGCAAAGTTCTTATATTTATATGGGCACTTATCTCTCCCCTTCCAATTCGGGGAGAGTGTGCCCTTTGTGAGACAAAACTGCCCAAAACCAGATTTTGTTGGCTGGCAGCTTTGTCTCAACAATATTAACATACAGTCACTCTCTTGTTGCGATGAACCTTCAATTTCGCGTTTGTTTCTTTCGATGTTTGAACAAACGGTTCATCGTAACAAGAAAGTCCGTCGATTGCTATTTCTTAGTTCGCTATTTACAATTCATTTACAAAATGTACAAAGACTATCTATAAACCAAAATGTACAAAGACTATCCATAAACCAAAATGTACAAAGACTATCCATAAACCAAAATGTACAAAGACAACTCGCGATTCAATAACGCACAATGACTGTCACTCACTATGGCGTTAACATGCCGCCCCCCTTGACGGATGTCTAATTGTCCGTAGGCAATTTACACAGTTTCCGTGTTGTCCTTTTGAGTTGCCCGTGGGTTGTTCTGACGGTTGCTGCTCGCATTATTCCATCGTTACCCGGATGTAGTTCTTCAACTCTGCCCATAAGCCAATTGAGCGGCGGTTGACGGTCATCCATAATTAGGACCAAGTCATTGCGCTGCAGAGCTTCAGCGTCCTTGGTGAACCACTTTGTTCTACTTTGTAGGCCAGTAAGATACTCCTTACTCCATCGAGCCCAAAAGTGTTGTCGGATAGCCTCCAGGTGTTGCCATCGCGAAAGACGATTGACTTTCACGTCCTTCAGGTCTGGTTCGTAATTCGTCAACAGCGATTCCCCAATCAAAAGGTGTGCAGGTGTCAAAGAGGAATAATCATTGGGGTCAGAGGATAACGGGGTTAAGGGTCGCGAATTTAATATCGCCTCTATCTGCACTAGTAGAGTGTATGATTCCTCGTATGTTAGTGACGCGTTCCCTATTGTTTTTGTTAATAAACTGACTTCACTCCAGCTTCCCATAATCCGCCAAAATGTGGCGAATTTGGTGGAATAAAGTGCCAATTGATCATCTCACTCGATGTAGCATTTATTAATGCGTTCTGATTAGATTCCTTTTTGAAGAAATTGTACAATTCCGCCAACTCGTTTGCAGCGCCAACAAAATTAGTGCCGTTATCGGACCAAATGTGCGAAACCTTACCTCGTCTTGCCATAAATCTTTTTAATGCTGCCAAAAATCCATCTGTGGTTAGTGATGTAACAAGCTCAAGATGGATAGCTCGCGTTGCCACGCATATAAATAGTGCAATGTAAGTTTTTGATTTTCGTTTAGAACTTACACCGCCTTCCTTTATGAATATTGGACCTGCGTAATCCACGCCACAAATTTTAAACGGACGGCTCATATTTACACGATAGTGAGGCAAGTCCCCCATTAGGTAACTACATGGTTTGGGCTTTGTTTTGTAACATGGGATGCAAGTTCGAAGAACACGACGAACCTCGTCCCTTCCATTTATGATCCAATACGAATCACGCAATAGGGCTAAAGTCTGGTTAATCCCAGTGTGACAATGTTTTTTGTGCATGTGAGAGATTAATAACGTTGGGAATCTATGTCGTTTCGGAAGAATTGCTGGATATTTAGTTTGAAATGTTAAATTTGAAAACTTAAGTCTTCCTCCAACTCTAATTATGCCATGATCTAAGAAGGGATTTAATCGTGCAATGGGACTTCTTAGGCTAACGCAGTTTTGTGATCTTAAATCGTTTAACTCCTGTCGAAAATATTCTGCTTGAACTGTTTTTACTAAACATTCTTCAGTTGCCTCCAATTCTGTGGGTGTAAGAGGTCCCTTTCTATTTCGATCAAGAAAGCGTCGACAATAAGATACGCTTCGAATTAATCTCTGATATGTGGAAAATCTATTGAAAATGTCTTCATTATATGATGTCGTAACCAAAGTGGTAGTGATTGTTTCGTTCATATCTATTACTGTTTCGGAAACGTCCCTTGTTCGTGGCCAGTGGCTTTTATCAGAAATTAACCAAGATGGACCATGCCACCATAATTTGTTGTCAACTAATAATTCTATTGATGTACCACGCGAAACAATATCCGCTGGGTTTTCCTTCGTATTTACATAGTGCCACTGAGATTTATGAGTTAACGATTGTATTTCCTTTACTCTGTTTGCAATAAACACCTTATATTTACTGGAATCTGATTTGATCCAGGCTAGTACAATAGTTGAATCTGACCAATACGAGATTTCCTTAAACTTTAATTTAATTGAATTTAGTACCTTGGTCATTAATTTCGCGAGTAATGCTGCGGCACATAGTTCGAGACGTGGAATAGTGAGTTGTTTTATTGGAGCTACTCGAGATTTGGATGTAATTAATTGTGAACAGACCCCAAAATTTGATGAAGAACGCAGATAGATCGCAGCTCCGTAAGCATACTTACTAGCATCGGCGAAGCCGTGCAACTCTAACGAATTTTCATTAAACGAATCAATTAAAGAATAGCGAGAAATAGAAATTTTGTTTAACATGCGTAGGTCGCTTGAAAATTCCTGCCAGTCGATTAATACATGATCGGGTATGTTACTGTCCCAGTCTATATTTTCCTTCCAAAGATTTTGCATAAGCAGTTTCCCCTTAACAACTATTGGGGAAATGAAGCCCAAGGGATCGAATACCATGGCGATATAAGATAATGCTGATCTTTTTGTGATCGTATTGTCCTTTAAAGCAATGGGATTGAAATTAATATTATCTTCTACAGCGTTCCAATACGTGCCTAACGTTTTTATTGACTTGTCTGCTTCTAAATGTATAGTTAAATGCTCTTGATCAGTACTTGAACTATTTAGATCGCTAAACAATGATGGATCATTTGAGGCCCATTTACGTAATTTAAATGAACCTTTGTTCAATATTGCGATTAACTGATCGCGAATGATGAGCGCTTCCTCCCGCGTGTTGGCGCCTGACAATAAATCATCGACATAGAAATCTGTCCGAAGAATTTGTGAACCGATTGGGTAGCTATCAGCTTCTAATTCAGCAAGATAACTAAGGCATTTGGTGGCTAAATAAGGGGCAGTAGATGTCCCGTACGTAACCGTTGTTAATTCGTATGTTTCCAATGCTTGATATTGATTTTCTCGCCATAAGATTCGTTGCAGTTTGTGTTGGTCAGGAGTAACATTTATTTGCCGGTACATTTTAGTAATGTCGGCAGTTAGGCGAATTTATGTGTGCGAAAACGCAACAAAATAGAAACCAAGTCATCCTGAATGGTCGGGCCAACTAGGAGTATGTTATTTAAGGATTGACCATTGTCAGTTTTGGCTGATCCATCAAAAACGACTCTAAGTTTTGTAGTTAAACTGTCGATTTTTGTCACAGCATGATGCGGTAGATAGTACCCGTTATCTTGAAGATCAAATTTAGTGGCCAGCCGCATATGGTTTAAATGTTTATATTCATTCATGAAGGCTAAATATTGTTTACGAAGTTCAGGATTACGAATTAACTTCCTTTCCAACGCATAAAAACGTTTCTGAGCCATTTTTCTAGACTCACCTAAGTTTTTAGAATTACTCTTTATTGGTAGGGTGACTACAAAACGATCATTTTCCATGCTTATAGTGTCATGGAAATGTTTCTCGGAAGAGACTTGTTCTTCGGTTAATTCATTGTTGGTGTCGTGGCCCTCAACTTGCCAAAATGATTTCAACAGTTCGTCTGTTTTCAACGATAAATTGCAGACGGAACATGGAGTATGGGTATGGGTATGCGGTATGGGACCGCAGACAATCCAACCAAATTTTGTTTTTTGTAGGAACAGCGAATGATTTATTTTTATTCTGCCGATTAAAAGTAGCGAGTAGAAGATCTCGGCGCCTATTAATAAATCAACAGGGCGTGAGATGTTAAATTGTGGATCCGCTAACTTGACATTTGTAGGAAATGATCCATCAATTTGTATTGTTGACGATGGCAAATTCGTGGCGATATTTTTCAAAACAAGAAACGATAAGTTCGATGAAAAATTAGTTGAAAGTGACTTTATATTTGCCCGAACGGATGTGTTTATTGTTGATAGGTTATTTCCTATACCAACGACGGGAACATTTACTGGCGCCTGCGGAAGCTTCAATTTGTCCACTAAGTCATTAGTCATGTAGTTCGACTGAGAACCACAATCGAGAAGAACACGACATCTATGTGCAGTACCATCATTTGCAATTATTGATACCAGTGCTGTTGATAGCAAAACTTCGGTGCTTATGTTCGATAATAAGCTGACCGAATTAGTTGAACCTTCTGACGGAAAATGTAATAACGAATGATGTTTCTTTTTGCAGGTCTTGCAACCTCTTGCCTGACAACTTGATACCTTATGACCGCGCGAAAAGCAATTTATGCAGCGATCAGTGCTCTTTATAAATTCAAAACGTTCCTTTGTTGGCAAAAATTTCGTGCATTTATAAATGGCATGATCAGCCTTGCAATAGAAACAATTACTTGGCTGTTGTTTATTATCTAACGAAATGAATGTTTTCTTTGCTGGTGGCTTAAATTTATCGCATCCTTCTTGTCTTCGAACACCTAACGCTTCAAATATTTGACACTTCTTTGTCATAAAGTCGATAAAGCAATTATATGATAAGGCGTCAATCGAGTGTGAAAAACTCTCCCAATCTTCATTTAGCTTACTGTCCAGTTTTTCCGAAAATATCTCTAACAACAGCGAGCTCCAACTTTCGACAGGCTCTCCTAATGCTTCAAGAGCACGATAATTTGTGGAGATAATATCTATACTTTCTCTTATATTCCCTTTTTGAATTGGGCTTAATTTTAACAACGCCTTGATATGCTTTTTTATTATGAATCTGGGATTATTATAACGTTGGACTATTGAGTCCCAGGCGATATGATAATTTGTGTCGGTTAGTGGAATATTTTCAATGACGCGACTTGCTTCACCACTTAATGCAGTTTTTAAGTAATGAAACCGTTCCACATTAGAAATCGAAATATTTTCGTGAATTAGTGAAACAAATAGATCGTGAAACGTGGTCCAAGATTCATAATTTCCGTTAAATGTGGGCAGCGAGATTTTTGGCAGATTAACGTTGAACAATTTGTTTTGAATTGAGGGTTGACCGTTGGCTATTTTTGCTGGACTTAATTTATCATTAATGTCCCCTATCAAGCGATAGTATGACTCTTCGAACATGTCATATGCATCATTATCAATATCTCCAGAAAGTTCATCTATTTGCGATTGAATTGAATAGAATTCATCGCGCAATGATTTTGCATCGTCGTACAATTCTTTTGTACGCGATAAATTATCACTGTTTTTTGTAAAGATATTCGAAAAGCGAGTGAGACGACCCTTGATTACTGTGCGCTTCTTTATTAAAGCTTCTGGAGTCGTCATTTTTACTTATTTTATTAATAAACAAGCGAGAACGAACGAAAAAATGAACTAACGAAACGAGATGGAAACAACAACGAAGCTAGCACAGAAACGAGACGAAATTGGGACAAGTAGAAGGAAATTGAGGACTAACCTTTATTGTTGAGTCGCTCCGACAAATGATTTCTACGTTGCCGTGGATGCTGCTTCGCTGGAGCTTCCTTGTGCTGGCTCCTGTTACTTCAGGTTCTCCAAATCCGGCTCGATTTGGACCAAATGTTTGGCTCGATTTTGAATACGAAGATTTTTGTTGTTCTTGATTCGAAGGACCAATGTGTAAAACTAACTTAACTTTATTTACACATATATATTACAAATTGTACATTAATTTAATTAATTTAGTGACACGAAAAAGCACGACAACGACAGTGTTAACTATAACATCTCGAGACGAAAAAATGAAGTCGATTGATTTTCAGTGCAAAGTTCTTATATTTATATAGGCACTTATCTCTCCCCTTCCAATTCGGGGAGAGTGTGCCCTTTGTGAGACAAAACTGCCCAAAACCAGATTTTGTTGGCTGGCAGCTTTGTCTCAACAATATTAACATACAGTCACTCTCTTGTTGCGATGAACCTTCAATTTCGCGTTTGTTTCTATCGATGTTTGAACAAACGGTTCATCGCAACAAGAAAGTACGTCGATTGCTATTTCTTAGTTCGCTATTTACAATTCATTTACAAAATGTACAAACACTATCTATAAACCAAAATGTACAAAGACTATCCATAAACCAAAATGTACAAAGACTATCCATAAACCAAAATGTACAAAGACTATCCATAAACCAAAATGTACAAAGACTACATCGCGATTCAATAACGCACAATGACTGTCACTCACTATGGCGTTAACACTTATCATTTTTTAAATTTTGAATCATGTGCCCGTACATTCATTCGGTTTACGAACAAATAAAAATTTCCTACTTTAATTATCAATGACTAAATATTTTCTTATAATTATTTTATATTTTATTGAGAAGGGGAGTGCACAACATGGTACCAACAGATTCCATTCGAATTTTAGTATGTTGTAGGGCAGATGTCCCTAATTAATATTGCAAAATACTATAACGCAATTTGTTTTCGTTTTTGTAAATTCGTAATAACGCACGCATTGCCGATTTTGTTTCTACGCACTGGCATTTATTTTAGCATTTTAATTCCTGTAGGAAACGATTAGATTATTGCGGAAGTGAAAGAATATCTTAGCGATTTCATACAACAAGAGAATGTGCAACGGATTCTTAATAAATAAACAAAATGCCGAGATTCTACTCAAAGACGCGCTAATAAACCGTGCAACTTTACAATACGCCTATAGCCATCTAACGAAAAGCGCCATTAACTACGGCTCGGAAGTAAACTTGGAAAATGAACAAACGTCGTCCAATGTGTAACTGTTTAATTAAGAATGTGGTAAATGTTTTTACAAGTTAAATTCCTTTCGTCAATTGTTATTTGTTGTACAAATTTTTTTGGCAAAGTAAACAATATTCACCCTCCTCTTAAGGAAGGGGTGATAAATCGTGGCGGCCCAGTGGTCCTGATTATCTGAAGCAAGATTAAAAAAGGTTTAAAGTTTCCACTGACAGAGGCGCATAATAATAAATTGGTCGTTAATTTATCCAAATAAATGAAGCTTTCATTGGTGATGTTGGCATTATTTCACACGAAAAAGACGCACTTTTTCAACATTAGATTCGAAAACGTTTAATTTGTTTTCATATTTTTTATGATCATTATTTTGCCCCTTTTTATTTAGTCGATTAAATCTTGATTTACGAATGTATCGTTTCATTGACTCTGCATATAAATAGGTGAAGACTGAGAAAGAAAAGAAAATGTTGAAAGCATTCTTATTACGTCGAATTAAATGGCCAATTTGATACTAATAATTTTTTTTTGCGGCCCTCTTCACTAATTTATGACAATTTGTTTATTAGATATTCCTCATTGGTTTCTTTATCTAAAATCCAAGAAAGAATAAAAAAAGACAATTTATTATGGAGGGTGTTAAAAAAAAGTGGCAGAAACTTTAAGGGGCGGTAATATGGCCCACGCTAAGCAAAAAAGTCTTGATGAACATGGGGCCGGAAATGGACGGTTTCGAAGATATGGAGGATTGAACTTATTTGTAGCATATCTTCGTTAGATAGGTGCATAATTATCCGCCGTTTTTGAAATTGCAGCCTCCTATTTGCTTTCTAAATGGTCCATTCCACGTGTAGAAAAGAGCTACAAATTTGCATCTATGCATTCCCTTACATCGGTTACCATGTAAATAAAATATTTGGATTACATGCACATTCTCGCCAAAGCACTTCGATGCGGCGCTCTAATTGGCAGGAACGTTTGACGGTGGTAGTGAATTTCTCAAAGCTCGAGATGCGCGAAATAATAATGATTGGGGGCGTCTTTTTCTCTCTTAAGTTGACGTCTTCTGCCGCCGTAGAAGATTCGACTTCTTGCTCAATGGATTCGTGAGTGAGGATGGCGAAATTGTATTCAG
Organism: Hololepta plana; assembly: GCA_963695495.1. Classification (NCBI taxonomy): domain Eukaryota; kingdom Metazoa; phylum Arthropoda; class Insecta; order Coleoptera; family Histeridae; genus Hololepta; species Hololepta plana. The sequence continues at coordinate 5,932,366 of OY968832.1, read as the reverse complement.
TGATCAAATTTATTGTTTGGGGGTAGTTTGTTACCATGGTATTTGACCATCGAAATCCTTCTCCCTTTGGGACGTGCTCTCTTCGATCTAGGGTGGGCGGGGGATGACTGTAGCTTGATGCCGACGGGTGTTGACTGGCCCGCGGTAAATATTGAGGGCGTGGCCCGTGATGTTGATGAGGTCGTTAGTTGATTGGTGTCCATTTCGCGATGGTGCACTCAATGGCGCCGCGGAGATAATTTAGTGGGAGGGAGCGTACTAATTGATTGTTCACTCCAGTTAAACTGGGGATGTTAAACGAATTTTTCGCGTACAGAAATGGCGTTCAAATACGGCATAAAAATACGCAGGAAAAGTCGCTTGCACGATCGGAACTGAATTGTATTGGCGAATTGAATTCACTATTTGACCGTTGCGTGTTTTTCGTTATTTATAGAATCGCCCAGTATAAATATCACGTATGTGTATGTACCAAACAATTTTATTATTATTATTACTTTTAGCGGGACTGTTTGTACATTGTAAGAAACTGCATTTTCGCCTCTCAATGTGCGAGAAATTATCGCCGGTTTCTGATGGGTCGCTGCCGATTCATTTGTGGGCCCATCCCTCCCTTTTTTTGTATGCTTTATTATTTTTTCTCGAAGGACTACGTGGTAATTCACGAAAATGGTAATTATCATTTTACTCGATTTGATGATGCTTTGCGGCGTCTTTCGTGCAAGAGATTTTGTAAGACTTGAATTTGGCTTCTGCCTTTTGTCCTTTGCTTTGGATTCTGTGAATCGTTTGCGATAAATTAGCAGACAATGCTTCAAATTTTCAATTTATATACTACATTACGTTGAAATATGTTTCTTTGAAACGGTCATATGCATCGTCGTCAATATTTTATGAATTTTTATCAATTTGGAATTGAATCGAATAGAATTCGTCGCGAAGAGCTCTTAAGTTGTCTTTTAGTTCTTTCAAAAAGTTTGTATTTTCTTTGTTTCTATTGAATAAGTTAACACACTGTGTTAACCGACCGTTTATGGTTTCTAATTAACAATTCGGGAGTAGCTATTTTTTGTTTCAACAAAAAAAAACATTCATTACAATTTAAATTGTACAATTTCTCTTGTTGATATTGTTGCGATTCGGGATGCCAAACGGATGCCGGCATCACCTTTGTCGACTCAATTAAAGATTTCGCGAACGTAGCGATTAAGTGTGGAATAAAATAAAGACGCTGGTGGTTTACTCCTGACTGTATTTACATTTATTTACAAACACTTGGTGTTATTTTTAATCAAATAACACTAATAGTCGAAAAAGAGGACGCAAATATTAAAGTGTGACTAAACAAACGATTATGGCATCAATAAAAAAGAGGCAAAACGTCCAAGTCCCCTATTTGACCAATAAATTATTAAGCATCGTAAACTATTAATATAATTAGTTTTCAGGATCCAATGCAAACCTGAAAATGTTTAACAGTTTCAATATTGGTTTATAATTGGATAATTAGAGTGAATGGAATTGTTGAATAAATGGTAAAATCGTTCTTTGCAATTTTGTGAAAAGATAAATGTGAATAAATTGCTCCCTTTCGATTAGTATAGGGTTTTCGGTGACTATTAGAAATTTATGGGAAAACTAAAATGAGGATTTAAACGTAAAGTTTGTATGAAAAAAGTACAAAGGACAAATTCTGTGTAGGTGAAGATTATTATTAATCGCTTGCAGTAAATAATAAACTTATGCACCAGCGATTCTCGATTGTTATAATAACAAAAAGTTGTAGAGCTTCCTTTACTTATTTGTTTCTTTTTCTGCGCCGTTTATGTTTTGTTTTCGAAGGCGAAATAAATTCCTTAAATTTTTGCATATAAAGTGGCGGTAAACGATTCAAATGGTCATCCATGGATATCATTTGTTTGAAATGATACTTCCGCGTGCGTTTAACGGCATTTCAAGAAATAAATTAAATTCCTACCATTTTTTCAGCAAGCTGAAATTTATGGGAAACCTAAAATGAGGATTGAAACCGATTGGAGCAAGTAGTAATTTCCATTTCAGCGACTTTGAGATTATTTTTATTTCCATGGAGTTCGGCCTCTTTTGATACACGCTCGATGACATTTTTTATGATCACTAATCACTTATTTTTATTTAATTTTTTGTCGCCCGATACACATTGACCTAGATCGGGAGTCCGCGGGTCGTTTTATGCAAGCGCAACAATTTATGAATTTGGGATTGAATCGAATAGAATTCGTCGCGAAGAGCTCTTAAGTTGCCTCTTAATTCGTTCAAAAAGTTTGTATTTTCTGTGTTTCTACTGAATAATTTCACATACCGTGTTAACCGCCCATATATATGCTTTCTAATTAACAATTCGAGAGTAGCTTTTTTTTCAACGAAAAAGAAAAACATTCATTACAATTTAAATTGTACAATTTCTCTTGTTGATATGTAAATGTTATTTTGATGGACGTTTTATATTTGCTCTTAACAACAAACATTCTTTATGCTCTTCCTGCGGCAATGCTAATAATAAGCGTCGACTGTAAAACAAAAAAAGTCTTTTAACCATTTAACAAGCTTGTTGGGGCCGGTAATTTCTCCCATTTTTTTTGTATGCTTTATTATTTTTCTTGGAGTTGGAGTTATTAAAACGACGTGTAATTGTGTATCAACTTTATGTATTAACTTTACTTTGTGCAATATTAACACGTTGCATGATTTTCGCGATTGTGGAGTAAATTGTAGTCGCGACCGAAGTTAGAGAAGTTGTAGACGATCGGTCTTACGGCCCCGATATCGATGCCCTATCTCAGGCTTATTTTGTGCTGCTCCATCGTCGCAGAGCTGAAATAATTTCTTCGAAAATATCGGCACTATTTGTCTCTTCTTGAAAAGCATTTTCCTCTAAATCACTTTCTTTTTCATGCTTTTCTCAAGTACATTATTTGCGTTTCTTCAGACATTTCTCAAAGAAGAAATTCCGACAGTCTGCGTTAGATCGTTGCATGCGGATTATATATTTTCCTCTCAGTTAGAATTAGGAAATAAAGTGATTACTTTTCCAGCTGTGATTGGACAAACTCAGTTGTAGGCGTTGCGACGAAAGCGCGTTATACAACATCAACGTTCGACAATAATGAATCGTAGACATATTTTTCCCCGTAAAGGGATTGGTTAATTTCAATATTGATTGAAGTTTCCTAACTTTAAAAAAAATTGTCGCCCATGCTCACCTGCTGAAACCGATTTATCTTTTGGGATGTTGCTAAAGGTGTTTTGGGATCCATCCTGAACGATGTAATAAAACGACGATTTTTAAAACAGTAACTAATTATATTGCACAAACTGGCATTGATTACTGCTACTGGTTATCGGCCCTAACCTCAATCTGTGAAGAGCTCTTCGGGGAAGCTCGGAGAAAGGCGGTTTCGTCGCCATGTAAAGTTGCATAGCAACCACAATCCAAGGAATTAATGTTTTGATGTTTTTTAACTTTATCAACGGTCCAAGTATCGACTATCCGAGTCCATGATTGTGATGTGCCAATTTGTGTTGAAGCTTAACATTTGTGTAACAGAAAGTTAATTGGCGACCAACATTTTCCATGTTTAGTAAGACAGAATTTGGCAACTATTTGATCCGCCAACAGGGTTGCAGGCAAAATTCCGAGCACTGAAATTTAACATTCCGTACATATACCTTCACCAAAGGTGACTTGTGTCTTGAGACTCCGCTGTTTCTGACGATATCCGTAAGGATACGAACTGAGATTACATTATTTACACTCGGTTTTCTCGACCGCTCTGCGTCTTATTCTCTTGCTGGTTGGTTTTACAGCGAATTCCTCGTTACTTGCAAGCGATGGATTCGCTAGAGGAAATTTTTGGATTTTATTGTATCGCTTTATTTATTTTTTTTATAAAATTTGGGAATACTCCAAGCAATCGCTTTTAGCGAATTCCAAATTCTCAACTTTCCCTTTAATAATAATATTGCAATAATTTCGGATTTAACTGATAGCAATTGCGAGCAACAACAAGATTTATAAATTTTTTTGCTAGATTTTGATAATTTTTTTCATTCAGCGGATGTGACGGACCCCTTTATGCTGCCGTCTCTCCTCAGGTAGGAGCTAGCATCGACAAACGGGAAGGTTGTAGGTCGTCTGTGCAGTTTTTACCCTCAAAGGGGGCCCTGCATAGAAAATTGTTTTTAGAACAGTGGCGTTTCATTTGTAGATTTTAGGCAATTTGCAAACATTACGTGCAAGCAAATTCATTATGATCACGAGTATTATTAGTAAAATATCCATGAATTCGTAGATTACCGCGAAATTATACACCAATCTATTGCATAATAATCTGGCCGTTATCGTCATCAGTTGCTTGGTTAAATTGCAAATATTTCGCAAATAGTAACCAAATTACTAAATACACATGTATAATATTCATTTATTCATCGTAAACCGTTTGATAGAAGATTGAATAATACTGCCCCCATTCTAATACCGTACAATCGATTCATTCCAAAAATTATCCGAAATTCATTATAACTTTCTCATTCAAACATGCATCATCCACCGAGCGATCACGAAACGGTCAAGAACAATTTGTACTTTGCGCCGAAGCGTTCTTGGGGTGTTTCACGGCGTTAATTTGGCATGCTTTACGTCGAATGACAGTGCACTTAGTTTCCCTCAATTGCAATTTCAGGATCCAATGCAAACCTGAAAATGTTTAATAGTTTCAATATTGGTTTATAATTGGATAATTAGAGTGAATGTAATTGTTGAATTAATGGTAAAAATGGTTCTTTGCAATTTTGTGAAAAGATAATTGTGAATAAATTGCTCCCTTTCGATTAGTATAGGATTTTCGGTGACTATTAGAAATTTATGGGAGACCTAAAATGAGGATTGAAACGTAAAGTTTGTATGGAAAAAGTACAAAGGACAAATTCTGTGTAGGTGAAGATTATTATTAATCGTTTGAAGTAAAGAATAAACTTATGCAGCAGCGATTCTTGATTGTTATAATAAAAAAGAAGTTGTAAAGCTTCCTTTACTTATTTGTTTCTTTCTCGGCGCCGTTTATGTTTTGTTTTCGAAGGCGAAATAAATTCCTTAAATTTTTGCATATAAAGTGGCGGTAAACGATTCAAATGGCCATCCATGGATATCATTTGTTTGAAATGATACTTCCGCGTGCAAACAAATTATCTCACCAAAAATAAATAAATAAGCCCGAAGAAACCTTAATTCCTACGTTTAAAAAAAACAGTGAGAAAAGCTTACTTTGCTTACCGCGATGCATCACTTTCACTTTAATATTTCACTCTAAAATTACCCACTCATTACTGTACTATTGTACGCGCAATATTGGTTTATAATTGGATAATTAGAGTGAATGGAATTGTTGAATAAAGGGTAAAAATGGTTCTTTGCAATTTTGTGAAAAGATAATCCCTTTCGATTAGTATAGGATTTTCGGTGACTATTAGAAATTTATGGGAGACCTAAAATGAGGATTGAAACGTAAAGTTATTGTCGATGCGTTGACAAAAGTATATACGAGGAGGTAGAAAGAATCGCTGGCCTAACTTTAGCATAGTTTTAACCATTTAGCCAGTCGCTATAAGCTGCCGCCGCAAAAAGTAATTAAAACGATTAAACCTTTTCAATGTAAACACAAACAATTATAACACGTGGGTTTACCGTTTGTGCTTGCGAAGTTAAAAACCATCAAATTATTTATTCGCTGATTATTAATGTGGACCTCATTGATTATTTCGTTTTAATTTTCTTAAACATCCGCTTGTTAATTAAATTCTATAACATTTACTAATGATGATAAGCAATCTAAGAATTAGCACAAGAATCGAGTGGAATGATTGCAATAATTCGAATTGATCTAGCGCATCGCTTTGTAACACGATATCCTGAGTATATATGAGAATGTATGAGAAAATTATTCATGTTTAACAGGAGTATTATCGGCGACAAAGAAAACAAATTACAAGTTTTTAAGCGTAAACATTGAAATATGGAAACTACAATTTGTCCTCATTTGCTTTAATATACAATATTTTGTAAAATTCCTTTCATATACTGGTGAGAACATGTAAAGAAAAATTTGTAAAATCATGAATTTTTTTCTTGTTTATCAAAGGACAGGAACAATGGAGAAATAAGAAAAAAGTTTAGAGAAAAATGCAAAACGTCCAGGTCAAAATAATTTACTTTCTATAATAAATAATTAATAGAAAGAAAGAGATGAAAACATTTTGGTCCCTGTTTCTAAGAACAAAAATAGAGAAGAGATTAGGCGTGAATTGGTTCCATTTTATTTTTCTAGAAACGTTTAATCCAAAGAATAAAGGAAAAAATCCTAGAACATGGTAAAAACCATTTGGTCACCATTTTATAAAAGACTTTGTTCAAAGGCTTATCTTTTATTAAATTTTGAATGATGTGTCCGTAAATTCATTCGCTTTACGAACAAATAAAAATTTCCTGCTTTAATTATTAATGACTAAATATTTTATTACAATTATTTTATTTTTTTGCTGAGTTTTCCTTTTTGAAAAAAAAAAACATCCTATTTTGCAATTTCTCTTTAATCATCAACTTCTTGAGCGAATTGTTTGCTAAATTATTCACAGACCACACATTTATGTTAATCGAGGCAACAGATTTCTTTTTTGATGCAAGCGATTTTGCCGCAAGAAGATGAGACAATAGACAATTTGGCAAATTTGTTCATGATAATGTTTTCGCTAGTATAATTGTATTTGGGAAAATGTAAAAAAAATCCTAATTCATCGGATGGCAATCCAACAAGTATAGGTTGTAGGAAACCAATTGGTTTCCTATTCGCTGCACCTTTCGCCCTTAACAATCGGGAAAACTCCACGTATTTTCCGATGTTTTGTTTTTAAGACCATCCCAATAAAATCGGGTCTTAATTTTAGGATACGTTTTTGCAATTCCTAAGTTGCTCTGCGTTATTTGCGAACAGAATTTCTTTTACTCAATGTTTTGGGATTGCAAATAAATTATCGCTTATTATAATAAAGGATGTGTTATTGCATCGTTTTATTATTGCGTTACACGCAATTGCGTAATTTGTTTCGGCGGAGCCAATGTTTTCGATGACGCTGAGTGTTTCGTCTACTAAATCGGATTTCAGATATTGATAAAAGGAAGCCTACAGAAACATCGAAATCCCCGTTCGTATTGTTTTTTTTTCTGCTCGATCATTATTACACTTATTTTTTTATCACGTCTTATATTATAATTATAACTTAAGTGTTTTTATCGTTATTATCACTAAGTGCTGTGGCATTTCTTATGGTCACTACTCACTTATTTTTATTTTATTCTTCTATCACCCGATACACATTGACCTAAGTCGGTAGTCCGCGGGTCGTTGCATGAAAGCGCAACAATTTTAAAAACGTCAAGACGAAGGATATTATTTGGTCGCTAATCTCATGTTTTCCGATCGAAGGCAGAAACGCATTCACATGAATTTTAAAGGCCGAGTAAACAGAACAAACAACGAGATTCTCCTTCGTATTGTTTGTTCAAAGAATCTTTCAATATACTTTACGAAACTAATTCCGAACAATCAAATTTCAACGAAACGCGCATTGCACATTGCACATTGAATTTAAATTCGAAATAATTATTAATTGCTCATTTATTAAATTATTCCCTTAAATTAACTTGTTGCAGTAAATATAAGTAAAATTTTATAATTAAATCTATAAAATTGGATTATAGAATTTATAAATTCAATCGAAATGGACAAGAAAGTACAATAAAATTTGGAATTGTCCTTAAAAAATCATCTATTTCATCTCAAATTCTATATTCAAAGCAAATCTCAAAGAATATTTCTAATAACGTATATTTAAAATAATTTTGAGAAAATAATAGTACATTCATATTACAAGCTAAACGAATTAAAAACTGAGACTATTTTTAAAATCTATTTATCTATTATGATGATGGATGGAGAAAAAATAAGATTTTTTTTAATTAAAACGTAATTATTAATTGTTAATTAATGCGCTTCTTAAGCTATTGGACGTGTTAGAGGAGGAACGCAAAAGAAAAATGTTACTTTCACCAACTAAAAATAATGGTAAAACAGGAAATGCAAATGGGTAAACATTTAATTTAATCCTTATACTATATTTGCATAACGACTCATTAGTACCATCTCCACGATATGATCGTCGTCGATCGAGTGGAGGAATTAATTACAAATTAGCGCTGAATAAAGAAGAGTTTTCATAAATTTAATTACATATCGTTAGGTAGAATTTATGGATATTTTTGGAGAAGAAACCGAACCAAAATAAGGGAATGTTTGTGTTCGAAGGACCGTTGTTTTTTGATTTCGCTGGTTCGAATAAAACTCGCGTTGTTAATAATAATACGTAATATATTTAATATTACGACGAGGTGATTATTATACAAAGGATTATTCCAAAACTATATGAAGTACTATGACGAACTATGTAAAGAGACTACCAAAAAGCTATAACGAACTATCTAAGGAACTATAAGAAAAACTATATAAAATTTACAATTACAACATAATTTCTACTAACTAACGGCAGATAAAAGGGGGATGGGGTGAGTTTCTTGACCAATCATGTTTAGGGAAAATATGGAATTTTCGATGTTCCCTTTTACCTGCGTTTTACAATGATGTTCCTAAAACTAACAATATTGTGGAAAAACCTAAATCTATCTTATAACTAACAAAATAATCATAAAATTATATTATTATACATTTACGACTAAACATCCCGGCCCCCATTAAAGGGCAAAGTCCTTTAATTCTGAATCATCCTTGATGTGGGTGGTGGGGCACCTTCTTCGTCTATCGGTATTGGACAAATTTTTCGAATGGGTCTTCTTATTTCTCCTTTGGTTATGCGAATTGTTGCTACTCGCACAATCCCGTCCTTTCCCGGATGCAGGTCCGCGATTCTACCAAAGGTCTATGATAATGTTGGTGACGAACTATTTTCAACCAATACTAGTTGTCCAATGTTTGGTTTTGTTTTACTCTCTGTAAACCACTTTATTCTCTCTTGTTGGGACGTTAAATACTCTCTCGTCCATCGTCACCAAAAATGTTGGCGGAGGTTTCAAGATGCTGCCATCTTGCTAGTCGTCTCGGTTTAATGGCTGCTAGGTTTGGTTCCGGTATGGCCATCAAAGATTCGCCAATCAAAAAGTGTCCAGGGGTGAGGGCGCAAAAATCGTTAGGATCCGATGATAAAGGAGTAATCGGAGAGGAATTGATCATAGCTTCTACTTGTATTAATAGAGAATTTCCTCGTACGTCAAACATGCGTTTTTTACAATTCGTTTTAAACAATATTTCATTTTTTGTTGACTCTAGTTGGAATAGTTTGTACAATTCGTCTAGTTCTGTTTTTGTTCCCTTAAAATTGGAGCCATTATCCGACCAAAGTTTTGCAATCTTGCCTCTACCTGCTACCATTCGTTTGAGAGCCGCTGTGAAACTATCCGTTGACAATGACGAGACCAATTCAATATGCACGGCTTTGGTTGCCAAACATATGAATACCGCGAAATACGACTTAATTTTTCTTCTACTACGTGGACCGCCATCTTTTATGTAAATTGTAAAATAATAAGTAATATGTAAAACCACCATAATCAACCCCGCTATTAAGGAATGGGCGCGCTTTTGTGACACGAATAGGTGGTAAAACACCCATCACTAGCGAAAATGGTTTCGGATTGATTTTTGTGCATGTTATACAATCGTGTATAATTTTTCCTACGAGACTACGTGCACTAACGATCCAATAGTTTTCTCTTAAGATGGCAATTGTTGCCTGTGGACCACTTTGTCCATGTTTTTCGTGAATGTCTTTAATTATGAGATTCGAAAATCTGTTATTGTTTGGTAATATTATGGGGTGTTTCTGCTCAAATTCCAAGTCTGCGAATTTCAATCTACCCCCCCCCCCCCCACTCGATTAAGATCGTTCTCTTTAAAAGGATTAAGTTTACGCAATTTGCTATCAGGATTTAAAGGTAATTTTTCCGATAGCGTTTTAAACTCGTTTGAAAAGTGTTCCCTTTGAACCATTCTAATTAATGATTCAGTACTATTTTTGAACTGTAAACAATTTAAATTTTCTGTGATTCTTAGCACCTTTGTCGTCTTACAGTTTTTAACAAATCGAAAGTAATAAGCTATTACCCTAATTAAGCGATTAAATTTTGAAAAACGATTAATTATGCTGTTTTCTTGTACAATATTTATAAAAACCCTGGTTTTTTGTTCAGGCAATGACCTGTTTAATGTTTCGTTTGATGTTGGCCAATAACATTCATCTAATGCTAGCCATTCGGGCCCATGCCACCACAACGCGTTGTCTTTTAGTTCTATTGCTGTTTTACCACGTGAAACAAAATATGCAGGATTATCTTTCGATCTGACATGATGCCAATTTTCTTGATTGGACAATGTCTGCACTTGTGCGATGCGGTTTCCAACAAAGGTTTGAAAGCTTCTGCTCTCGGAATTCAGCCATCCTAATACAATTTGACTGTCCGACCAATATTTTATGGAATTGAAGTTTAAATTGATCGTTGTTGTTACCGAATTTGTTAATTTAGCTAAAAGCACGGCAGCGCAAAGCTCCAAACGAGGTATTGACAAGCGCTTGAACGGTGCCACACGCAACTTTGCACACAATAATTGAACATTGACCCGTCCATCGTTTAGTTTAGATTTTAAATATAAACAAGCTCCGAACGCTTGTTCACTGGCATCCGCGAAACCATGCAATTCTACTAACTCTGCGATTTCCAATTCTATCACGTTTCTGGGAATTGATATTTCTCCTAGATCTAATAAATTTTGATAAAATGCATCCCACAAGGCCATTCATTTAGTATCAAGCGCGTCATCCCAACTATGTTTCGATTGCCATAAATTTTGCATAAAGATTTTACTTAAAATTATGACCGGGCTAATTAAACCAAGGGGATCATATATACTTGCTAATTTAGATAAGCAAAATCTCTTGGATGTCTTTTTATTTGTAGCAACGATGTTAGTGTTGTATAAAAATTCATCTGCTTGAGGTCGCCAATAAATACCTAAACGTTCTTGTGCTACTATCCGCGTCGAATTTTACCACGCTATTTGGGTCGTTATCTTTGCAAATATCTAACAATTCTTTACAATTACTTGTCCATTTTCTTAAATGGAATCCACCTAAATTTAGTAATTCCATGGTCTGGTTTCTAAGCGTTATTCCATCTTGTAATGTATGTGCACCCGATGTGCAGTCGTCCATATAAAAATCTCTTTATACATTTACGACTAAACATTGTTATATGGTTAAATGTTCTGCTCAAATTAAAGTAAGAAGAAGTTGATAAAGAAAGGAATTGCTTTGTTTTTAGGAAACTGGATGTGAATTTGAGACTAATTGTTAAATGGTTAAATGTTCTGCTCAAATTAAAGTAAGAAGAAGCTGATAAAGAAAGGAATTGCTTTGTTTTTAGGAAACTGGATGTGAATTTGAGACTAATTGTTAAATGGTTAAATGTTCTTCTCAAATTAATGTAAGAAGAAGCTGATAAAGAAAGGAATTGCTTTGTTTTTAGGAAACTGGATGTGAATTTGAGACTAATTGTTAAATGGTTAAATGTTCTGCTCAAATTAAAGTAAGAAGAAGCTGATAAAGAAAGGAATTGCTTTGTTTTTAGGAAACTGGATGTGAATTTGAGACTAATTGTTATATGGTTAAATGTTCTTCTCAAATTAAAGTAAGAAGAAGCTGATAAAGAAAGGAATTGCTTTGTTTTTAGGAAACTGGATGTGAATTTGAGACTAATTGTTATATGGTTAAATGTTCTTCTCAAATTAAAATAAGAAGAAGTTGATAAAGAAAGGAATTGCTTTGTTTTTAGGAAACTGGATGTGAATGTGAGACTAATTGTTATATGGTTAAATGTTCTTCTCAAATTAAAGTATGAAGAAGCTGATAAAGAAAGGAATTGCTTTGCTTTTAGGAAACTGGATGTGAATTTGAGACTAATTGTTATATGGTTAAATGTTCTTCTCAAATTAAAGTATGAAGAAGCTGATAGAGAAAGGAATTGCTTTGTTTTTAGGAAACTGGATGTGAATTTGAGACTAATTGTTATATGGTTAAATGTTCTTCTCAAATTAAAGTAAGAAGAAGCTGATAAAGAAAGGAATTGCTTTGTTTTTAGGAAACTGGATGTGAATTTGAGACTAATTGTTATATGGTTGAATCTTCTTTTCAAATCAAAGTAAGAAGAAGCTGATAAAGAAAGGAATTGCTTTGTTTTTAGGAAACTGGATGTGAATTTGAGACTAATTGTTAAATGGTTAAATGTTCTTCTCAAATCAAAGTAAGAAGAAGCTGATAAAGAAAGGAATTGCTTTGTTTTTAGGAAACTGGATGTGAATTTGAGACTAATTGTTATATGGTTAAATGTTCTTCTCAAATTAAAGTAAGAAGAAGTTGATAAAGAAAGGAATTGCTTTGCTTTTAGGAAACTGGATGTGAATTTGAGACTAATTGTTATATGGGTAAATGTTTTGCTCAAATCAAAGTAAGAAGAAGCTGATAAAGAAAGGAATTGCTTTGTTTTTAGGAAACTGGATGTGAATTTGAGACTAATTGTTAAATGGTTAAATGTTCTGCTCAAATCAAAGTAAGAAGAAGCTGATAAAGAAAGGAATTGCTTTGTTTTTAGGAAACTGGATGTGAATTTGAGACTAATTGTTAAATGGTTAAATGTTCTTCTCAAATTAAAGTAAGAAGAAGCTGATAAAGAAAGGAATTGCTTTGTTTTTAGGAAACTGGATGTGAATTTGAGACTAATTGTTAAATGGTTAAATGTTCTTCTCAAATCAAAGTAAGAAGAAGCTGATAAAGAAAGGAATTGCTTTGTTTTTAGGAAACTGGATGTGAATTTGAGACTAATTGTTAAATGGTTAAATGTTCTTCTCAAATCAAAGTAAGAAGAAGCTGATAAAGAAAGGAATTGCTTTGTTTTTAGGAAACTGGATGTGAATTTGAGACTAATTGTTAAATGGTTAAATGTTCTTCTCAAATTAAAGTAAGAAGAAGCTGATAAAGAAAGGAATTGCTTTGTTTTTAGGAAACTGGATGTGAATTTGAGACTAATTGTTAAATGGTTAAATGTTCTTCTCAAATCAAAGTAAGAAGAAGCTGATAAAGAAAGGAATTGCTTTGTTTTTAGGAAACTGGATGTGAATTTGAGACTAATTGTTAAATGGTTAAATGTTCTTCTCAAATCAAAGTAAGAAGAAGCTGATAAAGAAAGGAATTGCTTTGTTTTTAGGAAACTGGATGTGAATTTGAGACTAATTGTTAAATGGTTAAATGTTCTTCTCAAATTAAAGTAAGAAGAAGCTGATAAAGAAAGGAATTGCTTTGTTTTTAGGAAACTGGATGTGAATTTGAGACTAATTGTTATATGGTTGAATCTTCTTTTCAAATCAAAGTAAGAAGTTTATAAAGAAAGGAATTGCTTTGTTTTTAGGAAACTGGATGTGAATTTGAGACTAATTGTTAAATGGTTAAATGTTCTGCTCAAATTAAAGTAAGAAGAAGCTGATAAAGAAAGGAATTGCTTTGTTTTTAGGAAACTGGATGTGAATTTGAGACTAATTGTTATATGGTTAAATGTTCTTCTCAAATTAAAGTAAGAAGAAGCTGATAAAGAAAGGAATTGCTTTGTTTTTAGGAAACTGGATGTGAATTTGAGACTAATTGTTATATGGTTGAATCTTCTTTTCAAATCAAAGTAAGAAGAAGCTGATAAAGAAAGGAATTGCTTTGTTTTTAGGAAACTGGATGTGAATTTGAGACTAATTGTTAAATGGTTAAATGTTCTTCTCAAATCAAAGTAAGAAGAAGCTGATAAAGAATGGAATTGCTTTGTTTTTAGGAAACTGGATGTGAATTTGAGACTAATTGTTAAATGGTTAAATGTTCTTCTCAAATCAAAGTAAGAAGAAGCTGATAAAGAAAGGAATTGCTTTGTTTTTAGGAAACTGGATGTGAATTTGAGACTAATTGTTAAATGGTTAAATGTTCTTCTCAAATCAAAGTAAGAAGAAGCTGATAAAGAAAGGAATTGCTTTGTTTTTAGGAAACTGGATGTGAATTTGAGACTAATTGTTAAATGGTTAAATGTTCTTCTCAAATCAAAGTAAGAAGAAGCTGATAAAGAATGGAATTGCTTTGTTTTTAGGAAACTGGATGTGAATTTGAGACTAATTGTTAAATGGTTAAATGTTCTTCTCAAATCAAAGTAAGAAGAAGCTGATAAAGAAAGGAATTGCTTTGTTTTTAGGAAACTGGATGTGAATTTGAGACTAATTGTTATATGGTTGAATCTTCTTTTCAAATCAAAGTAAGAAGTTGATAAAGAAAGGAATTGCTTTGTTTTTAGGAAACTGGATGTGAATTTGAGACTAATTGTTAAATGGTTAAATGTTCTTCTCAAATTAAAGTAAGAAGAAGCTGATAAAGAAAGGAATTGCTTTGTTTTTAGGAAACTGGATGTGAATTTGAGACTAATTGTTATATGGTTGAATCTTCTTTTCAAATCAAAGTAAGAAGTTGATAAAGAAAGGAATTGCTTTGTTTTTAGGAAACTGGATGTGAATTTGAGACTAATTGTTAAATGGTTAAATGTTCTGCTCAAATTAAAGTAAGAAGAAGCTGATAAAGAAAGGAATTGCTTTGTTTTTAGGAAACTGGATGTGAATTTGAGACTAATTGTTAAATGGTTGAATCTTCTTTTCAAATCAAAGTAAGAAGTTGATAAAGAAAGGAATTGCTTTGTTTTTAGGAAACTGGATGTGAATTTGAGACTAATTGTTATATGGTTGAATCTTCTTTTCAAATCAAAGTAAGAAGTTGATAAAGAAAGGAATTGCTTTGTTTTTAGGAAACTGGATGTGAATTTGAGACTAATTGTTAAATGGTTAAATGTTCTTCTCAAATTAAAGTAAGAAGAAGCTGTTAAAGAAAGGAATTGCTTTGTTTTTAGGAAACTGGATGTGAATTTGAGACTAATTGTTATATGGTTGAATCTTCTTTTCAAATCAAAGTAAGAAGTTGATAAAGAAAGGAATTGCTTTGTTTTTAGGAAACTGGATGTGAATTTGAGACTAATTGTTAAATGGTTAAATGTTCTGCTCAAATTAAAGTAAGAAGAAGCTGATAAAGAAAGGAATTGCTTTGTTTTTAGGAAACTGGATGTGAATTTGAGACTAATTGTTATATGGTTGAATCTTCTTTTCAAATCAAAGTAAGAAGTTGATAAAGAAAGGAATTGCTTTGTTTTTAGGAAACTGGATGTGAATTTGAGACTAATTGTTAAATGGTTAAATGTTCTTCTCAAATCAAAGTAAGAAGAAGCTGATAAAGAATGGAATTGCTTTGTTTTTAGGAAACTGGATGTGAATTTGAGACTAATTGTTAAATGGTTAAATGTTCTTCTCAAATCAAAGTAAGAAGAAGCTGATAAAGAAAGGAATTGCTTTGTTTTTAGGAAACTGGATGTGAATTTGAGACTAATTGTTATATGGTTGAATCTTCTTTTCAAATCAAAGTAAGAAGTTGATAAAGAAAGGAATTGCTTTGTTTTTAGGAAACTGGATGTGAATTTGAGACTAATTGTTAAATGGTTAAATGTTCTTCTCAAATTAAAGTAAGAAGAAGCTGTTAAAGAAAGGAATTGCTTTGTTTTTAGGAAACTGGATGTGAATTTGAGACTAATTGTTATATGGTTGAATCTTCTTTTCAAATCAAAGTAAGAAGTTGATAAAGAAAGGAATTGCTTTGTTTTTAGGAAACTGGATGTGAATTTGAGACTAATTGTTAAATGGTTAAATGTTCTGCTCAAATTAAAGTAAGAAGAAGCTGATAAAGAAAGGAATTGCTTTGTTTTTAGGAAACTGGATGTGAATTTGAGACTAATTGTTAAATGGTTAAATGTTCTTCTCAAATTAAAGTAAGAAGAAGCTGTTAAAGAAAGGAATTGCTTTGTTTTTAGGAAACTGGATGTGAATTTGAGACTAATTGTTATATGGTTGAATCTTCTTTTCAAATCAAAGTAAGAAGTTGATAAAGAAAGGAATTGCTTTGTTTTTAGGAAACTGGATGTGAATTTGAGACTAATTGTTATATGGTTGAATCTTCTTTTCAAATCAAAGTAAGAAGTTGATAAAGAAAGGAATTGCTTTGTTTTTAGGAAACTGGATGTGAATTTGAGACTAATTGTTAAATGGTTAAATGTTCTGCTCAAATTAAAGTAAGAAGAAGCTGATAAAGAAAGGAATTGCTTTGTTTTTAGGAAACTGGATGTGAATTTGAGACTAATTGTTATATGGTTGAATCTTCTTTTCAAATCAAAGTAAGAAGTTGATAAAGAAAGGAATTGCTTTGTTTTTAGGAAACTGGATGTGAATTTGAGACTAATTGTTAAATGGTTAAATGTTCTTCTCAAATCAAAGTAAGAAGAAGCTGATAAAGAATGGAATTGCTTTGTTTTTAGGAAACTGGATGTGAATTTGAGACTAATTGTTAAATGGTTAAATGTTCTTCTCAAATCAAAGTAAGAAGAAGCTGATAAAGAAAGGAATTGCTTTGTTTTTAGGAAACTGGATGTGAATTTGAGACTAATTGTTATATGGTTGAATCTTCTTTTCAAATCAAAGTAAGAAGTTGATAAAGAAAGGAATTGCTTTGTTTTTAGGAAACTGGATGTGAATTTGAGACTAATTGTTAAATGGTTAAATGTTCTGCTCAAATTAAAGTAAGAAGAAGCTGATAAAGAAAGGAATTGCTTTGTTTTTAGGAAACTGGATGTGAATTTGAGACTAATTGTTAAATGGTTAAATGTTCTTCTCAAATTAAAGTAAGAAGAAGCTGATAAAGAAAGGAATTGCTTTGTTTTTAGGAAACTGGATGTGAATTTGAGACTAATTGTTAAATGGTTAAATGTTCTGCTCAAATTAAAGTAAGAAGAAGCTGATAAAGAAAGGAATTGCTTTGTTTTTAGGAAACTGGATGTGAATTTGAGACTAATTGTTAAATGGTTAAATGTTCTGCTCAAATTAAAGTAAGAAGAAGCTGATAAAGAAAGGAATTGCTTTGTTTTTAGGAAACTGGATGTGAATTTGAGACTAATTGTTAAATGGTTAAATGTTCTTCTCAAATTAAAGTAAGAAGAAGCTGATAAAGAAAGGAATTGCTTTGTTTTTAGGAAACTGGATGTGAATTTGAGACTAATTGTTAAATGGTTAAATGTTCTTCTCAAATTAAAGTAAGAAGAAGCTGATAAAGAAAGGAATTGCTTCGTTTTTAGGAAACTGGATGTGAATTTGAGACTAATTGTTAAATGGTTAAATGTTCTTCTCAAATCAAAGTAAGAAGAAGCTGATAAAGAAAGGAATTGCTTTGTTTTTAGGAAACTGGATGTGAATTTGAGACTAATTGTTAAATGGTTAAATGTTCTTCTCAAATCAAAGTAAGAAGAAGCTGATAAAGAAAGGAATTGCTTTGTTTTTAGGAAACTGGATGTGAATTTGAGACTAATTGTTAAATGGTTAAATGTTCTTCTCAAATTAAAGTAAGAAGAAGCTGATAAAGAAAGGAATTGCTTTGTTTTTAGGAAACTGGATGTGAATTTGAGACTAATTGTTATATGGTTGAATCTTCTTTTCAAATCAAAGTAAGAAGTTTATAAAGAAAGGAATTGCTTTGTTTTTAGGAAACTGGATGTGAATTTGAGACTAATTGTTAAATGGTTAAATGTTCTGCTCAAATTAAAGTAAGAAGAAGCTGATAAAGAAAGGAATTGCTTTGTTTTTAGGAAACTGGATGTGAATTTGAGACTAATTGTTATATGGTTGAATCTTCTTTTCAAATCAAAGTAAGAAGAAGCTGATAAAGAAAGGAATTGCTTTGTTTTTAGGAAACTGGATGTGAATTTGAGACTAATTGTTAAATGGTTAAATGTTCTGCTCAAATTAAAGTAAGAAGAAGCTGATAAAGAAAGGAATTGCTTTGTTTTTAGGAAACTGGATGTGAATTTGAGACTAATTGTTATATGGTTGAATCTTCTTTTCAAATCAAAGTAAGAAGAAGCTGATAAAGAAAGGAATTGCTTTGTTTTTAGGAAACTGGATGTGAATTTGAGACTAATTGTTAAATGGTTAAATGTTCTGCTCAAATTAAAGTAAGAAGAAGCTGATAAAGAAAGGAATTGCTTTGTTTTTAGGAAACTGGATGTGAATTTGAGACTAATTGTTAAATGGTTAAATGTTCTTCTCAAATTAAAGTAAGAAGAAGCTGATAAAGAAAGGAATTGCTTTGTTTTTAGGAAACTGGATGTGAATTTGAGACTAATTGTTAAATGGTTAAATGTTCTGCTCAAATTAAAGTAAGAAGAAGCTGATAAAGAAAGGAATTGCTTTGTTTTTAGGAAACTGGATGTGAATTTGAGACTAATTGTTAAATGGTTAAATGTTCTGCTCAAATTAAAGTAAGAAGAAGCTGATAAAGAAAGGAATTGCTTTGTTTTTAGGAAACTGGATGTGAATTTGAGACTAATTGTTAAATGGTTAAATGTTCTTCTCAAATTAAAGTAAGAAGAAGCTGATAAAGAAAGGAATTGCTTTGTTTTTAGGAAACTGGATGTGAATTTGAGACTAATTGTTAAATGGTTAAATGTTCTTCTCAAATTAAAGTAAGAAGAAGCTGATAAAGAAAGGAATTGCTTCGTTTTTAGGAAACTGGATGTGAATTTGAGACTAATTGTTAAATGGTTAAATGTTCTTCTCAAATCAAAGTAAGAAGAAGCTGATAAAGAAAGGAATTGCTTTGTTTTTAGGAAACTGGATGTGAATTTGAGACTAATTGTTAAATGGTTAAATGTTCTTCTCAAATCAAAGTAAGAAGAAGCTGATAAAGAAAGGAATTGCTTTGTTTTTAGGAAACTGGATGTGAATTTGAGACTAATTGTTAAATGGTTAAATGTTCTTCTCAAATTAAAGTAAGAAGAAGCTGATAAAGAAAGGAATTGCTTTGTTTTTAGGAAACTGGATGTGAATTTGAGACTAATTGTTATATGGTTGAATCTTCTTTTCAAATCAAAGTAAGAAGTTTATAAAGAAAGGAATTGCTTTGTTTTTAGGAAACTGGATGTGAATTTGAGACTAATTGTTAAATGGTTAAATGTTCTGCTCAAATTAAAGTAAGAAGAAGCTGATAAAGAAAGGAATTGCTTTGTTTTTAGGAAACTGGATGTGAATTTGAGACTAATTGTTATATGGTTGAATCTTCTTTTCAAATCAAAGTAAGAAGAAGCTGATAAAGAAAGGAATTGCTTTGTTTTTAGGAAACTGGATGTGAATTTGAGACTAATTGTTAAATGGTTAAATGTTCTTCTCAAATCAAAGTAAGAAGAAGCTGATAAAGAATGGAATTGCTTTGTTTTTAGGAAACTGGATGTGAATTTGAGACTAATTGTTAAATGGTTAAATGTTCTTCTCAAATCAAAGTAAGAAGAAGCTGATAAAGAAAGGAATTGCTTTGTTTTTAGGAAACTGGATGTGAATTTGAGACTAATTGTTATATGGTTGAATCTTCTTTTCAAATCAAAGTAAGAAGTTGATAAAGAAAGGAATTGCTTTGTTTTTAGGAAACTGGATGTGAATTTGAGACTAATTGTTAAATGGTTAAATGTTCTTCTCAAATTAAAGTAAGAAGAAGCTGATAAAGAAAGGAATTGCTTTGTTTTTAGGAAACTGGATGTGAATTTGAGACTAATTGTTATATGGTTGAATCTTCTTTTCAAATCAAAGTAAGAAGTTGATAAAGAAAGGAATTGCTTTGTTTTTAGGAAACTGGATGTGAATTTGAGACTAATTGTTAAATGGTTAAATGTTCTGCTCAAATTAAAGTAAGAAGAAGCTGATAAAGAAAGGAATTGCTTTGTTTTTAGGAAACTGGATGTGAATTTGAGACTAATTGTTAAATGGTTGAATCTTCTTTTCAAATCAAAGTAAGAAGTTGATAAAGAAAGGAATTGCTTTGTTTTTAGGAAACTGGATGTGAATTTGAGACTAATTGTTATATGGTTGAATCTTCTTTTCAAATCAAAGTAAGAAGTTGATAAAGAAAGGAATTGCTTTGTTTTTAGGAAACTGGATGTGAATTTGAGACTAATTGTTAAATGGTTAAATGTTCTTCTCAAATTAAAGTAAGAAGAAGCTGTTAAAGAAAGGAATTGCTTTGTTTTTAGGAAACTGGATGTGAATTTGAGACTAATTGTTATATGGTTGAATCTTCTTTTCAAATCAAAGTAAGAAGTTGATAAAGAAAGGAATTGCTTTGTTTTTAGGAAACTGGATGTGAATTTGAGACTAATTGTTAAATGGTTAAATGTTCTGCTCAAATTAAAGTAAGAAGAAGCTGATAAAGAAAGGAATTGCTTTGTTTTTAGGAAACTGGATGTGAATTTGAGACTAATTGTTATATGGTTGAATCTTCTTTTCAAATCAAAGTAAGAAGTTGATAAAGAAAGGAATTGCTTTGTTTTTAGGAAACTGGATGTGAATTTGAGACTAATTGTTAAATGGTTAAATGTTCTTCTCAAATCAAAGTAAGAAGAAGCTGATAAAGAATGGAATTGCTTTGTTTTTAGGAAACTGGATGTGAATTTGAGACTAATTGTTAAATGGTTAAATGTTCTTCTCAAATCAAAGTAAGAAGAAGCTGATAAAGAAAGGAATTGCTTTGTTTTTAGGAAACTGGATGTGAATTTGAGACTAATTGTTATATGGTTGAATCTTCTTTTCAAATCAAAGTAAGAAGTTGATAAAGAAAGGAATTGCTTTGTTTTTAGGAAACTGGATGTGAATTTGAGACTAATTGTTAAATGGTTAAATGTTCTGCTCAAATTAAAGTAAGAAGAAGCTGATAAAGAAAGGAATTGCTTTGTTTTTAGGAAACTGGATGTGAATTTGAGACTAATTGTTATATGGTTGAATCTTCTTTTCAAATCAAAGTAAGAAGTTGATAAAGAAAGGAATTGCTTTGTTTTTAGGAAACTGGATGTGAATTTGAGACTAATTGTTAAATGGTTAAATGTTCTGCTCAAATTAAAGTAAGAAGAAGCTGATAAAGAAAGGAATTGCTTTGTTTTTAGGAAACTGGATGTGAATTTGAGACTAATTGTTATATGGTTGAATCTTCTTTTCAAATCAAAGTAAGAAGAAGCTGATAAAGAAAGGAATTGCTTTGTTTTTAGGAAACTGGATGTGAATTTGAGACTAATTGTTAAATGGTTAAATGTTCTGCTCAAATTAAAGTAAGAAGAAGCTGATAAAGAAAGGAATTGCTTTGTTTTTAGGAAACTGGATGTGAATTTGAGACTAATTGTTAAATGGTTAAATGTTCTTCTCAAATTAAAGTAAGAAGAAGCTGATAAAGAAAGGAATTGCTTTGTTTTTAGGAAACTGGATGTGAATTTGAGACTAATTGTTAAATGGTTAAATGTTCTGCTCAAATTAAAGTAAGAAGAAGCTGATAAAGAAAGGAATTGCTTTGTTTTTAGGAAACTGGATGTGAATTTGAGACTAATTGTTAAATGGTTAAATGTTCTGCTCAAATTAAAGTAAGAAGAAGCTGATAAAGAAAGGAATTGCTTTGTTTTTAGGAAACTGGATGTGAATTTGAGACTAATTGTTAAATGGTTAAATGTTCTTCTCAAATTAAAGTAAGAAGAAGCTGATAAAGAAAGGAATTGCTTTGTTTTTAGGAAACTGGATGTGAATTTGAGACTAATTGTTAAATGGTTAAATGTTCTTCTCAAATTAAAGTAAGAAGAAGCTGATAAAGAATGGAATTGCTTTGTTTTTAGGAAACTGGATGTGAATTTGAGACTAATTGTTAAATGGTTAAATGTTCTTCTCAAATTAAAGTAAGAAGAAGCTGATAAAGAATGGAATTGCTTCGTTTTTAGGAAACTGGATGTGAATTTGAGACTAATTGTTAAATGGTTAAATGTTCTGCTCAAATTAAAGTAAGAAGAAGCTGATAAAGAAAGGAATTGCTTTGTTTTTAGGAAACTGGATGTGAATTTGAGACTAATTGTTATATGGTTGAATCTTCTTTTCAAATCAAAGTAAGAAGAAGCTGATAAAGAAAGGAATTGCTTTGTTTTTAGGAAACTGGATGTGAATTTGAGACTAATTGTTAAATGGTTAAATGTTCTTCTCAAATCAAAGTAAGAAGAAGCTGATAAAGAATGGAATTGCTTTGTTTTTAGGAAACTGGATGTGAATTTGAGACTAATTGTTAAATGGTTAAATGTTCTTCTCAAATCAAAGTAAGAAGAAGCTGATAAAGAAAGGAATTGCTTTGTTTTTAGGAAACTGGATGTGAATTTGAGACTAATTGTTAAATGGTTAAATGTTCTTCTCAAATCAAAGTAAGAAGAAGCTGATAAAGAAAGGAATTGCTTTGTTTTTAGGAAACTGGATGTGAATTTGAGACTAATTGTTAAATGGTTAAATGTTCTTCTCAAATCAAAGTAAGAAGAAGCTGATAAAGAATGGAATTGCTTTGTTTTTAGGAAACTGGATGTGAATTTGAGACTAATTGTTAAATGGTTAAATGTTCTTCTCAAATCAAAGTAAGAAGTTTATAAAGAAAGGAATTGCTTTGTTTTTAGGAAACTGGATGTGAATTTGAGACTAATTGTTAAATGGTTAAATGTTCTGCTCAAATTAAAGTAAGAAGAAGCTGATAAAGAAAGGAATTGCTTTGTTTTTAGGAAACTGGATGTGAATTTGAGACTAATTGTTAAATGGTTAAATGTTTTTCTCAAATTAAAATAAGAAGAAGTTGATAAAGAAAGGAATTGCTTTGTTTTTAGGAAACTGGATGTGAATTTGAGACTAATTGTTATATGGTTAAATGTTCTTCTCAAATTAAAGTAAGAAGTTGATAAAGAAAGGAATTGCTTTGCTTTTAGGAAACTGGATGTGAATTTGAGACTAATTGTTAGATGGTTAAATGTTCTTCTCAAATTAAAGTAAGAAGAAGCTGATAAAGAAAGGAATTGCTTTGTTTTTAGGAAACTGGATGTGAATTTGAGACTAATTGTTAAATGGTTAAATGTTCTTCTCAAATTAAAGTAAGAAGAAGCTGATAAAGAATGGAATTGCTTCGTTTTTAGGAAACTGGATGTGAATTTGAGACTAATTGTTAAATGGTTAAATGTTCTGCTCAAATTAAAGTAAGAAGAAGCTGATAAAGAAAGGAATTGCTTTGTTTTTAGGAAACTGGATGTGAATTTGAGACTAATTGTTATATGGTTGAATCTTCTTTTCAAATCAAAGTAAGAAGAAGCTGATAAAGAAAGGAATTGCTTTGTTTTTAGGAAACTGGATGTGAATTTGAGACTAATTGTTAAATGGTTAAATGTTCTTCTCAAATCAAAGTAAGAAGAAGCTGATAAAGAATGGAATTGCTTTGTTTTTAGGAAACTGGATGTGAATTTGAGACTAATTGTTAAATGGTTAAATGTTCTTCTCAAATCAAAGTAAGAAGAAGCTGATAAAGAAAGGAATTGCTTTGTTTTTAGGAAACTGGATGTGAATTTGAGACTAATTGTTAAATGGTTAAATGTTCTTCTCAAATCAAAGTAAGAAGAAGCTGATAAAGAAAGGAATTGCTTTGTTTTTAGGAAACTGGATGTGAATTTGAGACTAATTGTTAAATGGTTAAATGTTCTGCTCAAATTAAAGTAAGAAGAAGCTGATAAAGAAAGGAATTGCTTTGTTTTTAGGAAACTGGATGTGAATTTGAGACTAATTGTTAAATGGTTAAATGTTCTTCTCAAATTAAAGTAAGAAGAAGCTGATAAAGAATGGAATTGCTTCGTTTTTAGGAAACTGGATGTGAATTTGAGACTAATTGTTATATGGTTGAATCTTCTTTTCAAATCAAAGTAAGAAGAAGCTGATAAAGAAAGGAATTGCTTTGTTTTTAGGAAACTGGATGTGAATTTGAGACTAATTGTTAAATGGTTAAATGTTCTTCTCAAATCAAAGTAAGAAGAAGCTGATAAAGAATGGAATTGCTTTGTTTTTAGGAAACTGGATGTGAATTTGAGACTAATTGTTATATGGTTGAATCTTCTTTTCAAATCAAAGTAAGAAGAAGCTGATAAAGAAAGGAATTGCTTTGTTTTTAGGAAACTGGATGTGAATTTGAGACTAATTGTTAAATGGTTAAATGTTCTTCTCAAATCAAAGTAAGAAGAAGCTGATAAAGAATGGAATTGCTTTGTTTTTAGGAAACTGGATGTGAATTTGAGACTAATTGTTAAATGGTTAAATGTTCTTCTCAAATCAAAGTAAGAAGAAGCTGATAAAGAAAGGAATTGCTTTGTTTTTAGGAAACTGGATGTGAATTTGAGACTAATTGTTAAATGGTTAAATGTTCTTCTCAAATCAAAGTAAGAAGAAGCTGATAAAGAAAGGAATTGCTTTGTTTTTAGGAAACTGGATGTGAATTTGAGACTAATTGTTAGATGGTTAAATGTTCTGCTCAAATTAAAGTAAGAAGAAGCTGATAAAGAAAGGAATTGCTTTGTTTTTAGGAAACTGGATGTGAATTTGAGACTAATTGTTAAATGGTTAAATGTTCTTCTCAAATTAAAGTAAGAAGAAGCTGATAAAGAATGGAATTGCTTCGTTTTTAGGAAACTGGATGTGAATTTGAGACTAATTGTTAAATGGTTAAATGTTCTGCTCAAATTAAAGTAAGAAGAAGCTGATAAAGAAAGGAATTGCTTTGTTTTTAGGAAACTGGATGTGAATTTGAGACTAATTGTTATATGGTTGAATCTTCTTTTCAAATCAAAGTAAGAAGAAGCTGATAAAGAAAGGAATTGCTTTGTTTTTAGGAAACTGGATGTGAATTTGAGACTAATTGTTAAATGGTTAAATGTTCTTCTCAAATCAAAGTAAGAAGAAGCTGATAAAGAATGGAATTGCTTTGTTTTTAGGAAACTGGATGTGAATTTGAGACTAATTGTTAAATGGTTAAATGTTCTTCTCAAATCAAAGTAAGAAGAAGCTGATAAAGAAAGGAATTGCTTTGTTTTTAGGAAACTGGATGTGAATTTGAGACTAATTGTTAAATGGTTAAATGTTCTTCTCAAATCAAAGTAAGAAGAAGCTGATAAAGAAAGGAATTGCTTTGTTTTTAGGAAACTGGATGTGAATTTGAGACTAATTGTTAAATGGTTAAATGTTCTTCTCAAATCAAAGTAAGAAGAAGCTGATAAAGAATGGAATTGCTTTGTTTTTAGGAAACTGGATGTGAATTTGAGACTAATTGTTAAATGGTTAAATGTTCTTCTCAAATCAAAGTAAGAAGTTTATAAAGAAAGGAATTGCTTTGTTTTTAGGAAACTGGATGTGAATTTGAGACTAATTGTTAAATGGTTAAATGTTCTGCTCAAATTAAAGTAAGAAGAAGCTGATAAAGAAAGGAATTGCTTTGTTTTTAGGAAACTGGATGTGAATTTGAGACTAATTGTTAAATGGTTAAATGTTTTTCTCAAATTAAAATAAGAAGAAGTTGATAAAGAAAGGAATTGCTTTGTTTTTAGGAAACTGGATGTGAATTTGAGACTAATTGTTATATGGTTAAATGTTCTTCTCAAATTAAAGTAAGAAGTTGATAAAGAAAGGAATTGCTTTGCTTTTAGGAAACTGGATGTGAATTTGAGACTAATTGTTAGATGGTTAAATGTTCTTCTCAAATTAAAGTAAGAAGAAGCTGATAAAGAAAGGAATTGCTTTGTTTTAGGAAACTCTATGTGAATTTGAGACTAATTGTTAAATGGTTAAATGTTCTGCTCAAATTAAAGTAAGAAGAAGCTGATAAAGAAAGGAATTGCTTTATTTTTAGGAAACTGGATGTGAATTTGAAACTAATTGTTATATGGTTAAATGTTTTTCTCAAATTAAAGTAAGAAGAAGCTGATAAAGAAAGGAATTGCTTTGTTTTTAGGAAACTGGATGTGAATTTGAGACTAATTGTTAAATGGTTAAATGTTCTGCTCAAATTAAAGTAAGAAGAAGCTGATAAAGAAAGGAATTGCTTTGTTTTTAGGAAACTGTATGTGAATTTGAGACTAATGGTTAAATGTTCTTCTCAAATTAATGTATGAAGAAGCTGATAAAGAAAGAAATTGCTTTGTCTTTAGGAAACTGTATGTGAATTTGAGACTAATTGTTATATGGTTAAATGTTTTTCTCAAATTAAAGTAAGAAGAAGCTGATAATGAAAGGAATTGCTTTGTTTTTAGGAAACTGGATGTGAATTTGAGACTAATTGTTATATGGTTAAATGCTCTTCTCAAATTAAAGATGAAACTGATAAAGAAAGGAATTGCTTTGTTTTTAGGAAACTGGATGTGAATTTGAGACTAATTGTTATATGGTTAAATGTTCTGCTCAAATTAAAGTAAAATGAAGCTGATAAAGAAAGGAATTGCTTTGTTTTTAGGAAACTGTATGTGAATTTGAGACTAATTGTTATATGGTTAAATGCTCTTCTCAAATTAAAGTAAGATGAAGCTGATAAAGAAAGGAATTGCTTTGTTTTTAGGAAACTGTATGTGAATTTGAGACTAATTGTTATATGGTTAAATGTTTTTCTCAAATTAAAGTAAGAAGAAGCTGATAAAGAAAGGAATTGCTTTGTTTTTAGGAAACTGGATGTGAATTTGAGACTAATTGTTAAATGGTTAAATGTTCTTCTCAAATTAAAGTAAGAAGAAGCTGATAAAGAAAGGAATTGCTTTGCTTTTAGGAAACTGGATGTGAATTTGAGACTAATTGTTATATGGTTAAATGTTTTTCTCAAATTAAAATAAGAAGAAGTTGATAAAGAAAGGAATTGCTTTGCTTTTAGGAAACTGGATGTGAATTTGAGACTAATTGTTATATGGTTAAATGTTTTTCTCAAATTAAAATAAGAAGAAGTTGATAAAGAAAGGAATTGCTTTGCTTTTAGGAAACTGGATGTGAATTTGAGACTAATTGTTATATGGTTAAATGTTTTTCTCAAATTAAAGTAAGAAGAAGTTGATAAAGAAAGGAATTGCTTTGCTTTTAGGAAACTGGATGTGAATTTGAGACTAATTGTTATATGGTTAAATGTTTTTCTCAAATTAAAGTAAGAAGAAGTTGATAAAGAAAGGAATTGCTTTGCTTTTAGGAAACTGGATGTGAATTTGAGACTAATTGTTATATGGTTAAATGTTTTTCTCAAATTAAAATAAGAAGAAGTTGATAAAGAAAGGAATTGCTTTGTTTTTAGGAAACTGGATGTGAATTTGAGACTAATTGTTATATGGTTAAATGCTCTTCTCAAATTAAAGTAAGAAGAAGTTGATAAAGAAAGGAATTGCTTTGCTTTTAGGAAACTGGATGTGAATTTGAGACTAATTGTTATATGGTTAAATGTTTTTCTCAAATTAAAATAAGAAGTTGATAAAGAAAGGAATTGCTTTGTTTTTAGGAAACTGGATGTGAATGTGAGACTAATTGTTATATGGGTAAATGTTCTTCTCAAATTAAAGTAAGAAGAAGTTGATAAAGAAAGGAATTCCTTTGCTTTTAGGAAACTGGATGTGAATTTGAGACTAATTGTTATATGGTTAAATGTTTTTCTCAAATTAAAATAAGAAGAAGTTGATAAAGAAAGGAATTGCTTTGTTTTTAGGAAACTCTTTGTGAATTTGAGACTAATTGTTATATGGTTAAATGCTCTTCTCAAATTAAAGATGAAGCTGATAAAGAAAGGAATTGCTTTGTTTTTAGGAAACTGGATGTGAATTTGAGACTAATTGTTATATGGTTAAATGTTCTGCTCAAATTAAAGTAAAATGAAGCTGATAAAGAAAGGAATTGCTTTGTTTTTAGGAAACTGTATGTGAATTTGAGACTAATTGTTATATGGTTAAATGCTCTTCTCAAATTAAAGTAAGATGAAGCTGATAAAGAAAGGAATTGCTTTGTTTTTAGGAAACTGTATGTGAATTTGAGACTAATTGTTATATGGTTAAATGTTTTTCTCAAATTAAAGTAAGAAGAAGCTGATAAAGAAAGGAATTGCTTTGTTTTTAGGAAACTGGATGTGAATTTGAGACTAATTGTTAAATGTTTAAATGTTCTTCTCAAATTAAAGTAAGAAGAAGCTGATAAAGAAAGGAATTGCTTTGTTTTTAAGAAACTCTATGTGAATTTGAGACTAATTGTTAAATGGTTAAATGTTCTGCTCAAATTAAAGTAAGAAGAAGCTGATAAAGAAAGGAATTGCTTTGTTTTTAGGAAACTGGATGTGAATTTGAGACTAATTGTTAAATGGTTAAATGTTCTTCTCAAATTAAAGTAAGAAGAAGCTGATAAAGAAAGGAATTGCTTTGTTTTTAGGAAACTGGATGTGAATTTGAGACTAATTGTTATATGGTTAAATGTTCTTCTCAAATTAAAGTATGAAGAAGCTGATAAAGAAAGGAATTGCTTTGTTTTTAGGAAACTGGATGTGAATTTGAGACTAATTGTTATTTGGTTAAATGTTCTTCTCAAATTAAAGTAAGAAGAAGTTGATAAAGAAAGGAATTGCTTTGCTTTTAGGAAACTGGATGTGAATTTGAGACTAATTGTTATATGGTTAAATGTTTTTCTCAAATTAAAATAAGAAGAAGTTGATAAAGAAAGGAATTGCTTTGTTTTTAGGAAACTGGATGTGAATTTGAGACTAATTGTTATATGGTTAAATGTTCTTCTCAAATTAAAGTAAGAAGAAGTTGATAAAGAAAGGAATTGCTTTGCTTTTAGGAAACTGGATGTGAATTTGAGACTAATTGTTATATGGTTAAATGTTTTTCTCAAATTAAAATAAGAAGAAGTTGATAAAGAAAGGAATTGCTTTGTTTTTAGGAAACTGGATGTGAATTTGAGACTAATTGTTATATGGTTAAATGTTCTTCTCAAATTAAAGTAAGAAGAAGTTGATAAAGAAAGGAATTGCTTTGCTTTTAGGAAACTGGATGTGAATATGAGACTAATTGTTATATGGTTAAATGTTTTTCTCAAACTAAAATAAGAAGAAGTTGATAAAGAAAGGAATTGCTTTGTTTTTAGGAAACTGGATGTGAATTTGAGACTAATTGTTATATGGTTAAATGTTCTTCTCAAATTAAAGTAAGAAGAAGTTGATAAAGAAAGGAATTGCTTTGCTTTTAGGAAACTGGATGTGAATTTGAGACTAATTGTTATATGGTTAAATGTTTTTCTCAAACTAAAATAAGAAGAAGTTGATAAAGAAAGGAATTGCTTTGCTTTTAGGAAACTGGATGTGAATTTGAGACTAATTGTTATATGGTTAAATGTTTTTCTCAAATTAAAATAAGAAGAAGTTGATAAAGAAAGGAATTGCTTTGTTTTTAGGAAACTGGATGTGAATTTGAGACTAATTGTTATATGGTTAAATGTTTTTCTCAAATTAAAATAAGAAGAAGTTGATAAAGAAAGGAATTGCTTTGTTTTTAGGAAACTGGATGTGAATTTGAGACTAATTGTTATATGGTTAAATGTTCTTCTCAAATTAAAGTAAGAAGAAGTTGATAAAGAAAGGAATTGCTTTGCTTTTAGGAAACTGGATGTGAATATGAGACTAATTGTTATATGGTTAAATGTTCTTCTCAAATTAAAGTAAGAAGAAGCTGATAAAGAAAGTAATTGCTTTGTTTTTAGGAAACTGGATGTGAATTTGAGACTAATTGTTATATGGTTAAATGTTCTTCTCAAATTAAAGTATGAAGAAGCTGATAAAGAAAGGAATTGCTTTGTTTTTAGGAAACTGGATGTGAATTTGAGACTAATTGTTAAATGGTTAAATGTTCTGTTCAAATTAAAGTAAGAAGAAGCTGATAAAGAAAGGAATTGCTTTGTTTTTAGGAAACTGGATGTGAATTTGAGACTAATTGTTATATGGTTGAATCTTCTTTTCAAATCAAAGTAAGAAGTTGATAAAGAAAGGAATTGCTTTCTTTTTAGGAAACTGGATGTGAATTTGAGACTAATTGTTAAATGGTTAAATGTTCTGCTCAAATTAAAGTAAGAAGAAGCTGATAAAGAAAGGAATTGCTTTGCTTTTAGGAAACTGGATGTGAATTTGAGACTAATTGTTAAATGGTTAAATGTTCTTCTCAAATTAAAGTAAGAAGAAGCTGATAAAGAAAGGGATTGCTTTGTTTTTAGGAAACTGGATGTGAATTTGAGACTAATTGTTATATGGTTAAATGTTCTTCTCAAATTAAAGTAAGAAGAAGCTGATAAAGAAAGGAATTGCTTTGTTTTTAGGAAACTGGATGTGAATTTGAGACTAATTGTTAAATGGTTAAATGTTCTGCTCAAATTAAAGTAAGAAGAAGCTGATAAAGAAAGGAATTGCTTTGTTTTTAGGAAACTGGATGTGAATTTGAGACTAATTGTTAAATGGTTAAATGTTCTGCTCAAATTAAAGTAAGAAGAAGCTGATAAAGAAAGGAATTGCTTTGTTTTTAGGAAACTGGATGTGAATTTGAGACTAATTGTTATATGGTTAAATGTTCTTCTCAAATTAAAGTAAGAAGAAGCTGATAAAGAAAGGAATTGCTTTGTTTTTACGAAACTGGATGTGAATTTGAGACTAATTGTTAAATGGTTAAATGTTCTCAAATTCACATCCAGTTTCCTAAAAACAAAGCAATTCCTTTCTTTATCAGCTTCTTCTTACTTTAATTTGAGCAGAACATTTAACCATTTAACAATTAGTCTCAAATTCACATCCAGTTTCCTAAAAACAAAGCAATTCCTTTCTTTATCAGCTTCTTCTTACTTTAATTTGAGAAGAACATTTAACCATTTAACAATTAGTCTCAAATTCACATCCAGTTTCCTAAAAACAAAGCAATTCCTTTCTTTATCAGCTTCTTCTTACTTTAATTTGAGAAGAACATTTAACCATTTAACAATTAGTCTCAAATTCACATCCAGTTTCCTAAAAACAAAGCAATTCCTTTCTTTATCAGCTTCTTCTTACTTTAATTTGAGCAGAACATTTAACCATTTAACAATTAGTCTCAAATTCACATCCAGTTTCCTAAAAACAAAGCAATTCCTTTCTTTATCAGCTTCTTCTTACTTTAATTTGAGAAGAACATTTAACCATTTAACAATTAGTCTCAAATTCACATCCAGTTTCCTAAAAACAAAGCAATTCCTTTCTTTATCAGCTTCTTCTTACTTTAATTTGAGCAGAACATTTAACCATTTAACAATTAGTCTCAAATTCACATCCAGTTTCCTAAAAACAAAGCAATTCCTTTCTTTATCAGCTTCTTCTTACTTTGATTTGAAAAGAAGATTCAACCATATAACAATTAGTCTCAAATTCACATCCAGTTTCCTAAAAACAAAGCAATTCCTTTCTTTATCAGCTTCTTCTTACTTTAATTTGAGCAGAACATTTAACCATTTAACAATTAGTCTCAAATTCACATCCAGTTTCCTAAAAACAAAGCAATTCCTTTCTTTATCAACTTCTTACTTTGATTTGAAAAGAAGATTCAACCATATAACAATTAGTCTCAAATTCACATCCAGTTTCCTAAAAACAAAGCAATTCCTTTCTTTATCAGCTTCTTCTTACTTTAATTTGAGAAGAACATTTAACCATTTAACAATTAGTCTCAAATTCACATCCAGTTTCCTAAAAACAAAGCAATTCCTTTCTTTATCAACTTCTTACTTTGATTTGAAAAGAAGATTCAACCATATAACAATTAGTCTCAAATTCACATCCAGTTTCCTAAAAACAAAGCAATTCCTTTCTTTATCAGCTTCTTCTTACTTTGATTTGAGAAGAACATTTAACCATTTAACAATTAGTCTCAAATTCACATCCAGTTTCCTAAAAACAAAGCAATTCCATTCTTTATCAGCTTCTTCTTACTTTGATTTGAGAAGAACATTTAACCATTTAACAATTAGTCTCAAATTCACATCCAGTTTCCTAAAAACAAAGCAATTCCTTTCTTTATCAGCTTCTTCTTACTTTGATTTGAGAAGAACATTTAACCATTTAACAATTAGTCTCAAATTCACATCCAGTTTCCTAAAAACAAAGCAATTCCTTTCTTTATCAGCTTCTTCTTACTTTGATTTGAGAAGAACATTTAACCATTTAACAATTAGTCTCAAATTCACATCCAGTTTCCTAAAAACAAAGCAATTCCATTCTTTATCAGCTTCTTCTTACTTTGATTTGAGAAGAACATTTAACCATTTAACAATTAGTCTCAAATTCACATCCAGTTTCCTAAAAACAAAGCAATTCCTTTCTTTATCAGCTTCTTCTTACTTTGATTTGAAAATAAGATTCAACCATATAACAATTAGTCTCAAATTCACATCCAGTTTCCTAAAAACAAAGCAATTCCTTTCTTTATCAGCTTCTTCTTACTTTAATTTGAGCAGAACATTTAACCATTTAACAATTAGTCTCAAATTCACATCCAGTTTCCTAAAAACGAAGCAATTCCTTTCTTTATCAGCTTCTTCTTACTTTAATTTGAGAAGAACATTTAACCATTTAACAATTAGTCTCAAATTCACATCCAGTTTCCTAAAAACAAAGCAATTCCTTTCTTTATCAGCTTCTTCTTACTTTAATTTGAGAAGAACATTTAACCATTTAACAATTAGTCTCAAATTCACATCCAGTTTCCTAAAAACAAAGCAATTCCTTTCTTTATCAGCTTCTTCTTACTTTAATTTGAGCAGAACATTTAACCATTTAACAATTAGTCTCAAATTCACATCCAGTTTCCTAAAAACAAAGCAATTCCTTTCTTTATCAGCTTCTTCTTACTTTAATTTGAGCAGAACATTTAACCATTTAACAATTAGTCTCAAATTCACATCCAGTTTCCTAAAAACAAAGCAATTCCTTTCTTTATCAGCTTCTTCTTACTTTAATTTGAGAAGAACATTTAACCATTTAACAATTAGTTTCAAATTCACATCCAGTTTCCTAAAAACAAAGCAATTCCTTTCTTTATCAGCTTCTTCTTACTTTAATTTGAGCAGAACATTTAACCATTTAACAATTAGTCTCAAATTCACATCCAGTTTCCTAAAAACAAAGCAATTCCTTTCTTTATCAGCTTCTTCTTACTTTGATTTGAAAAGAAGATTCAACCATATAACAATTAGTCTCAAATTCACATCCAGTTTCCTAAAAACAAAGCAATTCCTTTCTTTATCAGCTTCTTCTTACTTTAATTTGAGCAGAACATTTAACCATTTAACAATTAGTCTCAAATTCACATCCAGTTTCCTAAAAACAAAGCAATTCCTTTCTTTATCAACTTCTTACTTTGATTTGAAAAGAAGATTCAACCATATAACAATTAGTCTCAAATTCACATCCAGTTTCCTAAAAACAAAGCAATTCCTTTCTTTATCAGCTTCTTCTTACTTTAATTTGAGCAGAACATTTAACCATTTAACAATTAGTCTCAAATTCACATCCAGTTTCCTAAAAACAAAGCAATTCCTTTCTTTATCAACTTCTTACTTTGATTTGAAAAGAAGATTCAACCATATAACAATTAGTCTCAAATTCACATCCAGTTTCCTAAAAACAAAGCAATTCCTTTCTTTATCAGCTTCTTCTTACTTTAATTTGAGAAGAACATTTAACCATTTAACAATTAGTCTCAAATTCACATCCAGTTTCCTAAAAACAAAGCAATTCCTTTCTTTATCAACTTCTTACTTTGATTTGAAAAGAAGATTCAACCATATAACAATTAGTCTCAAATTCACATCCAGTTTCCTAAAAACAAAGCAATTCCTTTCTTTATCAACTTCTTACTTTGATTTGAAAAGAAGATTCAACCATTTAACAATTAGTCTCAAATTCACATCCAGTTTCCTAAAAACAAAGCAATTCCTTTCTTTATCAGCTTCTTCTTACTTTAATTTGAGCAGAACATTTAACCATTTAACAATTAGTCTCAAATTCACATCCAGTTTCCTAAAAACAAAGCAATTCCTTTCTTTATCAACTTCTTACTTTGATTTGAAAAGAAGATTCAACCATATAACAATTAGTCTCAAATTCACATCCAGTTTCCTAAAAACAAAGCAATTCCTTTCTTTATCAGCTTCTTCTTACTTTAATTTGAGAAGAACATTTAACCATTTAACAATTAGTCTCAAATTCACATCCAGTTTCCTAAAAACAAAGCAATTCCTTTCTTTATCAACTTCTTACTTTGATTTGAAAAGAAGATTCAACCATATAACAATTAGTCTCAAATTCACATCCAGTTTCCTAAAAACAAAGCAATTCCTTTCTTTATCAGCTTCTTCTTACTTTGATTTGAGAAGAACATTTAACCATTTAACAATTAGTCTCAAATTCACATCCAGTTTCCTAAAAACAAAGCAATTCCATTCTTTATCAGCTTCTTCTTACTTTGATTTGAGAAGAACATTTAACCATTTAACAATTAGTCTCAAATTCACATCCAGTTTCCTAAAAACAAAGCAATTCCTTTCTTTATCAGCTTCTTCTTACTTTGATTTGAGAAGAACATTTAACCATTTAACAATTAGTCTCAAATTCACATCCAGTTTCCTAAAAACAAAGCAATTCCTTTCTTTATCAGCTTCTTCTTACTTTGATTTGAGAAGAACATTTAACCATTTAACAATTAGTCTCAAATTCACATCCAGTTTCCTAAAAACAAAGCAATTCCATTCTTTATCAGCTTCTTCTTACTTTGATTTGAGAAGAACATTTAACCATTTAACAATTAGTCTCAAATTCACATCCAGTTTCCTAAAAACAAAGCAATTCCTTTCTTTATCAGCTTCTTCTTACTTTGATTTGAAAAGAAGATTCAACCATATAACAATTAGTCTCAAATTCACATCCAGTTTCCTAAAAACAAAGCAATTCCTTTCTTTATCAGCTTCTTCTTACTTTAATTTGAGCAGAACATTTAACCATTTAACAATTAGTCTCAAATTCACATCCAGTTTCCTAAAAACGAAGCAATTCCTTTCTTTATCAGCTTCTTCTTACTTTAATTTGAGAAGAACATTTAACCATTTAACAATTAGTCTCAAATTCACATCCAGTTTCCTAAAAACAAAGCAATTCCTTTCTTTATCAGCTTCTTCTTACTTTAATTTGAGAAGAACATTTAACCATTTAACAATTAGTCTCAAATTCACATCCAGTTTCCTAAAAACAAAGCAATTCCTTTCTTTATCAGCTTCTTCTTACTTTAATTTGAGCAGAACATTTAACCATTTAACAATTAGTCTCAAATTCACATCCAGTTTCCTAAAAACAAAGCAATTCCTTTCTTTATCAGCTTCTTCTTACTTTAATTTGAGCAGAACATTTAACCATTTAACAATTAGTCTCAAATTCACATCCAGTTTCCTAAAAACAAAGCAATTCCTTTCTTTATCAGCTTCTTCTTACTTTAATTTGAGAAGAACATTTAACCATTTAACAATTAGTCTCAAATTCACATCCAGTTTCCTAAAAACAAAGCAATTCCTTTCTTTATCAGCTTCTTCTTACTTTAATTTGAGCAGAACATTTAACCATTTAACAATTAGTCTCAAATTCACATCCAGTTTCCTAAAAACAAAGCAATTCCTTTCTTTATCAGCTTCTTCTTACTTTGATTTGAAAAGAAGATTCAACCATATAACAATTAGTCTCAAATTCACATCCAGTTTCCTAAAAACAAAGCAATTCCTTTCTTTATCAGCTTCTTCTTACTTTAATTTGAGCAGAACATTTAACCATTTAACAATTAGTCTCAAATTCACATCCAGTTTCCTAAAAACAAAGCAATTCCTTTCTTTATCAACTTCTTACTTTGATTTGAAAAGAAGATTCAACCATATAACAATTAGTCTCAAATTCACATCCAGTTTCCTAAAAACAAAGCAATTCCTTTCTTTATCAGCTTCTTCTTACTTTAATTTGAGCAGAACATTTAACCATTTAACAATTAGTCTCAAATTCACATCCAGTTTCCTAAAAACAAAGCAATTCCTTTCTTTATCAACTTCTTACTTTGATTTGAAAAGAAGATTCAACCATATAACAATTAGTCTCAAATTCACATCCAGTTTCCTAAAAACAAAGCAATTCCTTTCTTTATCAGCTTCTTCTTACTTTGATTTGAGAAGAACATTTAACCATTTAACAATTAGTCTCAAATTCACATCCAGTTTCCTAAAAACAAAGCAATTCCATTCTTTATCAGCTTCTTCTTACTTTGATTTGAGAAGAACATTTAACCATTTAACAATTAGTCTCAAATTCACATCCAGTTTCCTAAAAACAAAGCAATTCCTTTCTTTATCAACTTCTTACTTTGATTTGAAAAGAAGACTCAACCATATAACAATTAGTCTCAAATTCACATCCAGTTTCCTAAAAACAAAGCAATTCCTTTCTTTATCAGCTTCTTCTTACTTTAATTTGAGAAGAACATTTAACCATTTAACAATTAGTCTCAAATTCACATCCAGTTTCCTAAAAACAAAGCAATTCCTTTCTTTATCAACTTCTTACTTTGATTTGAAAAGAAGATTCAACCATATAACAATTAGTCTCAAATTCACATCCAGTTTCCTAAAAACAAAGCAATTCCTTTCTTTAACAGCTTCTTCTTACTTTAATTTGAGAAGAACATTTAACCATTTAACAATTAGTCTCAAATTCACATCCAGTTTCCTAAAAACAAAGCAATTCCTTTCTTTATCAACTTCTTACTTTGATTTGAAAAGAAGATTCAACCATATAACAATTAGTCTCAAATTCACATCCAGTTTCCTAAAAACAAAGCAATTCCTTTCTTTATCAACTTCTTACTTTGATTTGAAAAGAAGATTCAACCATTTAACAATTAGTCTCAAATTCACATCCAGTTTCCTAAAAACAAAGCAATTCCTTTCTTTATCAGCTTCTTCTTACTTTAATTTGAGCAGAACATTTAACCATTTAACAATTAGTCTCAAATTCACATCCAGTTTCCTAAAAACAAAGCAATTCCTTTCTTTATCAACTTCTTACTTTGATTTGAAAAGAAGATTCAACCATATAACAATTAGTCTCAAATTCACATCCAGTTTCCTAAAAACAAAGCAATTCCTTTCTTTATCAGCTTCTTCTTACTTTAATTTGAGAAGAACATTTAACCATTTAACAATTAGTCTCAAATTCACATCCAGTTTCCTAAAAACAAAGCAATTCCTTTCTTTATCAACTTCTTACTTTGATTTGAAAAGAAGATTCAACCATATAACAATTAGTCTCAAATTCACATCCAGTTTCCTAAAAACAAAGCAATTCCTTTCTTTATCAGCTTCTTCTTACTTTGATTTGAGAAGAACATTTAACCATTTAACAATTAGTCTCAAATTCACATCCAGTTTCCTAAAAACAAAGCAATTCCATTCTTTATCAGCTTCTTCTTACTTTGATTTGAGAAGAACATTTAACCATTTAACAATTAGTCTCAAATTCACATCCAGTTTCCTAAAAACAAAGCAATTCCTTTCTTTATCAGCTTCTTCTTACTTTGATTTGAGAAGAACATTTAACCATTTAACAATTAGTCTCAAATTCACATCCAGTTTCCTAAAAACAAAGCAATTCCTTTCTTTATCAGCTTCTTCTTACTTTGATTTGAGAAGAACATTTAACCATTTAACAATTAGTCTCAAATTCACATCCAGTTTCCTAAAAACAAAGCAATTCCATTCTTTATCAGCTTCTTCTTACTTTGATTTGAGAAGAACATTTAACCATTTAACAATTAGTCTCAAATTCACATCCAGTTTCCTAAAAACAAAGCAATTCCTTTCTTTATCAGCTTCTTCTTACTTTGATTTGAAAAGAAGATTCAACCATATAACAATTAGTCTCAAATTCACATCCAGTTTCCTAAAAACAAAGCAATTCCTTTCTTTATCAGCTTCTTCTTACTTTAATTTGAGCAGAACATTTAACCATTTAACAATTAGTCTCAAATTCACATCCAGTTTCCTAAAAACAAAGCAATTCCTTTCTTTATAAACTTCTTACTTTGATTTGAAAAGAAGATTCAACCATATAACAATTAGTCTCAAATTCACATCCAGTTTCCTAAAAACAAAGCAATTCCTTTCTTTATCAGCTTCTTCTTACTTTAATTTGAGAAGAACATTTAACCATTTAACAATTAGTCTCAAATTCACATCCAGTTTCCTAAAAACAAAGCAATTCCTTTCTTTATCAGCTTCTTCTTACTTTGATTTGAGAAGAACATTTAACCATTTAACAATTAGTCTCAAATTCACATCCAGTTTCCTAAAAACAAAGCAATTCCTTTCTTTATCAGCTTCTTCTTACTTTGATTTGAGAAGAACATTTAACCATTTAACAATTAGTCTCAAATTCACATCCAGTTTCCTAAAAACGAAGCAATTCCTTTCTTTATCAGCTTCTTCTTACTTTAATTTGAGAAGAACATTTAACCATTTAACAATTAGTCTCAAATTCACATCCAGTTTCCTAAAAACAAAGCAATTCCTTTCTTTATCAGCTTCTTCTTACTTTAATTTGAGAAGAACATTTAACCATTTAACAATTAGTCTCAAATTCACATCCAGTTTCCTAAAAACAAAGCAATTCCTTTCCATATCAGCTTCTTCTTACTTTAATTTGAGCAGAACATTTAACCATTTAACAATTAGTCTCAAATTCACATCCAGTTTCCTAAAAACAAAGCAATTCCTTTCTTTATCAGCTTCTTCTTACTTTAATTTGAGCAGAACATTTAACCATTTAACAATTAGTCTCAAATTCACATCCAGTTTCCTAAAAACAAAGCAATTCCTTTCTTTATCAGCTTCTTCTTACTTTAATTTGAGAAGAACATTTAACCATTTAACAATTAGTCTCAAATTCACATCCAGTTTCCTAAAAACAAAGCAATTCCTTTCTTTATCAGCTTCTTCTTACTTTAATTTGAGCAGAACATTTAACCATTTAACAATTAGTCTCAAATTCACATCCAGTTTCCTAAAAACAAAGCAATTCCTTTCTTTATCAGCTTCTTCTTACTTTGATTTGAAAAGAAGATTCAACCATATAACAATTAGTCTCAAATTCACATCCAGTTTCCTAAAAACAAAGCAATTCCTTTCTTTATCAGCTTCTTCTTACTTTAATTTGAGCAGAACATTTAACCATTTAACAATTAGTCTCAAATTCACATCCAGTTTCCTAAAAACAAAGCAATTCCTTTCTTTATCAACTTCTTACTTTGATTTGAAAAGAAGATTCAACCATATAACAATTAGTCTCAAATTCACATCCAGTTTCCTAAAAACAAAGCAATTCCTTTCTTTATCAGCTTCTTCTTACTTTAATTTGAGCAGAACATTTAACCATTTAACAATTAGTCTCAAATTCACATCCAGTTTCCTAAAAACAAAGCAATTCCTTTCTTTATCAACTTCTTACTTTGATTTGAAAAGAAGATTCAACCATATAACAATTAGTCTCAAATTCACATCCAGTTTCCTAAAAACAAAGCAATTCCTTTCTTTATCAGCTTCTTCTTACTTTGATTTGAGAAGAACATTTAACCATTTAACAATTAGTCTCAAATTCACATCCAGTTTCCTAAAAACAAAGCAATTCCATTCTTTATCAGCTTCTTCTTACTTTGATTTGAGAAGAACATTTAACCATTTAACAATTAGTCTCAAATTCACATGCAGTTTCCTAAAAACAAAGCAATTCCTTTCTTTATCAACTTCTTACTTTGATTTGAAAAGAAGATTCAACCATATAACAATTAGTCTCAAATTCACATCCAGTTTCCTAAAAACAAAGCAATTCCTTTCTTTATCAGCTTCTTCTTACTTTAATTTGAGCAGAACATTTAACCATTTAACAATTAGTCTCAAATTCACATCCAG
This sequence comes from Hololepta plana, assembly GCA_963695495.1. Lineage (NCBI taxonomy): Eukaryota > Metazoa > Arthropoda > Insecta > Coleoptera > Histeridae > Hololepta > Hololepta plana. Next base: position 5,892,122 of record OY968832.1, on the reverse strand, counting down.
TTTCCTAAAAACAAAGCAATTCCTTTCTTTATCAACTTCTTACTTTGATTTGAAAAGAAGATTCAACCATATAACAATTAGTCTCAAATTCACATCCAGTTTCCTAAAAACAAAGCAATTCCTTTCTTTATCAACTTCTTCTTATTTTAATTTGAGAAAAACATTTAACCATATAACAATTAGTCTCAAATTCACATCCAGTTTCCTAAAAGCAAAGCAATTCCTTTCTTTATCAACTTCTTCTTACTTTAATTTGAGAAGAACATTTAACCATATAACAATTAGTCTCAAATTCACATCCAGTTTCCTAAAAACAAAGCAATTCCTTTCTTTATCAGCTTCTTCTTACTTTAATTTGAGAAAAACATTTAACCATATAACAATTAGTCTCAAATTCACATACAGTTTCCTAAAGACAAAGCAATTTCTTTCTTTATCAGCTTCTTCATACATTAATTTGAGAAGAACATTTAACCATTTAACAATTAGTCTCAAATTCACATACAGTTTCCTAAAAACAAAGCAATTCCTTTCTTTATCAGCTTCTTCTTACTTTAATTTGAGCAGAACATTTAACCATTTAACAATTAGTCTCAAATTCACATCCAGTTTCCTAAAAACAAAGCAATTCCTTTCTTTATCAGCTTCTTCTTACTTTAATTTGAGAAAAACATTTAACCATATAACAATTAGTTTCAAATTCACATCCAGTTTCCTAAAAAATAAAGCAATTCCTTTCTTTATCAGCTTCTTCTTACTTTAATTTGAGCAGAACATTTAACCATTTAAAAATTAGTCTCAAATTCACATAGAGTTTCCTAAAACAAAGCAATTCCTTTCTTTATCAGCTTCTTCTTACTTTAATTTGAGAAGAACATTTAACCATATAACAATTAGTCTCAAATTCACATCCAGTTTCCTAAAAGCAAAGCAATTCCTTTCTTTATCAACTTCTTCTTACTTTAATTTGAGAAGAACATTTAACCATATAACAATTAGTCTCAAATTCACATCCAGTTTCCTAAAAACAAAGCAATTCCTTTCTTTATCAACTTCTTCTTATTTTAATTTGAGAAAAACATTTAACCATATAACAATTAGTCTCAAATTCACATCCAGTTTCCTAAAAGCAAAGCAATTCCTTTCTTTATCAACTTCTTCTTACTTTAATTTGAGAAGAACATTTAACCATATAACAATTAGTCTCAAATTCACATCCAGTTTCCTAAAAACAAAGCAATTCCTTTCTTTATCAGCTTCTTCATACTTTAATTTGAGAAGAACATTTAACCATATAACAATTAGTCTCAAATTCACATCCAGTTTCCTAAAAACAAAGCAATTCCTTTCTTTATCAGCTTCTTCTTACTTTAATTTGAGAAAAACATTTAACCATATAACAATTAGTTTCAAATTCACATCCAGTTTCCTAAAAACAAAGCAATTCCTTTCTTTATCAGCTTCTTCTTACTTTAATTTGAGCAGAACATTTAACCATTTAACAATTAGTCTCAAATTCACATCCAGTTTCCTAAAAACAAAGCAATTCCTTTCTTTATCAGCTTCTTCTTACTTTAATTTGAGAAAAACATTTAACCATATAACAATTAGTTTCAAATTCACATCCAGTTTCCTAAAAATAAAGCAATTCCTTTCTTTATCAGCTTCTTCTTACTTCAATTTGAGCAGAACATTTAACCATTTAACAATTAGTCTCAAATTCACATAGAGTTTCCTAAAACAAAGTAATTCCTTTCTTTATCAGCTTCTTCTTACTTTAATTTGAGAAGAACATTTAACCATATAACAATTAGTCTCAAATTCACATCCAGTTTCCTAAAAGCAAAGCAATTCCTTTCTTTATCAACTTCTTCTTACTTTAATTTGAGAAGAACATTTAACCATATAACAATTAGTCTCAAATTCACATCCAGTTTCCTTAAAACAAAGCAATTCCTTTCTTTATCAACTTCTTCTTATTTTAATTTGAGAAAAACATTTAACCATATAACAATTAGTCTCAAATTCACATCCAGTTTCCTAAAAGCAAAGCAATTCCTTTCTTTATCAACTTCTTCTTACTTTAATTTGAGAAGAACATTTAACCATATAACAATTAGTCTCAAATTCACATCCAGTTTCCTAAAAGCAAAGCAATTCCTTTCTTTATCAGCTTTTTCATACTTTAATTTGAGAAGAACATTTAACCATATAACAATTAGTCTCAAATTCACATCCAGTTTCCTAAAAACAAAGCAATTCCTTTCTTTATCAGCTTCTTCTTACTTTAATTTGAGAAGAACATTTAACCATTTAACAATTAGTCTCAAATTCACATCCAGTTTCCTAAAAACAAAGCAATTCCTTTCTTTATCAGCTTCTTCTTACTTTAATTTGAGAAGAACATTTAACCATTTAACAATTAGTCTCAAATTCACATCCAGTTTCCTAAAAACAAAGCAATTCCTTTCTTTATCAGCTTCATCTTACTTTAATTTGAGAAGAGCATTTAACCATATAACAATTAGTCTCAAATTCACATACAGTTTCCTAAAAACAAAGCAATTCCTTTCTTTATCAGCTTCTTTTTACTTTAATTTGAGCAGAACATTTAACCATATAACAATTAGTCTCAAATTCACATCCAGTTTCCTAAAAACAAAACAATTCCTTTCTTTATCAGTTTCATCTTTAATTTGAGAAGAGCATTTAACCATATAACAATTAGTCTCAAATTCACGTCCAGTTTCCTAAAAACAAAGCAATTCCTTTCTTTATCAGCTTCTTCTTACTTTAATTTGAGAAGAACATTTAACCATATAACAATTAGTCTCAAATTCACATCCAGTTTCCTAAAAACAAAGCAATTCCTTTCTTTATCAACTTCTTCTTACTTTAATTTGAGAAGAACATTTAACCAAATAACAATTAGTCTCAAATTCACATCCAGTTTCCTAAAAACAAAGCAATTCCTTTCTTTATCAGCTTCTTCATACTTTAATTTGAGAAGAACATTTAACCATATAACAATTAGTCTCAAATTCACATCCAGTTTCCTAAAAACAAAGCAATTCCTTTCTTTATCAGCTTCTTCTTACTTTAATTTGAGAAGAACATTTAACCATTTAACAATTAGTCTCAAATTCACATCCAGTTTCCTAAAAACAAAGCAATTCCTTTCTTTATCAGCTTCTTCTTACTTTAATTTGAGCAGAACATTTAACCATTTAACAATTAGTCTCAAATTCACATAGAGTTTCTTAAAAACAAAGCAATTCCTTTCTTTATCAGCTTCTTCTTACTTTAATTTGAGAAGAACATTTAACCATTTAACAATTAGTCTCAAATTCACATCCAGTTTCCTAAAAACAAAGCAATTCCTTTCTTTATCAACTTCTTCTTACTTTAATTTGAGAAGAACATTTACCCATATAACAATTAGTCTCACATTCACATCCAGTTTCCTAAAAACAAAGCAATTCCTTTCTTTATCAACTTCTTATTTTAATTTGAGAAAAACATTTAACCATATAACAATTAGTCTTAAATTCACATCCAGTTTCCTAAAAACAAAGCAATTCCTTTCTTTATCAACTTCTTCTTATTTTAATTTGAGAAAAACATTTAACCATATAACAATTAGTCTCAAATTCACATCCAGTTTCCTAAAAGCAAAGCAATTCCTTTCTTTATCAACTTCTTCTTACTTTAATTTGAGAAAAACATTTAACCATATAACAATTAGTCTCAAATTCACATCCAGTTTCCTAAAAACAAAGCAATTCCTTTCTTTATCAGCTTCTTCTTACTTTAATTTGAGAAAAACATTTAACCATATAACAATTAGTCTCAAATTCACATACAGTTTCCTAAAGACAAAGCAATTTCTTTCTTTATCAGCTTCTTCATACATTAATTTGAGAAGAACATTTAACCATTTAACAATTAGTCTCAAATTCACATACAGTTTCCTAAAAACAAAGCAATTCCTTTCTTTATCAGCTTCTTCTTACTTTAATTTGAGCAGAACATTTAACCATTTAACAATTAGTCTCAAATTCACATCCAGTTTCCTAAAAACAAAGCAATTCCTTTCTTTATCAGCTTCTTCTTACTTTAATTTGAGAAAAACATTTAACCATATAACAATTAGTTTCAAATTCACATCCAGTTTCCTAAAAAATAAAGCAATTCCTTTCTTTATCAGCTTCTTCTTACTTTAATTTGAGCAGAACATTTAACCATTTAAAAATTAGTCTCAAATTCACATAGAGTTTCCTAAAACAAAGCAATTCCTTTCTTTATCAGCTTCTTCTTACTTTAATTTGAGAAGAACATTTAACCATATAACAATTAGTCTCAAATTCACATCCAGTTTCCTAAAAGCAAAGCAATTCCTTTCTTTATCAACTTCTTCTTACTTTAATTTGAGAAGAACATTTAACCATATAACAATTAGTCTCAAATTCACATCCAGTTTCCTAAAAACAAAGCAATTCCTTTCTTTATCAACTTCTTCTTATTTTAATTTGAGAAAAACATTTAACCATATAACAATTAGTCTCAAATTCACATCCAGTTTCCTAAAAGCAAAGCAATTCCTTTCTTTATCAACTTCTTCTTACTTTAATTTGAGAAGAACATTTAACCATATAACAATTAGTCTCAAATTCACATCCAGTTTCCTAAAAACAAAGCAATTCCTTTCTTTATCAGCTTCTTCATACTTTAATTTGAGAAGAACATTTAACCATATAACAATTAGTCTCAAATTCACATCCAGTTTCCTAAAAACAAAGCAATTCCTTTCTTTATCAGCTTCTTCTTACTTTAATTTGAGAAAAACATTTAACCATATAACAATTAGTTTCAAATTCACATCCAGTTTCCTAAAAACAAAGCAATTCCTTTCTTTATCAGCTTCTTCTTACTTTAATTTGAGCAGAACATTTAACCATTTAACAATTAGTCTCAAATTCACATCCAGTTTCCTAAAAACAAAGCAATTCCTTTCTTTATCAGCTTCTTCTTACTTTAATTTGAGAAAAACATTTAACCATATAACAATTAGTTTCAAATTCACATCCAGTTTCCTAAAAATAAAGCAATTCCTTTCTTTATCAGCTTCTTCTTACTTCAATTTGAGCAGAACATTTAACCATTTAACAATTAGTCTCAAATTCACATAGAGTTTCCTAAAACAAAGTAATTCCTTTCTTTATCAGCTTCTTCTTACTTTAATTTGAGAAGAACATTTAACCATATAACAATTAGTCTCAAATTCACATCCAGTTTCCTAAAAGCAAAGCAATTCCTTTCTTTATCAACTTCTTCTTACTTTAATTTGAGAAGAACATTTAACCATATAACAATTAGTCTCAAATTCACATCCAGTTTCCTTAAAACAAAGCAATTCCTTTCTTTATCAACTTCTTCTTATTTTAATTTGAGAAAAACATTTAACCATATAACAATTAGTCTCAAATTCACATCCAGTTTCCTAAAAGCAAAGCAATTCCTTTCTTTATCAACTTCTTCTTACTTTAATTTGAGAAGAACATTTAACCATATAACAATTAGTCTCAAATTCACATCCAGTTTCCTAAAAGCAAAGCAATTCCTTTCTTTATCAGCTTTTTCATACTTTAATTTGAGAAGAACATTTAACCATATAACAATTAGTCTCAAATTCACATCCAGTTTCCTAAAAACAAAGCAATTCCTTTCTTTATCAGCTTCTTCTTACTTTAATTTGAGAAGAACATTTAACCATTTAACAATTAGTCTCAAATTCACATCCAGTTTCCTAAAAACAAAGCAATTCCTTTCTTTATCAGCTTCTTCTTACTTTAATTTGAGAAGAACATTTAACCATTTAACAATTAGTCTCAAATTCACATCCAGTTTCCTAAAAACAAAGCAATTCCTTTCTTTATCAGCTTCTTCTTACTTTAATTTGAGAAAAACATTTAACCATATAACAATTAGTTTCAAATTCACATCCAGTTTCCTAAAAATAAAGCAATTCCTTTCTTTATCAGCTTCTTCTTACTTCAATTTGAGCAGAACATTTAACCATTTAACAATTAGTCTCAAATTCACATAGAGTTTCCTAAAACAAAGTAATTCCTTTCTTTATCAGCTTCTTCTTACTTTAATTTGAGAAGAACATTTAACCATATAACAATTAGTCTCAAATTCACATCCAGTTTCCTAAAAGCAAAGCAATTCCTTTCTTTATCAACTTCTTCTTACTTTAATTTGAGAAGAACATTTAACCATATAACAATTAGTCTCAAATTCACATCCAGTTTCCTTAAAACAAAGCAATTCCTTTCTTTATCAACTTCTTCTTATTTTAATTTGAGAAAAACATTTAACCATATAACAATTAGTCTCAAATTCACATCCAGTTTCCTAAAAGCAAAGCAATTCCTTTCTTTATCAACTTCTTCTTACTTTAATTTGAGAAGAACATTTAACCATATAACAATTAGTCTCAAATTCACATCCAGTTTCCTAAAAGCAAAGCAATTCCTTTCTTTATCAGCTTTTTCATACTTTAATTTGAGAAGAACATTTAACCATATAACAATTAGTCTCAAATTCACATCCAGTTTCCTAAAAACAAAGCAATTCCTTTCTTTATCAGCTTCTTCTTACTTTAATTTGAGAAGAACATTTAACCATTTAACAATTAGTCTCAAATTCACATCCAGTTTCCTAAAAACAAAGCAATTCCTTTCTTTATCAGCTTCTTCTTACTTTAATTTGAGAAGAACATTTAACCATTTAACAATTAGTCTCAAATTCACATCCAGTTTCCTAAAAACAAAGCAATTCCTTTCTTTATCAGCTTCTTCTTACTTTAATTTGAGAAGAACATTTAACCATTTAACAATTAGTCTCAAATTCACATAGAGTTTCTTAAAAACAAAGCAATTCCTTTCTTTATCAGCTTCTTCTTACTTTAATTTGAGAAGAACATTTAACCATTTAACAATTAGTCTCAAATTCACATCCAGTTTCCTAAAAACAAAGCAATTCCTTTCTTTATCAGCTTCTTCTTACTTTAATTTGAGAAAAACATTTAACCATATAACAATTAGTCTCAAATTCACATACAGTTTCCTAAAAACAAAGCAATTCCTTTCTTTATCAGCTTCATCTTACTTTAATTTGAGAAGAGCATTTAACCATATAACAATTAGTCTCAAATTCACATACAGTTTCCTAAAAACAAAGCAATTCCTTTCTTTATCAGCTTCTTCTTACTTTAATTTGAGCAGAACATTTAACCATTTAACAATTAGTCTCAAATTCACATCCAGTTTCCTAAAAACAAAGCAATTCCTTTCTTTATCAGTTTCATCTTTAATTTGAGAAGAGCATTTAACCATATAACAATTAGTCTCAAATTCACATCCAGTTTCCTAAAAACAAAGCAATTCCTTTCATTATCAGCTTCTTCTTACTTTAATTTGAGAAAAACATTTAACCATATAACAATTAGTCTCAAATTCACATACAGTTTCCTAAAGACAAAGCAATTTCTTTCTTTATCAGCTTCTTCATACATTAATTTGAGAAGAACATTTAACCATTAGTCTCAAATTCACATACAGTTTCCTAAAAACAAAGCAATTCCTTTCTTTATCAGCTTCTTCTTACTTTAATTTGAGCAGAACATTTAACCATTTAACAATTAGTCTCAAATTCACATCCAGTTTCCTAAAAACAAAGCAATTCCTTTCTTTATCAGTTTCATCTTTAATTTGAGAAGAGCATTTAACCATATAACAATTAGTCTCAAATTCACATCCAGTTTCCTAAAAACAAAGCAATTCCTTTCTTTATCAGCTTCTTCTTACTTTAATTTGAGAAAAACATTTAACCATATAACAATTAGTCTCAAATTCACATACAGTTTCCTAAAAACAAAGCAATTCCTTTCTTTATCAGTTTCATCTTTAATTTGAGAAGAGCATTTAACCATATAACAATTAGTCTCAAATTCACATCCAGTTTCCTAAAAACAAAGCAATTCCTTTCATTATCAGCTTCTTCTTACTTTAATTTGAGAAAAACATTTAACCATATAACAATTAGTCTCAAATTCACATACAGTTTCCTAAAAACAAAGCAATTCCTTTCTTTATCAGTTTCATCTTTAATTTGAGAAGAGCATTTAACCATATAACAATTAGTCTCAAATTCACATCCAGTTTCCTAAAAACAAAGCAATTCCTTTCTTTATCAGCTTCTTCTTACTTTAATTTGAGAAAAACATTTAACCATATAACAATTAGTCTCAAATTCACATACAGTTTCCTAAAAACAAAGCAATTCCTTTCTTTATCAGTTTCATCTTTAATTTGAGAAGAGCATTTAACCATATAACAATTAGTCTCAAATTCACATCCAGTTTCCTAAAAACAAAGCAATTCCTTTCATTATCAGCTTCTTCTTACTTTAATTTGAGAAAAACATTTAACCATATAACAATTAGTCTCAAATTCACATACAGTTTCCTAAAAACAAAGCAATTCCTTTCTTTATCAGTTTCATCTTTAATTTGAGAAGAGCATTTAACCATATAACAATTAGTCTCAAATTCACATCCAGTTTCCTAAAAACAAAGCAATTCCTTTCTTTATCAGCTTCTTCTTACTTTAATTTGAGAAAAACATTTAACCATATAACAATTAGTCTCAAATTCACATACAGTTTCCTAAAAACAAAGCAATTCCTTTCTTTATCAGTTTCATCTTTAATTTGAGAAGAGCATTTAACCATATAACAATTAGTCTCAAATTCACATCCAGTTTCCTAAAAACAAAGCAATTCCTTTCTTTATCAGCTTCTTCTTACTTTAATTTGAGAAAAACATTTAACCATATAACAATTAGTCTCAAATTCACATACAGTTTCCTAAAAACAAAGCAATTCCTTTCTTTATCAGTTTCATCTTTAATTTGAGAAGAGCATTTAACCATATAACAATTAGTCTCAAATTCACATCCAGTTTCCTAAAAACAAAGCAATTCCTTTCATTATCAGCTTCTTCTTACTTTAATTTGAGAAAAACATTTAACCATATAACAATTAGTCTCAAATTCACATACAGTTTCCTAAAAACAAAGCAATTCCTTTCTTTATCAGTTTCATCTTTAATTTGAGAAGAGCATTTAACCATATAACAATTAGTCTCAAATTCACATCCAGTTTCCTAAAAACAAAGCAATTCCTTTCTTTATCAGCTTCTTCTTACTTTAATTTGAGAAAAACATTTAACCATATAACAATTAGTCTCAAATTCACATCCAGTTTCCTAAAAACAAAGCAATTCCTTTCTTTATCAGCTTCATTTTACTTTAATTTGAGCAGAACATTTAACCATATAACAATTAGTCTCAAATTCACATCCAGTTTCCTAAAAACAAAGCAATTCCTTTCTTTATCAGTTTCATCTTTAATTTGAGAAGAGCATTTAACCATATAACAATTAGTCTCAAATTCACATCCAGTTTCCTAAAAACAAAGCAATTCCTTTCATTATCAGCTTCTTCTTACTTTAATTTGAGAAAAACATTTAACCATATAACAATTAGTCTCAAATTCACATACAGTTTCCTAAAGACAAAGCAATTTCTTTCTTTATCAGCTTCTTCATACATTAATTTGAGAAGAACATTTAACCATTAGTCTCAAATTCACATACAGTTTCCTAAAAACAAAGCAATTCCTTTCTTTATCAGCTTCTTCTTACTTTAATTTGAGCAGAACATTTAACCATTTAACAATTAGTCTCAAATTCACATCCAGTTTCCTAAAAACAAAGCAATTCCTTTCTTTATCAGCTTCTTCTTACTTTAATTTGAGAAAAACATTTAACCATATAACAATTAGTTTCAAATTCACATCCAGTTTCCTAAAAATAAAGCAATTCCTTTCTTTATCAGCTTCTTCTTACTTTAATTTGAGCAGAACATTTAACCATTTAACAATTAGTCTCAAATTCACATAGAGTTTCCTAAAACAAAGCAATTCCTTTCTTTATCAGCTTCTTCTTACTTTAATTTGAGAAGAACATTTAACCATATAACAATTAGTCTCAAATTCACATCCAGTTTCCTAAAAGCAAAGCAATTCCTTTCTTTATCAACTTCTTCTTACTTTAATTTGAGAAGAACATTTAACCATATAACAATTAGTCTCAAATTCACATCCAGTTTCCTAAAAACAAAGCAATTCCTTTCTTTATCAACTTCTTCTTATTTTAATTTGAGAAAAACATTTAACCATATAACAATTAGTCTCAAATTCACATCCAGTTTCCTAAAAGCAAAGCAATTCCTTTCTTTATCAACTTCTTCTTACTTTAATTTGAGAAGAACATTTAACCATATAACAATTAGTCTCAAATTCACATCCAGTTTCCTAAAAACAAAGCAATTCCTTTCTTTATCAGCTTCTTCATACTTTAATTTGAGAAGAACATTTAACCATATAACAATTAGTCTCAAATTCACATCCAGTTTCCTAAAAACAAAGCAATTCCTTTCTTTATCAGCTTCTTCTTACTTTAATTTGAGAAGAACATTTAACCATTTAACAATTAGTCTCAAATTCACATCCAGTTTCCTAAAAACAAAGCAATTCCTTTCTTTATCAGCTTCTTCTTATTTTAATTTGAGAGGAACATTTAACCATTTAACAATTAGTCTCAAATTCACATCCAGTTTCCTAAAAACAAAGCAATTCCTTTCTTTATCAGCTTCTTCTTACTTTAATTTGAGAAGAACATTTAACCATTTAACAATTAGTCTCAAATTCACATAGAGTTTCTTAAAAACAAAGCAATTCCTTTCTTTATCAGCTTCTTCTTACTTTAATTTGAGCAGAACATTTAACCATTTAACAATTAGTCTCAAATTCACATCCAGTTTCCTAAAAACAAAGCAATTCCTTTCTTTATCAGCTTCATCTTACTTTAATTTGAGAAGAGCATTTAACCATATAACAATTAGTCTCAAATTCACATACAGTTTCCTAAAAACAAAGCAATTCCTTTCTTTATCAGCTTCTTTTTACTTTAATTTGAGCAGAACATTTAACCATATAACAATTAGTCTCAAATTCACATCCAGTTTCCTAAAAACAAAGCAATTCCTTTCTTTATCAGTTTCATCTTTAATTTGAGAAGAGCATTTAACCATATAACAATTAGTCTCAAATTCACGTCCAGTTTCCTAAAAACAAAGCAATTCCTTTCTTTATCAGCTTCTTCTTACTTTAATTTGAGAAGAACATTTAACCATATAACAATTAGTCTCAAATTCACATCCAGTTTCCTAAAAACAAAGCAATTCCTTTCTTTATCAACTTCTTCTTACTTTAATTTGAGAAGAACATTTAACCAAATAACAATTAGTCTCAAATTCACATCCAGTTTCCTAAAAACAAAGCAATTCCTTTCTTTATCAGCTTCTTCATACTTCAATTTGAGAAGAACATTTAACCATATAACAATTAGTCTCAAATTCACATCCAGTTTCCTAAAAACAAAGCAATTCCTTTCTTTATCAGCTTCTTCTTACTTTAATTTGAGAAGAACATTTAACCATTTAACAATTAGTCTCAAATTCACATCCAGTTTCCTAAAAACAAAGCAATTCCTTTCTTTATCAGCTTCTTCTTACTTTAATTTGAGCAGAACATTTAACCATTTAACAATTAGTCTCAAATTCACATAGAGTTTCTTAAAAACAAAGCAATTCCTTTCTTTATCAGCTTCTTCTTACTTTAATTTGAGAAGAACATTTAACCATTTAACAATTAGTCTCAAATTCACATCCAGTTTCCTAAAAACAAAGCAATTCCTTTCTTTATCAACTTCTTCTTACTTTAATTTGAGAAGAACATTTACCCATATAACAATTAGTCTCACATTCACATCCAGTTTCCTAAAAACAAAGCAATTCCTTTCTTTATCAACTTCTTATTTTAATTTGAGAAAAACATTTAACCATATAACAATTAGTCTCAAATTCACATCCAGTTTCCTAAAAGCAAAGCAATTCCTTTCTTTATCAACTTCTTCTTACTTTAATTTGAGAAGAGCATTTAACCATATAACAATTAGTCTCAAATTCACATCCAGTTTCCTAAAAACAAAGCAATTCCTTTCTTTATCAACTTCTTCGTATTTTAATTTGAGAAAAACATTTAACCATATAACAATTAGTCTCAAATTCACATCCAGTTTCCTAAAAGCAAAGCAATTCCTTTCTTTATCAACTTCTTCTTACTTTAATTTGAGAAGAACATTTAACCATATAACAATTAGTCTGAAATTCACATCCAGTTTCCTAAAAACAAAGCAATTCCTTTCTTTATCAGCTTCTTCTTACTTTAATTTGAGAAGAACATTTAACCATTTAACAATTAGTCTCAAATTCACATCCAGTTTCCTAAAAACAAAGCAATTCCTTTCTTTATCAGCTTCTTCTTACTTTAATTTGAGAAGAACATTTAACCATTTAACAATTAGTCTCAAATTCACATAGAGTTTCTTAAAAACAAAGCAATTCCTTTCTTTATCAGCTTCTTCTTACTTTAATTTGAGAAGAACATTTAACCATTTAACAATTAGTCTCAAATTCACATCCAGTTTCCTAAAAACAAAGCAATTCCTTTCTTTATCAGCTTCTTCTTACTTTAATTTGAGAAAAACATTTAACCATATAACAATTAGTCTCAAATTCACATACAGTTTCCTAAAAACAAAGCAATTCCTTTCTTTATCAACTTCTTCTTATTTTAATTTGAGAAGAACATTTAACCATTTAACAATTAGTCTCAAATTCACATACAGTTTCCTAAAAACAAAGCAATTCCTTTCTTTATCAGCTTCATTTTACTTTAATTTGAGCAGAACATTTAACCATTTAACAATTAGTCTCAAATTCACATCCAGTTTCCTAAAAACAAAGCAATTCCTTTCTTTATCAGTTTCATCTTTAATTTGAGAAGAGCATTTAACCATATAACAATTAGTCTCAAATTCACAAAGAGTTTCCTAAAAACAAAGCAGTTCCTTTCTTTATCAACTTCTTCTTATTTTAATTTGAGAAAAACATTTAACCATATAACAATTAGTCTCAAATTCACATACAGTTTCCTAAAAACAAAGCAATTCCTTTCTTTATCAGCTTCATTTTACTTTAATTTGAGCAGAACATTTAACCATTTAACAATTAGTCTCAAATTCACATCCAGTTTACTAAAAACAAAGCAATTCCTTTCTTTATCAGCTTCTTCTTACTTTAATTTGAGAAAAACATTTAACCATATAACAATTAGTCTCAAATTCACATACAGTTTCCTAAAAACAAAGCAATTCCTTTCTTTATCAGCTTCTTCTTACTTTAATTTGAGAAAAACATTTAACCATATAACAATTAGTCTCAAATTCACATACAGTTTCCTAAAAACAAAGCAATTCCTTTCTTTATCAGCTTCATTTTACTTTAATTTGAGCAGAACATTTAACCATTTAACAATTAGTCTCAAATTCACATCCAGTTTCCTAAAAACAAAGCAATTCCTTTCTTTATCGACTTCTTCTTACTTTAATTTGAACAGAACATTTAACCATTTAACAATTAGTCTCAAATTCACATCCAGTTTCCTAAAAACAAAGCAATTCCTTTCTTTATCAACTTCTTCTTACTTTAATTTGAGAAGAACATTTAACCAAATAACAATTAGTCTCAAATTCACATCCAGTTTCCTAAAAACAAAGCAATTCCTTTCTTTATCAGTTTCATCTTTAATTTGAGAAGAGCATTTAACCATATAACAATTAGTCTCAAATTCACATCCAGTTTCCTAAAAACAAAGCAATTCCTTTCTTTATCAACTTCTTCTTACTTTAATTTGAGAAGAACATTTAACCAAATAACAATTAGTCTCAAATTCACATCCAGTTTCCTAAAAACAAAGCAATTCCTTTCTTTATCAGCTTCTTCATACTTCAATTTGAGAAGAACATTTAACCATATAACAATTAGTCTCAAATTCACATCCAGTTTCCTAAAAACAAAGCAATTCCTTTCTTTATCAGCTTCTTCTTACTTTAATTTGAGAAGAACATTTAACCATTTAACAATTAGTCTCAAATTCACATCCAGTTTCCTAAAAACAAAGCAATTCCTTTCTTTATCAGCTTCTTCTTACTTTAATTTGAGCAGAACATTTAACCATTTAACAATTAGTCTCAAATTCACATAGAGTTTCTTAAAAACAAAGCAATTCCTTTCTTTATCAGCTTCTTCTTACTTTAATTTGAGAAGAACATTTAACCATTTAACAATTAGTCTCAAATTCACATCCAGTTTCCTAAAAACAAAGCAATTCCTTTCTTTATCAACTTCTTCTTACTTTAATTTGAGAAGAACATTTACCCATATAACAATTAGTCTCACATTCACATCCAGTTTCCTAAAAACAAAGCAATTCCTTTCTTTATCAACTTCTTATTTTAATTTGAGAAAAACATTTAACCATATAACGATTAGTCTCAAATTCACATCCAGTTTCCTAAAAGCAAAGCAATTCCTTTCTTTATCAACTTCTTCTTACTTTAATTTGAGAAGAACATTTAACCATATAACAATTAGTCTGAAATTCACATCCAGTTTCCTAAAAACAAAGCAATTCCTTTCTTTATCAGCTTCTTCTTACTTTAATTTGAGAAGAACATTTAACCATTTAACAATTAGTCTCAAATTCACATCCAGTTTCCTAAAAACAAAGCAATTCCTTTCTTTATCAGTTTCATCTTTAATTTGAGAAGAGCATTTAACCATATAACAATTAGTCTCAAATTCACGTCCAGTTTCCTAAAAACAAAGCAATTCCTTTCTTTATCAGCTTCTTCTTACTTTAATTTGAGAAGAACATTTAACCATATAACAATTAGTCTCAAATTCACATCCAGTTTCCTAAAAACAAAGCAATTCCTTTCTTTATCAACTTCTTCTTACTTTAATTTGAGAAGAACATTTAACCAAATAACAATTAGTCTCAAATTCACATCCAGTTTCCTAAAAACAAAGCAATTCCTTTCTTTATCAGCTTCTTCATACTTCAATTTGAGAAGAACATTTAACCATATAACAATTAGTCTCAAATTCACATCCAGTTTCCTAAAAACAAAGCAATTCCTTTCTTTATCAGCTTCTTCTTACTTTAATTTGAGAAGAACATTTAACCATTTAACAATTAGTCTCAAATTCACATCCAGTTTCCTAAAAACAAAGCAATTCCTTTCTTTATCAGCTTCTTCTTACTTTAATTTGAGCAGAACATTTAACCATTTAACAATTAGTCTCAAATTCACATAGAGTTTCTTAAAAACAAAGCAATTCCTTTCTTTATCAGCTTCTTCTTACTTTAATTTGAGAAGAACATTTAACCATTTAACAATTAGTCTCAAATTCACATCCAGTTTCCTAAAAACAAAGCAATTCCTTTCTTTATCAACTTCTTCTTACTTTAATTTGAGAAGAACATTTACCCATATAACAATTAGTCTCACATTCACATCCAGTTTCCTAAAAACAAAGCAATTCCTTTCTTTATCAACTTCTTATTTTAATTTGAGAAAAACATTTAACCATATAACAATTAGTCTCAAATTCACATCCAGTTTCCTAAAAGCAAAGCAATTCCTTTCTTTATCAACTTCTTCTTACTTTAATTTGAGAAGAGCATTTAACCATATAACAATTAGTCTCAAATTCACATCCAGTTTCCTAAAAACAAAGCAATTCCTTTCTTTATCAACTTCTTCTTATTTTAATTTGAGAAAAACATTTAACCATATAACAATTAGTCTCAAATTCACATCCAGTTTCCTAAAAGCAAAGCAATTCCTTTCTTTATCAACTTCTTCTTACTTTAATTTGAGAAGAACATTTAACCATATAACAATTAGTCTGAAATTCACATCCAGTTTCCTAAAAACAAAGCAATTCCTTTCTTTATCAGCTTCTTCTTACTTTAATTTGAGAAGAACATTTAACCATTTAACAATTAGTCTCAAATTCACATCCAGTTTCCTAAAAACAAAGCAATTCCTTTCTTTATCAGCTTCTTCTTACTTTAATTTGAGAAGAACATTTAACCATTTAACAATTAGTCTCAAATTCACATAGAGTTTCTTAAAAACAAAGCAATTCCTTTCTTTATCAGCTTCTTCTTACTTTAATTTGAGAAGAACATTTAACCATTTAACAATTAGTCTCAAATTCACATCCAGTTTCCTAAAAACAAAGCAATTCCTTTCTTTATCAGCTTCTTCTTACTTTAATTTGAGAAAAACATTTAACCATATAACAATTAGTCTCAAATTCACATACAGTTTCCTAAAAACAAAGCAATTCCTTTCTTTATCAACTTCTTCTTATTTTAATTTGAGAAGAACATTTAACCATTTAACAATTAGTCTCAAATTCACATACAGTTTCCTAAAAACAAAGCAATTCCTTTCTTTATCAGCTTCATTTTACTTTAATTTGAGCAGAACATTTAACCATTTAACAATTAGTCTCAAATTCACATCCAGTTTCCTAAAAACAAAGCAATTCCTTTCTTTATCAGTTTCATCTTTAATTTGAGAAGAGCATTTAACCATATAACAATTAGTCTCAAATTCACAAAGAGTTTCCTAAAAACAAAGCAGTTCCTTTCTTTATCAACTTCTTCTTATTTTAATTTGAGAAAAACATTTAACCATATAACAATTAGTCTCAAATTCACATACAGTTTCCTAAAAACAAAGCAATTCCTTTCTTTATCAGCTTCATTTTACTTTAATTTGAGCAGAACATTTAACCATTTAACAATTAGTCTCAAATTCACATCCAGTTTACTAAAAACAAAGCAATTCCTTTCTTTATCAGCTTCTTCTTACTTTAATTTGAGAAAAACATTTAACCATATAACAATTAGTCTCAAATTCACATACAGTTTCCTAAAAACAAAGCAATTCCTTTCTTTATCAGCTTCTTCTTACTTTAATTTGAGAAAAACATTTAACCATATAACAATTAGTCTCAAATTCACATACAGTTTCCTAAAAACAAAGCAATTCCTTTCTTTATCAGCTTCATTTTACTTTAATTTGAGCAGAACATTTAACCATTTAACAATTAGTCTCAAATTCACATCCAGTTTCCTAAAAACAAAGCAATTCCTTTCTTTATCGACTTCTTCTTACTTTAATTTGAACAGAACATTTAACCATTTAACAATTAGTCTCAAATTCACATCCAGTTTCCTAAAAACAAAGCAATTCCTTTCTTTATCAACTTCTTCTTACTTTAATTTGAGAAGAACATTTAACCAAATAACAATTAGTCTCAAATTCACATCCAGTTTCCTAAAAACAAAGCAATTCCTTTCTTTATCAGTTTCATCTTTAATTTGAGAAGAGCATTTAACCATATAACAATTAGTCTCAAATTCACATCCAGTTTCCTAAAAACAAAGCAATTCCTTTCTTTATCAACTTCTTCTTACTTTAATTTGAGAAGAACATTTAACCAAATAACAATTAGTCTCAAATTCACATCCAGTTTCCTAAAAACAAAGCAATTCCTTTCTTTATCAGCTTCTTCATACTTCAATTTGAGAAGAACATTTAACCATATAACAATTAGTCTCAAATTCACATCCAGTTTCCTAAAAACAAAGCAATTCCTTTCTTTATCAGCTTCTTCTTACTTTAATTTGAGAAGAACATTTAACCATTTAACAATTAGTCTCAAATTCACATCCAGTTTCCTAAAAACAAAGCAATTCCTTTCTTTATCAGCTTCTTCTTACTTTAATTTGAGCAGAACATTTAACCATTTAACAATTAGTCTCAAATTCACATAGAGTTTCTTAAAAACAAAGCAATTCCTTTCTTTATCAGCTTCTTCTTACTTTAATTTGAGAAGAACATTTAACCATTTAACAATTAGTCTCAAATTCACATCCAGTTTCCTAAAAACAAAGCAATTCCTTTCTTTATCAACTTCTTCTTACTTTAATTTGAGAAGAACATTTACCCATATAACAATTAGTCTCACATTCACATCCAGTTTCCTAAAAACAAAGCAATTCCTTTCTTTATCAACTTCTTATTTTAATTTGAGAAAAACATTTAACCATATAACGATTAGTCTCAAATTAACATCCAGTTTCCTAAAAGCAAAGCAATTCCTTTCTTTATCAACTTCTTCTTACTTTAATTTGAGAAGAGCATTTAACCATATAACAATTAGTCTCAAATTCACATCCAGTTTCCTAAAAACAAAGCAATTCCTTTCTTTATCAACTTCTTCTTATTTTAATTTGAGAAAAACATTTAACCATATAACAATTAGTCTCAAATTCACATCCAGTTTCCTAAAAGCAAAGCAATTCCTTTCTTTATCAACTTCTTCTTACTTTAATTTGAGAAGAACATTTAACCATATAACAATTAGTCTGAAATTCACATCCAGTTTCCTAAAAACAAAGCAATTCCTTTCTTTATCAGCTTCTTCTTACTTTAATTTGAGAAGAACATTTAACCATTTAACAATTAGTCTCAAATTCACATCCAGTTTCCTAAAAACAAAGCAATTCCTTTCTTTATCAGCTTCTTCTTACTTTAATTTGAGAAGAACATTTAACCATTTAACAATTAGTCTCAAATTCACATAGAGTTTCTTAAAAACAAAGCAATTCCTTTCTTTATCAGCTTCTTCTTACTTTAATTTGAGAAGAACATTTAACCATTTAACAATTAGTCTCAAATTCACATCCAGTTTCCTAAAAACAAAGCAATTCCTTTCTTTATCAGCTTCTTCTTACTTTAATTTGAGAAAAACATTTAACCATATAACAATTAGTCTCAAATTCACATACAGTTTCCTAAAAACAAAGCAATTCCTTTCTTTATCAACTTCTTCTTATTTTAATTTGAGAAGAACATTTAACCATTTAACAATTAGTCTCAAATTCACATACAGTTTCCTAAAAACAAAGCAATTCCTTTCTTTATCAGCTTCATTTTACTTTAATTTGAGCAGAACATTTAACCATTTAACAATTAGTCTCAAATTCACATCCAGTTTCCTAAAAACAAAGCAATTCCTTTCTTTATCAGTTTCATCTTTAATTTGAGAAGAGCATTTAACCATATAACAATTAGTCTCAAATTCACAAAGAGTTTCCTAAAAACAAAGCAGTTCCTTTCTTTATCAACTTCTTCTTATTTTAATTTGAGAAAAACATTTAACCATATAACAATTAGTCTCAAATTCACATACAGTTTCCTAAAAACAAAGCAATTCCTTTCTTTATCAGCTTCATTTTACTTTAATTTGAGCAGAACATTTAACCATTTAACAATTAGTCTCAAATTCACATCCAGTTTACTAAAAACAAAGCAATTCCTTTCTTTATCAGCTTCTTCTTACTTTAATTTGAGAAAAACATTTAACCATATAACAATTAGTCTCAAATTCACATACAGTTTCCTAAAAACAAAGCAATTCCTTTCTTTATCAGCTTCTTCTTACTTTAATTTGAGAAAAACATTTAACCATATAACAATTAGTCTCAAATTCACATACAGTTTCCTAAAAACAAAGCAATTCCTTTCTTTATCAGCTTCATTTTACTTTAATTTGAGCAGAACATTTAACCATTTAACAATTAGTCTCAAATTCACATCCAGTTTCCTAAAAACAAAGCAATTCCTTTCTTTATCAGTTTCATCTTTAATTTGAGAAGAGCATTTAACCATATAACAATTAGTCTCAAATTCACAAAGAGTTTCCTAAAAACAAAGCAGTTCCTTTCTTTATCAACTTCTTCTTATTTTAATTTGAGAAAAACATTTAACCATATAACAATTAGTCTCAAATTCACATCCAGTTTCCTAAAAGCAAAGGAATTCCTTTCTTTATCAACTTCTTCTTACTTTAATTTGAGAAGAACATTTACCCATATAACAATTA
Organism: Hololepta plana; assembly: GCA_963695495.1. Classification (NCBI taxonomy): domain Eukaryota; kingdom Metazoa; phylum Arthropoda; class Insecta; order Coleoptera; family Histeridae; genus Hololepta; species Hololepta plana. The sequence goes on along the minus strand of OY968832.1, from coordinate 5,872,059 downwards.
GTCTCACATTCACATCCAGTTTCCTAAAAACAAAGCAATTCCTTTCTTTATCAACTTCTTCTTATTTTAATTTGAGAAAAACATTTAACCATATAACAATTAGTCTCAAATTCACATCCAGTTTCCTAAAAGCAAAGCAATTCCTTTCTTTATCAACTTCTTCTTACTTTAATTTGAGAAGAACATTTAACCATATAACAATTAGTCTCAAATTCACATCCAGTTTCCTAAAAACAAAGCAATTCCTTTCTTTATCAGCTTCTTCTTACTTTAATTTGAGAAAAACATTTAACCATATAACAATTAGTCTCAAATTCACATCCAGTTTCCTAAAAGCAAAGCAATTCCTTTCTTTATCAACTTCTTCTTACTTTAATTTGAGAAGAACATTTAACCATATAACAATTAGTCTCAAATTCACATCCAGTTTCCTAAAAACAAAGCAATTCCTTTCTTTATCAGCTTCTTCTTACTTTAATTTGAGAAAAACATTTAACCATATAACAATTAGTCTCAAATTCACATCCAGTTTCCTAAAAGCAAAGCAATTCCTTTCTTTATCAACTTCTTCTTACTTTAATTTGAGAAGAACATTTAACCATATAACAATTAGTCTCAAATTCACATCCAGTTTCCTAAAAACAAAGCAATTCCTTTCTTTATCAGCTTCTTCTTACTTTAATTTGAGAAAAACATTTAACCATATAACAATTAGTCTCAAATTCACATCCAGTTTCCTAAAAACAAAGCAATTCCTTTCTTTATCAGCTTCTTCTTACTTTAATTTGAGAAAAACATTTAACCATATAACAATTAGTCTCAAATTCACATACAGTTTCCTAAAGACAAAGCAATTTCTTTCTTTATCAGCTTCTTCATACATTAATTTGAGAAGAACATTTAACCATTTAACAATTAGTCTCAAATTCACATACAGTTTCCTAAAAACAAAGCAATTCCTTTCTTTATCAGCTTCTTCTTACTTTAATTTGAGAAAAACATTTAACCCTATAACAATTAGTCTCAAATTCACATACAGTTTCCTAAAAACAAAGCAATTCCTTTCTTTATCAGCTTCATCTTACTTTAATTTGAGAAGAGCATTTAACCATATAACAATTAGTCTCAAATTCACAAAGAGTTTCCTAAAAACAAAGCAATTCCTTTGTTTGGGATTGTTTTACGATGGTAACAAAAATGCCCAATTTACATAAATATTAAAATAAGAAAACTTTATTAATTCATCTTTCGCGAATTTATCTAATAAAACCGCGGGTATGCTGCTTCTTCGTCGACAACTAATTGTGAACTGATGCAAAATCTAGATGGATAACCATTCACACAAAATCCGTCATCAATGAATACACTTATGCAGCCTCTCCGATAACATTAAACAAAATACAAATTTAGCACTAAACAAAGACAACACTTCAAATGCATAAATATAAAGTTAACCAGTATTAAAGAACATTTTGATTGCATTAATGAATGATAACAATATTAACAAAGACAGCACTTAGTAAAAGAAACAGTAATTTACCGTCTACGAACAAATACATTTTTGTGGCCGAAATTTAGTGGGCCCTATTCATCGTGAACATACCGCCGCCCATGAAGCGACCGGCTTCATCATGGCTAATAAAAGAACGAATAATAAAATTCCTAAGCTAAACACTTATCCTAGTACAGATACTTAGTTGCTAATCGTCAAATGGCATAATGCATAAACGCACTACAGGCCGTTTCACCACACTGTTCTTCAGTTTTATTAACGCGACACGAACTACACCATCTCTTCCCGGATACAATTCTAACACTCGGCCCAAAGGCCACTGAGTCGGCGGCACATTGTCTTCCTTCACTATTACTAGTTGTCCGCCCTTTAAAGACGTGCCTGGTGACGTGGTCCATTTGTTGCGCTGCTGCAGCTGATGCAAGTATTCTTTGGACCATCTCGTCCAAAAACCTTGTCTTAGTCTTTCTATGTATTGCCACCGCGATAGATTGTTCAGTCGAATCGTCGTTAGTGATGGTTCGTTTATGGTGCTGAAACGTTTTCCAATTAAAAAATGGAACGGTGTCAGTGGTTCTAAATCGTTGATGTCTTCCGACAACGGCGTCAGTGGGCGCGAGTTCAATACTGCTTCTATTTGAGCGACAAGCGTCATGAATTCATCGTACCGTAATAGCGCGTTGGCGATTGTTTTCTTCATATGTGTTTTTAGTGACTTGACAGCCGCTTCCCAGAGTCCGCCAAAGTGAGGCGCGCGAGGAGGACTAAAATGCCATTTGACTCCTTGATCGTTAGAATAATTTGCTAAAACCGCGTCCTGCTGCCTAAATTGCTCTTGCCAAATCCTTAGCTCCTTGTTTGCCGCCACAAAATTCGTGCCGTTGTCTGAAAAGATATCCGATGGCTTTCCACGTCTTGCAACGAATCTTTTGAATGACGCCAAAAACGCCTCCATTGTTAAATCTTCCACTATTTCAAGATGAATTGCCTTGACCGCTAAGCATATATAAATCGCTATGTAAACCTTCATTACCGGAGAATTGCGTCGCTTGCTTAATTTTATTTTGAATGGTCCGCAAAAGTCAATTCCGCATTTCGAAAATGGACGCGTTATTGTCACTCGATTAGCGGGAAGATCACCCATTACATAGGTCATTGAACTTGGTCGAAATTTGAAGCACCTTATGCATTTTCTAATTAGCCTTTTGCACTCTGATTGTATGTTTAGTGGCCAAAATTCTTCTCTTATTAAACTTATCGTTCCTTTCACACCAATATGAAGGTTGTCTTCATGACATTGCCTGACTAACAGCGTTGTGAAATGATGGTCCTTGGGCAAGATTACTTGATGCTTAGCGTTGTAATCCAGATCGGAATTTTGTAATCTTCCACCAACGCGTAGAATCCCTTTGCTATCGATAAAGGGTTTGAGCGCAAGCAATTTGCTTTGTTTCGATAAATTGTTACCCTTTTCTAAAGCCTTTATTTCAGCACTGAATTCAATATTTTGCACATTTCTAATTAGACGCATTTTTACATCCGCTAACTCTTCAACAGTTAGATGGTTTTGGAACTTGTTTGCTTCCTTTTTTCTCTTATTCTTCAAGCTGGTAATATATCGTAGGCAGAGAGCCGTTACTCTTAATAATCGCCTATAACTGGAGAATCGCATTATGAAATCATTATCATTTGCTTGCAATATGTGCAAAGATGTTTCTACGGTTTCCTTGTCTATTTCTTGTTTGTCCATGTCACTAATCGACTCGTCTGTTTCGTTTTTATTATCGCTTTTCAGCCAATTAGGTCCTTCCCACCATATACTGCACTCGATTAAGTCTTTTATTTTGATTCCCCGCGATATAATGTCGGCAGGATTGTCTTTGCTTCTAACATGCTTCCATTGCGAAATATCGGACTTCGCTTGAATGTCGCCTATACGATTTGCGACGAACACTTTCCATCTTTTATCATGTGCTGCCAACCACGAAAGCACTACCTTCGAGTCTATGTAATAGAAAATGTGGCTGGGTTTATTCGTAAAAGATTTTAAACACTGTTGCACTAGATTCGCGAGCAATACCGCGCCGCATAGTTCGAGTCTTGGTATTGATACTGTTTTGACCGGTGCTACTCTAGATTTAGCACATAATAATCGCACGTTATAATTATTCTTAAAAGTTTTCTCGCGGAGATAGATACACGCACCGTAGGCAATGGATGACGCGTCACAAAAACCGATTAATTCCGCATGAGTATCGTTGTTAATTACTGTAGCTAGTCGTGGTATCCTAATCTTATTTAGATGTTTCATATCGTCTTGAAAGTCTTGCCACTTTTCTCTTACGGCAGATGGAACCTCATCGTCCCATTCTAAATTTAATTTCCATAGTTGTTGTAAAAGCACCTTGCCCTTTATTATAAAAGGTTCAATAAGACCAAGCGGATCGAATGTTCGGGACAATTCCGAGAGGATGCGTCGCTTGGTCAAGCTGCAATTGTCCTCTATAGTTGGCGTTGAATAGCACAATAAATCGCGCTTGAAGTTCCAGTTTAATCCGAGAGTCTTTAAATCGGAGCCCTTTTCAAATGCTATAACTGATAGTGAAGAATCTTGCGGAATGCCCCTTAAAAGAGCAGGTTCGTTTGAGCACCATTTACGCAATTCGAATTTTCCTTGCTTTAAGATGTTCGTGACTTCATCTATTATTTGTGTTGCTTCGTTTTCCGTAGACGCACCGCACAACAAATCATCCACGTAGAAACTCGATAATATTGTCTTTGCTCCTAATTCACTTGTACCTATGTTCTGCATTGCTAATTGCCGTAAGCAACGAATGGCCAAGTACGAGGCACTCGCTGTGCCGTAGGTCAGTGTTTTCAATTCGTATATGTCGATGTCCTTTGTTTTATCGTCGCGCCACAAGATGCGCTGCAGCTTTCTTTGTTCATTCTTAACTAGTACCTGACGGTACATTTTGGTGACGTCCGCTGTCAAAACATATCTTTTCGTTCGAAATCTTATAAGAATGGTAAAGAGGTCATCTTGGAGTACAGGACCAACTTCCAAATTATCGTTCAACGATCGGCCATTGCTACTTTTTGCCGAACCGTCAAAAACCACTCGCAACTTCGTTGTTAAACTATCTGCCTTGACTACTGCGTGATGCGGCAGGTAAAAGTGCGGTTTTTCATTGATGCGATTTGAGTCGACTACTTTCTCCATATGCCCGAGCGCCAAATATTCCTTCATGAACATCTTGTATTCTTTGTATAATTGCTGATCTTGCGATAGTTTCTTTTCTAAATTCATATATCTTCTGCCATTGTTTTCGATTCACCTAAGTTGATCTGTTCGCCTTTGATTGGAAGCTCAACAATGAATCTCCCTTCACCGTTTCTCTGCACTGTTTCCTCAAACTGTTTCTCAATTTTCCTTTCTTTGCTTGTTAAAGTGTGTTCTGTTGTGTTACATTCTTCTATTCGCCAAAACTTCGTTAGATCAAATTCCGCTCTTGAATAATTGCACATTACATGTTTGGGGACACTAGACATTTCTCCTGAGGCTATCCACCCAACTTCCGTCTCGGCAAATACAAAATTGCCTGTTTCTATTCTGCCCGTACGCAAGATCTTCCAGAATACATTTGACCCAAGTAGTACGTCGATTTCTTTGCTCTTACAAAAGTTAGGATCAGCTAAGTGGATTCCATTTGGTATATCTATAATTGCTTCGTTTATTGTTACTATGGGTATCCTTTCAGATATCTTGTTCACCACGAGACACCTGGTATTCATTGCAAATTGATTCATAATAGACTTTACTTCTACAGTGACGGATTCGTTTATATTTTCAATGTTGCCCGTGATTCCACGAAGGGAACAGGCGATCTTGTTTCTATGCAATTCGAATTTTCTGACAAATGACCTGGTTATTAATGATGATTGCGACCCTGAGTCTAAAAGTGCGGTACATTTGTGTGTGTTTCCATATTTATCCTGTACATGAATCTCGGCCGTTGCTAAAAGTACGTAGCTCGTATTTGTATTGATCGTACAGGAATTAGCAATTGTCACATTTTCGTTAGACGCTTCGATCGTTTCTGTTGGCTTTGTTTGCTCAATATGTAATAGAGTATGATGCTTTTTATGGCATGTGCGACATTTCCCTCCTCTACATTCTCCAATGCGATGTCCTGTTTTCAAGCAGTTGTAACACAAATTCTTTTCTTTGGCGATCATTCGACGCTCTTCAATATTGCCTTTTAAGAATTGTTTACATTGACTGATTATATGGTCTTTTGCGCATACAAAACATTTGTGCATATTTGCTGTGACAAAATGAGTTAATTTTCTATTCAATTTTGGCGATTTTGTAGTGGACGAAGGCTTGCACGTTATTTCTAGCCCGATACTTCTTCTCTGTATGAAATCCAGCAATTGTTTTAATGTAGGACGGTCTTTTGGTGAAAGCGATAATTCCCAGTCTAAAATTGTTTTATTGTCTAATTTTATAGATATTAGGTAAATTAGTAAACTGTCCCAGTAATCCACTGGCTCGCCTAACGATTTTAAAGCTCTCGTATGCTTTATTATGTGGTCATGTATTTCACGCAAGTTTGCGCCTATGTTTCTATCGCACGCGGGCATTTCTACCAACGATTTTAAATGCTTTTTAACAATAGCGCGTACGTTGTGATAGCGTTCCTTCAACGTATTCCACGCTGTTTCATAATTTTGCGACGTGACTTCTATTCCTTGAATTACGTTAAATGCTTCTCCGCGAAGCGTCGATTTTAAATAATGAAACTTTTGAACTGGCTGAAGTTCTTCGTTGCTGTGTACTATGCTTTCGAATGTATCGTGATACGTTAGCCATTCTTCGTAATTACCAGCATACGTTGGCAAATTTATCGGCGGTAATCGTATTGCTGATTCTACAGTGCTGCTATTGCTTCTAAATGAATTCGATTGTTGTGGTGCGTTGTCTAGCTTTACCTGTTCTAAGTCATTCACTAGTTCGTTGTAACTATCTAGAAAACTATCCCATTCATGTTCCTCGTTATTGTCGTTAATAGTGTCTATTTGCGTTTGTGTTTCTAAAAACGAGTCATAACATGATTTTGCTCTCTCTATTAATTGATGTATCGAAGGTGATCTTGCTAATTGCGTTCTCATGTTTGTTAGGATTCTCCTTATCGAGGCTCTTTTCAATGTAAGGCTTCTTAAATAATCTTGACCCTGATTTTGGTTTGATTCCATGCTGATTACTATAATTATCTGACCTTTTTTGATGTTTCTTCTGCTTAGTGGCGCTACTTCCGTTGATCTGCTCGAGATGCTGTTGCCACTGTCGTTGCTTCTGTTGATGCTTCTCTTTTCACGATTGTCTGCTGATTACTATTCTTCACACGTTTTGAGATCACAATTGCTTCTTGCGTTACACTATCTATTACCGCGTTTTACTAGTTCGCGATCCGACTCGAAGGACCAAAATGTTTGGGATTGTTTTACGATGGTAACAAAAATGCCCAATTTACATAAATATTAAAATAAGAAAACTTTATTAATTCATCTTTCGCGAATTTATCTAATAAAACCGCGGGTATGCTGCTTCTTCGTCGACAACTAATTGTGAACTGATGCAAAATCTAGATGGATAACCATTCACACAAAATCCGTCATCAATGAATACACTTATGCAGCCTCTCCGATAACATTAAACAAAATACAAATTTAGCACTAAACAAAGACAACACTTCAAATGTATAAATATAAAGTTAACCAGTATTAAAGAACATTTTGATTGCATTAATGAATGATAACAATATTAACAAAGACAGCACTTAGTAAAAGAAACAGTAATTTACCGTCTACGAACAAATACATTTTTGTGGCCGAAATTTAGTGGGCCCTATTCATCGTGAACATCCTTTATCAACTTCTTCTTAAGTAGTATAGATACCGGGATACTGTGACACTCGATGGTACATCGGGGGGTTACCACTCTTTCAAGGTGAAGAATTCCTCGAGTTACCCATCTGAAGAACTTCTTTCAAGGTCATCCCCCAGATAATCATCTAACGAATCAACCACCCGAAGAAATTCCTCCAGTTACACCTTTGTTCTTCACGTTACCACCCCCGAAGAAGTTCCTGTCGTATGCAGATGACGTCAGTAATTTTGTCTAAGCTGAATGTTTAAAAACGAATGTGTTCCACCGGGATTCGAACCGTGTACCTAAGAGACGAGAAGCAAGCACTTTGCTAACTGAACTAATTAAGAATCTACCGGGGGGAAAGGTAAATGTTGATCAATTATCAATGAGACTCGCTTGTTTTTGTTTCTTACGGAAACGGAATATTTTTATTATTAATAATAAAATAAAAATAATTCAATAGTTCACGTTATTTTGAATATAGGTTTCATAAGATGAAGGTGGTGCCCCAGAAGACAGTGCTAACTGTTAATAACCATGACTTAAGTGCTTTGGAATTGAAAAATTATCAAAAACATGGATGTTTATTTCCATCTACGATCCGTTGTATAATTGTTGGACCATCAAATTGTGGAAAAACGGATATATTGATTACATTAATTGAACATAAAAATGGTTTAAAATCTGAAAATATTTACATTTATTCCAAGTCGTTATATCAACCTAAATATGTTTATCTAAAAAGATTATTAAAACCAATTAAAGGAATATCATTGAATTCATTTGATTGCAATGAAAATGTAGTATCACCTAGCGAAGCAAGACCAAATTCACTTTTTATTTTCGATGATGTATCTTGCGATAATCATATATATATCCGCTTGTTTTTGTTTCTTACGGAAACGGAATATTATTATTATTAATAAAATAAAATAAAAAGAATTTAATAGTTCACGTTATTTTGAATAGGATTTTTATCAATTTTCAAGGATGTCAATTAAATAGTGGGAGATATCGACAAAAAATTATATAAAGTTTTTTGCTAAAATTTATATATTGAATAATATTAATATACATTACATACATATATAAAAAATAAAAAAAATACGAAAAAAGAAATAAAAATTTTAAAAAAATGAAAAAAATAAATTAAAAACTTTCAGCGTCTGCTGCTGCGACCGTCCATTACTCTCAGTGGCACCACAAACGTAGGGATGTCACAGCAGTCTCCTCCATCTCCCTCACGGTAGTACTTGGGGATGAAGAGCCCACATCGTGAGCACTCTTGCCGAAAGTTGTATACTTCGACGTGCTGATGTTCGATTGTGAGCTGGACGATGTGGCATCCATACCTCGTTTTCCACCTATAACAGCTCGAACATATATTCGTCAGCGATCTTTCGGCGCCGTGTCAATTCTTGTATACAACGGTGTATTTCAATTCACAAATCATCTAAAACAGAGAAAAATACATGGTTTATTAAAAGCAATTACACCTAATTAATATTAGGTGACCCCAAAATTATTCACCGTATTAAAAGATTTTTTGTTTGTTTTTTAAACAAAGTAATAATTAAAAAAAAAACTCTTTTAAAACGGTAGATAATTCTGCACCCACCTAATAACAATAATAATAGCAAAAATTTATAAATTCTACTTACTTTGAATCTTAGTTCGAACTCTTGAAGTAACTCGAAAGTTTAAATTGAAATAATAAATTACTAGTCAAATGCACCAGTATTTATACTTGAATAAATCTAGAAAAAATCATCGCGTGTAGGGATTATAGAGAAGAAGAAATACATCATCATCAGCAATTTATTAACTGTATGCACGTAATCCCAAACATATTCTCATATTATTAAAGTAAAAGAAGGAAAAGCAGAAGACGCTTATTTGACAATAATTCTATCGCTAAGTTCATGAACTGGGGCAATATCCGTTGATGTTGTCGATCGAGTAGAGCGGTCGGACAGTAAAGAAGGTGTCGTATTACGGCACGTGTGCCTTGATTCGTGTTCACTATCTCATTACAATTGAGAACATGTGTTGTTGAGATCATTGTCGGTGCAAAACACACATTTATTATTTTTTCTTATACTATATATACGTTACATAAAAAAGGGAAAAAAAGTTAAACAGCTATAATGATTGAAAATTGTTTAAATAATTTGGTTAGCGACGTTGTAAAGAAAGTCAATCAAGTAAGTAAGAATCTTGTTTTAAGGGTAGAATATGTAGTGGCATAATTGTGAATTTAAAAATTACAGATATAACGGAATTTTTTAAGAAAGCTTATCGAAGTTTTTGTATTAAAATTAGGAAAAGTTTAAAAGATTCATTTTTGAAAATGAATGCAATGTTTTTTGGTAATTTCATAAAACCGCAAAATGGTGAAACAGATATAACATTTCGGTACTAAAAATGAAATTATCGATAAAGACACAAATTTGAAATGTTGGTATAAAGAGAACATTGTTGATAAGATTCTATCAAAATTGGAAGATTTTCAAGAACGTGATTCAGGGTGGGCTTTATATGAGACATTGCACTTGAAAATTAATATTAACAATTATAGACCTTTATTAGTGGGAATATCAACGTATATGGAAATGCCAAAATTTATTAAAAACACAAAATCTGTATTTAACGTTAAAAGCAATGATCCATATTGTTTTCTATGGTCTATTGTTGCTGCTAAGTATCCATGTACGACAAATAAAATCCAAATCGAATATCATCGTATCCACATTTCAGCGATGTCATAAAATACGATGGTATCGATTTTCCAATCAAGCTGAAGGATATACCTAAATTTGTATTTTTGAATAATATTTCTATTAAAGTTTTCATTATAAAAAAGAAGAATGAAATAGTACCGATAATTTTAAGTAAATTTGATTTTTTCCGAACAGATCAATTTATTAATGGTTCAAAATAAGCAACTTTTCATAGTTAATGATGTTTACAATGATGATGATGATACTGATGATTGTGATGTTGATGATTTTCTAACCAATAAAGATAAAATAAAACAGATTCGTAGTCAAAGAAAATTTCATTTCGCTTTAATTAAAAATTTATCACATGAAGCCTTTAGTATTGCATTCTATTTGAAATGTTCGTTTGATGATTCGCTTTCGCGATTTAAATTATACACAGGCAAAGATTGTGATCAATGGTTTGCAGAACAATTAGAAGAAGTTGCTTTAGCATTACATGAAATGATTATAAATGTAACTAAAATTAATCTTACTGATAAAGATAAAAAGTTGTTTGCAAATGCTAATGTTTGCTATTTATGTTCAAAATCATTCACAAACACTGACTATAAAGTTAGGGATCATTGTCACTTCTCCGGGCGGTTTCGTGGAGCCGCACATAGGTCTTGTAATATTAATTTGAAAGATGCAAACATATATCACAATCTTCCAATAATATTTCACAATATGTCCGGTTATGATTCGCATTTTATTGCGATAATCATATATATATCCGCTTGTTTTTGTTTCTTACGGAAACGGAATATTATTATTATTAATAAAATAAAATAAAAAGAATTTAATAGTTCACGTTATTTTGAATAGGATTTTTATCAATTTTCAAGGATGTCAATTAAATAGTGGGAGATATCGACAAAAAATTATATAAAGTTTTTTGCTAAAATTTATATATTGAATAATATTAATATACATTACATACATATATAAAAAATAAAAAAAATACGAAAAAAGAAATAAAAATTTTAAAAAAATGAAAAAAATAAATAAAAAACTTTCAGCGTCTGCTGCTGCGACCGTCCATTACTCTCAGTGGCACCACAAACGTAGGGATGTCACAGCAGTCTCCTCCATCTCCCTCACGGTAGTACTTGGGGATGAAGAGCCCACATCGTGAGCACTCTTGCCGAAAGTTGTATACTTCGACGTGCTGATGTTCGATTGTGAGCTGGACGATGTGGCATCCATACCTCGTTTTCCACCTATAACAGCTCGAACATATATTCGTCAGCGATCTTTCGGCGCCGTGTCAATTCTTGTATACAACGGTGTATTTCAATTCACAAATCATCTAAAACAGAGAAAAATACATGGTTTATTAAAAGCAATTACACCTAATTAATATTAGGTGACCCCAAAATTATTCACCGTATTAAAAGATTTTTTGTTTGTTTTTTAAACAAAGTAATAATTAAAAAAAAAACTCTTTTAAAACGGTAGATAATTCTGCACCCACCTAATAACAATAATAATAGCAAAAATTTATAAATTCTACTTACTTTGAATCTTAGTTCGAACTCTTGAAGTAACTCGAAAGTTTAAATTGAAATAATAAATTACTAGTCAAATGCACCAGTATTTATACTTGAATAAATCTAGAAAAAATCATCGCGTGTAGGGATTATAGAGAAGAAGAAATACATCATCATCAGCAATTTATTAACTGTATGCACGTAATCCCAAACATATTCTCATATTATTAAAGTAAAAGAAGGAAAAGCAGAAGACGCTTATTTGACAATAATTCTATCGCTAAGTTCATGAACTGGGGCAATATCCGTTGATGTTGTCGATCGAGTAGAGCGGTCGGACAGTAAAGAAGGTGTCGTATTACGGCACGTGTGCCTTGATTCGTGTTCACTATCTCATTACAATTGAGAACATGTGTTGTTGAGATCATTGTCGGTGCAAAACACACATTTATTATTTTTTCTTATACTATATATACGTTACATAAAAAAGGGAAAAAAAGTTAAACAGCTATAATGATTGAAAATTGTTTAAATAATTTGGTTAGCGACGTTGTAAAGAAAGTCAATCAAGTAAGTAAGAATCTTGTTTTAAGGGTAGAATATGTAGTGGCATAATTGTGAATTTAAAAATTACAGATATAACGGAATTTTTTAAGAAAGCTTATCGAAGTTTTTGTATTAAAATTAGGAAAAGTTTAAAAGATTCATTTTTGAAAATGAATGCAATGTTTTTTGGTAATTTCATAAAACCGCAAAATGGTGAAACAGATATAACATTTCGGTACTAAAAATGAAATTATCGATAAAGACACAAATTTGAAATGTTGGTATAAAGAGAACATTGTTGATAAGATTCTATCAAAATTGGAAGATTTTCAAGAACGTGATTCAGGGTGGGCTTTATATGAGACATTGCACTTGAAAATTAATATTAACAATTATAGACCTTTATTAGTGGGAATATCAACGTATATGGAAATGCCAAAATTTATTAAAAACACAAAATCTGTATTTAACGTTAAAAGCAATGATCCATATTGTTTTCTATGGTCTATTGTTGCTGCTAAGTATCCATGTACGACAAATAAAATCCAAATCGAATATCATCGTATCCACATTTCAGCGATGTCATAAAATACGATGGTATCGATTTTCCAATCAAGCTGAAGGATATACCTAAATTTGTATTTTTGAATAATATTTCTATTAAAGTTTTCATTATAAAAAAGAAGAATGAAATAGTACCGATAATTTTAAGTAAATTTGATTTTTTCCGAACAGATCAATTTATTAATGGTTCAAAATAAGCAACTTTTCATAGTTAATGATGTTTACAATGATGATGATGATACTGATGATTGTGATGTTGATGATTTTCTAACCAATAAAGATAAAATAAAACAGATTCGTAGTCAAAGAAAATTTCATTTCGCTTTAATTAAAAATTTATCACATGAAGCCTTTAGTATTGCATTCTATTTGAAATGTTCGTTTGATGATTCGCTTTCGCGATTTAAATTATACACAGGCAAAGATTGTGATCAATGGTTTGCAGAACAATTAGAAGAAGTTGCTTTAGCATTACATGAAATGATTATAAATGTAACTAAAATTAATCTTACTGATAAAGATAAAAAGTTGTTTGCAAATGCTAATGTTTGCTATTTATGTTCAAAATCATTCACAAACACTGACTATAAAGTTAGGGATCATTGTCACTTCTCCGGGCGGTTTCGTGGAGCCGCACATAGGTCTTGTAATATTAATTTGAAAGATGCAAACATATATCACAATCTTCCAATAATATTTCACAATATGTCCGGTTATGATTCGCATTTTATTACAAAAGCTCTTAATACAAAAATTGAGGGTAAAATTGATTTGTTACCAGTAAACAAGGAAAAGTATGTATCATTTACGAAACACTAAAGGTAAAGTTAAATTAAGATTCATAGATTCGTTTAGATTTATGAATTCTAGTTTAGAGAAGCTTGTCTCATATTTAAGCGAAGAACAGAAATGTACAGTTAAGAAATTTTATAATAATCGCGAAGAATTTCAATTATTGCAAAGAAAAGGTGTATTTCCATACGATTATCTCAATAACTATGATAGATTACGAGAGGAAAATTTACCTCCTATAGAAAAATTCTATAGCAAGCTTAATAGAAGTTATTTATCGATGTCAGATTACGAACATGCATGTAAAGTTTGGAAGGAATTTAATATAAAAAATTTACAAGAGTACGCAGAATTGTATCTAAAACCTGATGTGTTACTATTATGTGATATTTTTGAGAATTTTAGAAAAGTTTGCAAGACTACATATGGCTTAGATCCATTGCATTACTATACAGCACCGGGTTTAGCCTTTGACGCAATGCTAAAAATAACCGATATAAATTTAAAACTTTTAATTGATATTAATATGATAATGTTTATTGAAAGAGGCATCCGTGGTGGTATTTCGCAATGTTCGAATCGCTATGGTAAAGCAAATAATAAATATATGAGTGAATACAACCCTCAAATTGATACATCATATCTAATGTACTTTGATATTAATAACTTATATGGTATGGCAATGTGCCAGTTTTTACCGTGCGATAATTTTAATTGGGTTGATGATGTGTATTCAATACCATACATTTGTGATATTCCGGACGATAATCCTATTGGATACATTTATGAAGTTGATCTGTCTTATCCAACAGAATTATTCAATAAACATAAAGATTTACCATTATGTGCAGAACACTTAATACCACCCGGTTCGAAATTAAAAACCCCCAAATTAATGACCACATTTTTTAACAAGAACAAATACATAATACATTATCGAACATTAAAACAAGCTGTTCAATTAGGCGTCAAAATTGACAAAATTCATCGCATCTTAAAATTTAAACAATCTGATTGGTTAAAACAGTATATTGATTTAAATACTGAAATGAGAAAAAAGAGCCAAAATGAATTCGAAAAGAACTTTTTTAAATTAATGAACAATGCCGTTTTTGGTAAAACTATGGAAAATGTGAGAAAATATAAGAAAATCAAATTAGTATCAAAATGGGGTGGACGTTTTGGGGCTAAATATTATATTTCCCAACCTAATTTTTGAAGTTGTTCTATTATAGATGAAAATATGATTATTATTGAAATGAATAAATTTAAAATTAATTTCTCAAAACCAATTTATGTGGGTATGTCAATATTAGATATATCAAAAACGTATCTATATGATTTTCATTATAATTACATGCTAAAGAAATTTGATAGTGACAAAACAAAATTATTATATACAAATACAGACTCATTGATATATCATTTATTTGTAAATGATATTTATGAGGAAATCAAAAATGATATAGACCGTTTTGATACATCCGACTATCCATCGGATAATATTTATAAAATCCCATTAAAGAATAAAAAAGTCATCGGTTTGATGAAAGATGAAAATAACGGTTGCATTATGACTGAATTTGTTGGTTTAAAATTGAAAATGTACAGCTTAAACGTGCAAAGTCATAATGCGAACCAAAAAGAACAAATTAGAAGGAAACTTGAGAATAGAATAGAGCATCCGCAAGAAATAGAACATATTATGTCAAACCTGGGTATTGTGAAAAAGGCTAAAGGTGTTAAAGAATCTTCATTGAAAAAATCAATAACATTTCAACATTATTTCGATTGTTTATTTAACAATATAATATATCACACAGATCAGTATTTAATTCGTTCAGAGAAGCATCAAGTTTACACAATAAAACAAAAAAAGGTTGCATTAAGTTATCTTGATGATAAACGTATTACCAATTTTTTATATACAGACACTAAACCATGGGGTTTTACATAAAATTAACTACTTAATTATCCCTAATTTAATTAGCTTACGTTGCTATTTAATATGTTACAAAGATCACTGATAAAGGTAAGAATTAAAAAAAAATTAAATTAAATCATTATTACTAAATGTTCGTATAACTTCAGAATCTGTAACAACAACAACAATAGAAAGATCAACACCTATTTCGGCTCCCAACATGTAATATGAAAACATTTATTACATCATATACCGAAGAAGAAAAAATAAAATAAAAAACAGAACAAGTGGAAACAACAATTAACATGGAAATGGATAATGATTATTATGGTAAAAATAATTTAAAAAAATGCAATCGTCGAAGAAATAAAATAAAAATAAAAATCTCAGAACAAAAGCCATCGGCGCTTGTATAGAAACAGAGAAGACATATGTAATAAGAAAGTAAAATACTTGTTCTGTGAACCTCAATAAACGGAGGGGAAAATCAAAAAATAATAATAATAAACGTTATGTAATTAGCCATTTTTTCTTTCTTTTATTTTTTATTGTTTTTTTTTTTGTTATGAAATAAAAACAAATCTTTGTTCTCATAGTTTTTGTATTTAATCTTGAGCCACTACAACACATAGTATTTAATTACATTAATAATCTTTTTTTTTATTCATCAACAAACCATTTATACAATAAGGAAACATTCATTCTAGCACATGCTAAATTATTCTTATAATTTCTATTACAATGCATATTTTGAAGACAAATTTTATTTTTTATATAATCAAATGTTGGACATGCAAATTTTTCTAAATTTATAATCTTGTTGTCTATAATGGTTTCCAAAGTTGTCTTTTTATTTAATCCTTTTACATAAACTATTTCATCACCTATAATATTTTTAATGTAGAACGCAATATCTTCATATGATATGTCGTTAGCGACGGCGAACTCGTTTTTTTTTCCCAATCGCAGTAGTTCTTATTATCAAAACGGATTCCATGTACGAAATTTGTAGTCCAGTCCATATGTTTTTCTATTTCTTCGTTAAACCAACATAAATCATGTTTAAGTTTGACCATCGTGTGATATATCATGTTTTTCCCTGTATCATAAATCGCGATTTCTTTTATAATGAAATCACTTTTGCGATATTGAAAACCCTGAATATCTATGATGTACATTATTTTTACACAATTTTAATTACACTCGTTAGTGGATTATATTGCACGAGTGTTTTCTTGTCTTGTGATTTTGTTAAATAAAATGCTTTAGCTTTTTTTATCTACTTTATTTACACTTTAATTAACTAAATAGTTTACTAATATTACAAATGTTTAAAAAGCGCGAATTTATCTAAAAACGGTGACGGTGAATTTATCTATTAAAACTGCGGGTGTACTGCTTCTTCATCGACAACTAATTGTGAACTGACACACTGACTCTGGATGGATAACCATTCGTACAAAATCCGTCATCAATGAATACATTTATGTAGCCTTTCCGATTACATTAAACAAAGACCAAATTTGTCGTTTCTTGTATTTCTCCTACTCTATTGGCTACGAATGTTTTAAATCTTTTATTGCTCGCCTTTATCCAAGAAAGTACTATTATCGAATCCGTCCAAAAAATGATTTTTCCATGATTTTCTTCAATCGCCTTCTCGAATGCATTCATTAATCTTGCAAGTAAGAGTGCACCACATAGCTCCAAACGTGGTAGAGATTGTGCTTTAATAGGCGCTACCTTTGCCTTCGCGCATATCAAGTTGGTGTCATATTCGCCATCGCTACGTTTTATCCTTAGATATAAGCATGCTCCATATGTACGCGTCGAGGCGTCGCAGAATCCGTGTATTTCCGATTCTTTGTTAATTAAACCTGCTAATCTTGTGTCACGGATGCCGAAATGAGATTTTCATAAAAAAAAATATCGTGAAAGATAACTTACTTTTTTTACCGGGTTACTAACCTGGCTTCTGCATCGGTTGATGGAAAACATTAAAACAAAATGATCTTACCTTAAGGGCTTTATTTATTTAATTTATTTAATGCGTATAAAGTGTGTAATCGCGACCGATTCAAGATCTCTGGAAATAGAAGAAAAACCACATGAACCCACAAGGTTCAGTAAGTCGTGCAAAAAGCCTAATGACTAACACATCAGCGTTAGTAAGGAGTCGCGACGGTCAACATCACCTATCCAGGGTGATGCGACCGAAACAGACGCATCTGCCGTATGCGGGTTACGTGGACGCCACCACCACCCAACGACGCCTCCTCCGTTGCACCAGATGGAGTTGCCCCCAAAACTGGTCCAGGTGAATATTCTCCTGGTACGGGAGTTAGGAGGTGCCAAAAGGCACCCTCCCCCGTCAACAACGTTAGCGCGGGGTGCGCCAGGTGGAGTTTCCCCCAAACTGGCCCAGGCATCAATAATGTTAACCAACATTCGCCTGGCATGAGGATTATGAGGTGCATCTTGCACCCTCCCTCATCGACAACCCGATTTTGCAACATGGTTGTTAGTAAACCATAAGGAACGTGCAGAAATGGCAAAACAGACTTACATTTTATTCTTCTCTCTCTCTCTCTCTCAAAAGCACAAGGCACAAGCACAGGGCACTAACTTCTGCACTCGGGAACTCAACTTCACTACACGGAAGTTCGAAAACTAATGAGTGCAGAAATCACGCCAAGCTTCAAACTCCATTCTCATCCCTACCAAGAAGTCCGGATGCTATGCCTTTTTAATTGACCTTTATAATCGGTCCCACGATCCGTGGTGCACGTGGCAAACTCAGCATCCGCACATTCTTGGATTGTTTACAATCACACGCTCACTCAGACGGAAAAGGGCATGTGACAGGGTCAATCGGTCCACCGAAATTAATGCAAGACCACTTAAGCAATCGACCGTCTTGTATTGCCAATGTCCGCGACATTTCTTCACACGCTCAACGCGATGTGTGGCAATACAGAGGTCGTGCGACAATTCGATCGTAACACTTGGAATCTCTATTTCTTCTATTGTATTCCAGTTTTTGATGTACTTGTGCCACAAGCTTAATACATCTTCCGCAACGCAATCGTCCCAGCCAATGTTGCATTTCCATTATTCTTGAATTATCATTTTTCCTTGAATTGTCAATGGTCCGATTAAACCGAGCGGGTCGAATATTTTCGCTATGCTTGATAGTATGCTTCTTTTGGTGACGATTTTCGCTTGTGATTCCTTCGGTGACGTGTAGTACAAGATGTCCTGCTTGAAATTCCATTGAAGGCCTAATGTCTTCATTGTGTCATTCTTATCAAAACTGATTACGGAGAATGAGCTATCTTCCTTTATGTCCTCTATTATTCTGTGGTCATTAGAGCACCATTTTCTTAGCTGGAAACCTCCTCTTTGTAGTATGTCGATTATTTCATTTCTTATTCTTTTTACTTCTATTATTGTGGACGCTCCTGTCAATAGATCATCGACGTAAAAATCCTTTGTTATTCTGTTTGCTCCTATTGATTGTTTCTCTTTGGCTTCGCTGGCCAACTGATGCATGCATCTTATAGCCAAATAAGCTGCACTCGTTGTTCCGTAGGTAACAGTTTGAAGCTCATATGTTTTCACACGTTCTGTTTTATTGACGCGCCAAAGAATTCTTTGCAACTTGTGTTGATCTTCATCGATGAGCACCTGTCTGTACATCTTTGTAATATCTGCTGATAATACGTACTTCTTTGTCCGAAATCGAAGCAAGATGTTGAAGAGATCGTCTTGGATGGTTGGACCATTTTCTAGGTTGTCGTTAAGTGATAAACCATTCGATGACGCCGCTGAACCATCAAAAACGACTCGCAATTTCGTCGTCAAACTCTCACACTTGATGACGGCATGATGTGGTAAATAGAAATGTGGTCGTTTTTGTAGATAACCTTTCTCGGTTATTTCTTTCATGTGTCCTAACTCCCTGTACTCGCACATGAATTTTGTGTATTCGTCAAGAAGGTTTTTATCCTTGTGCAGTTTTGCTTCTTTTTAATGCCTGCTGAAATGAATCGCCCAGTTGTATGTTATCGTATTTAAGGGGCAACTTAACGATGAATCTACCGTCAATGTTGCGCTTGAAATTTCTCTGAAAATTATTTTCTATTCTTTTGTCATTTATCGTTTGTATTTTGTTGTTCGTCGCAATATTCTCTATTTTCCAGAACTTTTCTAGATCAAAGTTAGTTGTTGAGTGATTGCATATACGATGTGATTTCGGCATTTCTGTTAAAGATAGTATCCAGCCGAAAACTGTTTCTGAAAATGTTATTTGATTTATGTCAATTCGTCCTTTCTTTAATGTTTTCCAAAATAGATCCGCTCCAATTAACAGATCAATGTCTTTTGTTATATGAAAATTGGGATCTGCTAATTTGATATTTTGTGGGATCTGGATCACTTCCTTATTTAGCGTAACTTAAGGCAGTCGTTCCGTGATTCGATCGACAATTAAGCAATTTAATTTTGCATCAAACTTCCCTTGGTCGGCTGATATTTTTAAATCGAGACTTTTATTAACTGTTTCAATCGCTCCGGTGATTCCACTTAACGACACGCTGCTGCCCTTTTGAGGCAAACCCAATTTGCTTGCAAATGATTTTGTGATTAGTGACGACTGAGAACCAGAGTCCAATAATGCTATACAAGTTTCAAATTTGTTATATTTGTTTTTTAGATTTATTTGTGCTGTTGCTAATAATATGTAATTAGTAGCGGTTCCGGACATACACGTGTTCGATGAAATTTTCTCTTTATGCTCTTCAATTTAATTATTCGGTTTTTGTTCCATATGCAACAATGTATTGTGATTTTGATGACACTTTTTGCATTTGCTAGATTTGCAATAACACGCTCTGTGCCCTCGCTTATGGCAGTTAAAACATAAATCATGCTCTTTTACTATATCTCTGCGTTTCTCTATCGAAAAGTTAATGAATTTCTTGCATAGAAATATTGCATGTTCTTCGTAGCACAAAATACATTTATTGTTAGCGGATGCTATGCCGGCGTGCGTAAATCTTTTCTCTTTTGTATAGATTGGAGGTTTTGTGTTTATTTGAACTTTGTTCGCCATTTGCAGACTAATGCTCTTTTTGTTTATGAAATCCATGAGGTTCTTTAGCGTCGGCATATCCTTCGTTGTTAGCGTTAGCTCCCAATCTTTTGTTGTTGTGTTGTCCAGTTTGCAGCTTATGAGATATATTATTAAGCTATCCCAATTGTGGACTGGCTGTCCTAATGATTTTAATACTCTTAAATGCTTATTTACACTGTCGTGCAAATTTCTTAAAAATGAATCCAGGTCTTTACTATATTGTGGTAGGTCGAATAAAGCACGAATATGCTTTTGTATTATGATTCTCGTATTATGATATCTTTCTATCAATAATTTCCACGCTTCATTATAATTGTTTTCCGTTACATCCATGCCGTAAATTATATTGGCTGCTTCGCCTTGCAATGCAGATTTTAGAAAATGAAATTTTTGTATTGTTAACAGCTCGTCGTTGTTATGTATCAAACCCGTGAATGTTTCGTAAAACGAACACCATTCATCAAAGTTTCCCGAAAATTTTGGCAATTCAATAGTTGGCAAGCGTAATGATGATTCGACATTATTTTTCTTTATAATTGTTTGATTGCTAACTGTTAATGCTTCTAGCTCGTTTGTTATTGCGTTGTATGTATTGAAGAAGAGGTCCCACTCTTTTTCATCTTCTTTATCGTTGATCGCATCCATTTGAACTTGTATTTCGATAAAATTATCGTGGCATGATTTTAATCTTTCCATTAATTGATTCGTTGACGCAACTTTATCAATTTGCGATTTGATGTTGGCAATAATGCGCTTTATTGCTGCTCTTTTGTGAATCAAGGCTTTTAATGAAGCTTGTGACGTAGATGCGTCTTCTTTTTGTTCCATTATGATGTGATTAATTAAAATTGACCGACCTTTGTTGTTGCTGGATTGTTTCATCTGCTTGCCCTTGAATGGCTTCTTGATTTTTGTTGATGCTGCATTGTTTCACCTGCTTGCCCTTGAATGGCTTCTTGATTTTTGTTGATGCTGCATTGTTTCACCTGCTTGCCCTTGAATGGCTTCTTGATTTTTGTTGATGTTGGATTGTTTCACCTGCTTGCCCCTGAATGGCTTCTTGATTTTTGTTGTTGTTGGATTGTTTCACCTGCTTGCCCTTGAATGGCTCCTTGATTTTTGTTGATGCTGGATTGTTTCACCTACTTGCCCTTGAATGGCTTCTTGATTTTTGTTGATGTTGGATTGTTTCACCTACTTGCCCTTGAATGGCTTTTTGATTTTTGTTGATGTTGCTGCTTTTCACTTAATTCACTGCACTATCTTTAGTTCGCGCATCCGGCTCGAAGGACCAAATGTTTTCTTGTCTTGTGATTTTGTTAAATAAAATGCTTTAGCTTTTTTTTATCTACTTTATTTACACTTTAATTAACTAAATAGTTTACTAATATTACAAATGTTTAAAAAGCGCGAATTTAGCTAAAAACGGTGACGGTGAATTTATCTATTAAAACTGCGGGTGTACTGCTTCTTCATCGACAACTAATTGTGAACTGACACACTGACTCTGGATGGATAACCATTCGTACAAAATCCGTCATCAATGAATACATTTATGTAGCTTTTCCGATTACATTAAACAAAGACCAAATTAAGCAAGAAACAAAGACAACTCCTCAAATGTACAAATATAAAATGAAGCAGTATTAAAAGAACATTTGATTGCATTTATTTTATTGATTTACAAAGATTTGTCTTTGGCACGATCAACGAGTCTGTCGTGTAAGATTAGGCAATACGCTGTAGTTTTGTTTGGAATATTTTCGTACGTTTCGAATTCTAAGCGAATATCAATCGCACCGTTCTTGACCGTCTCAATTTGATGACTGCAATCAATGACCACCATAGGTGCAATATGTTCGAAATTTGTATGTGACAAGCAAGGTTCCCCTTCGCTTTTAAAATAATAAGATCTCTGAAATTGCGCATACATCTCATACAAGACGGCCCATTGGCGTTTGGTAAAGTTCACGTTTAGGTTATCGTATGGGAACACTTCCGAATTTAAGTTTAATTTTACGTTAGTTAATTTGCAATGATTAAATCGGCTCATGTTTCGATTAAGAAGATTTTTTCTCTCTGTTTGAAATGTGAAAATTACGCATCGCGGTTTCTCCATGATACTGCTCGTTTTAACCGTCCACGTGTTTCTCGTATTCTCTTGTACGAGCGGAAGCTCTTGTAGTTCCCAAGTTCTAAATGGAACATTCAAATCTTTATTAACATCAAGATATTGCAACAGTTTCAATTTTTCCGAGTCAGCAACAGTAACATGGGGAACTTTCCATGTAATTTTATTGATTAGAACCTTTGGTTTATCCACCCCGGTTGTCGGCACATTGTAAACAGCATTTATATCCGAATTACTTCTAATCATAACCAATTCTTGTCGCGTATTCAAAATAATTTTTTGAAAATCTTCCGCAAATCCCAACAACATACTTAACGGTATGCATATATTAAAATCACCCGTTTCTCTATTCACAAATTCTGGATTTTCCAGTGTACGCCAACCGGCATTTTCCAATCTGGTACACTGATTAACACCATACGATGCATAACCTTTCAATGTAGAAGTAATGCCGGGATTTCTTGTACGGTCAATAATCGTGCCGCCAAGTTCAAAGCGAATTTCATCGAACAGAAACGTTATTCCATTATTAACGAATCGCAGCATATTACTAGGTTTACCATCCTCTTTCATTAATTTACCTTCTATATATAGATAACTTTGCGAGGGTAAAGTATAAGCATCTTGCGTTTGTACAGGTATCCTAATCTCATCGTTATTATTAAACGTTGTCGATGCATATGGACTATATGTATGGTATTAATAATTGATGATGGAATTATCGACAAACACTCCATCGCCAACTTTTAAATTGGTGAAACTCATTTTAAAATTTTAAATCCCAAGGAGCGTAAAAACCGTTTGTTTTGAGCTGTTAACCCCTTCAACTTTTTCTTAGCACTAAGCCGTTCCTTATGTGAGCTGTGTGTTTTTATACACTTTGCTATAGGGATGTTTAAATTATATAAGAAAACCATTGTTTTTATAGCGCACGTCTTAGATGAGCTCTCACTGTGATGAGCTCCCCGTTGAAATTAACCAGATTCCCATCTTGATCGGTTATTTTAAGTACTACTTCATTAATATACCTAGTGTTAATTGGTAGATAAATAACTTGAGAGGGAATTTCCACAATTTTCACACCGGGCAATACAGTTGGATAGAATACATGTAAAATGTGACCTGATTTTTCGTTTGTATAAGAGTTTGCGACCAAGTTACATTCTACATTTATCGAATTTATTTTTAAAATGTTTACTGCAGTATCTGATACATATTTAAGATTAGCACTTAAATATAACTCCGTAAATCCAAATAATGATCCAATATTGTTTTCTTTTTTAAAATTAATCTGTTTGTTACATTTGATTTCACATTTTTGTGTATTACGATTACCCAATATCTCAAGCTCTGTCTTTTCTTTTGCATTTTTTTCCTTTTCATTAATTTGAACTTTAATGTAGTTATAAATATCGGAAACCTCATATAAACCCTCTGGTATTGTTATTTATTTATCATCATAATCGTAATAGAATTTATTATTCGTATAATCCACATTAGGTATTGAATTGTAACTAACAAAATCTATTAAACCGATTTCATAGGATTCATTATCGTTTAGAATTAAAGGTGGCGATATTATTGAACTGAGAGTAGAGGATCGTTCGCGCAATGTAAACGTGTACGACATTGTGAATAGTTTGCGATTAACTAACTAAATTACTTATTTACCTAATCTATTTATTAGAAATTTTATACACAGGTGTCCACAGTTGTATGTAACATTTGATAAATGTTGATAATTCTTATAATTATAGTAAATTTGAACATTTCCATTTGATTGGAAATATTTTTTTATTTCGATAGGCGGTTGCAGATTACCATAGCTGTCAAAGTAAATGATTTGATTTCGATATTTTCTATAAGCAACCCAATGGGTGCCAGGTCCAGATGAATTATCCAAATTTACCACCCCTGCTTCGTGTACTTTTCTGATTTTCTTCGGTAGTTCATCTTTCATGAAGACACCACGAAAATATTTAACTTTAAACTTTTTTGCATACTTGACAATATCCAAATTTGTTAGGGCTCTTTTAACGGATCGCATATTAACGACGGTTTCGATGTGCTTCACTTTCATGTAAATACAAACCTAATCCTCGTTTGTACCGTTTTAAATATAGGCCCTTTCCTATTGCTATAGACTCCATAGTTTTATTATGACGTTCAGATTCAGCTAGTTGCTGTTTTGCTTCTTTTGCTTGATTTACAGCTTTAGCAATTGCTGCTGCACCTCCACTTAAAGCTCCAAGAGCACTTAAACCGGCAAATATTGGAATTAGTGGTAGAAATCCTCCAGTTTTAGGAATTGGTATTACTCGTTTTGCGTTAATGTCACTCTTAACTTTTTTTGCTACCTTATTTGCAATTAAAATAGCGTTACCCAAGTTTTTTGGTTTCGATTTGATTAAATGTTTCATTATTGTTTTCCTTAGATTTTTAAATGATGCCTCCTTTGTTGTTCTCTTGATTCTTTTATTTTGTCGTTTTTTACCTTTACGCACCTTTTTGTTATTGGGGTCTTTCATCATTAATCTTTTCTCATTATTATTATTATTATTACGATGTTATAGTTTTCAACTTCTAAATGCAACTGGACTATTTAAAAATTAAAGACTCCTTTTATATTTTATATTTTATAAATTTTTATTTTTAAGTGTTATGATGATCATCATCATCTTATTTACGTTTTATATTTGTCGTTTGGATATCCATTGGTATTGATGATGATGATGGTATATCGACATCGTCTAATTTTCGTTTTTCGGAATTTGAATTATCTAAATTCCTCTCTTTACGTTTTACAAATTTACGTCTTCTTACTGGAGTATTAATAATTGAATTATTTAACAGGTTTTCGCTGCTAACTTTAGGATTATAACCATCATCATCATCATTACCTGGGTAACTTATATTAAAATTTAATTTTCTCTTTACTTTGTCTAAATAACGTTTATTTGCCTTTTGTGTTTCGTTAGTTCGTTTTCGTGTGCTACTGATAGCTTTTACTTCATTCAATTTATTCAAGCTATTGGCCATATCTTTTGATACATTTTCAATCGTTTTTCGAATTTTATCAATTGACTTCATGTGTTTCTTTATACGTTTGGAGCATTCTTTCGTTTTCTGTACTACTGGCGAATAGCCCATACCCAATCTTATTTTGCTTTTCATTAGACCAGATACGCCTAGAGCAGCCACCTTTTCACCAAATGAAGCATCCGACGAACGAAACCTGTTTAAGGCCTTTCTAGCAAGCACTTCATCAGCCTTATATCGCATTGTTGAATCATTTTCTAGCGAATAGGCAATATCGTGTTCCATACAGGCTTCATCCAATCGATTCTTTGGCTTATCACCACGCATTAACCGTTCTTTTACTTTAGTACTACTTCTATTTTTATGTAAATAAACAATCATTTTATTTAATATTCCTAAAATTTACAGCATTAAAAAATAAAATAAAATTTATTGTTTTTCTATTTCTTCTTCTTCGTCTTCTTCTCCTCCTCTTAGTAAGCACGAATCCACCTCATCGATGCCATCGTCGTCGTCATCGGACAGAATTGTCAATTTTTGCCCGTCAAACTCTCCTGCAGGATCGTCCAATTCCATGCGACACCTCTTCTTCTTCTTCGTTGAAGGTCCTGCTTCTCCTCCATCTGCACTGCGCTTTTGTTTGTCACAACCAGCAGCAGTAGCAGCAGAAGTTGTTGCTAGCATTGGAGGAGGATGATGATGATGAGCAGGAGCACCAGGTAGACTCATCCGTCTTTCTTCATCTACCGGTCTCATGTCGAATGAGAAGTTTCGAATAATGAGATCTCCTCATCATTCTCCAGATAAAGGCAAACGTACCTTACTGGTAGATTGCCAAATTTCTTCTGGAGAGTTTCTGCTTTTGGTGAATAGGAAAGTTTGATGAAAATTTGGTTCTTTCGCACCAAAATTTCCTTAACACCAAAGCTGGAAAGATATATATATATATATATATCAATTAATTTAAGAAGAACAGAAAAAAATAAAATAAAGCTTACCGAAAAATTTGTTTGCAAATTACATACAGCATTTTGCATGGTAACGTGAGCTCGTTCGTACTTCGTACGATAATCGTTGATGGAACGGTTGTCATTTTGTATCTAATGATTCTTCAATAAAATTCTCACCTATTTATACCAATTTTTAATTCTAAAAAGGAGGAAACCAAGTAAAAGAAGGGAAAACAAAAGACGCTTATTTTACAAAAATTTTATTTCTAAACCCATGAACTGGTCAATATCTGCTGATGTTGTCGATGATCAAGCAAAATGCGTGTCGCTTGCACTTAATTAACGCATCAACCGGACAGGAAATTCGTAAGCGATTCCACATTGGTCGACAGTAAAGGTATCGTACTATGCACGCGAGTGTTAACCCACGTCCGGTGTCGCATTTCAATTGAGAATGTTAACGGATGTCGTTGGGGTCATTGCTAGTGCATGTAATACACACACACATACAACAATATGCATGTTCACATTCAGAAAAAGAAAAGAAATAAATAAACAAATTAAATGATTTGCAGTTTTTTTTATAATTTTTTATATTTTAGATATAGTTTAAATGTTTTACAAAATATTTTGTTTGTCTATCCACGGGTTATGTTTCTCGTTGAAACCTAACCATTTTACTAGCATTTTATCCTTCGTTCTTCTCAAGAATTTTTCTATTAAATAAAAATCGGGGTATTTAACTTTTTGCAAATGATATTCATAGAAACCACCTTGAATTTCATTATTGTCTGAATCTTGTAATGTATACGTTGTTGGATTTGTATAGTTTACACGTTTTATATTGAAAACTTCCATTGACCAATTTGGTGTATATTTTTTATCGAATGCTCCTCTCAATTTCGATATACGTACATAATCGTCTACTTTAAATCTATTATGTTTATTAGCTATTTTTATGGAATTATAAACGTTCCGTAGCAAGTGTTGTTCATGCTTTTCATCAACATCTACAGGTTCCATTTTTGTTGTATGATGTTTTGTATTATTGTATTTATCCACAAGATTTTTTATAAGATCTATCCATTTATAATTGCCTTTATAATATAATTCTTTCCACATCATAGTTTTTAATGTTCTATTAACACGTTCAACAATCGAAGCCTTTTTTTCGCTAAACGTACTATAGTGATTTACATTATATGTTTTCATTAATAGTTTAAAGTTCTGATTGAAAAATTCTTTTCCATGATCGGTTTGTAGATTTTCAGGTGCTTGAGTTTTAAAAATTTTCCTCATAGCCGCAGTAACTTCTTTTCCAGTTTTATGTTTAATCGGATAAGCCCATAAGTATTTTGTGAAACAATTAATAACCACTAAAATATATTTAAAACCTTTATTTTGTCTACTGTATGGTAACATTTCAACTAAATCAGCTTGGAATAAATCATTTAAATACTTTAAAATAACTTTACGTCTTTTTAAATTAATTCTTGCTGGTTTATGTATTTCTTCAATCACTTGTCGTTTCTTATCCATATTAGCTACTTTATAATGTTAGCTTCTCTTAGTTCTTCAATAACTGCATTGATTTCATTAATTACACCCGTATTACCTGCTTCATGTGAAGCGTGTAATAATTTTAACCGGTCAACTAATTCGTTTGGGTCATCCCAATGTATATAATCAATATCATTGTTAGTTACTGTCATTAAAGTATTCCCACCACCAATTTTCTTTTTATTTGACAATGGTGCCAAAATATCTTTGTACTTCCTTAATTTACTACCATCAATTTGTTTTTGTTGTTGATAATGACGTCGATTAGCATTTGTTTCTAAAACAATATTTTGGTACGCCTTTTCATCGTCCAACGTGAACTGTTTCGGTGTTTTCATAAATAATAATTCATACAGTCCAGGCGTACCTTTGTATCGTTTATTTTTAACAATAATATCTGAACCATCTATGTCTAGTTCCGAATCACCAATATAAAATTTTTCTAATTCTTTATTAAATCGTATTCCATATTTATGATCAAATTCACCATCATCTTCATACATATTAAGAATATATCTTCTTGGTAATGGATCGTACTGATCTAAATAATCTGCGAATGGTTCAATGGCTACACCTTGAACAGGTGTTGTTTTTGTTTTGGTTGTTTTTAATCATCATCATCTTGCTTCTTAACGTTCTCTAATAATATTGAACGTTTTAAGCTGCTAATTTCTGAATCATTGTCGTCATCATCCTTTTTAAATTTTAATATACTTTTAATAGGTGTACTACTAGTAAAGCTTCCCATTTCCATTTTAAGCCGTTTCGGTATCGTTTCATTTAAATATTTGCTATTTGATCGTTTCTCACTTAAATTCACAATATTTTCTTGCTGTTGTTGTTGTTCTGATTGATTTTGTTTATTTTGCTTTAACTCATTTTCAATATTTTCTAAGTGCTGAGTTAAAGGTGAGAAATAACTGTTATGTGCAATTTCTCCCTGTTTCAATAATCTTAACTTTTCCTTTATATCTCTACGCTTTGCAATAATTGCTCTTTTTATTTTCTTTTCCATTGGGAACATTAAAAAAATTGTTATTAATTAAGCGCTATCCCTTACTAGAGTGTGGTAATTTTCTGCACATTCCCTCTTTAAATGTATTATAGGGAAATGAAATGATCAAAACCTTGTCGATATCTCCCACTATTTAATGGACTGTCCTTGAAAATTGATAAAAATCCATATTGCCTTTTCCAACAAAGGGAACACACATCTTTAAATTTCTCAAATGTCATATCCGTTCCAATGTGATTGCTATATACATGTTTCATATTTTGATAATCTTGTTTAAATAAGAGGATAACATTGCTATTATCTCTGATTAGGTGTTTAGGTATTTTAGCATATGTTTGGCACAGATAAAAACAATCAATGTAATTGTGTCGACCCATACTAAAATACTCGCGCATAACATTCTGATTATCGCAAGATACATCATCGAAAATAAAAAGTGAATTTGATCTTGCTTCGCTAGGTGATACTACATTTTCATTGCAATCAAATGAATTCAATGATATTCCTTTAATTGGTTTTAATAATCTTTTTAGATAAACATATTTAGGTTGATATAACGACTTGGAATAAATGTAAATATTTTCAAATTTTAAACCATTTTAATGTTCAATTAATGTAATCAATATATCCGCTTTTCCACAATTTGATGGTCCAACAATTATACAACGGATCGTAGATGGAAATAAACATCCATGTTTTTGATAATTTTTCAATTCCAAAGCACTTAAGTCATGGTTATTAACAGTTAGCACTGTCTTCTGGGGCACCACCTTCATCTTATGAAACCTATATTCAAAATAACGTGAACTATTGAATTATTTTTATTTTATTATTAATAATAATAATATTCCGTTTCCGTAAGAAACAAAAACAAGCGAGTCTCATTGATAATTGATCAACATTTACCTTTCCCCCCGGTAGATTCTTAATTAGTTCAGTTAGCAAAGTGCTTGCTTCTCGTCTCTTAGGTACACGGTTCGAATCCCGGTGGAACACATTCGTTTTTAAACATTCAGCTTAGACAAAATTACTGACGTCATCTGCATACGACAGGAACTTCTTCGGGGGTGGTAACGTGAAGAACAAAGGTGTAACTGGAGGAATTTCTTCGGGTGGTTGATTCTTTAGACGATTATCTGGGGGATGACCTTGAAAGAAGTTCTTGAGATGGTAACTCGAGGAATTCTTCAAAAGGGACCTTGAAAGAGTGGTAACCCCCCGATGTACCATCGAGTGTCACAGTATCCCGGTATCTATACTACTTAATACGATTCTGTGATTTCGATGTTGTCAATTAATTTCGCGGCTTCACTCGATAGCGACGCACGTAAATAATGGAACTTTTCGATTTCGGACGGGCTTTTATTGTTGTTGATCAGCGAATTGAAGGTATCACGAAACGATAACCATTGCTCATATTTGCCGTCGAATTTGGGCAACGATATTTTCGGCAAATTTACATTGCCGAGATTATTCTCTCGATTTGAATGATCGTTGGATAATGATTGCCTCTCACTGACTTCAGATCTCAATAATGCTTGCATTAACGCACATAAATTGAAATAGGAATTTTCAAATAATTCATATTCGTCCTCATTTACAGAATCTTGAATTCTATCTAGTTCACCTTGTACACGGTTGAACTCTCCTAAACAATTTTTTATTTCGGAAGATACCTCTCTGAGATAATCTGCGTTATTTTCATTTTTGGCTACTGAATTTTTTAAACGTGTGAGACGCGATTTTATTTGTGCTCTTTGCCTTACTAAATCTTTTTCCGATGGAGCGGATGTACCCATTATTAGCTTTTACGATCGACAATTTGAAGCGAAATATAACGAACGAATGAGAGTTGGAACGGAAATATTGAGGACCTACCTTTGCTGGAGCTGCTGCAAGTTCTCTCCGTCAACGACTTCTGGTGACCGATGCTGGCTTCGACGATACGATGTTGTTAATTCAGCTTGATCCGGCTCGAACTGGACCAATGTTTTGTTGGGTTTCGAAGGACCACCGCTCGATTTTATTTATCGAACGGACGAATGACTTACGAAATGATCTGTTGTTGTTTAAACTTCAACTGTGAATTTTATTGTTGCGACTATGTTGACAATTCAACTGCGAAAAAACTGACTAATGAATGTTGATTGCTCAACGACGAAAACTTATCTGCCTAATAGTTACAAAATTTCCTTATTCCTTAGATTTATTATTTACATAGGAAGGGGGTAAGTTCGGCGCGGCAATCGGGTGGGTGCTCTTGAAATGCCCCTTTGGATGGTAAAAACCCCGACGACGTCACCAACTTTACCTGCCCTATTATCACAGAGATATTGCCGTAAATTCCCAAATCTTCCAAGTAAGGGTGGAAATTACGCGCAATAAACAATTATGAATCTATACAATAATATTTACATCGTTATTTACAACAAAATATTTATATCTACAATAATGTTATAATTGAAGTTTGGAATGTTTTATTACTAAGCGGCTGCGACAGGGATTAGTATTGCATCCCATTGTTTTATTGGAATGTTTAAGGAATCCGAAGATCGGTAACTTTGCTCTAAACAATTTATTAGTGATTTTAACGATGTTGCGTTTAAATTTAACAATGAGTTGACGTGACTGTAGACAATTCGTCGTCGATGACTGTATCTTTCGGTTACAAGATTCCAGGCTATCTGATAATTTACGTATGTTGTCTCTAGTACTTGAATGACATTGTACGCCTCTCCCTTTAGCGATGATTTCAAGTAGCAAAGCTTCTGCACAGAGTTGAGCGAATCGTTTCGATCGATTAAAGCCGAAAATGTATCCTCGAATGCACACCAATCAGTTATTTGACCGCTAAAAGAGGGTAATTCTATTGTTGGCTTTAGTGGTTTTTGCAGATTGAAAACACAATTAAAATTTAACAAGATATATTTGTTTGCATAACGCTCGTTGCGGCACGACTTAGTCACGCGGTGGTTCGAAGAGAAGAGAATCTTAGCGCCGCTTCCTGCGACCTCGACTTTTTCGCCCCTATTTTTGTTGGTTTCCGCTGGGTGGTGGTTAGGTGGCAAATTTGAATTTGCGCCCCCACAGTACTCCCCTCCTAGTGATAACGATATCTTTATCGGAAACGTGCTGGGAGTCTTATTGGACGTCCACGTCTGGACGTGCGGACGCTTGTTGATGAGTGCTCTTGCTGCGTCGTGTCTTCGGGTGTGGCGGTGGCGTCTTCTAGCGTGTGTGGTAGTAGGAGGACGCTCTCCTGCGTTTCCCGCGGGCCTGGGTTGTTGTCAACCGAGAACGATGGCTTGAGTCTATCGATATTGATGGTGACTTCGCGGCCTTTCACTTCCAGTTTGAAAGTTTTATCGTTCCGTGCTATGACTTTGTACGGTCCTTCGTATGGTGCTTGTAGTTTTTGTGTCAGCACGGGAATGCGTACGAATGCCCGCTCGCATGTTGCTAGGTCGGCTGGCACGAATATCTTTCCACTTCCATGTTTCGCTGGTGGAACGCAGGTGCTGCGTTGCATGTGTAGTCGGAGTTGCTGCAAGTATTGTTGCGGGTGTGTCTCTGCTCCCTGCCTGAAGAACTCGCCTGGTAATCGGAGTGGTTCTCCGTATACCAGTTCTGCCGTTGTCGCTTGTAGATCCTCCTTCCACGCGGAGCGGATTCCTAATAAAATTAGGGGCAATGCTCCTGTCCAGTCCGATGTCTGGTGACAGCGGAGTGCTCCTTTCAATTGGCGGTGGATTCTCTATATCATTCCGTTGGCAGCAGGATGATAGGCCGACGTAATGTGATGTTCTGTCTCTAAGTACGCCATCAAAGACCTGAAGGTTGTGCTGTTGAACTGACTACCGCGGTCCGTTGTCACTCGTTGAGGGCAACCGAAACGTGCCACCCAGTTGAACAGAAAGGCGTCGATTATCGTTTGGGCTTCGATGCTCTTTAACAGTACGACTTCGGACCATCGAGTATGCCTGTCGATTATCGTCAGACAATAACGATTTCCTCTGGATGGCGGCATTGGTCCAACCAAGTCCATGTGGACGTGTTGGAAGTGCGCTGTCGGAACCTCGAATTCACCGGGTGCGGAATGAGTGTGCCGTTGCACTTTTCCTCGCTGGCAGCTAATGCCCGCCTTCGACCATGCCATAATATCTCTTGCCATGTGATTCCAAACGAATCGTTGCTGGATCAACGTGGTCGTGGCTTTCCCTCCGGGATGCGACAGATTATGGCATATGTGGAAGACTCCTGCGGAGTGGTTTTGGAACAAACGGTCGAGGTGTCGCAGAATATTTCCGCGTCGTTTTGTTGTAATTTTTTTAGTTCCAGCGACGTCTTACCACGGAGGAGTTCTCGGAGATCGTCGTCGCTCTGTTGCTCTCGCGCCAAAACCGCATAGTCGAGGGTTGGCGTGGTGTCGATTGTTTCTATGCGCGATAGTGCGTCCGCCACGGTGTTGTCTTTACCGGCTACGTATATCGGTCGTGAATTGGCCGATATAGTCGATGTGGCGTAACTGTCGTGGGCTTGGCTTTTCCGGTTTCTGGTTGAAGGCGTAGATCAACGGTTTGTGATCAGTCTGTATAATACACAGGCGTCCTTCGATGTAATGTCGGAATTTCCTCACCGCTGAATACATCGCGAGCAATTGCCGGTCGTACGTGCTGTATCCTTGCTGCGCTTTGTTCAATTTTTGCGTGTAGAACGAAAGCGGTTCCCAAACGTCGTCTTTGTATTGTTGCAGCACAGCGCCTACCGCGACATCCGATGCGTCAACGGTAATTGACAAGGCGGCGTTCTTTGCGGGATGGACGAGCAGAGTTGCTGCTGCAAGAGCTTCTTTAAGCATCGCGAATGCTTCGGTGGTCGTTGGAGTCCAGGTGATCGGGGCATTGTTGTTCTTAGGACCGCTTAACAATGAAGTAAGAGGCGCCTGGATCTTGCCTGCATCGGGTATGTAGCGCCTGAAGAAATTTACCATACCCAGAAAGCGTCTCAACTGTTTCACCGTTCCTGGTGCGGGATGGTTGAGAATGGCCTGTACCCGTTCCAGTGGGGGTTTGGTTCCTTCGGCGGAGATCTCTTGCCCTAAAAATATCACCTGTTCCTGGCCGAACCTGGACTTCTGCGGGTTGATTATTAAGCCGTAATCGCGTATGCGCTGGAACAGCTCTTCCAGGTGGCGCAGATGCTGCTCCTCATTTTCGGAGGCCACTAGAATATCGTCGATGTCGGCAAAGCAAAAATCCAGGCCTCTGGTTACTTCGTCGATAAAGCGCTGGAACGTTTGCGCAGCGTTCCGAAGACCAAATGACATATAGCGGAACTCGTAAAGTCCGAAAGGCGTCGTTATGGCCGTTTTCTTTCTATCTTCATCTGCCACTGGAATTTGGTGGTAAGCTTTAACCAGATCGACTGTTGAGAACACACGTTTGCCGTGTAGGTTGTTCGAAAAGTCTTCGATGTGCGGCACTGGATAGCTATCCGGCACCGTTCTCGCGTTCAGCGCGCGGTAATCGCCGCAGGGTCGCCATTCCCCATCCTTTTTGGGGACTAAATGAAGAGACGAACTCCAGTTGCTGGAGGAAGGTGTGATCACGCCTTCCTTTACCATTTGCGCGAACTCGGTCTTCGCTATGTTGTAGCGGTCCGGCGCCAATCGACGAGGTCGGCAGGTAACCGGTGGCCCTGGCATCGTGAGAATGTGGTGCACCGTATCGTGTCTCTTTCTCACTTTACCATAGTTTGGCACCGTAATGTCGGTAAATCGTTCAAGTACCTGACGATACCTGACCCTATTTACACTAATGTCTGACTTGAGCGTACTTACCGCTGCCACTTGCGCGTTTTGCACCACACCGTTGCACGATAAGTGTGTTAGTCGGTCCACTAATCTACACTTACGCAGATCTACAAGGAGCCCGTAGTGGGTGAGAAAATCTGCAGCGAGAATGGCATGTTGCGTACCGGCTATTAAAAAGTCCCATACGAAATCGCGGCGAAGTTGTAGATTCAGGGTAGCCGTGAACAACCCGTACGTGTCTATTTCACTATTGTTAACCGCACTCAATTTAAATGTCTTTATCAACGGTCGGTTAACAAATGCTCGCGGAATTATCGAGACGTCGGATCCTGTATCAACAAGGAACTTCAGCTTGTTGGCGAGGTCCTTCACAAACAGGCGACGTTGAAGATGGAGGGCGTCTGCTGCCGCGACCAGAGACGGCTCCTCTAGTTTTTTTGTTCAAATTCGCACGGCTGGACGCATTTACGCGCTTTGCTGCCAAACCTGTTGTGCTAGAAACATAACTTCGAATCGAGCGCTTTCCTACCACGTGAGTGCGAACGGTTTCGGCTGCGGGATCTCTACCGGTTGCGCACGCACCTTCCAATCGCTTGCACAAAGCGTCCATCTGCCGCTGCATCTGGCGCATCTGTTCGCGCAGGTCGTTCTCATCAGTACCGACGCTACACACTTGCGGCTTGAAGGTCTGCACGATGCGGTCCGCAGTTTCCGCCATTTTTGTCACGCTCGCGCCATCCATCGATGCCAATATGGCGCGCACTTCTTGCGGAATCCGGTTCAACCATATTGTTCGCACCAAATCCTGGGGAACTCCTGGGCCCGCGAGATCCTGCAAATGCCGCAAGAACTGGCTTGGCTTCTGGTCGCCTATGTCCGCGCCTTGCAAGAGCAGTCTCGTCTTCTCCTCTTGAGATTGCGCCAATCTCCGAATCAGCGTGTCCCTAATTGCGATATACTTATCGGTCGCTGGTGGCTCGAGAAAAATGTCTTTCACCTCGGCCTAGGTGCTCCATCGACAAATTCGTCGTCAGCATGCTGAATTTGATGGTGTCGTCAACAATTCCCAACAAGCTGAATTGTTGTTCAAGTTGCGCGAACCACAACGACACGTGCTCCACGCAGAACGGCTGAATTCGGATCGCCGGTTGTGCAATTTTTTACAAAAGAAAATATAACGTTCACACATAAAATAAACAAATAAATGCTGATTAACGTTTCGCGACGATCACGTCGGGGTCAACAATTTAGTAGTTTTTGTAGATTGAAAACACAATTAAAATTTAACAAGATATATTTGTTTGCATAACGCTCGTTGCGGCACGACTTAGTCACGCGGTGGTTCGAAGAGAAGAGAATCTTAGCGTCGCTTTCTGCGACCTCGACTTTTTCGCCTCTATTTTTGTTGGTTTCCGCTGGGTGGTGGTTAGGTGGCAAATTTGAATTTGCGCCCCCACATTGGCAACTCAATGTTTCGAGGTTGATTTAAACTGAAAGATTGTCTATGTGAAATGCTTTCTATATTTTTAATGTTTTTATTGTTTTGCTTCGCCCACTAAATTGTGGTAACGCGACTCATACTCATCTCTTCTCTTATACTCCTCCTCTACATCGGTTGATGCTCTTTCTATCGCGGTCTGTGTAGATTCAAATTTGTTGAAATTTTCTTCCAGTTTTGCTAATCGCGATTTTAAATTCGATATGTCTCACTGAGATTTCTATCATTGCAAATTCATTAATAAAATTTTAAAAATTAATTATTTGCCTCAAAAATGCCATACGACTAACGTTGAGTTGTCTTGCAGTAGGTTCAACCATTTTAACGCAAATTTCTAGTTCTCTTTTTCTTGTCCTTACGAACATTTTTTTTAATTGGCGCAAATATTGGAGGCGGCATTAATTCTTTATCAACATTTTCTTTATTTGCCTCTAATTCCTAGCAAATTAAACACATCTTTTTTGTAGCGTATCTTCGGTTTTCGCTTTTTCACGCACAAAACTTGCATTTTCATATCCTAATTAACAGATGTTTTGTGATGCGTAGAGTTTGGAGTTGATATTAAGTCGTTTGTGACAATTTTAGGAATTTTCGACAAGCCTTTTTACTTTAATTCTGAATTAGCCGACATGCATTTCATTTGTGGGGTTCTGTCGAAATGACACCACTATAAAAACTTACAACAAAATATATTTATGCACAAAAATAAGCAAAAACGAAAGCGTTTTGTCGTGCCAACTTAAAATCCAACCCTTGTGGACGGATTGCCAACGTTCTTATATTATTTTTTACAGTTTCTGTTTAGCTACACCCCCCTTCTAGTGACAGTAAACCGTCACGAAACTCCGGCTTGATAGCGATCCGGAAAACGGACGCGTCGTCCTGATCTCGTTGTAGATGGTACGGCGTCTGTCATGATGAAAGTTGTGACCGGTGATTCCACCGGTTGATCGTCTTGATGGTGATCGTTTAAAATGTAGGCTGGTTTCAGGCGGTCTATCGAAACTGTTGTCGGCTTGTTTTTTATGTTCAGTCTAAACGTTTTTTTTTGCCTCGTGATATTATTTGGTACTGACCTTTGTATGGCTGCTGTAAAATTGTTTTCGGCCCGTCGTGCCGCACGTAAACTCCGTTTGAAGTAGCCAGATCCTTGAATATAAAAGGTGTGTGCTTCTGATGGTTTAACCCGTCTGTCGGATGCAGCGATCCCATTTGTTGGCGCAGCTGCTTTACGAACTCCGTCTGGTCTTTTATTGCGTTCTCTGGTTTGAAAACTTATCCAGGGAGTCGTAAAGTTTCTCCGTACAGCATCTCTGCTGCAGTAGATTGAATGTCATCTTTCCAGGCGGATCTGATTCCAAGTATTACGGTCGGAAGTATCTTTGTCCACTGTTCGATAGCACGACATCGAATTGCCGCTTTTAGCTGTCGGTGGAATGTCTCGACCATGCCGTTTGCAGCTGGGTGGTATGCCGTTGTGTGAAAGTGTGTGCAGCCGATAAGGCGATTTAACTCCTTGAAGAGCTGGCTTTCAAATTGCCTCCCTTGGTCGGTCGTGATACGAAGAGGGCACCCGAATCGCGCTATACACCCGGAGTAAAAGGCTTCTACGACGGTTTCTGCGTCCTGCGTGGCCACCGGGAAGACTTCCTGCCACCTTGAGAAACGGTCGACGCAGGTTATACGGTACCGCTTGCCGTCTGATACGGGTAGAATAACAATGTCCATGTGCACGTGGTCGAAACGGCTAATTGGGCTTTCGAACTTTCTAATCGGGCTGTGCGTCTGCTTACCAATCTTGGAAAGTTGGCACTGTTGGCAGCTTCGCACCCAGGCTCCTGTATCGCTATTTATCGACGGCCATACGAATCTTTCCGTGAGCGATTTTATAGTGCTCTTTGCTCCTGGATGTGCCAAACAATGAACTAATTGAATGCTTGCTTTCTGAACTGCTGCGTAATGTAGGCCCTGATTCTCTGCGTCGATACATCGCAATAGACAGCGATGTTTGTTCCCGTTTAATCGAAGTGTCGACTTTTCGTCCTTTAGGATATTCCGCATTTCTTCGTCGCTCTTCTGCGAAGTTGCCAATCCCTCGTAATCTATTCCTGTGCATTGTACCGTGTCGATTCTGGACAAGCTGTCGGCTACAACGTTGTCTTTCCCGGCCACGTGACGGATGTCGGTGGAATATTGACTAACGAAGTCGAGGTGACGGAACTGCCTCGGTGAATATTTATCGTACCTTTGCTTGAAGGCGAAAGTCAGTGGCTTATAATCGGTGAAAACGGTGAATTCGCGACCCTCTACCATATGTCGAAAGTGTTTGATAGAACGGTACACCGCTAGAAGTTCGCGATCATAAACACTATTCCTCTGTTCAGCTTTGGTGAGTTTCTGCGAGTAGTACGCCAATGGTTCCCACTGATTGTCGACGAGTTGTTGTAGTGCTGCTCCAACGGCAAAATCGGACGCGTCGCAGAACAGTCCGATCGGTACGTTGGATCGCGGGTGAGTGAGCAACGCTGCCTTTTGTAGAGCCTCCTTGCATCTCTCGAAAGCTCCTTGTTGCTGTCCCAAAAAGTGGACAATAAATAAAAGAACCCTTTTAGTGCCAATATTGAATAGTTAGGATTTCTATTTTATTACTTCATGTATTTCTATACCAAGTATGTATAATAGCTAAGTTTAGGGTACTGTTTTTTACAGTCCCATTGTTACTTAACCATCTTGCATATTGTCCTTCCGAGAAATGAAGGGACAGGCAAGAAGGTCGGTGAAAGTGACCGAAGACGAAAATTCCAGGAAGCCGGGAAAGTTCATCCGTTCTCCACATCATCCACCAATCAGTGCGTCATT
Organism: Hololepta plana; assembly: GCA_963695495.1. Taxonomy (NCBI): domain Eukaryota; kingdom Metazoa; phylum Arthropoda; class Insecta; order Coleoptera; family Histeridae; genus Hololepta; species Hololepta plana. The sequence goes on along the minus strand of OY968832.1, from coordinate 5,832,535 downwards.
CACCCCCTTCTTGACCACCCTCAAAAAATCAACAATTTGTATAAACTCAAAAATAAGCATATAGTTCTTCGAAGATCGGCACGTTGATCGCTACGTATTCCGAGAGTTGATTATTGTAGATTTAATATTAATTAGTTAATAATATAAGAAAGAAAACGCGTCGTTTTATTAAGACAACCATTGGTCCTTCGAGTTGAAAACACCATTCCTCATCGCTACAATTGGGGAAAAAACACTCTTTTTGCCCGTTCAGTCCAATCAAGCTTTGCTTTACCGGTTTTCTTTCCCTGCAATAATTCATTAAGCGGGCATTGCGTTTCGGCGGCGTTTGGTATGAAGCGGCGATAGAAGTTTATCATGCCGAGAAACTTTCTTAATGCCTCTGCTGTTTCGGGTTTCTTGAACTTCAGTATTGCCTCTGTTTTCTCCGGAAGGGGTTTTGCCCCGTTTTCATCGATCATGAAGCCTAGGAATGTGATCTTGCTCACACCGAAGGCGTATTTCGATGCGTTTACAACGATTCCGTACTGTCTCAGCCGGTCAAGTAGTAATTTCAAGTGTTCTATATGCTCTTGTTGGCCCGATGAAGCGACCAGAATATCGTCTATGTACGCATAGCAGAACTCCAATCCGCGCAGTGCCTCGTCCATGAATCGCTGGAATGTTTGAGCTGCATTCTTCAAACCGAAATTCATATATGCAAACTCAAACAATCCAAACGGCGTTGTTATAGCCGTCTTCGGGATGTCCTGTTCATGAACCGGAATCTGGTTAAACGCCCTGACTAGGTCTATCGATGAGAAGACTTTCATTCCATTCAAATGCTTGCCAAAGTCGTGTATATGACGTATGGGGTACTTGTCCGCTACTGTGCGCGCGTTTAATGCACGGTAGTCGCCGCACGGTCGCCATTCTTCACCTTTCTTCGGGACCTTGTGAAGAGGTGTAGCCCATGGACTCTTGAACGGTCGAATGATGCCACACTTCAATAGGGAGTCGAATTCCTTCTTGGCGGCCTTGAGTCGTCACCTGGTGTCATCTCAATAAAATGACGGGTGTTGTGTTTAGGTGCAACCGGGGCGCCATCTGGTCTCGTTATATCCGGATACTATTGTAACAGCTGATGATATGCGGACTTGTTGTTGCTGACGGTTTTAATACTACCGGGTAGCTCGCTGACTCGTTTACCGTTGACATCCAGGTGTGTGAGGTTATCGCAAAGACGTTGATTTCGTGCATCGACGAGAAGGTCAAAATGCGATAAAAAAATCGATCCCGATGATCGCATTGTCGACGTCCGCGACAACAAATGTCCATGTGAAGTCGCGTCGCAGGCCGAGATTCAGCTCTAATGTGACTGTGCCGTATGTTTTAATGGCAGAGCCAAGAGCTCGTACGGTTTTTGTCTTCTGGCGTCACGCAGAACTTTACAAACACAGATTAAGAATTTAATTTTGGCCTTCTATCACACACGTAATTGCGGCGAGAAGAATTCGTCGGGCTGCTGTCAACCGCCGCTGCTGTTGACTGCCCGTTTAGTTTTCCGCCCGGAAGGAGCAAGGCGGTTTACATTTTCGGGCGTTGCTCCCGAACTTATCATGGTACCAGCACTTGCCGGACGATATTGAGCGGGAACGAGGGCGTCCGCGCGACGACGACCGGAAACGGCGGCGAGAAGAATGTTCGCCGCTCTCTAGAGCTTCTATTTTTGCCCTCATGTTCGCCAGTTCTTCCTTCATTGTTAGGGTCAATTGCGAGATCTGTTGAACCAACAACGCGTCGTTCGACAGGGGCGTTGAAACGGCTGCAACGGTGCAGCGCGATGATGCGACAGCGTCAGCTATCTCAATCAGATTTTCTGTCGTTTGGTCGCCGAACGGTGCCAAGGTCGTCTGCATATCGATGGGCAAGCGGCCGAGCCATAGCGTACGCAGAGTAGCATCGGGGAATGAATCACCGGCGAGGCCTTTCAAATGCCGGAAGAACCCCTCATTCTCCAACAATTTTTTCGTCTCTTGCTCTTGTGACGTACCAAATCTTTTGATTATAATGGCTTTTACCGTTTCATATTTTTGCGTGGTTGGTGGGGTCGCCATCACGTCCCTCGACTCATTCGCGTGGGCGCTTCCTAAAGAATTTAGGACGACCCCATATTTTGTGTCGTCGTCTGTTATTTTCGACGCCATAAAACTACCGTCCATCAAAAAGAACCACGACTCGGGATTTTTAGGGTCGAACGGCATCGTACGCAAGGCCACGCGGTCGACGATTTGCGTCAAACTCTGCACGCACGGCGTGGTAGATGTCGAGTGTTCGGTAGCCATTTTTTTTATCTTCGCACGCACTAACACTTGCAAATCACTGTGGGGTTTTGTCGAAATGAAACCACTATAAAAACTTACAGCAAAATATATTTATGCACAAAAATAACCAAAAACGAAAGCGTGCTGCTCGATCAACCGTAAGGGAGGAAGTCGTGCGTTTTGTCGTGCCAACTTAAAATCTAACCCTTACGGACGGATTGCCAACCTTCTTATATTATTTTTTACAGTTTCTGTTTAGTCACACATTTATACTCGTGCAATGTATTTATGTTAAAGCTCATTCCATTTGTCAGATTCCTTAGAGAACATTTCCGCGGAATTTTCAAAGGAAGTGTTACGGGGTCAGAATTTGGGAACGTCGTGCACGGAAAAATAATATCGAATAACACTTATTGTTATTAAGGGTTTTAAACACTTGCACGTGCACTCCAATTCTGGCGACAGTAATAAATCTGTCTATCGGCGACGCGGGAGACGTAGCCGATACTCGAGAATGAATGAGGAACCTATCAATAAGTTTTCACGATTTATTGGTTGGGAACGAAATGTGGCTTGCCCTTTTTCTTGCATAAACGTTTCATATTTAAAGCAATTGCAAGCAGAACATTGGGCGTTCCCTACTTATAAATTAGTGGACAAATTCCTTAATCAACTAACAATCTCTGACAGGCCGCGATCGGGGGGCGGAGGTTCGATATTCAACGTGAAAGGAAATATTAATGTTCTCCAGATGAGAGAAAAGGAATCGGATCTTTGGGCCCTCGATGGCGAGAGAGAATCCCCTTCGGATTCACCCTCAGTAACCACCAAGCTGGACTATAAGAATGCGAGCACTTTCGGCGGCTGGCATTTCTATAGAATAGTTTGGTGGGTGAGTTTGTGAACAGTGCCTGTCCGTCCCGAAAGAGAGATTCTGCGGTAAGTCATGTTTGTTATTTCGCACGTCTTAGAGTAGCCTTTACAGGTGTTGCGACAATCTGGTCGTCGACGGGGGAGGGTGTTTGCACCCCATAACCCCCGTGTCAGGTCAGGCGTTAGGGCCGTACGACCTGGGCCAGGCTGGGGGGAGTACCTCCACCTGGCGCGCCCTGCGTAACGTTGCCGACGGGAGAAGGTGCTTTGCACTCAGTAACTCCCGTGCCAGGCTTTGTCAAGACTTGCGAGTCTTCCTGGTGCAGTCTTGGGGGAAACTCCGGCTGCAGCAACGGAGGGGACGTCGTGGGTGAGTGGCGGAGACCACAAGATTCCCGGGAACGACAGATGCGTCTGGTTCGGCAGGGTTTATTTCACGTGTGTGAAGCCCTGTCGATGCGGCCCCTATAGTTAGATTTCTTGGTAGTTTAGACCTGCATGTCTTACTGAACCCTTTTGGTTCATGTGTGCATTTCTTTATTTACAGCAGCCAGGCCAGTAGTCGAGGGAACCGAGTGTGCCAGGTCAAGACCCGAAAACACAATAATAAAATCATTGTATACTGTGTTGCACTCTTTTCAAAAAATGAAAATTAAAATTTGCCCATGTTACAGAAGATTGGATAGGAAGAAGTGGATCTGTATCATGAATTCGAAAATCGCCAGATTCATATCCTCCCGATTTCTTTCTTTCGGGAGTTTGGAATAGTTTAGTTTATGCTACGCTTGCAAATGACATCGAACAACGGAAACCACGAATAGATCCAAAGATGCCACGGAATTTAAACCGGAATCTAAGGTCCTTGGGGCTAAGATGTCGTGGCTGCCGTGAAATGGAAGCAGGGCACTTTGATCACCATATTTGAGTTATTTTTCATTCGTGTTTTGTTCATAGTTTGCATTTTGTTTACATAAATTGTAAAAAATATAAAAGTTGCAAAATGTTCCGCATTTCCGAAACCGTCCATTTCCGGCCCCATGTTCATTAAGACTTTTCTGCTTATCTTGGGCCATATCACTCCTTGAAGTTTGTGACACTTTCTTTTAACACCCTGTATATTCACTGTAAATCGAAGTAACTGAACTCGAGTACTCCCTGTTTTTAATCACTTCTTAAACGTGTTCGTGTCTTCTTCTCTCTACCGACCGTTGCCAAAACTTACAATCGGCTGCGATTGTCGGCGTCCGTCGCTAACGATGCGAAATAGCTTCACTTTAAATAAACGGTGAACAAATCGCGAACGGGACAAGCGGGCAATCGTCGAGGTTGGCGTTGGCATGTGAGTTTCTTTGAGCGATTGCATTTGCACAACTTGATTCGCACCGTAAATATCTTGTTAATTTCTCGATTATATCGTCGGCGACGTCCGCCCGATTCATTGGGAAAATTTTTATGGCACCGTTGTCTCCTTCACATTTTCGCAATGTGTTTATTAATAAAGCCAATTTCAGAGAAATAATAATGATTATATTCGACAGAAATTATTGGAATTTTCAATGAAAATTATGGAAATGTGCACGCAAGTTCATGAAATTAGGGAAATATCGATGCGAATAATTAATTACTACCCTGTCTGTGCATGAAAAGTTTATATTAGAGCAAAAAGTATGGTATTATTCATCTTACAAGGGGAGTCTGCAACATGGGAATTATAGATTATGACATATTTTGGGACTTCTTAATATTAGGGTCATACGTTGCGAAAACAATAAAAGTTTATTGAATATAATTCGCTTAGAATTATTTAAATTGAGGGATTTTTGTTTCAAACATATAATTAATCAGTATTTTCAATTTGGGAGGCAGTCAACAACTCTTACGACCACTAATTTTAAAATGGAAATGGAAACAAATTACATATCAATTCCTATCTTTTGTTATTAAATCTCATCACTTGGAATATATTGCCTGATTAACACACGGAAAATAGTTTAATTTAATAGGAAAATAAATCACTCAAACTACTGGAGAAATGTTATGACCGTAGATAAAAGCAAATTCTCTCTCTTAATGAGAGAACAAAGAAATAAGAAAGAGTATTTAGTAATTAGTCTAATCTTCTTGAAAATTTAACAACAACGTGTTACGCTTACGAACATTTCAGCCAGATGGATGAAAATAAACACAATAATCCATTGCTTTTAATCGATGATTATTTTATTCGTTTTCATTTCCATTTAATTTTAATTGCTGCTTAACAGGTTCCGCCATCCTTGAGCTCGTCCCCAGACACGTGTATATATAAATCAATTCAAGTCAAATCAAGTGTATATATAAATGGACAACGTTGGATTGTTTCTACATTAGAAAAAGTGAAAGGCGCGCAATAAAACTGGGTGAAATGACGACTATGAAATTGATCGGTGTCGTATTGTTGTTGTTCGCCGTGTTGATCACGGTAGATTCCGTCGCGAATGGAACCGGATCAGATTTTATAGTGTACCACCTGAAAGGGAATGACGGTGATGTCAACAATAAAGGTTTTACTCGAATTTCCTTTACAGCTCTTTGCGTTGCAGGTCCGATTCGTTATCGTACAATCGTTAGGAATGGAATTACCCAGATAGATACAATCTCTATGATTGAAAAGAACGAGGCAATTAATGCACCATATAAGTATAAGGACCATAATGGAAATGAGATCAAAGGAGGGATTGAGTAAGCAGATACAAACAATTAATTTCTGCGGCAAAGGTGCGAATGTGAAGCACTTTCCCAATAAGTTTTAATGAGTTTCCTTCTTTCACATTGAATGCGACTCATACCATCTCGACATTTTTAAACATTGTACTCGATACGTCTAATAAACATCTTGTAATGTCCTTGTAGTGTATTTTATTTTTATTTACGTCCTATTAGAGCCTATCGTCACTTTTCCACCCGTATTGGAATCGAAGGAAATTGTTTCGAATAGAGAGATGAAAACTATAACATTTTATTAGGTCGGTGCACAATTATCCGCCGTTTTTAAAAGCTATTTTTTAGGCAGTTCGCAACAGAAGAAATTATCGTAAACACCATTAACTTATTAATAAAAGTCCAAATTATCATCCATTTCAATTACAGCCTCCGATTTGCTTGCTAGATGGTCAATTCCACGTGTGCAAAAGAGCTAAAAATTAGCAGTTATGCATGCCCTTACATTGGTTTCCAAGTAAATAAATTTTTCGTGCACTTTACCAGTTTTTCAACGAATGATTTATATGGTGATATGTGGGAATATTTTAATTACTTGGTGACCGATGTTAGGACTTGCAAAGTTGCAAAGTTTTAGCACTTTTGTACACATGGAATTGCCCATATAGGAAGCAAATAGGAGGCTGTAATAATAATGAAATGGATGATAATTTGGACCTTTATTAAAAAGTTAATGGTGTTTACGATAAATTTTTCTGTTGCAAACTGCCTAAAAAATAGTTTTCAAAAACGGCGGATAATTATGCACCGACTTAATATTTAAAACAAGTTTCATATATTTTGGTCACAGAAGATATATAATATTACTTGAAGAAAAGAGGCAAATGAATTGCTGAAATAAAAAAAAATACAATTAAGATATTAATGCGAATTTGCAAATGTCTAAGATAATCGGTTCTTACAATTATTGATCCCCTATATTTTGGCTATATTCCTCTCCTCTAAAATTCTGCAAGATAATAATGAGAAATACATTCAGCAGAAACCTTGCTTAAATTTTCGACACCCTTGGGTCAGAGGTATTTCAAATGAATTCAATATAATTGCAAATAAAACCAATTTCGTTCTTTACATGAATTTTATTCTTTAGAAAAATATATGAAAATATCACCAATAATAGTAATTTTCTTTCAGGAATGGTTGATCCCTTAAAGACTACATTTTTTTTTTTGAGAGATCAAATAAAAACATTTTAAACAACAATCACAATAAGAGTGCACAATTATTAACAATAAAAAGTATCCGGTGAAATTATTAATCACGGAGCCGCATTTTCCTTGCCAATCTTCAGTTTGGATATCTGCAAACCAAACACATTACGAAATTGTTATTTAACTTATACGACGCACGTACCAAACTGAACGGTTTCAAATTCGCTTTAATTATACGTTTGTTCAAACCGATTTTCTGATTATTATCGTATCTCAACGCCGTATTATTTGTTTTCTTGAGCGAGTTGTTTTGTTGAAATGGGGCGATACGATTCGATGCTACTTCCCTGACTCTAACAGCGGCCGCGGCAGCCGTCGAGTCGCCGATACTGTTACTACGCTTGATCGATCGATTGGCGCTAACGATTTCGATTACGCATTGGAACTGTTATTGCACGAAGACGAATTTTCGTCCGCTTGATGTCTACAAAAATTAATGCTTAATATACATCTATGAGAAAAGAAAAGAAAAGCGTATTTGTGATAATTTTCCTAAATTCAAAGTTACCTACCATCAGGCTTAAGACAGTGATTGGAGCGAGTGCTTTCATCGGTCCCCTATTGATTTTAAATCGTCAATTTCTTTCGTTTTCAGTTTTAACGGTTTCTCCTTCACGTCGTTCTGTATCAATGCTGTTAGCGTCGTTCCTTTCTTATCGACGTTCTATGGTTCATTATTTTCTTTCGAAGATTTTGTGCCGTGGTTCAATTTCAAATGTGATTTGATTCAGTTTTATTGACATTAACAGGAACATTATCCTTTGGTTTTGTTTGATCATTGGCCACTAAATGTAAGAAATTCAAGAACAAGACGCAGCATTCGTTTAAAATGTCTTCATTTATAACATTTGATTCTGCAATCTTTGTTAATTTAGATAATACATCATTTATATTTGTAAATTGAAAGCTTTGACATTCAGTCTTCTCTGCAATCATTAGAAAATCCTTGCGAAGATTACATAATGCAACATTTGTAGAAGTTTCACTATCTTTAACTGCTTCCTCTATTGATCGATTTTTCCTATTCGAATCTGTCAGAGGAACAGGTTTACTGGAGGACAGTATTGTAGAGGTGGCAACATTTTATCCACACTTTCAAATACATCATCATTATCAATATGCTTTTCAGAAATATCTTGTTCTGATAAATCTGTAAAATTCAGATCAGCAGTCAAGTTTATGTCACCTTCACCAGCTGAAACATACATTCTGTTAGCATTAAGTATAATCAATATTCGACAAATTTGATTTACAATCGTCAAATACAGATCCATCAGCAATTTTATCTGCAATATACCTTGCCTCAATACACATGATATCAATCTAAAAACTCAATAATTCTATTAACATGCAATAAATTACCAATAGAAATGCATACCATTCCATTGTGCTTCTTGGAAGCATCCATCTTAAATACATTAGACTCTGAAACTGCTTCAGCAACTGTTTGAAGCAATGGCTTATTCTTAAACAATTCAGTTGGTAAATATTTAAGTCTAGGTCGTGCTATTGGCACACTTAAACGACTGAATGGTGAGACAAAATTAAATGAATATTCATATCGTATTGCATTATTTAATATCCTGCCACTTGGACTGACTGTAAATATCTTATAATGTTACTATCGATTGTTAACTTTGTGTCCGACGTTAAATAATCAGTGCGATGAAAATCAAAATCATTAACTAAATCACTAAATATATTTGGTGAAAGTTCCTTCTCAATGAAGCTGTTACTGAAAATACCCAGCGATTCACGACTATCAAACCTTGAAAGGCTGGTATTTGGATCAAAGTTTAAATTTAATAATGATGGCATAGTTGGTTCTGTACCATACGATTTACCAAAGTCTATGACATCCTCTTCCATGATTTTTCCTAAAAACAGTTGTTAGAATGAAATTCTATTTTCCTTTTCTTGTCAGTCAAAATTGCATATACTTACAATTTAAAATAAAATATCTCACTATAAGAGAAACTACAAAATAGACGAACGAACACAATTAAACATAAAACCACAAACAATCATTTTAGAAAATTAGTTAAGTACGAAGGTCCTTTTTGAAACGTTTTCGTTTTATTGCTAAATTAATTTAGAGAAAGAAAATCAAGTGAATAATGTAAATGATAAATACTTTTCGGAGTTCAAAAACAGAGTTTAATATTGGCTCATTTTTAATATTTGCACAGACACATATTTGTAAATATTTTGCTTTTGCGCTGTAGTTTTTGTGAAATGATCTGATCAAAATATCATGAAATTTGGACGCAACACAAATACATTTTCGGGTATCACTGTATATTGTGATTGCTATTTGTTTCAGTGTTCTTAAGACTCTTTTCGAATGTTTAAGACAGAAGGATAAAATAAAAGATGATATTTAATTTTATTCGATAACCTTTGTAAACTTATATCTGCATTGAATTTAAATTGTTGATTTTCTGGTTCCTCTGCCATTGACATCATTCTTGCACATCGAATACATAAAGCGACATCGTTGAATTGTTTCGATATTAGAAAAAGTGAAACGAACGGAATAAAACTTGGTGAAATGATGAATATTAAATTGATCGGTGTCATATTGTTGTTGTTCGCAATGACGATTATAGTAAGATCTATTTGAATATCGTTCGTGAATAGAGCGATAAAACCTTTTGAATTGTACGAACCAATAGGAAGTCACGATAACGGCGATGTCTACGACAAAGATTTGTGTCTCAAGTTAAAGCTTTCCAACGCTCTTTTTACTACACAAATTCCCAGATTCATGGACCACCACGTCATTATGTTCCACATACGCATTATAAAATACGCGATGCTAACGGAGTGTGTCCCAAAGAAAAATGGTTCAGCAACATAAATAATTGGTTCCTTCGGCAAAAGTGAGAATTTCATATTTCTTCAAAAAAAAATTATCAAAATGTTATATTATCGTCATTGCGAACAATAATAATATGACACCGATCAATTTAATATTCACAATTTTACCAAGTTTTATTCCGTTCGTTTCATTTTTTCTAATGTCGAAACAATCCAACGGTGTCCACTTATATATACGCCGTCTAAGGATGATCTCAAGGATAAAGGAACCAGAAAAACGACAATTCAAATAGAGGCTTTGATTATGCATAGAATGTTAGCAACATTTTTTTTCAATTCACGAATGAAAGGCGAAACAATATTCAGATGAAATCACGACCATATTGTATAATGGCCCCATTTGCCCTTATTTATTTTTGCAATATTATATCTATTAATTTGTTATAATTAGATAATTAAGCTAGCGAAACTGTGAAGTAAATAAACTGCATAAACTGTAAATTATCCAATTTACTTATGTCAAGAAATGGATAAAAGATAACATTTAAAAAATCTCACTAATTGGAGCGTAAAATTTCTGTAATGAATAATTTTGCTTTGCAAGTGGTTCTAGCAATAGTAAGTTGCTTAAAAGTTTATTTCAATTTAAGTGTTACAAGCGATAAACAAAGAGGATAAAATTAGAATTTGAAATGTTAACTAATTCGGGGTTTTTGGACGGCCAAACAGCGAAAGACATCCACGAATGAATTTTGTCCACATTGAATGACTCATGTTCTTCCTATGAAGTCGTTTATCTTTGGATGAACGAACTTAAAACCGGTAGAAGAAGCATTCGAAATGCATCATGTCCTAGAGGTTCAAAAACAGCAGTCATGATTGAAATCAACAATAAAGTAAATGAAAGGGTCTTGAACAATAAGCGATAGTTATTGGGCGAGATAGTAGAGACAACGAGCATCTAAAATGAAGTTGTTTATTTTATTTTGCATAATGAATTGCACAATAAAAACCCTTGCGTAAGAGGGGTGACGCGTTTCCCATTATTCCATAGCAAGAGCGAGATTTCATCATGACAGTGCATGGATTTCGGCCGTAACACTCAACAAAATATTCTATAACAGAGGCTTAAGTGTCTGAGTTAGCTTTGGAGTTTGATAATACCAGGTTCAAATATTAAAGTCGTTAAAACCGAGATTGTTGTCTGCCATTTAATATATCTCAAAACAAGTTGTTTGTTAAATCACCGTCGTACATATTTATCGAATATAAATATTTAGTCGTCAAGGATGTTTAAAGAGGTATTTTTTTGAGATAGAAAAAAATTTGTGCGTGATACAATCACTGGAAAAGTGACGATAGGCTCTAATAGGACGTAAATAAAAATTAGATACACTACAAAGACATTACAAGATGTTTATTAGACGTATCGAGTACAATGTTTAAAAATGTCGAGATGGTATGAGTCGCATTCAATGTGAAAGAAGGAAACTCATTAAAACTTATTGGGAAAGTGCTTCACATTCGCACCTTTGCCGCAGAAATTAATTGTTTGATCTTTGATCTCATTTCCATTATGGTCCTTATACTTATATGGTGCATTAATTGCCTCGTTTTTTTCAATCATAGAGATTGTATCTATCTGGGTAATTCCATTCCTAACGATTGTACGATGGGGAATCGGATCTGCAACGCCAAGAGCTGTAAAGGAAATTCGAGTAAAACCTTTATTGTTGACATCACCGTCATTCCCTTTCAGGTGGTACACTATAAAATCTGATCCGGTTCCATTCGCGACGGAATCTACCGTGATCAACACGGCGAACAACAACAATACGACACCGATCAATTTCATAGTCGTCATTTCATCCAATTTTATTGCGCGCCTTTCACTTTTTCCAATGTAGAAACAATCCAACGTTGTCCATTTATATATGCATAGTCGAAGGATGATCTCATGGTTAGTGGAACCTCTGAGGCAAGAATTGAAATCGAATTGAAATTAAAATCAATGAATTATTGTTTTTATTTTCATTTTTCTGTCTGAAATGTTCGTTAACAGTCGTAATAACTCGCAACACGTTGCTGTTAAATATTCAAGAAGATTAGACTAATTAAGTTTACAAAATTCACTCTCTTGTTTCTTTGTTTTGTCATTTCGAGGTAGTGAGAATTTACTTTTATCCACTTTTATCCAATTTTTGCGTGCGAATCTGAATGTTATTGTGATGTGTACAAGCATTGCTAATTGTAAAGCAAAATATTTCAAGTGATAAGATTTAATAGAAAGTGATAGAAATTGATATGTAATTTTTTCCCATTTTCATTTTGAAAATTAATGGTCCCAAGAGTTGACTGTCACGGTTGCCGAACTGAGTTTTATATCACCAAAAAATATCTACGACTTTACTTGAAACGTACAGCGAATTATGATAGTGACTACTTTGTTTTTGGGCGGGGACAGCGTAATAATAAAATGCGGAAAAATTCTCTGAAAAAGCAAATTTTGCTCCGAAAGAAAAACTAATAAAGCAAGCGAAAACAAATCATATTCCGCATCTGATGTTGCAATCAAAGTGTAATTATGTGAAATTAAGCACAATTGAAAATATGAATAACATTTCGCAATCGAAAATCTTCATCACAACTGAAAAAAGTTCAGTTCCTTACTTCAAATAGTTTCGGAGATAAATACAATTTTCTACGATCTTCCAAAAGTAATTTTTTTTTTGTTGAAAAACACTGAAATAACTTCGAAACTGTACATTATAAGCACAGGGTAGCTTCAATAACAATGATATCTTTTAAAATAGCGGAGCAAGTATTAGGAAGTTCGCCATTTTCGAACACAATTTTACATTGTAGTCCTATCCCAGACAAATCATTTTTTCTCTAAAGTCGACTGTTTGGGCATAATCCTCCGTATGTAGGAACAAAATTATTAAATTTAAAAAGTTCATGTTTTTTTAAAAAGGAGTTCAAAAAATCAAAACCATCATTTAAACATTTTAGATAATGAGTATACAAATTTTATTCTTTCACTCAAAAGTTAACATATTTAGAAGAGAAATTTTGAATGATATGCCTCTTGGTTGTAAGAATATCAAATAGAATGAATAGACTTTTAACAATGAAAGTACAAACGGTTGCATCAAATGAACAAAAACAAAATTTAATGCATCTCTACAAATTTTGCTAATGTAGGTGGAATCATGTGTTTATAAGCAATCTTATTGCGAATAATCACCTTAGAGCAGATGCATTTCAACGATACAAAATTGACTAAACGAATGTCTAAATTAAACGGTGGGCGATTCACTCTGTTGATGGCGCAATATCCGATTGCGTTCGGTTGGTCGATGTGCGCTCCATATCGCAACAGCAACGGCACCAACTGCAAAGAAACAAGTCAAAGAGCATGTAAATTATGATAATTGGAATAAATCGATTACCCAGTTGTTTGCATTATTATAATCTGTCGCTAGATGTAGAGGAGTATTTTTGAATTCGTTTCTGGCGTTAACATTTGCTCCACAGTTCAATAAAAATTGTACGACGTCGTAATTGGGAAAGATTGCCTTCAAACGTAAAAGCTTGTAACAAAGTATGAATGGGGAATCTTCAATGAATAACTCACTATGGGATCTTCATCAGCAAAATAACCAGATTTAATTGTATTCGACACGGTGGTACACATGTGCAATAACGTATCTTCGATGTTGGTCGTTTTTGGATTTACGTGTATCAAGCGAGTGACCAATTTCGAGACGTAGTGCTTTTGTTCCTTAGTTTTAGCCGTTTGTAGCATCAAATAAATAACATGCGTGACGCATCGTAAGATTCTATCGAAATTTTCCATTTGATATTTGAATTGCGGACGTGTACTCAGTAATTTTCTAGATTCTTAAAAACACCAAACATAGCATTGAATGAATAAATTAGCTTATTATTGTTATAGTGATAATAGACGTAAATACCCTCAACATCAGTGGTCAATGTGATAAATATTGCGACAGAGTCCTTAAATCTTTGCGTATACGAACTTTCCTCCTCCTCGATCGTCACATGCTTCTGATCGTAATCGGCCATAAATCTTACTAAAGCTTGTGCTGTAAAGCACGTATCCGAATATAATATAGAATCCTTTTCGACGCGAATCTCCAAGGCGCGTCTCCATAAATCGACGCATCTCTGATACCTCATGGTGTCTGCATACGTGGCGCCTCGAAACATGAGCCTAATAAGAGGACAATTTATCAAAATCAGTCTCGAAAATCAATTAGCAAAGCGCATTCTTTCACCTAAATACTGCATCCTTGTGGTGTGGACCTAATATTCGTTCGGTAATCAATAAGCTTTGGATTCTGATTGCATCCAAATCAGGTATAATGTTCTCTAATTCCTGCATCGAAGAATATTCTCTTTGATATAGAAACGCTTCACGTGGCGGCATAATTGGCCGTTTCGCTAAAACACCTACAAACGCATGTTAATTGTGTTTACTACACGTTAAAAGCTATTAAATTCATTTACCTGGTTTGGTATCTCTCAAGGCCTGTGCAATCCTCCAATGTTTTAGTGTTGTATACAAGTCATTGTGCTCATCAAGAAACGTCGATCCGAGCAATTCGTGTGCGTTTGCTAAACGCTCAAGATCATATGGTATGACGCTAGTTAAATATTCAAATATTTCAACTGCGCCTTTGAGACAAGCAGTTTGTAGTGCATCATCACCATACTTTGATTTTGCATTGTAATTGGCTCCATTCTCGATTAATAACTTTGTTGTTTCTAATCTGTTGTAAATTGAATTAAATTTCGCTTATTTTTTTACTGAACTCAAGTAGATAGGCTGAGATTACCTGTGCTCCTGAATGGCATAATGCAAGGCAGTCTTGTTCTGTATATCCCTTGCATTTACATCAGCTCCATGTCTTAAAAGAAATTGACACAGTTGTACACTTTGAACGGAATTGATTAAACAAGTGCCTCCGTTAAAGTTGGGACGATTAGTGTTTGCTCCATTTTCAACTAAATACTCAACAATATCTAGATGTGTCATAAAGCAAGCTGACCTCACAGGTGTCGAACCAGTATCTGATACTGCATTGATGTCGGCTCCGTGCTCTACTAGAAATTTTATTACAGGTAGTTTGCCTGATACAGCTGCACACCATAGTGGTGTGACATTATGTACTGATCTGTAACAAATATGTGTGGTTAATTTCTTCAGAAATGATTCAATTCAACTTCAATACCTGTCATCTGGCACTTCGTATAAACCTTTCTGCTCAATATCTGCATCACAAACGTTCACAAGATATTCAACGATTTCCAATTGTCCCCTTTTGCATGCTATAAATAACGGGGCACAGCCAATCTTCAAGCGATTAACAATTTCACGTCGACAACTAATCGGAAATCTTTCCAAACAATTCCTGATATTGTACGTTAACTTCGATCCAGGTGGTAAACATTGACATTCGTGAATTAGTGCTTGAAAACAATCATTTTTCTGATTGACGACATCTACTTTATTCATTTTCTAATTATACACCAAACAATTAACGTTTAAATAATTAACAGTCATTTCACAACCACTCGGCAATGTGCGAGAAACAAGTGGGCCTAATTAGAGGCTTATTTTGCTGTTCGATTAATTAAAATAAGTTGAATGAATGCCCAGCTGTGGGTAAAACCATCAAAACAAAATTTCGTTCCTTGTGTAGGAATTGTTCTATTCGACTTTCTCGCTACTGCTTTGTTTTCTCTACTCTCAACGGATAAATTCGATCGATTAGATAACTGTCATTTTAGGCGAAATGAACGATGTTGCAAATATTTGTACTCGTCAACAAATTTATACGATAATCAAAAGATAAAATACGTCTTCAAACATTAACGACCGTAAAACGTTTGACAACTGTGTCCGAGAGGAAAATGCGCAGTTTCCATGTTTTTGTTTTGAACAACAAATTCTAATTAATATACTCCTTTGTATAATAGATGGCGATACATTGGCACTTGACTTTTCATTTATAGGCTACTGATATATTATCTTTGTATCTAACCTAACCTGAGGTTGGTAATAAATTATTTGTTTCTGCCCTTTTATGGCTCCCTGTTTAGTTTAAATCAGGGATTTTTTAGTTTAATTGAAATGTAGAAATCGTCGTTTTTGTTAGTTTAGTGACATTTTTTATACATTTGGTTTTAAATTTACATTGGTTATTTAGTAGATTTTATGCGATTTACATACTTGTTGTCATTACATATGAATAATAACACAAAAAATTATAACGTGAATTAAATGGTAGATATCTCGTTTTGCCACATTTCAGAATTGCGATGGCGTTTATAAAACACACGAGACTAACAAATATCGGCGAGCAATTATTTTTATCATTTGCTAGTTCTTGTCTGGTTAATAATTAATAAGAAATCAAACAAATATATCCCAACGCGGTGGTTTAGGATTATTTTAAAGATATTAGCAAAAAGGAACATTTGAGACATTTTTTTTTAATTTAAAGTCGATTGAAAAAGTATTTTTAAAGAGGATCAATGTTCGAAGAAAATTGTGCATCTCTGATTTAGAAAGAGCTAGTTATCAAGTCCGAATGGTATTTACATGGCACGTTGAAATTTGGAAAAAAGTTTCATAACCATCTTGAATTCAGTTCAGATATGATAAAACTCAATTTTTGTTTGAGAAACAGACTTGCAATTTCTTCGCAAACATTCATAATCTCTTTGCATCTCTTTCACTTTTAGTTATTTTTAATTCTCCAGTCACGATCGTTTTTGTAGCATTTGAGCGCAGTCACAGTCATCTTTCCTTAATTTTTGACATCAAATCAAGCCTTTATGTTGAACCATCTACCATATTTTCCTGATTTGTCTCTATGTGACTCTCTACATTCCCTAAATTGAAAAAGAAGTTGAAATTGCGTTTTCCTGAATAAGATCGAAACCACTCCAAAACAGGAATCAAACTTTAAGGCAGAAAACGCGCTCAAAAAGACATTTGCATCACTTTTTAGTTCATCACAGGAATTAATGAAATTATGCAGACAAAGAATTTTTTTAGAACCAATAGTAGTTATAAACCGATCAAAACCTAAAGCACAAATTTTATCCACCGGTTCCTCCAGATTTTATTCATATCTTCTCGATTCGACACAACAGGAATTTTAAAAAAGCTATTGTTTTAATAACAAATTTGATAGTAGCTTATAACAAAACAAAAAATAACTAAAAAATCAATACATTATACAGGGTGATTCAATATAACACCGACAACGCTTAATGGGAGATTCCTCTCGTTAAAATAAGCCAAAAAGTTCCTATGAACCATGGTCCGAAAATGCTTGGTCTTCGAGATATCGGCCGTCAAAGATCGATTTCAAAATTCGAATTTTTATCATAAAAAATAAACGAAAGCATATTTTCTTTTGGCCTTTGGGGCATCTGATTTTCATGTTAAGGAGCTTACTTTGATGTAATTTCATACTTTGAAAAAAAGGTGGATAATTGTTGAAACCTTGACAGACATGGTCCCGGAAAACATTAAATTTCTCGAGAATGGTGCAAGAAATCGCTTTCCAAGAGTACCTTTTTGATTCAGAAGACATTGGAGATTCTAATTGTCCATTCAAAATTGTCAAAACTCTAAAGGCAGAAAAGTTTTGGCTTTTGGAAGGGAGGAGGCCATCGAGAACACCACTTTCCAGAAGTTTTTCAAAGTATGAAATTACATCAAAAGAAGCTCCTTAACATGAAAATAAGATGCCCCAAAGGCCAAAAGAAAATATGCTTTCGTTTATTTTTTATGATAAAAATTCGAATTTTGAAACCGATCTTTGACGGCCGATATCTCGAAGACCAAGCATTTTCGGACCATGGTTCATAGGAACTTTTTGGCTTATTTTAACGAGAGGAATCGCCCATTAAGCGTTGTCGGTGTTATATTGAATCACCCTATATAATACAGTAACATACATTATACAATGATTTATTTATTTATCTGATGGAGAATATATTGTAATAAATCATAAATTAGTTTCAATTTATTTATTTGTTATCATTCCCACGCCGAAAGTTCAATAATCCAGTCGTCTTTCTTTTTTCTATTGGAGAAGATTGATTACACTACAATACAAGCGAGGATTGTATCTGCTTTCCTTTGGTTAGTAATACTTTCAAATGAGATTAACATTATTTTTACAATATTGTACAGAAAAATGAAAAGAATCAGAAAACAATTAAATCGGTAGATTATGTTGGGTTGGTAACTTAAGACGATTGACAATGATATAAACCATTTTGTTTAGGTGAAATAATTAAGGTCTAACACATTTTTGCACATAATTTTCTTTTGTGGTTTCGCAAACTGGATTGAATAATTCTTTCAATTTTCATAAAAATTACTGAAAATTGCGGCAGTTAGATGTATTTTGTCATTATGAATCCAAAAATTTTTATTCGGCACAGATTGCGAAACGACAACAAAAGTTATGCGCGAAAATGTAATGGTCTTATATTTACATCACAGGACTTTTGTAATTTAATATGGCCAAATATGATCCTTGCTGTCATTTAATTAATAATATTCAGTTATCGACATTGTTAATTCAATGATTTTGGTTTCCTTTTTATGGTAATTGTTCCCATACTTTTCTGCTGTTAATTAATCAATCAGAATTGCTTCTATTTTCGACATGAAATCGACAAAAATGAGAAAATATAAAAAGTGAACTTGTTAGATAAAACTGAATTAAAATTGAAAGAATTTCAAATAAATTTGATAAAATTTCCATAAAAATTAGTGAAAATTAAATGAACATCTATGAAATTCATTGATCATTATGGGAATTTCACGAAAAACGGAGCAACTTTCGATCGATATTAATGGAGTTTCGATTGAAATCCATGAAAAAATAGGACAAAAAAAAATAATAAAAGTTGATAAAAACTGCAAAGCATGCCAATGTGAAATACTGAATTTCAATGGAAAGATTTTCTACCAAAAACCATTGCAAATTGCGAAAAATGAAATTCTGATAGATTTTTCTCATTTTCAAGAAGGCAAATTTGTTGTATCGCAGTTTTCGTCCTCCTCCTCTACTTATCATCCATTTCAATTGCAGCCTCCTATTTGCTTGCTAAGTGGTCCATTCCACGTGTACAAAAGAGTAAAAAATTGTAACTTTACATGCCCTTACATCGGTCACCACGTAATCAAAATATTTTTTTACTTGGTAACCCATGTAAGGGAATTCATAGCTGTAGATCTTTAGCTCTTTTGTACACGTGGAATTGGCCATCTAACAAGCAAATAGGAGGCTGCAATTGAAATGGATGATAATTTGAACCTTTATTAATAAGTTGAGTGTGTTTACCATAAATTTCTGTGTTGTAAACTGCCTAAAAAATAGCTTTCAAAAACGGCGGATAATTATGCACCGATGTAACGAAGATATGCTACAAAAAAGTTCAATCATCCGTATCTTCGAAACCGTCCATTTGCGACCCCATATTCATTAAGACTTTTCTGCTTATTTTAGGCCATATTACCACCCCTTAAACTTTGTGACACTTTTTTTAACACCTTGTATATTATCTTTGGTGACATTATCTTTGCGGCTAACCTTCATAACCTCATTCCAGTCACCGTTCGTTTATTTGAAAAATTAATATAAGTTAAAGTTAATTAAGTTAACAAAATGACGATTTACAATTCATTAATAACAGTTAGGGCGTTAATGCGAACCAAGGACAAGGTATGTCACGGCGAATTTAATATTTTGCCCTGGAGAGAGAAGAATTATTTAAATTGGCAAATTTTCATATATTTGCATTATTTTTTAGTGCCAGAAGGTCTTCTCGTCCTCGTACGTGAAATACGCCGACCATAAGCCGTTGGAACGCATACGAAACATCGGTATATCGGCGCACATCGATTCCGGCAGAACAATCGACAGATGAAATGAAACCCTACAACGTCCCCCGTTCGTTTGGCGTTCATCAGTAAGCTGCTCGACCGCTTGGGCTCGAATCCCGTCCGCGTGCTGACGCAGATGCGCGCGAAACTGAACCATAACGCGGCGTTCGTGCAATTGCCGATCGGTCTGGAGGGCAACACAACAAGAGTGTCGTCGATCTATTTCGACGGCGAGTTCGGCGAGACGATACATGCGATGCTATCAGGGCATGCTGAGGAAGGGCGACACGAATTTCGACGCTCGCGCCGGACGCAAAGTTCGCATCGCCCGCCGCAAGCACTCGAGCAACATGGAGGAGGTCACGAAGGTCTTCGCCGGCGACATATTCGCGCTGTTCGGCGTCGATTGCGCCAGCGGCGACACGTTCACGACGGATCCGAAGCTCGACCTCGCGTTGCAGTCGATCTACGTGCCCGATCCGGTCGTCTCGATGGCGATCAGTCCGGCGAACAACAAGGATCGCGACAACTGGTAGACGTCTGATTGGTTGACAAGCTTTTAAAATACTTGCACGCTATCTGTTATTCGTTGTTTGAAGTGATACATTTAAATTTATACAAATATTGAACAGCATTAATGAATAAAACACTATTCGAATTGGTTGAATGCAAATTAAAGCCAAATTTTAATTGTCTATTAGAACATATGAAAACTATGATAGATAATATAGTAAGACGCTGTTTCAAAACTTTAAACAGAGGAAGAGTGAAACAGTGATGCCAATTGCCAGATAGCATAAAGCGGGATTTGTGGGAAACTTGGGATTATTTCCCGCTAATAAAATATTTTTTGTAAAAATTAGAAATTAATTCGATGGTAATTTAACTTCGCAAGTCCGAACAATAGCCCACGTGTTTTTATTGCTTATGTTTACATAAAATTCCGGTTTTACAGGAAACCGACACTAACTTCCTTATTTTAAATACAATGCTATATATTTTTTGGCTTTTTTGGATTCCTGATTCAATTCTAAGAATATTTTATTAAGCATATGACTTGCCTAATGTGTGCCCTTTTGGAATTATTTCAAGTTTTATATCATCTGCTAATGCAAGTATGTTCCTAGTATGTTAAAGATGCTTTTAATTGAATCATTCCTTTATCCAACGTTTTTACACGGTCATAACTCAGCTAATTTTCGTTCTGTAATAAAAATTCCTGTTCCAGTTTAATCCCCAATCCCTCCCCTTTCTATTGGCGTGTTTCAAAATTCAATTTATTAATGACTTATTGCCTGATAACAATTTTTAAGAAACATCGACACTCTGCGAGCCAGCGATTCTTTCTACCTCCTCATATATGGGTTTATCAATGAATCATCAACTTTGTCGCCTGCTGGAAACAGGTCCTATATGTTTTATTATGGCATTAGATGCCGAAAATTATTCTTTTTCGATCATATCGAGTTGGGGTTTTCCTTCGTAGGAAATTTCACTTTTTTACAGAATGCGCGCGCCAAATAGAAGCGAGACACTTCGATGCGCGACAGAGCAAGAAGCGTCCGGAGACGAAGTTTAACTTGGCTCTTATAAATTAGAGGTCCATCTCCCGCTAATCTCTATAAAGGACATGGAAGCCGTATAAAAGAAAAAATTAAGGAAATGCAGATATTTGATTTGTTAAGTGAGGACTCTAACAATTTGCAATTTTTGTTTGACTTCATTTATTATTATTTTATATTTATATAAATATAAATTGCAAATTGTTAGAGTCCTCACTTAACAAATCAAATATATCTTCATTATATAATTCCATGTAGGAAACTTTAACTGAATGCTCTTGTCCGCTCATCAACAGGTTGTCATACAAATCTGTTACTGCACGTTATATGTATAATGCTAGCTTGTTCGTTCATTTGTAATGGAATTTTTTCTGTGCCTTGGGATTACTGACCATTGTTGTAAAAACAGAGAATCTTTTAAATAAATGCAGTCAAACAAAAAAAATGCAAATTGTCAGCGATGACTCAGGAATCAAATCTTTGCTACTGTGCGAGAGTATGAACGGACACCTTTCATTTATGCTTTTTTTGGAACTACGAAGGTTTATCCCACAATGAACTTGTACCCGATGGACTTTCAATCACTTCCAAACATAACTACAACCATTTGAAATTGATCGAAAGCAAGTTTTCTTCGAAGGAAGAGAACGCTCGTCGTAAGTTGCGTCCGCAAAGGAAGTGCACCATTGATCGGAAAAGATGACAACCGGATGTTATACAATTTCGTGCTATTAAACTCAATGAGGAATCAGTTTGGTCGTGTCGAGTTATTTGAATTTCGCCTTCGTTTGCTTGGTGGTGGGCAACTTTGCCATGCTGCAATAGTACGCACTTTCGATTGCTCAATGCGCGGAGTATTTCCACCCCAGTTCCGCAAGCATTTTGTTCAATTTAATTTAATTACCATTAAATTTTTATTATCGATATCAAAGCGAGATTTGAACAAAACAAAAGTAAAAAGCAAATAACGGGACAGATGGCGAAGCATGCACGATCCTCTAATTAATTCTCTCAATCCGTTATTTAAATCGATGGAATTATTATAGAAAATTGAGAAAAAAGTTCATGCAATCATTGTTTTTCGAAAAATGAATACCTATGCATATCTACAATTGCGAAACTAACGAAAATAATGCAAACGATTGAAGGCACAAATCGATTTTTTTTAAGTTGAGAACGGAACGTGGAAATTTTTTTTTTTAATCGTAGAGCATGTTGATGACTGTTACGTAGGCTACGTGAGATTTCAAAAGGGCTGCATGAAGTGTTAGAAAAGGGAATGCTGATGCGAATTTCTATGAGAACATATCCAATACAAATAATCAAGTATTGAGCAATAACTTGAAAGAATATTCGCCAAAAAGTGCGTATCAACGAGGTTAAACGCAAAACAAAGATTCAACTATCATATTTATTTATTTATATTTTTTAATCACAGAGAATGTTGGTCGCTATTACATAGGCTATGTGTGATTGCAAATGGTGCTACATGAAGGGTACAAAAGGGAATATTCATGCAAATTTCTATTAGAATATAGTAATGCAAAAAATCAAGTATTTTCAACAATAACTTGAACGCATTCGTGAAATCCGATTCAAACAATTATGCCGCGTTTCCGAATTACAATATTTCCCAAAATTCATCCCAAAAATGCGTATAATTGTAAAACGAGGTTGAACACAAAACAAAGATTCATCCAAAAATGCGAATTTTTGGCGGTAAAACTAGGTAGTTCAATATTGCGCAGCAATTTGCAACAACATTGTTTGCGGTCGAGCGATTGGACGTGGATGTTTTAGGAATCGCCTACAACGTACATTAAAACTTGCAAAAAGTTGTGCAATTCGCAGCAAATTTGTGCCCGTTATTCAGTCTAATCGCTTATCCAAAAGTTACTATTTTCTTCTACTCTCTAAATTGTTTTTGATCCACACTTCGCATTCACACTTCAAAGGTTTGACTTAATTTTTCAATGCTATAAAACAAAATGAAAAAAAAAAACAACAAACAGAAATTAATCGACGCGAAAAACTTGCAAAAATTGTGCAATTCGGGGCAAGTTTGTGCCAATAATTCCGTCTAATCGGTTATCGAAAAGTTGCTATTATCTTGTACTCTCTAAATTGTTTTTGATCCACATGTGGTTTGAAAACGGCATAGAAAACGTTCTCAAGGCCATTCTAATTAATTCGAAACTCCTCCCGATGATGATTTAAATATGATGTTGATTATTTGAATATCATGCTGATTATACAATCGCTTGAACGATGATAATCCTTATTTACAATTGTATCAGTTAACGTTGTTTTCGTTCATAACAACACCAAACCGATTATTATTTCGCGTTTGGATATAAATAGTTGCGATATTTTTAAATCGCCTCAGAATTGTTCGCTCCATCGGTCGAGGAACAACGCGAAAAGTGCGCTACAAAAAAAAAACGTATTAGGCAACACGATGAAAGCGAGACGTGATCAGGTCGTTGGCGAATTGATGGCGAACATCGCCGCCAAAAACCGTATCGCCGACTATCGATACGACGTGACGACCGGTTTGAACAAGAAGGAGGGTTTCGTCAGCACGATGTACCACGTGAAACTGACCGGTACCGATGAAACGGCGAACGACTGTAACGGCACGAAGAAAACGTTAAATCTGCTCATCAAATTCGCGCCGACCAACGAAAGCTTCCGCAACACGATCCCGTTGAAGGAGGCGTACCGTCGCGAGATCGTGTTCTACGCTTCCGTCGTGCCGATGATGGAGGAAGCGCTGAAGGCGGCCGGTCTGAAGCCGCGCTTGGACTATGTCGTCGAGTATTACGATTCGACGATGGAGGAGTATCAAGAGGCGATCGTGCTGGCGAACCTGAAACACTCCGATTACGAGCTGTGGGACTGCAAGAGGCCGATGAACGACGCCCACGTGCGATACGTGTTACGGCGCTACGGCGAGTATCACGCCAACGGTTTCGCATTGAAACATTTGCGTCCGGAAGCGTTCGCGGCGACGTTCGGCGCTTACAAAAAGAATCTAATGTTGTCGGCGGAGTCGCGCGAGTTTCGCGAATTCCTGGTCAAACAAATGGGCGACATCGCGAAAGGCATCACTGCGCCGGAAGATGGCGACATGTTGGCAGCGTTCCTCCGGCACAAGGAGAACGTCATCGAAACGATGCGCTGCGACGACGACAGCGACGAGTACTTCACCCTCCTCCACGGCGACTGCTGGTGCAACAACATGATGTTCAAATACGTAAGTTTGCGCTGGAGATTTGCACGTGTGGATTCGCCTAACCAGTCCAGTCAAATTAGGTTTATACTTCGGAAAAATTAAGGGAAAGCTGAATTTTTGCATGAACCTTCATAATGATGTCCTTGTCAAAAGTCCCCATCGATCCGAGTTGAGCTAAAGATTTTATATGGTGTCAAAGATGGCGAAGAGTGGTTTCTCGTGAATAACTCGTTAACGGTCACTTTTAGGGCAAACACATACGTTATCAAAGTTGTAGATTAAGAAATTCCCTACAAAAACGTTATTGTCACTTTTATTCGTGGGAGCAACCGTTTTGAAAATAATTCGAAATGAACGAGTTAACAGCGTCTCCAGGCGAGATATTGATGATCGAGTTATTCACGAAAAACCACTTTTGGCCATCTTCGACACCATATAAAATCTGTAGCTCAACTGGGATCGATGGGGACTTTTGACATTTTGTCAAGGACATCATTATGACGGTCCATGCAAAAATTCAGCTTTCCCTTCATTTTCCCGAAGTTAGACCTAATTTTCGTCTAATTTGACTGGACTATAACGGAAAATTCTCTTTAAAGGATGACGAATCGAAAGAGTGCCCGTCCAGCATGAAGTTCCTCGATTGGCAGATCATGTGGTTCGGTCCGCCGGTGAACGATATCGCCTATTTCTTCTACGCGAACGCCTCCGTCGACATGTACGATCGCATCGGCGATTATCTGAGCGTCTATCACGAGAGTTTCGCGGATCAATTGAAAGCGTTCGGTTTGGACGCGACGCGTTTGTTCCCGCGCGACGCCCTCGACCGGCAGATGAAGAAACACGCGCGATACGGCATGTCGCTGAGTTTCCTAATCATGCACGTCAAATTGTTCAAGGACGAGATGAAAGATCACGAGGACACGTGCGGCACGGACGAGAGCATCTTCGACCAGTTCCGTTTGACAGACCGCGACACGACCGAATATTTCAAGATGAGCAACGCCCTCATACGACACTGCTACACCATGGGATATATATGATTCGAAATCGTTATCGCAACTTTTGCGGGGGGGCACGTTTCACGTGGTAATTTAGTATTAGAAGACGGACAATTGCCATCGCTGTGATATTGTTGTAGATATTAGATGTTAGAATGCGAATTTAATCGAGGGCATTCGCGATTTATCAATTCGATTGCGCTCATCGTTGTTTTAAAAGGCATTACACGATCGACGAAACGCCCGCTTTCTTTCTGAAAAAGGGGCCAAGAGAAATAAATAGATAAGAAACTTTGCTTATTACTATTAATTAATAAAACGCTTTATTGAATTCTTCGTAGGTGCGCAAAAAATATTAAAGCCTCGACGAAATTCAATGCGGCCTTGGACCGGTTCCAGAACAAAAAAGAGGACAATATATAACGTCGTGTTCAAATTTTTTTTTATTTCTTCTTTAAACGAGAGTTACGGTTCAATTGTTGATTTCACCGGGTAGAAAACATAGGTGTATAACTAATGACTCCGTCCTTCATTAATTTTGCGTTTTAGCCTTAGATAATTTTCAAATTATCTTATTGCCTATTTGGAAGCGCTGTTATCTACTCATATAAAATAACATTCATAAGTTTTTATATCCAACATTGAAAATATTAAGTCATATAACAGCAAAAAGCAGTTTATGGGAAACCTTGCTTTCGTGTTTAATTTGAAGAAAAGTTGCACCTCAATTCTTCTTGGGGGCGTCTGGTAAACACGCTTTAGGCGAAAGAACATGCCGAGAACGGTTTCAAGCGTTCAAAACCGGTAATTTAAATAACTTTTCATAAAGAGCGTTGAAAACAAAATCAAAGCCGAAGAATTATTCGTCGAAAGTGATGTCAAAACACAACGAATGGTTGATTAATTGAATGTGACTATAGCAGTAATTTCAAATTGTTTACATGAAATGGGAAAGATTTAGAAGGTAGGAAAGTGCCCTATGAGCTTACGGAAATAAACAAATTGATACTACTGCATCACAACGCCGAAACCCTGTTGCAAAACAGAAGAGGTTGGGATGGGATGTGCTACCACACCCATTGTAATCACCAGATATTGTTCCATCGGATTATTATTTCTTCCGGTCAATCACATGGCCTCTCAGAGTAGTGCTTCAAAATTGTCAAGACATCGGAAAATGCATAATTGGATTATGCGTCCAAATAGAAAAACATCATTGATGATGGAATTCATAAATTGCCTAAAATATGGGAAAATATTGCTAATTAGGGAAATTATTTTTGCACATTGTTCAAAATCATCAAATGTTTAAACCGTCAGTTCGCAAAATTTGAGCGCCGAGAATTTGATCTGCGTCTCTTTAAAGTCGGCCACGTGAAGCAGCATCATACAATAATATTCTTGTATCATGGTGAAACCTATGAAGACGTCCTAAAACGTACACAGGGGTCCACAAGTCGAGCGGAAGAGTTTCGTTGTGCCTAATCAACTATCTTAAATCACCTCTATCCAATGTCAAAAAGTACAGAAACTACATAAGAACGTGTATTCTAATGCCGTCAGCGAAAGAAACAACATTCACCGTTTCAATATTTCTGCACCGTTGCTTGCAAGCCATCGCCTCTCTTTGAAGAAAGACATGGTCCATTTTTTTTCTACAAATTATCACAGGAAGCGAGAAATGGCACCTCTGTATTAATGTGAAGACACTCTGAAGTGACGAAAATTTGTGGTTGACTAGACAAATTCATTGCATTAAAACCAGCGATGTTTTGTGAATATCCAATCTGGAAACTTATCAAGAGATGGGAGGAAGAATATTTTGTACATTAATCTTCAGCAGTTTTCATATTAATCGTTCTGTTAATGTAGTACAAAAAATCGCTACGAGCTTTACGATCAACCTGATAATTCATGTGTTGATACTATTGCTCGATTGGGACTATTCCCGGCTAAAACCGAGAAAGAGAAAAAAACCGAAGGGCGTGTTATTTTTCACATTAATAGATTAACAAAATTATTTTTAATAAAAATGTTAAAATTTGTCAAATAAATATTCGTTTATAATTCACATATAGGAATCTTTGTAAACGTATATTTAAAAAATATGTATTTTGTATAAGGTTTGAAAATCAACCATCTTTTCATAATTTCGATTTTCTTTTAAAGTCCGGTGCGTCCTTCACGACGATCTCTTTCCACCACAACGGACGCGACATGGCCCCTTGATTATGAAAGAATTCCGTTTGCAAATGCTGATAAAGCTGCCAATTGAACAGAAAGAAAAACATAAAGTAAACCAATTCCACTAATCCATTTTAAATTTTTAAAATACTCACGTTTCCATCGGCTCGTGCCAATATCGAATTAACGACGTAATCCGGCGGTGCCAACGCATCGATTACCGTAACGACGTGCGGCTTAAGAACGGTGCACGCGTGTAGAATCGCCTCTCTATTCAGCCTGGTCATGGGCGAGCCGTTCGCATAATTACCCTCGTAGAAATAAATCAGATGCTTATCCAAACACGATAAACCGTACAATAGACCGAACGTTTCCAAATCGGGTCGCGAGCCGTTCGGCACGTCGTCGGCTTCTATACGTCGCCAGAAGTATTTGAGCGCGAGGTATTCGCCGAACACCTTCGACAGCACCGAAGCCTTATAAACTTGACTCTCGTTCCGCGCCACAAACCTACTCGCACCGTTCGCCATCGACTCGTTTTGCTTCTTATCGGTCACGTTCAGCAGATACGTGATCAGCCACTCGTAGCACGTCGTGACGTCTAAATAAACGGCGAGTGTTTCTTTAATTACTAAATTGCATTCGTTCAATAATCAAATGTACCTTACAATCTATACGCATCACGTCGTCTATCGTCGTCGGAAACCGATCGAGTTTCGAATTCAATATGCGCTCGCGGTCCAGCAGGAAGGTGCAACTGCCGAACGGCGCTCGCACGCGACCCCCTTGCGCCACGTTGTTCCATTGTCTTAGCAGCCAATTGCTGGTCTGTTGGAGCAAAACGTTATTGTCGCCCTCGTACGTGACCGACGGATCGGTCGCCTCGCGTAAATCGCCCAATCCGGACGATTTCAAGTATCCGTGGCCGCCGCAGGCCTCGCGCGACTCTTGAATCGCGTGCAGCGCCGTCCACGTGATCAACGGTTTCGCGCACGAGACGATCGCGTGCAGTTCGGCGACGACGTCGCTCAAATTGTCCAAACGGTTCGACGATTGCGTCATCGTCTCGACCGTTTCCAAATAGGTTTCGGTGAAGACGTAGACGAAGAGTTTCAGCACGATGGCGGCGGAGAGGTACGGGAACAGTCTCCATTGCTAAACGATTGCAAAAAGGAACCGTATTAAATGTATGATTTTTTTTATTATTATTTCGTTATAAACATTTTGGCTATCCTGCAGAATACATGTATGGAACTGCGCATATGTTTCGCGCATGTATATGAAGTACGAACAAATTTGAATTACCGCAATTTCCGCTATAAACACGCACTTTCTTAATATCTTTAGAAGTTTAAGAAAATTAAAAATTATTGATTGTTTATTTAAAAATACGCATAAAGCGAAAAAAAAATTAAAAAAGTACAAACAAGAAGAAAACAAATGTGAAGAATACAAAATTATCTTCGCAAAATAATACAAATACGCTGTTGCTTTTTGTTTTTTTTTGCTTTATGCGTATTTTTGTTATTTTGCGAAGATAATTTTGTATTCTTCACATTTATTTTCTTCTTGTTTGTACTTTTTTAAATTTTTTTCGCTTTATGCGTATTTTTAAATAAACAATCAATAATTTTTAATTTTCTTAAACTTCTAAAGATATCAAGAAAGTGCGTGTTTATAGCGGAAATTGCGGTAATTCAAATTTGTTCGTACTTCATATACATGCGCGAAACATATGCGCAGTTCCATACATGTATTCTGCAGGATAGCCAACATTTTCCTAATGAAAAATTTGATGAGTTTGCTGCATTGTTAAATGAAGCACTTGCTGCTTATATCTCATTCAATTGACCATTCTGTTTTATAGCCATATTTCTCACACTGACAATGACTAATATTGCGAATATGTTGATGTTTCTTGACTTGACACCCAAGAATTTCGTACGTAAAATCAAAGTATAACTCAATCAATTGGACAAACAAGGTGATCGACAGAGGAAGAAGAGCCCTATCTAATGGTATATAGAAGTTATCTTTTTCACATAAAAACGAGAGATTATTATGACCAAAACGCGTTTTTTTTCAACCTCTTAGATCTAGCTAATATTTATCGCTTTTGTACACGTGGTATGGACAGTCTGCCAAACAAATGGGAGACTGTAATTGAAAGGAATGACGATTAGAACCTTCATTAAGAAGTTGACGGTGTTTATGATATAATGGGGTGTCTCATAAAAAACTAATTCTTGTACATTCAATGACGTCAAACCACTGCAAAGAAAGCCCGCGAAATTTACGAAGCGTTACCCAGCTTTGGTTTATTGAAAGCACGTTTTGCACGAAGGAAGAAAGTTATGTTCGCGAAGGGAATGCGCCATTGATCACAAAAGATGGCAAGCGGATGCTGTAAAGCTTCAGACTACGAGGGCTGTTTGATATATAATTTCTTTCGTATACTTATAGTAGGGGATAAGAAAAGATAAAAATTTAAGCACTTCGAATGATAAACAGAGTGGATAAAATTTGAATTCGAAATGTTATTCAATTCTGCGTGTTTGGATGGGGAAACCGCGAAGAAAGCCCATGAACAAATTCTGTGCGCATTGCTTGACTCATGTTCTTCCAACGAAACCGTTTATCTTTGGACGAACGAGTTTTTAACCGGTACAAGGAGCATTCGAAATGCATCATGTCATTGAGGTTCAAAAACAGCAGTCGATGAAATGGTTTTGACTAATAAACGATAGATATTGAGCGAGATAGGAGAGACCACGAGCATCTGAAATGAATTGAATCTGAAAAAAAACTTGCGAAAGATGGGTGCCGCGTTTCGCATTGTTCCAATGCAAAAACAAGATTTCAGCATGACAACGGATTTCAGCCACAAGACGCAGCAAAAAATAATACCACCGAGGCTTAAGCCACTGAATTACCTCCATCGCACTAAGATTTTGTTGATGAAACTCCAAACATTACTGTGCGAAAGAGATTTGCTCAAAGTGATAGGTGATAGATGGCGTAATTGAGTATTATGAAGTTCTTAAGAAATCCACTTGTGCAAAGGAATCACAAAGCCTAAAAGTGCTTTGGACGTCGAAACCACCAGGTTGAAAAATTAGATAGTCGTTAAAACCGAAATTGTTGTCTGCCATTCAATATATATCAAAACAAGTTTTTTATCAAACTTCGCATGGATGAGGATGAGTTGGGCCGTGTCGAGTTCGTTGAATTTCTCGAAGGCATTAATGATGATCATCGACCGAGAAGACTGACAGCATCAATGGCGAAAATAATATTGAGAAGGTACGCAAATTCATCAGGAACACCAACAAATCTTCAGTGAGATGTTGCTCTTGAGATGATAATACAAAACAATTGATTCACACTAATGTTACTCTTTTTAATAACATTTAAAACTTTATCGGATAAAGCCTTAAAAATTATATACCGTACTATTTTTGTGTTGCGAATTGCTTAAAAAATATTTTTCAAAAACGGCGGATAATTATGTCGTTGCGTGCGAGTCACTTTTTCCACGTAAATTACGTCGACCAACAAAATACTCGATTCATCCCAATGATTCAACTTACGTGTAACTGATACTCGATGATCGGGAACTCGTCGCCGTTACCATTATCGGCGAATTGTTTTCTCGTCGCCGCGTATCGGATTGCAATCGTCGTGGCCAGCACTAGATTGCAACAGCCCTCGTGCATTATACCGATACGGCCCATCAATAGATTCTCCAATGCGGCGCCCAATATTTTGCCCGGTTCCGCGAAACTGCTCTCGTATTCACCGTCGATGGTCACGTCGGCCGTCCTATTCAACAGATACTCTCGCGGTATCCGATAGTTGCTGAACATCAAGAATCTATAATAAGATGAAATAAATGAGAAAATAATTCAGGTTATTCATCACCAATCAGATTGATTTTCATTGTTCCAAAATACAATTTTTAACGCCAATTTCAATCAGTTAGATTTCGATAATTGATAAACTGCAGAACATTTTCGAGTTTTATACTATTGTTGCGATCGAAATATTTTGCTATGAACATTTTCGTATACCCTTTTCCCTCTCTCTGAGCGTGAGATTCGTAAATACGCCAGGAAACTGAGAGCCGTGGGATCAATTATGAAGATGAATCAAAATGCATAACATCTGAACTTCTTGGTATAGATGAGAGTGGCTTGGCTTAATTTCTGCACTCATTGGTTTTTGAACTTCAGCGGTGTGAAGTTAAAAAGTTGTGTCTAGAAGTTAGTGCCTCGTGTTGTGCTGAACGAAACCCATGTACCTGTTTCGGTCGGCATTACCTATCCAAGGTAACATTGTGGGTTCTTGTTGTTCTTTCTTTATTTCACAAAACTTGAATGGTTTACTGTTAGCAACTAATTTTAATATAATCTATTTGTCTAATTGTAAGTAAAAAAAATCATTTAATCGTAAGGTAAGACAGTTATATTTATTCTTTCCATAGCGTATGTAGGAGGTGGCTCAGTAACCCATTTAAAAAAATACAATTTTGGTCATTAATTTCGTTTCGGCATCCGTCACACTATGAAGATGACAAAAATGATCCAGCAAACAAAGACATGAAATTAAAGATTGATGATTTCTTCTTGAACAGCAGCTTTTCATATTTCAGTAGTGTGTCCTAGGGCAAGGTAATTACTATATCTTTTTTGGGGCTATTATAACCAGAAATTGTATTGAAAACGATGAATCACATCAAAAGCAATGGCAAATTGTTAGTTTAAATAATACATTTTTTACTTGGTTGTATTACGCACATTTCTGTCAACTTTTTCTTTAAAATAAACGTTCTTTGAGGCTTCTTTCCCACATCATTTATACTAAATAAATGCTCCATTAAAGATTAAGGAAAAACTATAGATTACTTGAAACATGCCACTTCAAAATTTATTTTAAAGTTCTTTTAAGGTAACTCCTAAATCTTAACATTGTCAATTTCAGGCAGAGTAAAGCAAAATTTGTATTTGACAACTGAAAATCAGCCTCATAATGAAAACATGTTTTGGTTATTTATTGGGAACTGAAAAAACGGTAAATCTTAGTGTATAGTTTAGATTTATAATGCCAAGGCATGTGCCAAACTCAACATTCTGCTTGTTCAAAATACGAATGAGGCATGATCTTTTGCTAAGGAAAACTGACAGAGTTATATGATGATTATGCAACACTTTACTACAACAGATGTTTTACGGTTGATGCTCTATAAATGTTTATAATTGCCTTATCTGTACTCGTAAAGTAGTTTTGCAACATTACATATCACATCCAAAACAATTGCAAGATGGTGAAATTGAAAACTGCGAATTGCGTCAATTATTATTGTTTTCAATGCAACCTCCTCTAATTGGAATTCCCACTAAAGGGCATTAAAATCCAACTATACGTACGTACAATTCCGTTTAAGTTTTAAAAGTTTTATACTTAGGCGAATGTCTTTTTACCCGTTATCCAATCCGTGTAAACCGATTTTCTCGCCAATGTCGCCGATCACGATGCCCGGATACGGCAGGAACGTTTGCGGATCCCGTATCGGTACGAAGAACGCGTGCAAACCGTGACATTGGCCGCCCGTGTGCAATTGCGCGAACACTAGGGCCACCGTGCTAGTTTTGCCCAAATTGCCGACCCAGCATTTCGCCGCCTCAAAGTCCGGCGTGTCGATGATGAACTCCCGAGTTTCCTTGTCGTACGTGGCGGTCGTACGCAACTGTTTCGTGTTACTGCCGTGCGAGACTTCCGTCAATGCGACGCAAGAGAGTATCTGAAATTGTAATTTATTTGGTGAATTCTTTTTCTTTCGTTGAACCACTGTGAAATTTTAAATTTTGCAATGACAATTTTACCTTTCTGTCCCATAAGGCTTGATAGATGTGCCTGTGTCGATTGGTGCCCAACGTTAATAACGTATTTGTAATTAGACTGTTGCCTATCGCGTACTTTACGGATAAATCCGGAAAACACACGTACAGGGCCTCGTTCAATGTTAACATGTGTCGTGTCTGAAAAACAAATCAGAAACTTATACATTTGGGAACAAAAAGAATCTCAATAGATAAGAAGACTAGGAAGAGCAATTACCCATTAATCCTACAAGATATTTACCAAAACATTTTATTTATCGATTAATTCAAAATTAAAGACTAATTTGGAGATCTTTGGTAATCTACGTTTATTCTAAACAAAACTGTACCAGTACAGAATATTTTTAAAAGCTGCCGCTGTAACATTTTTACATTTGGTTTCGTTACCGTTACAAGGATAATATCGATTCGTTTTTCGTAATTAGTCTGAAAAAGTTGCCATTACATAATCCCTAAACGCGTCAAAGGTATCATGTTCTAACATTAAAAAAGCTCTACAATAGATAATAGTAATTTTAAGGCTTGAACATTGGTTAATAGACTAAAAGAAAAAAACAGTAGAATGAGTATCTCAATTCAAAAGTTTATCACTTGAATAATTATAATGTCATGAACATAGCTAAAATATTTTCAAGTTGGCAAGCTGCAAATTTTTGGGACAACTTAATTTTTATTTCAATGGCAACAATAACTTTATCTTTGGTTAAAATTGATTAATTATCCATTATTCTTAATTATTTTGACATATTCGATCTGATAAAATTATAAAACCTTTGAATAAGAGCTAAATTTAAAATGCAACGAATGTTAAAATGCTAAAGAGGGCCACACTAATAATACAAAATATACTAATCACTCCATGACTTAGAAGTTGTAAAAATGTATCAAATGGCCGAAAAGCGTCTTTCAAATGTACAAATTGATCGGGATTTAATACTGTTAAATTTAATTAATCGAATATCATTAATTTCATTAAATTGGATGATTGAAATTTTATTTACATTGCAAAAATGCTTTTGAAATCCTATAATGAAGAAAATAAAACAGTTTTCTATCGCGTTAACCTAGCAAATATCATTTACATATTAATTCTGGAAATGTTGTGGGCAGTATTGTGAAGCAAATTTTTAAGTAAGCCTTTGAAATATTTTACTGTTCATTTGTAATGTTTTCCTAAAGATGAAGTAAGTTGTAACTTACTTAAGTAACATTTGCTTTCAAATGCTTTTGGAGCGTATGATCTAATAGAAGAAGAACGTTTTTAATAGATACCCAAGACTACAAACGGATTCATTGCACCATAAATTCGTTTAAGCACAAGTTTCATAAAATTTATTTACCGCATTTACTCGGATATAAGAAGTTTTTTTTTTCATATTTTGGTGTCTCTGAATTCATGTGTATCTTGTATTTGGTGACGATTTATTAGGGCAAAATTGTTGATAGATGCAGCCACTTTTCGTTCACTTATTAGAAAAACTCTGCAAATTGTTGCTCTTATAAAGAACAAGGAAAGCTATATTTAATTGATGGACGACATTATTCATATATTTTTTTATAGTAAAGTTTTTATTCGGTTTTTGACTTTTTCTCATTTCTAACTAAGAACTATTAGGCTGAGTCTTATAATAGACGACGTGTTATACGCAAATGAATAAGGTAATAGATTCACATGTATTATTTTGTTTAAAGAATAAATTAAACTTAAAAACGAATAAAAACTTCAACCCCAATAAACCTCTTGCATTCTATCGACACGTTTTTAAAGTTTTATCGGTCTCCAGGGGGTCCACTTGGGCTTTGTGGAGAATCATTCTTTTACAAATAGTAAAACTAGCCCTTGTTCTATTATAAATCGTACGCATTTTTACCAGACCTAGAGTGCCACAGTTTCTGGATTATATATAAAAACTCACCTTCTTCTTATAGGGAAAGTTCTCTATGTTCTTCGGCAAAAAATTATATTTACAATATTGCCTATACCGCAGAGCCGTCCTACGCTTCATCTTGTCCGTCGTCAAAGCAACTTCGTTCCGTTGGAAAAGCGGATCCTTCTTTAACGTGTCCCATACTAGCGTCTGTCCACAAGCAGAAAAGTAACAATTATTATTAACGTGTGCCATTTTCAAATTCGCGCCGATGCGTTACCTTGATCCTTAACGATTCGCCCCCTTCGAAGAATACTTTCAATTGCTTCCAATTCAATTTCGACTGTTTCCTGTACTTATCTAACGGACCGGTTGGTAAGTCCTCAATATGTGAGACATCGAAGGACGACATTTCTTGTGCTAGAAAAGGAATCTTTTATTTATTTATTTATTCCTTTTTGACCACCCACTAAATGAGTAATCGTTGATTGCGTATAGGTCGAATTAGCACAACCTTTTTAAGGGGCTACATACAAATCGAATTTTCAAAAATATGGTTTAACCGGTCGTATCAAGTTTGAAATATATTCCTTGAAAATGTTGGTTAAAAATTACGGAAGGGAACGGACCTGCTTTTGTGTATAAAGGAGCTATAATAAGTAGTAAACGTTCAAGTCATAACTAACTACTCTCGTCGGTTTCGAATATATACATCAACGTTCTTATAAGAATAATTCTAAAGATGCATTTCGCGAAGGAAGACTTCCATGTAGCTCCTTGGCTTTTTATCCGAATTTTAAAAAAAAAGCTTCTTCCTAAAGCAGACAAAAGAACGAAGTTTTTGTCGTAGCCGTTTCTTTGCTTTCGTTTTGGTTTCCAAATGGCAGCCATTTGAAGTTGGTTGTATGATTCTCGAATAAAACTCCCATAATTCATGTTTTTTTTTCGCTTGAACTAATTATGATAATAAAAAAAAATCCTACGATACGTACTAGATTTTTGTATAAAGAAGCTCTGTGCAAAATCGGCCGCTTAGTTTTCGTTATATAATGGGTACCGAAGAAGAAAAAATGGTTTGGGGAAAGCTTTTAGTATTAGGTTAATGCACAATTTTGTGCTTTTATTTTTTCGTCGCAAAATAGTCGCGGGGGAATGTAGCACTTTAAAATCCTATAAAAAGCTATTAGTTCTTTAGTGTCCCGTTGAATATAACGAATAGACGGCGAAGGATGGGAATATGCTAGTAATTAGTAAATAATAATTAGAGAGAAGCACTACGGTGCCCATGCAAAAAACACGACAATGGCATCTGTAAAAGAGTTCAACGTATGTACTCCTTTTTCTTATTTATATCCCTTCGATAAACTCCAGAACGGAGTAATACTCGCGAGTACTTTTATTTTATAGTGATCGAACAATACGATGCAAACATACATGTACATACATATATTTGCTGAATTTATAATCCCTTTAGTGTCACCTTGTAACCGCAAAAGTTGCACCCAGATCGAGAGGAAAAACCCGCTTATCTTAACACTATAATCAATGTAAGATATAAATATTGAAAACTACAATTAATTATAAGATCAAAAAGGCAAAATGCAATTATCAAATTTGTATCTGTCGCGACCAAGAATCGAACCGTGGTCCTTTCCCTTACGAGACGCATCATCCACGATTCCGGACATAAAACTTTAAACTCGTTTCTTTTTCGAAACTCTATTTCTGAAATTGGTACCCATTATATCTCGAAAACTTTGTTTCAAATTTTTCACATAGTTTCATTATACAAAAATCTAGTACGATTTTTTGGTTATCATAATTAGTTCAAGAGAAAAAAAAAAGATGAATTATCGGAATTTTATTCTAAAACAATACAGCCAACTTCAAACAGCTGCCGTCTGAAAAGTAAAAACAAATCAAAGGAATGGCTACGACAAAAACTTCGTTCTGTTTCCTGCTTTAAGAAGATGCAATTTTTTTTTTTTTTTAATTCGGATTATAAACCAAGAAGTTACGATGGGTACCGTGGAAGCTGTCATCGAAGAAATGCCCCCAGGAAATTACACCCACAGGCGGCAATTTAAAATTTTTGTTTGTTTCAATGTATCTATTAACACAGTGAAAGGTGCGTAAATACATACATGTTCGGTAATTTTTCTGATAAGTTAATCAGAAGGAGGGAAAAAAATCTCGAAATTCGCCGTGCTTTTACAACCGTTAGGCTTTTCAAGCATTTTTATCTTCATTTCAATTTACAGTGCCGTCTTAAAAAGGGGCGCATTTATTTAAAAAATATTTCAGAAACAAATATCTTCGCATTAACGTGATTTTTAGAAGTAAACTTTTTAAAATAGAAAAACAATCCAATCGATAATTTTATGAAAATTCTGGAGAAAGCAAATAAGAATGAAAGGTAATTTTCATTTGACGCAACATATTTCAATAGTGCCACACTGAAAATTCGACTGTTCTGAAGTAGTTTGGCTCAAACGGTAGAATAAAATCTTACAGAATGCGAGAAGTTTTGTTCTATGGAAATAGAATAATCGAAGGTCGATTTTGAAAAATAGATTAATAAAATTAATCGCCCGGAGAATAATAAAAATGATTTATTTTCAGTGCATTGCTGAATTCGTGCAAATTATATTAATTATTCGCCAGATTATTACCGTTAATAATAACAGTTTGCTTCCGCAGGTGTATTATTACAAACTCAGAATTAAATCTAAATTATTAATAGTTTCACTAATAAAAACAGAGAGTCCACTTTAAGAGCTGAATCGACTTCAGATTAAAGCTTTTTTTTTATATTATGAACGAAGATTTTTTCCAAAATTTCAGGGAGTATGTATTTTTAGAGGATACGCTATATGGAAATAGCGGATATAATTAATCTATGCCACTAGTAATTAACACCCACCCAGTTTGCTTTTATCGATAAATGATTATTTAAACATAAGACATATAATGAAATGTTTAATTATGGCAAATTAGAGCTATTATTTGGCTGGAGTATAATTCGTTAAAACTAGACGTTGGTAATTGAAATTAATAATTGCTAGCTTAAATATGCGGTATTCAAATTTGTAATTGCGCAGTACCCAATTATTAAAGTGTATCTAATAGTAAAAAAATTAAAGCAAGAAGGACAACGAAAATTTTCTTAACCGACAGTATTTTAGAATTATGTTCGATGCATAGCTTAGCGTGCATTAGCTTTTTGTTTTATTTTTCAAACTTGCAGTACAATCGATACGATCTAAGGCAGGCCCTTTTCATTTCAGGATCGTCCACAAGTCTTTGCTATCCAAATACATATTACCCAATAAATTAGTTTCACCGTGCAAATGAAATTAGTAATAGAAAATTAGCAAATTAAATTAGTAATATAACAATCCGACCTTTACATTTGAAATTAGCAACACTAATTTACCATTCGAAACAAGTTGCACGCCCAGTCGAAAATAATAGTACTAAATTAACACATTTCGGTTCAATATATTTAATTTTGGATAATCAATATTATAATTTGATCGTGTATAAATTATGCAAATCATCTAGCTACATAATGAAATATGCAAATTAACAATGGGCCCGTATCTCAGCAAACACGACAATTATCGAATAACAAAAGAAAGGGACGGCAAAGAAATTTCAAAAGTTAAATAACCATTGTGTCCTTAAACAATAAAATTGTTAATTTTGCGAATGATAATAATAATAACAATAACACCATTAATTAAAATCAATAATGGCAATTGGCAGATAAATTCGAGAGCAGATTATTAATTTGAATGTCTCATTTCCTTTATTTATTGTTAAGATGAAATCGGTAATAAAAGACGCGTAATACAACTAAAATCCACGTCATATTTCCTTTTATTATCATAGTTTCGTTGGCATAAACAGTTTTTTTATTAATTCAAATTACTACAATACAGAGAAAAACAATTTTTAATTAATCATTAGTCTTTACAGAAGGCCACAAAAGAGCACCAAAAAATATTAATTATTACAATAGTGATTGAAAAGAACAGCCGGCAGATAAGAAATTAAAATTACTAGAAATGGGCCGCGTCTAATTTGGATTTAATTAATTTAACAGGCAGATAACTTCCAGTTGATAGAAACTTGATTATTCCCAATGAAAATGAAACTCGTCGTCTTTCTAGTTTTCCAAACATGTGCATCATCTTCGGAACTACCCCCGTGTTTTTCTTTAAATGTATTAGAAGGGCCGGTATAGGAGGTTTAACGTTTGGGTGTGCCATTTAGTTAACCTAATAGCTGGAGAAACGAATGCAAAACAAAAATAGAATTTAACGCGAACCGGGAAACTCGACGCTTTATCAGCAATTTGCCAATTAAATGTGCTCCACTCAATTTAAAACTATGATATTAAAATACAAACCGTTTTTCGTTTACCTTCCAAACGTTGGCATTAAATTATGTAATTGAACCGTAGAATTCAAATTTTCGAAAATGCGCCCTTCTGCACTTGTTGCTCACGTGGATCGAATCGTCTTCGAGTGGATAACCGAAAGCACAAAATAACACTAAACGATTCACAACGTTGCTAAAGTTTTATGGTTTTTCGTACGACGGAAGCCGGCCGAACGTTTAATCAAATGTGATTCTCATTTGTATCAAATAGCAATTGATGATGCCGGTGCTTTCGCTCGAATGCTACATACGAACCACCATATTTAACATTTTGTGCCGATATACACAACAATGAACATCCGACACACACACACACAAACGATTTACAAGCAGAATCGCCGTGCTATGCCTAAAATTGCACGTGTTGGGTTGGCTGTCACGTGACGATAGCGTTCTTCACGTTCTTCCCATGCACGTACGGAAGAACCCAATTTATTATTATTATTTAAATCGACCCTCCCCTCTGAAGTTAATTAAAGAAGCACACATCGTCAGTGCACGTGTGTGT
Organism: Hololepta plana; assembly: GCA_963695495.1. Lineage (NCBI taxonomy): Eukaryota > Metazoa > Arthropoda > Insecta > Coleoptera > Histeridae > Hololepta > Hololepta plana. The sequence goes on along the minus strand of OY968832.1, from coordinate 5,791,924 downwards.
GTGTGTGTGTGCGAATGAATAATACATTTACCACCAAATAATAATTCGGAGGAAAAAAATCAATAATGCGATTTCGGTGAAACGATGGTACGTTGAAATCGATCTTCCATGAAATACGTTGTTTGTCAGTCGGGGTCCGTTAGCCAAAGATAAATATTAACAACTTTTATGGGAAATGAATGTCGATAAACACTGATAGGCGTTTAAAATAAACAGATTGCAATTCTTATCGGCAAATTGAATTATCTTCGTCGTGAAATCAGTAATGATTTGTCATCGATAAATTAGGTTCCTTCTATATTGCATCAGGGCGAGTTCTTCTAATAAGGTTTCAGGCTTAGAGAATATTTTTTTTGCGTGGGGAATTTTGCAATTAATACAAGGAATTTTGCGTCTGCCGAACAATCTAAGATTTTTTCAAAATTTTAACAATTAATTGCTGTAATAATAATGGAAAATAATCAAATTTTTCGAAAAGTACACACTTTGTGCTACCGACCTACAGATAGTGCCACTGGCGCTAATTTTCCTATAAAATGAAATTTTTAGTAACGCCATTTCTTTTTCAACGAGTCTTTGGAGTTAGAGGTTACTTTGAATTGAAGTATTTACGTTTTTAAACGTTTTTTAATTCTTTAGAAGGTAAGATTTAATTTACTTAATTATTTTACTTTACCAAAGGGTTTTACATAAATTCGTCGCGAATAATTATCAGAATTCCAGTTTTCATCAACTTTATCATATAATAAAATAAAACCACGTGGACATCCACGCTTAATCTTTAATAATATTATTTAAGTTCTAAAGTTTCATTGTGCCAATTTATGTAAAACTTACAGACATTTGTTTTGTACTAACGTGTCTTCAGAGAAGCAATGTTATAATTAATTTCATTATTTTAGCAATGGTGTTTCTACTGGAATGTTCATTTTTATATAATGATAAGATTAAGATGGATATTGCAAATTGGCTGTTGTACATTAGTTGATGAGGTACCACAGATATTGTATTATGGCGTGCAAATATGAAATTTGTCATCTCATGTAGACGGCATGAAATCAGGTAATTAGCAAGTTGATGCTTTAATTTATTTCTTTTAAAGAGTAAAATTAGTTTACTGTGATGATAGTATACCACTTATTATAGCGTAGAGATTCATTCAACTCTTGCTAACCTTATGATTAATTTGAGGCATTTGTCTGATCAACTATAAATTTTCTAATTTAGTTAAAGATGGAAAACCAGGATATTTTATAAATGTCTGTTTAATATTTCAGGTTTGCGAATGTTATGGAATCTTTGCCATCAACTTGACCACTCGATTATAGGTAAGAAAGAAATTGATATAACTATATTAAATTATTTGCATTACCGATCAGTTACTTATCTTTTATAGTTATGTTAGCTTTTGCAGTAATGCTAGAATATATCACAATGGCCAGCATGTTGATATGTACATAATATTGACTCTCTAGAACCTTGTGAACAATTTTTTGAGATAATTTTTAACTTTTGTATAGTGTCGTTGATGCTTTCTTTGAACTTTATTTTCTCTGAATTACAGTCACATACATACATGATGTTTAGTGGGAAGCTTGCTGGTTAATCTGAAAGCAAAGGTATGTAAAAATTTCTAGTTTTTGATAAAATGCAATGAAGCCTTTCTAGATCCAATGTAGTTTAATTATTTGATAGTATACTACAATTTAATAGAAAGGAGATTAAATTGTTGCTCTACCAAAAGGATTTATTAGTTTCAATAAGAAATCCTCGATGGCTTGCCACAAACAATTATTTCCATTTTACTGATATTTGTTTAACAATTGGTCTTATTTTAATAGGAAAGGATAATGAACATGTTGAGAAGGATGGACAATAATAATTCCCTTAAAGGGGTAGCTGAAGCAGTATCTGCTGCAAGAGAAAATAATTCTCAATTTCCAAAGTGACTTCAGAGCGCCATTTCTGGTTTTGGCCGATCTTGTACCAAATGTAATTGGCTGCAGTCTCGCTGACTATACGACGATTTTGTAGTAATATTTCGAGCTGAAAGAAATGAAATAAAATTTGTTGAACTTGTGATTTTGTTTACGATATATACCATTCCAATTTGTTCTGTTGTTATAAACGAGTTGACCATGTACAGCAAAACCGCTTCAACGCTTAACTGAGCTTTGATCATGTCTTGCCATCGGCCTACAAGAAATTCTAGCGTTGCATCGACGCCTTCCGGTGTTTTCACCACTCTACTATAAACCGCATTGATTTCCTCGTCGGTGAAATAATTCGATTGGAGGGTTTGATCTAAGAAACTAAAAGGAAACACTGTTAAAATGCACAAATTACTCGAACTGTAATATGTGCATACTAGAGCAGTTGGTTGTTGTCGGTTGTCGCTGCCAATCCGTATATAAAATCCATTCGCTCGTCGGCGTCTTGCGATTTCTTCATATCGTCATTCAATGCGTACCAATACATTTTGTTGAAATTAACGGCCACTTGGAAGACCGTTTTCCTCAAATCCCTCGGTATCCTGAAACTGATTGAACAATTGCAAGAAATTTCGTTATTCTCGCATTGAGATAAGAATTATGGCAGACACTAACGTGTAACCCTGCATATAGTCTTCGAATAGCTCGACGGCAACAATCAAACAATCTGGTACGTACAATTTGCAAGCCCAATGCGTCATCAGTATTTGCATTTTGGACTTGATCAGATCCGCATCGACGACGCCGTATTGAACGGTTCGAGCTATTTGCTTGATCAACTCGGCCACGTGATTCTGAAATTTGTCGGTCAATGTAAAAGGTACAAGAAATTGTGACAAAGTAACTGTTTTTCTTGAAAAAATACGGAAGATTACACCTAAACCGTTCGCTTTAGAGAAACATGTATTAGACAAAAAGTTCCCTGGGATTCCTATCCCACTACAAGGCAAAATTATTTACCAAGATAGAGCATTTTCTCAAACTGATGAAAGCTCCCTTATTTTAAATGGAGTGCTATATTATTATCAACTTCTTTTTATTAAAGCTATGTTTACAATGTATCATCCACAAAGCTCTTTCAGCGGTTTTTTGAAAAAAAAAATGTCATTTTCAACATCGTGAAAAGTTGCATTTATCTTCGGAATTATTTAGCATAGAGGGTTAAACTTGTGTCGGTTATTTTAATCAGGACTTTGAATCGGAACTGAACCGAAAAAAATATTTATCGAACCTAGAATTAATCACGTTTGAAGATTTTCTTTTTCGTCGAACTCTCGAGCATATATTTACTCCGACACAGAACAGCTTTACTTAATTATCGTTATTTATATTATATTATTAAAAATTAATCACTAGCAGTTGAACCGAAAAGAAGAGCCGTTATTTTTTCCAGAACGAAAGCCAGGGCTTCGAACCGACATATTATATTTTCTTTTAAAGAACCGAAAGGAAAAATAATTCAGTTCGAAACCCTGGTTTTAATCGTGAAATAACGAATATGGTATTAAAAATATGATGGGCTCCGATTTTTAGCCCGTATATATTTTCAAATGTGCATAGCTGTATAAATCTTAGTACTACATCAGATGCAGAATATAATTTGTTTCGGCCCTTTTTATCAGTTTTTCTTTCCGCATTTCCTTAACGAATTTTGTCTGGAATTCGCATGGCGCGCTTTTGTCTCCATAAAATAGAAACATGAAACTTAGATGGGCGACAGAGCAAGTGTTAGAAGACGATTGTTAAATAGCCTGGTCATTAATCTTTCTTACGGACACGGAAACCATATGAAACAAAAATCAAAGAGTTACAATCTGTCAGCAAATACCGAGAGAAAGTGTGTATCTCTAACCACTAATCTGAAAGTGTTTATAAATTACATATTTGTTTCTTCCTTTGCTGCTTTTTGAATCCCTGTTTAATTTAAATTAAGGTTTTAAATTTTAATGAAAATTAGAAATATATCCTTCTTGAATTCTTCATATTGAATGTTGATTAGCTTTTACGAAGCTTTACATACACGTTGTAATGTAATGAAAACTAATCATAGATGAAAGGAGAATTTAGAAAATTATTAGCTAAACAAAATTATAAGGTGGATATGTATTTTAAACCACATTAAAATAAACTTGTTAGTATATGTTAAACTGAATTATATTGTATATTTCATACAGCATGGGCAATTTCTTCGTATAACAAGTGTCACATGCGGTATAAGAAAGCAAAGTATTAAACACATTTTAGAATGCTCCATATACAGGGTGTTAAAAAAGTGTCACAAACTTTAAGGGGTGGTAATATGGCCCAATATAAACAGAAAAGTCTTAATGAACATGGGACCGGAAATGGACCGTTTCGAAGATACGCAGGATTGAACTTTTTTGTAGCATATTTTCGTTCGATCCGCCGTTTTTGAAAGCTATTTTTAGGCAGTTCACAACACAAACATTTATGGTAAACACACTCAACTTATTTAAAAAAGTCCAAATTTTCATTCATTTCAATTGCAGCCTCCCATTTGCTTGCTAAGTGGTCCATTCCACTTGTACAAAAGAGCTAAAAATTTGCAACTATGAATGCCCTTACATCGGTCACCAAGTATTCAAAATATTGTATTTACTTGGTAACCGATGTAAGGGAATGCATAGCTGCAGATTTTTAGCTCTTTTGTACACGTGGAATGGACCACTTAGCAAGCAAATAGGAGGCTGTAATTGAAATGGATGATAATTTGGACCTTTATTTATAAGTTGAGTGCCTTTACGATAAATTTTTGTGTTGTGAACTGCATAAAAAATAGCTTTAAAGAACGGCGGATAATTATGCACCGATCATACGAAGATATGCTACAAAAAAGTTCAATCCTCCGTATCTTCGAAACCGTCCATTTCATTTATTAAGACTTTTTTGCTTATCTTAGGCCATATTACCACCCCTTAAAGTCTGTGACACTTCTTTTTAACACCCTGTATGTATTACACAATATGTATGAGGGTGGTTTTATGTATAACTTGCTTTGATATATATATTAAATTTAACGAGTATTTCATTTTTCAACGTGATCTCAAGCTTTCTGATTCTTTTGCAGCAGTGGATATGTTAAGAACTTCGTAACACTCAGTTACGTTCTCTATCGCCTATTACTTTGTGCAAATCTCTTTTGGCCAGTAATATTTGGAGTTTCGTGGACAGATTCTTACTCCGATGGAGCTAATTCAGTGGCTTAAAACCTCTGGTCTAGCATCTTTTGCTACGTTTACGGCTGAAATCCATGAGTTGTCATCGTGAAATCTCGGACATCGATGCATTTCGATTGCCTCTTATACCGGTTTAAAACTCGCTCACCCAAAGATAAACGGTTTCATAGGAAGAACACGAGTCATTCAATGTGGACAGAATTCGTTCTTGGATTTCATTCTCCGTTTGCCCATCCAAAGACGCAGACTTGAATAACATTTCGAATTTCAATTTTATCCACTTTGCTTATCACTCGAAACGCTTAAATTTAAATGAAGTTATAAGCAACATACTATTGCCAGAATTACATGCAAAATTAAATTTGTCATTTAGAAAGATGCAATTGTATGACTATATACATACATCGAAATCTTTTTCTACCCCCTATTATATCTATATCAAAACAAGTTATACATCCAATCGCCCTCGTGCGTCGACACGTTAAAATCGAAGCGATTTTTAGAATGACCGGAATTCATATGCGAGAACATTTTCCGATTGCCACCATCAATTTTCAAATTAATAATTTCTGCATTTGACTCACCAAAATCCGCAATCCGATCTCCGACTTCTCACCCAACATGCTCAACAGGTATTCGTGAGCGGCGAAAACTGTAGACCACGGGAAATAGCTGCGATCGTTCTTGACGTACTCCACCAATTCGAATGCTACACGATAGCTGAGCATTCGCGCTCTCGCCAATGTCATCGCGTCGAAGATGATTTGAGAACGTGCATTCGCATCGATCGATTCGTGATTTGTTTTTAACACGTTCGCGATGGCCGCCAGTAGGTCGGCGTCGTAGTTTGTTATGTAAAAACCAGAGGATTGAACGTTGAACACGAGCCCATTGTTGTAATAATCGAGTGCATTGGCTATGGTTAGCGATTGGCCCGGTATTAGCCATTCTTTCGCGTATGTCGTCTCATAATCGCCTCTCTTCAATGACGTATAACTTATTGGTACGTACCATTCGGTCGAAGGCGACGACGCATACTGACTTTGAACGAGAAAGAATTTTTGCTAAAAAATTAATCGTTCAATTGTACGGAGTCAGTGGGAAAAAATTATGGTCAAAACACCTGCGTAACGACGACGTCGTTACCGTTTCGCGAGACGTTCAGTACCGGGAAACCGGTCTCGTAGATCCAGTTGTGCATGATTTCCGCAACAGATTCCGGGAATTGGGCGGCTCCGTTCGGTGCTTTCGACGGGAAGTACGATAGCAAAATCGACGGATTCGCGTTCTTGTATTGGCTAAAATCGGATAAATTTCAGCAAACGGCGCGCGAAACGTTTTCTCTACGCACTTCTCGATCAAGTAATGCCGCAAAGCCGTCCGTAACCGGTCGATGCCGACAAACTTTTCCAGCATGCGAATAATTTGCCCGCCCTTTCCGTACGTGATCGCGTCGAATTTACTATTAATCTGGCCCTCGGTATAGATGCGGTCCGTTTGAGACGAAAGCGGTTCGTAATTGTCCGACGCGTCGACTAATAACGCCGCTTGTCGATCCGTTAAAATGAACAACGATTCCGTTTGGTATTCCGGATGTAACTGGAATCAGATTGTTATAGTGATTGTTTGCGTTGATTTCAAATTGGCAATACTTTATTGATTATGATTGGGCCCATGTAGGACGCGAATCCCTCGTTTAGCCACAAGTTCGACCACCAGTCGCATGTCACTAAGTTGCCGAACCATTGGTGAGCAAACTCGTGAGCGATAGTGTCTCCAATGTCTTTCATATGCTTCGTTGACGATTCCGATTTGTTGTAGAGCAAGTATTCGCGCCTGTTTATGGATGACTTGTATTATTTTTTAATAGACGCATTGACTGGCAAAACAGAAGGCGAGCATTAAACCGAGAAGAAAATTTCATTTAAAAATGTGCATGTGACTATTTTACAATACGTTTATAAATTGAAAATGTTATTGAATTTTCCGGAAGTGAATTTTGATATCGAAATCAGAGGACGAAGAGTTTTTTTGTTGAATTTGCTAGTGTCAAATTTATTGCTACAAGGAGTGAAAAGCATGATTTGCTGCGGCACGAGTTTTTAATTATTAGAAGGAAAAACTTATCTGTATCAGTATTTAATGGTGTGATTTTTGGTGACGCACGTTTCCAACTGTTCTTGTGTCAATTTCTTCATGCTTAGAAGTCGGAAAACGCTTCCAATTCCGTTTAGCATGAATAGAAATTTCGATTATGAACAGTATTAAACTTTTGACAAAAAAATCCAAACTATAAATTAATATTAATAGGTTTTGAAACAAAACTTATAATATTTAGCAGGAATGTTAACATTATTGCACGAAAACGTTTTGTTAAAAACCAGCAAGAACAAAGTGTTATCAAAATTTAGACATTTAATGTGATTTCCTTTGTATTGATGATAACAAATTTGATAAAAGAATTTGAGATAGGCATTGGCAAGTTGCTCTTCCTACATATCCACTCTGACTCTTATAATGCTTTTCGTTGCCAAATTATTATAGAATAATGATAATTTTTTTTTCTGATACTGCATTCTCTCATGGGAGTGGCAAGCTGCTATCTATGACACGACCAAAATTTTATCACCTTAAACAACTTTATGATATCAGCCTGCTACAGTAATTGTATCATAAAAATATGTGTTTATTGTTTATCACCTGTCTAAATTTTTACTTTAGTTTCAAAATGTAGTAATGTATCTTCATGGTCAAAGGATTCGTGAATACGTATTCAACAACTTAACAAAAAATTTCGATTATGTTGGTAATGGTCTTAGAATTTCGGTTCTGATTTTTCAGTTTGTGAAATTCTAAATAAGTTTGTTCCAGTTGGCAACTGCTAGTCTACTTTGTTTCCGAATTATAATTGAAAAGTTAAACCTATGAATGCTTCAACTTTAAAATAAACTCATAAATTCGATCATTACTGTCATTTATCATTAACTACCTTTTTGCCTCTTGATCGAAACACGTGTTACCTATACGTTACGAGACCCCAATTTTCCATTGCTCCCGGCTCGAAATCGGGTATGGGCACCTCGTCCATCTTGTTCAATAGGAATCCGATGTTCGTGAACTGTTCCAACGCGGCCAGAATCCTCATCGATTCCGTAACTGGAAAATTCGCGTTCGACAAGGTGTCTTTGGTCGTCCATATCGAGAACGGTTTCTGGCGCAAATAGTCCGTCACATTAATGAAATCTGATATAACGAATGCTATCAGATACGTCGGCATTATCGGTGTCGTTGCGAATGTATACGTCTTGTAATCACGGTCGGATCTGTTCAACGAAAAGTTTAAATCAATCTTCGATTAATCCCTCTGTAGCAAGCCGACATTTGATCGCTTCGTGATAATTGCTTATAATAATGCGGAGTGAAGAGTTTTCGTATAAAATTTAGGGAAGTCGAAAACAATTTACGTTTCGTTAATTTTCCTCGTGTTGAACAAACACGTGTACCCTCTAAGGTTCGGGAACGTGATGCTGAAATCGAATTTCGCCTTGAAGCTCGGCTCGTCGAAACATGGGAACGCGTGTCTGGCGTACGTCGGTTCGAATTGCGTCGTCGCCAAGACTCTGCAATTATTTGGTTCGATTATTGGCGAACAAACGTGGAAAAACCGTTCGCGCAACCTGTTCTCGTCGCCGTACGTGCTCTTATAGAAACCGTGCATGTTGGTCGCCAAAGTGCCGCCAAACTTCTCGATGGTTAACGTAACGTTTCTGTTGGCTGGCACGTAAGATTTTACGACTAACGTGACGGTTTGTCGTTTCGCGTCCAAATTGATAAATCGCAATCGGTGCGTCTTAATTAGTACGCCCGTGGCCGAGTACTCGCCGATCGAATAGTTGTCGATGTCGTCCAAGTCGCGCAACTTGTGATAATTCAATTTGAACGTGTCCGTCTGATAGACGGTCGTGAAACGGACCATCAAACGGCCGGAGAACGTTGCGAAATCGTCGTGCAGTTTGATATGGACGCGATAATTGTCCACTACGATGTTATCCAGTAATCTGTAAAATTCCGCTTCGTCTATATGATTCACGATCACTTCACAGTCGACGCCGATGATTAAAAGTAGTAGCAAATGTAATGCAAATGCGAAATATTTCATTATTATTTCTTTTTTGCGTAGATTAATTTTCTGAGACGTACTTCAGACGCCAGGTTTTCAATTAGAAAATGAATTGTTAATGAACGAAAGGGAAGCAGCAAAGGCAACGCATATCCTTTTATAGTTTACGGTTTTAATTAATCGTGTTTAGTTTTACCATAATAATGTCTGAAGGGAACTTTATCAATAACGTTCGTAAATTATTTATATTTTTTGCTAAACGCACGTAGATAATGTAAATAATTATTTTGCAAAATTGAGCTCAGCGAACATAGTTTTACAACAATTTTAATTGGCTCCTATTTTATGCGTTAATTATTTGCATTCTTTCTTATTAAAGAGCATTCATAATACACGCAACATTTATTTTAAGAAATGCTTGCATTATAAGTAAACACATTCAATGTTTAAACATTTTTCGCGCTTATGTTAAATAAAACCATATTTTGTTAATTTAAATCCGAACGCCTTTTCATCTTCTTCGACAGTAATATGAAATGCCTTTTTAAATCCATTTTTTTTTTAATGTAAATACCACGAATGCCAGCTACTTGAATCGCTTTTATGTCATCAAAACATTTTCTTTTCGTTGTTAAATGAAATTTTGGAGATGAAAGCAATCAAGTCAAACAATTCCTAAATGGGAAGCACACGCATTTATCATGGTGCTAGACACCAATCTGAATTAAGCTTGTCAGGCCCAAAACGTCTATTAAATTACATCGAATTGAATCGTTCGATACTGCCAACTCCATTTAACCGTACTCTAATTATTGCTTGGAATTTGTCATATTCTGAAGATAACTTGAAGTTTTAGCAAACGTTTTTGTTGTTTTTTGATGGCTATAATCACGCATTTGCTTCAGTTTAACAATTCTTGCTTTAAGAGAAAGTAGAGGGGCACAACTTTGAATGTTTGATTAATTATGGTATGATATTGGATTGCTTAAGCCAAAATGATAAAAACAGAACTATATTTTGTAGCTGAGGGAAATATTGTTTATGTTTAACAGTTTCTTTACAGGATCGTTAAAGTTGTTTTCAAACTTTTTTCGAATTGCTTGAATGTTAATATGTTTACGCTCATCCTGTCGAAATAGTGATAGAAAAGCGATAAATTAGCTATAAATGGAATGGTCGTCATTGCACTGTTTTAAAGGTTTGTTTATAATTTTTTATCCTTAAAATTGAAGCACTATAGTTAGCACGAAAATTGAACCTAAAGAAAGATGAGTAGAAAGTTTACAATAATATGTTTTTATTTAGCATTCATTAGTTTAAGTAATACAAATTTGTACCTATCCAAGCAAATTAAGCATAAATTTCAGCGTGGTAAAATTGCTTGAAATGATTTGATAGCATCCTTTCTGTAAAACAAGTGAAAAAGGCATACATTTGCATATGTCATGAATATTTTTTTCTTATTCAGAATCACGTCAATCTCAGACGTATATGGCGGTTCGTTCCCCTCAGATCCGTCAATTGTCCCGACATGAAATTGTCATAACTGTCCAAAAATTAATAAAAAAATATCCATTAAATTTTAGTATGTTGAGCAAAGATAACAATGAAATACCGCAGAAGAATATAACAATCTCAATAATTTTAAGCGAATCGACAGCTAGCTTATTCAAATTGGACGTGCCCCATTTGGACGATATCACGGGAAGGGACAGCGTGCCAAAAGTTTGCTCGATCAAACCGATAACAAACTTAAATGCCCTTCTAGAGAAATCGACCGAGACCTTGAACGACACCGAAAACGATTCCTCGTGGAGCTTAATTTCACAAGAGCGCTACGAACGGGAGAGTAACAAAGTAATGTCGGAAGTGGCTTACATCTCGCAAAAAGTTAACGATTCCAGTTCCTCGATCGACGTTATCGATGGTAACTTTTTTGGTTCAAATTTGTTGTGCGTTCGCACTGAAACCCGATTTGTCTCGTAGATTTATCCGACGAGTCCGTCATGCAAGATGAGCAGGAAAGCCATCTGATATTGGATGCCGTCAAAGTGTATACGAGACCTTTGGTGGCCATCAAGAGCATCGCGCATCAGAATAATTTAACGGCCACAGAGAATCAGATATTCGTCAATGTTTTGGAAAAAGATGTATGCGAAAATTTTCAGTGAGACGACAATCATCAAAACTGTTTTATAAGTTTATGCAGTTGATCAATAGGACCATTCTGTTAATTCGAACTCTTCGTGGCAAACATTCTTTTCGGACAGAACCGTTCATTTATGGATGCCAAAAAGTATTAGCAATTATTTGAATCTTTTCAATGTTAGGACGATAATCACGTTCAGACTAGCAAACACAAGTGAAAAGCTTTCAGGCTTCATTGAAATTGGTACTATATCACTTTTATATTTCATTCTGTTTGCAAAACCTTCAAAAGCTATATTTTAATAGGATTCCAGAAAGAGTTACTTTAGTCTCCGTTTTGACAAATAACTGAAACCTTGCATTCGTTTGGTTTTCTTCAAATAATTGGTAATAACTAGAACTGAAACAGTATTCAACAACACATGGTTGTTGCATATTTTTTGGTATTTTCCTTCAATTTTATAACCTCAGAATATTTTGTTTCTTGCAGAAATTGATCTAACTAGCTTTCACGTTGATTATTTCAACATCGAGGTATATTGTAAAATATGACATTATATTTGTCTTGAAGTATTCTTCTCTTATTACAACTTGACGTTAATCTTTATTGTTCTTTGCAAGAACATAACGAACCTCCCACAAAGTCTAAATATTTATTATTTATTTCAACAATTGGGCATATCTTAAACTCTGACATTTGTTTACTTTGTACCAAAATTTGTAATGTTTTGTTCAAAAACAATACAGCAAATATCCACCGTTTCGTTTTACGTTGCTCTTTAATCACTTCGATAAATTCATAAATTTTCTTGTTCTTTGGAAGCATCTTTCAAATCTTACTAGGATTGATCTAGGTAACGTTCTAACAAATGCTTATTTTGATTGTTTCAACACCTAAGTGTGTTTTGAATTGAATTTTTACAAGCTAATAGCATTTGTTGATTACTTCAATGACTTCGAAAAGAAACTGTCTAATAATAAGTATTATAAAAATGTATATCTTAATATTCAAAGATTTGCATACCAACATTTGTTTACCTTGTTCCAAAATTTCTAGTAATTTGCAAAAACAATTTACAACTTTTATAAGTATTGTTCTTCAATAGCTTTTAGAAAGTAACAGTAGACTTCGTTTTCAGCAATATATTTTGAAATTTTGGTAAAATTTCTTTGTTTAGAATACTAGAAAATAACTTCTAGCATATTCTGGAAATTTGAACTTTTCACAGGTGTGTCCAAAACGATCGCTATTGAATTTCTCTATTCGAACTTAATTATGAACTTCACTCAAACATTGCGCTCATGAAGTTTGGCGACGAAGAAGGCTACATAATTTCTTGATCTGCACCTATCGTTGATTGCAGCTGATGGTTACCGAATCCGGGTGGGTGAACGTTTGCCGAATATGCCATGGCGGCGTCAGCACTGGGGACTTACTCTCGCCGTGCAGGTGCCGTGGATCGGTGGCTTTGGCCCATTTGAACTGTTTGGAGCGTTGGCTGCGAGAGTCGGCCACTAGTCGGTGCGAATTGTGCCAGTACCATTACAAGATCATCAGGAAACCGAAGTGAGTGAACGAACGATGATGGACGGACTCTTGCATTTGAACCGTTGGACCGATTACAGGTACAGCGTGCCGCGTTCGATCGTCCTCTTCCTGCGACATCCGGGCGATCATCTGCGCGAGATTCTGTTCGATTCGGTGGCTTTGGCATTTTACACTCCATCCGCGATTATTTCCACCTATATGCTGATGTTGCTTTGCGATGCGGTTGCGAAGCACAGTCTGAAATCGAACGATACTGTTTCGGCGCACGTGATGACGTTCGTGGCCGTGTTCGGTATTGCGGCGATCGACTTCATTTATACCTCGTGGCTGATCATCACCTTCCAGAAGCACGCGGAAGCTTGGAAGTCGTGGTACAGGAACAATTGCGATTTGCGATTAATTTTGCCGCCGTGGAAACGCAAATGCATTAAGAGGAAATGAATAAAATAAGACAGTGACGAGGATTAGAGCTTGAAACGATCGTTTTATTTATATGAATTCTATAAGTCTGTACGTTTATCATTCGATCGAAGTTAATGTTTAGGAAAGCTTCTGTTCTGATTTTTTTTTGACGCATGATATTTGAAACCTTCAAAGTTACTTTGAACGTAAATGTTAATTTCACAATGGATCCATCCTCAGGTTTGACCTTATATATCCTGCACTTTAAACATTAAAAGGAAATTAATAAAATAAGACAGTGACGAGGATTAGAGCTTGAAACGATTGTTTTATTTATAAAAAGTCTATAAGTCTGTACGTTTATCATTCGATCGAAATTAATGTTTAAGAAAGTTTCTTTTCTGAATTTCTATTTTGACGCATGATATTTGAAACCTTCAAAGTTACTTTGAACGTAAACTTTAATTTCACACTGGATCCATCCTCAGGATTGACCTTATATATCCTGCACTTTAAACATTAAAAGGAAATGAATAAAATAAGACAGTGACGAGGATTATAGCTTGAAACGATTGTTTTATTTATAAGAAGTCTATAAGTCTGTACGTTTATCATTCGATCGAAATTAATGTTTAAGAAAGCTTCTTTTCTGAATTTCTATTTTGACGCATGATATTTGAAACCTTCAAAGTTACTTTGAACGTAAACTTTAATTTCACACTGGATCCATCCTCAGGATTGACCTTATATATCCTGCACTTTAAACATTAAAAGGAAATGAATAAAATAAGACAGTGACGAGGATTATAGCTTGAAACGATTGTTTTATTTATAAGAAGTCTATAAGTCTGTACGTTTATCATTCGATCGAAATTAATGTTTAAGAAAGCTTCTTTTCTGAATTTCTATTTTGACGCATGATATTGGAAACCTTCAAAGTTACTTTGAACGTAAACTTTAATTTCACACTGGATCCATCCTCAGGATTGACCTTATATATCCTGCACTTTAAACATTAAAAGGAAATTAATAAAATAAGACAGTGACGAGGATTATAGCTTGAAACGATTGTTTTATTTATAAGAAGTCTATATGTCTGTACGTTTATCATTCGATCGAAATTAATGTTTAAGAAAGCTTCTTTTCTGAATTTCTATTTTGACGCATGATATTTGAAACCTTCAAAGTTACTTTGAACGTAAACTTTAATTTCACACTGGATCCATCCTCAGGATTGACCTTATATATCCTGCACTTTAAACATTAAAAGGAAATGAATAAAATAAGACAGTGACGAGGATTATAGCTTGAAACGATTGTTTTATTTATAAGAAGTCTATAAGTCTGTACGTTTATCATTCGATCGAAATTAATGTTTAAGAAAGCTTCTTTTCTGAATTTCCATTTTGACGCATGATATTTGAAACCTTCAAAGTTACTTTGAACGTAAACTTTAATTTCACACTGGATCCATCCTCAGGATTGACCTTATATATGTTGCACTTTTAACATTAAAAGGTAATTAATAAAATAAGACAGTGACGAGGATTAGAGCTTGAAACGATTGTTTTATTTATAAGAAGTCTATAAGTCTGTACGTTTATCATTCGATCGAAATTAATGTTTAAGAAAACTTCTTTTCTGAATTTCCATTTTGACGCATGATATTTGAAACCTTCAAAGTTACTTTGAACGTAAACTTTAATTTCACACTGGATCCATCCTCAGGTTTGACCTTATATATCCTGCACTTTAAACATTAAAAGGAAATGAATAAAATAAGACAGTGACGAGGATTATAGCTTGAAACGATTGTTTTATTTATAAGAAGTCTATAAGTCTGTACGTTTATCATTCGATCGAAATTAATGTTTAAGAAAGCTTCTTTTCTGAATTTCCATTTTGACGCATGATATTTGAAACCTTCAAAGTTACTTTGAACGTAAACTTTAATTTCACACTGGATCCATCCTCAGGATTGACCTTATATATGTTGCACTTTTAACATTAAAAGGTAATTAATAAAATAAGACAGTGACGAGGATTAGAGCTTGAAACGATTGTTTTATTTATAAGAAGTCTATAAGTCTGTACGTTTATCATTCGATCGAAATTAATGTTTAAGAAAACTTCTTTTCTGAATTTCCATTTTGACGCATGATATTTGAAACCTTCAAAGTTACTTTGAACGTAAACTTTAATTTCACACTGGATCCATCCTCAGGATTGACCTTATATATGTTGCACTTTTAACATTAAAAGGTAATTAATAAAATAAGACAGTGACGAGGATTATAGCTTGAAACGATTGTTTTATTTATAAGAAGTCTATAAGTCTGTACGTTTATCATTCGATCGAAATTAATGTTTAAGAAAGCTTCTTTTCTGAATTTCCATTTTGACGCATGATATTTGAAACCTTCAAAGTTACTTTGAACGTAAACTTTAATTTCACACTGGATCCATCCTCAGGATTGACCTTATATATCCTGCACTTTAAACATTAAAAGGAAATGAATAAAATAAGACAGTGACGAGGATTATAGCTTGAAACGATTGTTTTATTTATAAGAAGTCTATAAGTCTGTACGTTTATCATTCGATCGAAATTAATGTTTAAGAAAGCTTCTTTTCTGAATTTCCATTTTGACGCATGATATTTGAAACCTTCAAAGTTACTTTGAACGTAAACTTTAATTTCACACTGGATCCATCCTCAGGATTGACCTTATATATCCTGCACTTTAAACATTAAAAGGAAATGAATAAAATAAGACAGTGACGAGGATTATAGCTTGAAACGATTGTTTTATTTATAAGAAGTCTATAAGTCTGTACGTTTATCATTCGATCGAAATTAATGTTTAAGAAAGCTTCTTTTCTGAATTTCCATTTTGACGCATGATATTTGAAACCTTCAAAGTTACTTTGAACGTAAACTTTAATTTCACACTGGATCCATCCTCAGGATTGACCTTATATATGTTGCACTTTTAACATTAAAAGGTAATTAATAAAATAAGACAGTGACGAGGATTAGAGCTTGAAACGATTGTTTTATTTATAAGAAGTCTATAAGTCTGCACGTTTATCATTCGATCGAAATTAATGTTTAAGAAAACTTCTTTTCTGAATTTCCATTTTGACGCATGATATTTGAAACCTTCAAAGTTACTTTGAACGTAAACTTTAATTTCACACTGGATCCATCCTCAGGATTGACCTTATATATGTTGCACTTTTAACATTAAAAGGTAATTAATAAAATAAGACAGTGACGAGGATTATAGCTTGAAACGATTGTTTTATTTATAAGAAGTCTATAAGTCTGTACGTTTATCATTCGATCGAAATTAATGTTTAAGAAAGCTTCTTTTCTGAATTTCCATTTTGACGCATGATATTTGAAACCTTCAAAGTTACTTTGAACGTAAACTTTAATTTCACACTGGATCCATCCTCAGGATTGACCTTATATATGTTGCACTTTTAACATTAAAAGGTAATTAATAAAATAAGACAGTGACGAGGATTATAGCTTGAAACGATTGTTTTATTTATAAGAAGTCTATAAGTCTGTACGTTTATCATTCGATCGAAATTAATGTTTAAGAAAGCTTCTTTTCTGAATTTCCATTTTGACGCATGATATTTGAAACCTTCAAAGTTACTTTGAACGTAAACTTTAATTTCACACTGGATCCATCCTCAGGATTGACCTTATATATGTTGCACTTTTAACATTAAAAGGTAATTAATAAAATAAGACAGTGACGAGGATTATAGCTTGAAACGATTGTTTTATTTATAAGAAGTCTATAAGTCTGTACGTTTATCATTCGATCGAAATTAATGTTTAAGAAGGCTTCTTTTCTGAATTTCTATTTTGACGCATGATATTTGAAACCTTCAAAGTTACTTTGAACGTAAACTTTAATTTCACACTGGATCCATCCTCAGGTTTGACCTTATATATCCTGCACTTTAAACATTAAAAGGAAATGAATAAAATAAGACAGTGACGAGGATTAGAGTTTGAAACGATCGTTTTATTTATATGAATTCTATAAGTCTGTACGTTTATCAGTCGATCGAAGTTAATGTTTAGGAAAGCTTCTGTTCTGATTTTTTTTTGACGCATGATATTTGAAACCTTCAAAGTTACTTTGAACGTAAACTTTAATTTCACAATGGATCCAACCTCAGGTTTGACCTTATATATCCTGCACTTTAAACATTAAAAGGAAATGAATAAAATAAGACAGTGACGAGGATTATAGCTTGAAACGATTGTTTTATTTATAAGAAGTCTATAAGTCTGCACGTTTATCATTCGATCGAAATTAATGTTTAAGAAAGCTTCTTTTCTGCATTTCTATTTTGACGCATGATATTTGAAACCTTCAAAGTTACTTTGAACGTAAACTTTAATTTCACACTGGATCCATCCTCAGGATTGACCTTATATATGTTGCACTTTTAACATTAAAAGGTAATGAATAAAATATGACAGTGACGAGGGTTATAGCTTGAAACGATTGTTTTATTTATAAGAAGTCTATAAGTCTGCACGTTTATCATTCGATCGAAATTAATGTTTAAGAAAGCTTCTTTTCTGCATTTCTATTTTGACGCATGATATTTGAAACCTTCAAAGTTACTTTGAACGTAAATGTTAATTTCACACTGGATCCATCCTCAGGATTGACCTTATATATCCTGCACTATAAACATTAAAAGGAAATGAATAAAATAAGACAGTGACGAGGATTATAGCTTGAAACGATTGTTTTATTTATAAGAAGTCTATAAGTCTGTACGTTTATCATTCGATCGAAATTAATGTTTAAGAAAGCTTCTTTTCTGAATTTCTATTTTGACGCATGATATTTGAAACCTTCAAAGTTACTTTGAACGTAAACTTTAATTTCACACTGGATCCATCCTCAGGATTGACCTTATATATCCTGCACTTTAAACATTAAAAGGAAATTAATAAAATAAGACAGTGACGAGGATTATAGCTTTAAACGGTTGTTTTATTTATAAGAAGTCTATAAGTCTGTACGTTTATCATTCGATCGAAATTAATGTTTAAGAAAGCTTCTTTTCTGAATTTCTATTTTGACGCATGATATTTGAAACCTTCAAAGTTACTTTGAACGTAAACTTTAATTTCACACTGGATCCATCCTCAGGATTGACCTTATATATCCTGCACTTTAAACATTAAAAGGAAATTAATAAAATAAGACAGTGACGAGGATTATAGCTTGAAACGATTGTTTTATTTATAAGAAGTCTATAAGTCTGTACGTTTATCATTCGATCGAAATTAATGTTTAAGAAAGCTTCTTTTCTGAATTTCTATTTTGACGCATGATATTTGAAACCTTCAAAGTTACTTTGAACGTAAATGTTAATTTCACAATGGATCCATCCTCAGGATTGACCTTATATATCCTGCACTTTAAACATTAAAAGGAAATAAATAAAATAAGACAGTGACGAGGATTAGAGCTTGAAATGATTGTTTTATTTATAAGAAGTCTATAAGTTTGTACGTTTATCATTCGATCGAAATTAATGTTTAAGAAAGCTTCTTTTCTGAATTTCTATTTTGACGCATGATATTTGAAACCTTCAAAGTTACTTTGAACGTAAACTTTAATTTCACACTGGATCCATCCTCAGGTTTGACCTTATATATCCTGCACTTTAAACATTAAAAGGAAATAAATAAAATAAGACAGTGACGAGGATTATAGCTTGAAACGATTGTTTTATTTATATGAATTCTATAAGTCTGTACGTTTATCATTCGATCGAAGTTAATGTTTAGGAAAGCTTCTGTTCTCATTTTTTTTTGACGCATGATATTTGAAACCTTCAAAGTTACTTTGAACGTAAACTTTAATTTCACAATGGATCCATCCTCAGGATTGACCTTATATATGTTGCACTTTAAACATTAAAAGGAAATGAATAAAATAAGACAGTGACGAGGATTATAGCTTGAAACGATTGTTTTATTTATAAGAAGTCTATAAGTCTGTACGTTTATCATTCGATCGAAATTAATGTTTAAGAAAGCTTCTTTTCTGAATTTCTATTTTGACGCATGATATTTGAAACCTTCAAAGTTACTTTGAACGTAAACTTTAATTTCACACTGGATCCATCCTCAGGATTGACCTTATATATCCTGCACTTTAAACATTAAAAGGAAATGAATAAAATAAGACAGTGACGAGGATTATAGCTTGAAACGATTGTTTTATTTATAAGAAGTCTATAAGTCTGTACGTTTATCATTCGATCGAAATTAATGTTTAAGAAAGCTTCTTTTCTGAATTTCCATTTTGACGCATGATATTTGAAACCTTCAAAGTTACTTTGAACGTAAACTTTAATTTCACACTGGATCCATCCTCAGGATTGACCTTATATATGTTGCACTTTTAACATTAAAAGGTAATTAATAAAATAAGACAGTGACGAGGATTAGAGCTTGAAACGATTGTTTTATTTATAAGAAGTCTATAAGTCTGTACGTTTATCATTCGATCGAAATTAATGTTTAAGAAGGCTTCTTTTCTGAATTTCTATTTTGACGCATGATATTTGAAACCTTCAAAGTTACTTTGAACGTAAACTTTAATTTCACACTGGATCCATCCTCAGGTTTGACCTTATATATCCTGCACTTTAAACATTAAAAGGAAATGAATAAAATAAGACAGTGACGAGGATTAGAGTTTGAAACGATCGTTTTATTTATATGAATTCTATAAGTCTGTACGTTTATCATTCGATCGAAGTTAATGTTTAGGAAAGCTTCTGTTCTGATTTTTTTTTGACGCATGATATTTGAAACCTTCAAAGTTACTTTGAACGTAAACTTTAATTTCACAATGGATCCATCCTCAGGTTTGACCTTATATATCCTGCACTTTAAACATTAAAAGGAAATGAATAAAATAAGACAGTGACGAGGATTATAGCTTGAAACGATTGTTTTATTTATAAGAAGTCTATAAGTCTGCGCGTTTATCATTCGATCGAAATTAATGTTTAAGAAAGCTTCTTTTCTGCATTTCTATTTTGACGCATGATATTTGAAACCTTCAAAGTTACTTTGAACGTAAACTTTAATTTCACACTGGATCCATCCTCAGGATTGACCTTATATATGTTGCACTTTTAACATTAAAAGGTAATGAATAAAATAAGACAGTGACGAGGGTTATAGCTTGAAACGATTGTTTTATTTATAAGAAGTCTATAAGTCTGCACGTTTATCATTCGATCGAAATTAATGTTTAAGAAAGCTTCTTTTCTGCATTTCTATTTTGACGCATGATATTTGAAACCTTCAAAGTTACTTTGAACGTAAATGTTAATTTCACACTGGATCCATCCTCAGGATTGACCTTATATATCCTGCACTTTAAACATTAAAAGGAAATGAATAAAATAAGACAGTGACGAGGATTATAGCTTGAAACGATTGTTTTATTTATAAGAAGTCTATAAGTCTGTACGTTTATCATTCGATCGAAATTAATGTTTAAGAAAGCTTCTTTTCTGAATTTCTATTTTGACGCATGATATTTGAAACCTTCAAAGTTACTTTGAACGTAAACTTTAATTTCACACTGGATCCATCCTCAGGATTGACCTTATATATCCTGCACTTTAAACATTAAAAGGAAATTAATAAAATAAGACAGTGACGAGGATTATAGCTTTAAACGGTTGTTTTATTTATAAGAAGTCTATAAGTCTGTACGTTTATCATTCGATCGAAATTAATGTTTAAGAAAGCTTCTTTTCTGAATTTCTATTTTGACGCATGATATTTGAAACCTTCAAAGTTACTTTGAACGTAAACTTTAATTTCACACTGGATCCATCCTCAGGATTGACCTTATATATCCTGCACTTTAAACATTAAAAGGAAATTAATAAAATAAGACAGTGACGAGGATTATAGCTTGAAACGATTGTTTTATTTATAAGAAGTCTATAAGTCTGTACGTTTATCATTCGATCGAAATTAATGTTTAAGAAAGCTTCTTTTCTGAATTTCTATTTTGACGCATGATATTTGAAACCTTCAAAGTTACTTTGTACGTAAATGTTAATTTCACAATGGATCCATCCTCAGGATTGACCTTATATATCCTGCACTTTAAACATTAAAAGGAAATAAATAAAATAAGACAGTGACGAGGATTAGAGCTTGAAATGATTGTTTTATTTATAAGAAGTCTATAAGTTTGTACGTTTATCATTCGATCGAAATTAATGTTTAAGAAAGCTTCTTTTCTGAATTTCTATTTTGACGCATGATATTTGAAACCTTCAAAGTTACTTTGAACGTAAACTTTAATTTCACACTGGATCCATCCTTAGGTTTGACTTTATATATCCTGCACTTTAAACATTAAAAGGAAATGAATAAAATAAGACAGTGACGAGGATTAGAGTTTGAAACGATCGTTTTATTTATATGAATTCTATAAGTCTGTACGTTTATCATTCGATCGAAGTTAATGTTTAGGAAAGCTTCTGTTCTCATTTTTTTTTGACGCATGATATTTGAAACCTTCAAAGTTACTTTGAACGTAAACTTTAATTTCACAATGGATCCATCCTCAGGATTGACCTTATATATGTTGCACTTTAAACATTAAAAGGAAATGAATAAAATAAGACAGTGACGAGGATTATAGCTTGAAACGATTGTTTTATTTATAAGAAGTCTATAAGTCTGTACGTTTATCATTCGATCGAAATTAATGTTTAAGAAAGCTTCTTTTCTGAATTTCTATTTTGACGCATGATATTTGAAACCTTCAAAGTTACTTTGAACGTAAATGTTAATTTCACAATGGATCCATCCTCAGGATTGACCTTATATATCCTGCACTTTAAACATTAAAAGGAAATTAATAAAATAAGACAGTGACGAGGATTATAGCTTGAAACGATTGTTTTATTTATAAGAAGTCTCTAAGTCTGTACGTTTATCATTCGATCGAAATTAATGTTTAAGAAAGCTTCTTTTCTGAATTTCTATTTTGACGCATGATATTTGAAACCTTCAAAGTTACTTTGAACGTAAACTTTAATTTCACACTGGATCCATCCTCAGGATTGACCTTATATATCCTGCACTTTAAACATTAAAAGGAAATTAATAAAATAAGACAGTGACAAGGATTATAGCTTGAAACGGTTGTTTTATTTATAAGAAGTCTATAAGTCTGTACGTTTATCATTCGATCGAAATTAATGTTTAAGAAAGCTTCTTTTCTGAATTTCTATTTTGACGCATGATATTTGAAACCTTCAAAGTTACTTTGAACGTAAATGTTAATTTCACAATGGATCCATCCTCAGGATTGACCTTATATATCCTGCACTTTAAACATTAAAAGGAAATAAATAAAATAAGACAGTGACGAGGATTAGAGCTTGAAATGATTGTTTTATTTATAAGAAGTCTATAAGTTTGTACGTTTATCATTCGATCGAAATTAATGTTTAAGAAAGCTTCTTTTCTGAATTTCTATTTTGACGCATGATATTTGAAACCTTCAAAGTTACTTTGAACGTAAACTTTAATTTCACACTGGATCCATCCTTAGGTTTGACTTTATATATCCTGCACTTTAAACATTAAAAGGAAATGAATAAAATAAGACAGTGACGAGGATTAGAGTTTGAAACGATCGTTTTATTTATATGAATTCTATAAGTCTGTACGTTTATCATTCGATCGAAGTTAATGTTTAGGAAAGCTTCTGTTCTCATTTTTTTTTGACGCATGATATTTGAAACCTTCAAAGTTACTTTGAACGTAAACTTTAATTTCACAATGGATCCATCCTCAGGATTGACCTTATATATGTTGCACTTTAAACATTAAAAGGAAATGAATAAAATAAGACAGTGACGAGGATTATAGCTTGAAACGATTGTTTTATTTATAAGAAGTCTATAAGTCTGTACGTTTATCATTCGATCGAAATTAATGTTTAAGAAAGCTTCTTTTCTGAATTTCTATTTTGACGCATGATATTTGAAACCTTCAAAGTTACTTTGAACGTAAATGTTAATTTCACAATGGATCCATCCTCAGGATTGACCTTATATATCCTGCACTTTAAACATTAAAAGGAAATTAATAAAATAAGACAGTGACGAGGATTATAGCTTGAAACGATTGTTTTATTTATAAGAAGTCTCTAAGTCTGTACGTTTATCATTCGATCGAAATTAATGTTTAAGAAAGCTTCTTTTCTGAATTTCTATTTTGACGCATGATATTTGAAACCTTCAAAGTTACTTTGAACGTAAACTTTAATTTCACACTGGATCCATCCTCAGGATTGACCTTATATATCCTGCACTTTAAACATTAAAAGGAAATTAATAAAATAAGACAGTGACGAGGATTATAGCTTTAAACGGTTGTTTTATTTATAAGAAGTCTATAAGTCTGTACGTTTATCATTCGATCGAAATTAATGTTTAAGAAAGCTTCTTTTCTGAATTTCTATTTTGACGCATGATATTTGAAATTTTCAAAGTTACTTTGAACGTAAACTTTAATTTCACACTGGATCCATCCTCAGGATTGACCTTATATATCCTGCACTTTAAACATTAAAAGGAAATTAATAAAATAAGACAGTGACGAGGATTATAGCTTGAAACGATTGTTTTATTTATAAGAAGTCTATAAGTCTGTACGTTTATCATTCGATCGAAATTAATGTTTAAGAAAGCTTCTTTTCTGAATTTCTATTTTGACGCATGATATTTGAAACCTTCAAAGTTACTTTGAACGTAAACTTTAATTTCACACTGGATCCATCCTCAGGATTGACCTTATATATCCTGCACTTTAAACATTAAAAGGAAATTAATAAAATAAGACAGTGACGAGGATTATAGCTTGAAACGATTGTTTTATTTATAAGAAGTCTCTAAGTCTGTACGTTTATCATTCGATCGAAATTAATGTTTAAGAAAGCTTCTTTTCTGAATTTCTATTTTGACGCGTGATATTTGAAACCTTCAAAGTTACTTTGAACGTAAACTTTAATTTCACACTGGATCCATCCTCAGGATTGACCTTATATATCCTGCACTTTAAACATTAAAAGGAAATTAATAAAATAAGACAGTGACGAGGATTATAGCTTGAAACGATTGTTTTATTTATAAGAAGTCTATAAGTCTGTACGTTTATCATTCGATCGAAATTAATGTTTAAGAAAGCTTCTTTTCTGAATTTCTATTTTGACGCATGATATTTGAAACCTTCAAAGTTACTTTGAACGTAAACTTTAATTTCACACTGGATCCATCCTCAGGATTGACCTTATATATCCTGCACTTTAAACATTAAAAGGAAAAGAATAAAATAAGACAGTGACGAGGATTATAGCTTGAAACGATTGTTTTATTTATAAGAAGTCTATAAGTCTGTACGTTTATCATTCGATCGAAATTAATGTTTAAGAAAGCTTCTTTTCTGAATTTCTATTTTGACGCATGATATTTGAAACCTTCAAAGTTACTTTGAACGTAAACTTTAATTTCACACTGGATCCATCCTCAGGATTGACTTTATATATCCTGCACTTTAAACATTAAAAGGAAATTAATAAAATAAGACAGTGACGAGGATTATAGCTTGAAACGATTGTTTTATTTATAAGAAGTCTCTAAGTCTGTACGTTTATCATTCGATCGAAATTAATGTTTAAGAAAGCTTCTTTTCTGAATTTCTATTTTGACGCATGATATTTGAAACCTTCAAAGTTACTTTGAACGTAAACTTTAATTTCACACTGGATCCATCCTCAGGATTGACCTTATATACCCTGCACTTTAAACATTAAAAGGAAAAGAATAAAATAAGACAGTGACGAGGATTATAGCTTGAAACGATTGTTTTATTTATAAGAAGTCTCTAAGTCTGTACGTTTATCATTCGATCGAAATTAATGTTTAAGAAAGCTTCTTTTCTGAATTTCTATTTTGACGCATGATATTTGAAACCTTCAAAGTTACTTTGAACGTAAACTTTAATTTCACACTGGATCCATCCTCAGGATTGACCTTATATATCCTGCACTTTAAACATTAAAAGGAAATTAATAAAATAAGACAGTGACGAGGATTATAGCTTGAAACGATTGTTTTATTTATAAGAAGTCTATAAGTCTGTACGTTTATCATTCGATCGAAATTAATGTTTAAGAAAGCTTCTTTTCTGAATTTCTATTTTGACGCATGATATTTGAAACCTTCAAAGTTACTTTGAACGTAAACTTTAATTTCACACTGGATCCATCCTCAGGATTGACCTTATACATCCTGCACTTTAAACATTAAAAGGAAATTAATAAGATAAGACAGTGACGAGGATTATAGCTTGAAACGATTGTTTTATTTATAAGAAGTCTCTAAGTCTGTACGTTTATCATTCGATCGAAATTAATGTTTAAGAAAGCTTCTTTTCTGAATTTCTATTTTGACGCATGATATTTGAAACCTTCAAAGTTACTTTGAACGTAAACTTTAATTTCACACTGGATCCATCCTCAGGATTGACCTTATATATCCTGCACTTTAAACATTAAAAGGAAAAGAATAAAATAAGACAGTGACGAGGATTATAGCTTGAAACGATTGTTTTATTTATAAGAAGTCTCTAAGTCTGTACGTTTATCATTCGATCGAAATTAATGTTTAAGAAAGCTTCTTTTCTGAATTTCTATTTTGACGCATGATATTTGAAACCTTCAAAGTTACTTTGAACGTAAACTTTAATTTCACACTGGATCCATCCTCAGGATTGACCTTATATATCCTGCACTTTAAACATTAAAAGGAAATTAATAAAATAAGACAGTGACGAGGATTATAGCTTGAAACGATTGTTTTATTTATAAGAAGTCTCTAAGTCTGTACGTTTATCATTCGATCGAAATTAATGTTTAAGAAAGCTTCTTTTCTGAATTTCTATTTTGACGCATGATATTTGAAACCTTCAAAGTTACTTTGAACGTAAACTTTAATTTCACACTGGATCCATCCTCAGGATTGACTTTATATATCCTGCACTTTAAACATTAAAAGGAAATGAATAAAATAAGACAGTGACGAGGATTATAGCTTGAAACGATTGTTTTATTTATAAGAAGTCTCTAAGTCTGTACGTTTATCATTCGATCGAAATTAATGTTTAAGAAAGCTTCTTTTCTGAATTTCTATTTTGACGCATGATATTTGAAACCTTCAAAGTTACTTTGAACGTAAACTTTAATTTCACACTGGATCCATCCTCAGGATTGACTTTATATATCCTGCACTTTAAACATTAAAAGGAAATGAATAAAATAAGACAGTGACGAGGATTATAGCTTGAAACGATTGTTTTATTTATAAGAAGTCTCTAAGTCTGTACGTTTATCATTCGATCGAAATTAATGTTTAAGAAAGCTTCTTTTCTGAATTTCTATTTTGACGCATGATATTTGAAACCTTCAAAGTTACTTTGAACGTAAACTTTAATTTCACACTGGATCCATCCTCAGGATTGACCTTATATACCCTGCACTTTAAACATTAAAAGGAAATTAATAAAATAAGACAGTGACGAGGATTATAGCTTGAAACGATTGTTTTATTTATAAGAAGTCTCTAAGTCTGTACGTTTATCATTCGATCGAAATTAATGTTTAAGAAAGCTTCTTTTCTGAATTTCTATTTTGACGCATGATATTTGAAATTTTCAAAGTTACTTTGAACGTAAACTTTAATTTCACACTGGATCCATCCTCAGGATTGACCTTATATATCCTGCACTTTAAACATTAAAAGGAAATTAATAAAATAAGACAGTGACGAGGATTATAGCTTGAAACGATTGTTTTATTTATAAGAAGTCTCTAAGTCTGTACGTTTATCATTCGATCGAAATTAATGTTTAAGAAAGCTTCTTTTCTGAATTTCTATTTTGACGCATGATATTTGAAACCTTCAAAGTTACTTTGAACGTAAACTTTAATTTCACACTGGATCCATCCTCAGGATTGACCTTATATATCCTGCACTTTAAACATTAAAAGGAAATTAATAAAATAAGACAGTGACGAGGATTATAGCTTGAAACGATTGTTTTATTTATAAGAAGTCTCTAAGTCTGTACGTTTATCATTCGATCGAAATTAATGTTTAAGAAAGCTTCTTTTCTGAATTTCTATTTTGACGCATGATATTTGAAATTTTCAAAGTTACTTTGAACGTAAACTTTAATTTCACACTGGATCCATCCTCAGGATTGACCTTATATATCCTGCACTTTAAACATTAAAAGGAAATTAATAAAATAAGACAGTGACGAGGATTATAGCTTTAAACGATTGTTTTATTTATAAGAAGTCTCTAAGTCTGTACGTTTATCATTCGATCGAAATTAATGTTTAAGAAAGCTTCTTTTCTGAATTTCTATTTTGACGCATGATATTTGAAACCTTCAAAGTTACTTTGAACGTAAACTTTAATTTCACACTGGATCCATCCTCAGGATTGACTTTATATATCCTGCACTTTAAACATTAAAAGGAAATTAATAAAATAAGACAGTGACGAGGATTATAGCTTTAAACGATTGTTTTATTTATAAGAAGTCTATAAGTCTGTACGTTTATCATTCGATCGAAATTAATGTTTAAGAAAGCTTCTTTTCTGAATTTCTATTTTGACGCATGATATTTGAAACCTTCAAAGTTACTTTGAACGTAAACTTTAATTTCACACTGGATCCATCCTCAGGATTGACTTTATATATCCTGCACTTTAAACATTAAAAGGAAATTAATAAAATAAGACAGTGACGAGGATTATAGCTTTAAACGATTGTTTTATTTATAAGAAGTCTATAAGTCTGTACGTTTATCATTCGATCGAAATTAATGTTTAAGAAAGCTTCTTTTCTGAATTTCTATTTTGACGCATGATATTTGAAATTTTCAAAGTTACTTTGAACGTAAACTTTAATTTCACACTGGATCCATCCTCAGGATTGACCTTATATATCCTGCACTTTAAACATTAAAAGGAAATTAATAAAATAAGACAGTGACGAGGATTATAGCTTTAAACGATTGTTTTATTTATAAGAAGTCTATAAGTCTGTACGTTTATCATTCGATCGAAATTAATGTTTAAGAAAGCTTCTTTTCTGAATTTCTATTTTGACGCATGATATTTGAAACCTTCAAAGTTACTTTGAACGTAAACTTTAATTTCACACTGGATCCATCCTCAGGATTGACCTTATATATCCTGCACTTTAAACATTAAAAGGAAATTAATAAGATAAGACAGTGACGAGGATTATAGCTTGAAACGATTGTTTTATTTATAAGAAGTCTCTAAGTCTGTACGTTTATCATTCGATCGAAATTAATGTTTAAGAAAGCTTCTTTTCTGAATTTCTATTTTGACGCATGATATTTGAAACCTTCAAAGTTACTTTGAACGTAAACTTTAATTTCACACTGGATCCATCCTCAGGATTGACCTTATATATCCTGCACTTTAAACATTAAAAGGAAAAGAATAAAATAAGACAGTGACGAGGATTATAGCTTGAAACGATTGTTTTATTTATAAGAAGTCTCTAAGTCTGTACGTTTATCATTCGATCGAAATTAATGTTTAAGAAAGCTTCTTTTCTGAATTTCTATTTTGACGCATGATATTTGAAACCTTCAAAGTTACTTTGAACGTAAACTTTAATTTCACACTGGATCCATCCTCAGGATTGACCTTATATATCCTGCACTTTAAACATTAAAAGGAAATTAATAAAATAAGACAGTGACGAGGATTATAGCTTGAAACGATTGTTTTATTTATAAGAAGTCTCTAAGTCTGTACGTTTATCATTCGATCGAAATTAATGTTTAAGAAAGCTTCTTTTCTGAATTTCTATTTTGACGCATGATATTTGAAACCTTCAAAGTTACTTTGAACGTAAACTTTAATTTCACACTGGATCCATCCTCAGGATTGACTTTATATATCCTGCACTTTAAACATTAAAAGGAAATGAATAAAATAAGACAGTGACGAGGATTATAGCTTGAAACGATTGTTTTATTTATAAGAAGTCTCTAAGTCTGTACGTTTATCATTCGATCGAAATTAATGTTTAAGAAAGCTTCTTTTCTGAATTTCTATTTTGACGCATGATATTTGAAACCTTCAAAGTTACTTTGAACGTAAACTTTAATTTCACACTGGATCCATCCTCAGGATTGACCTTATATACCCTGCACTTTAAACATTAAAAGGAAATTAATAAAATAAGACAGTGACGAGGATTATAGCTTTAAACGGTTGTTTTATTTATAAGAAGTCTATAAGTCTGTACGTTTATCATTCGATCGAAATTAATGTTTAAGAAAGCTTCTTTTCTGAATTTCTATTTTGACGCATGATATTTGAAATTTTCAAAGTTACTTTGAACGTAAACTTTAATTTCACACTGGATCCATCCTCAGGATTGACCTTATATATCCTGCACTTTAAACATTAAAAGGAAATTAATAAAATAAGACAGTGACGAGGATTATAGCTTGAAACGATTGTTTTATTTATAAGAAGTCTCTAAGTCTGTACGTTTATCATTCGATCGAAATTAATGTTTAAGAAAGCTTCTTTTCTGAATTTCTATTTTGACGCATGATATTTGAAACCTTCAAAGTTACTTTGAACGTAAACTTTAATTTCACACTGGATCCATCCTCAGGATTGACCTTATATATCCTGCACTTTAAACATTAAAAGGAAATTAATAAAATAAGACAGTGACGAGGATTATAGCTTGAAACGATTGTTTTATTTATAAGAAGTCTCTAAGTCTGTACGTTTATCATTCGATCGAAATTAATGTTTAAGAAAGCTTCTTTTCTGAATTTCTATTTTGACGCATGATATTTGAAATTTTCAAAGTTACTTTGAACGTAAACTTTAATTTCACACTGGATCCATCCTCAGGATTGACCTTATATATCCTGCACTTTAAACATTAAAAGGAAATTAATAAAATAAGACAGTGACGAGGATTATAGCTTTAAACGATTGTTTTATTTATAAGAAGTCTCTAAGTCTGTACGTTTATCATTCGATCGAAATTAATGTTTAAGAAAGCTTCTTTTCTGAATTTCTATTTTGACGCATGATATTTGAAACCTTCAAAGTTACTTTGAACGTAAACTTTAATTTCACACTGGATCCATCCTCAGGATTGACTTTATATATCCTGCACTTTAAACATTAAAAGGAAATTAATAAAATAAGACAGTGACGAGGATTATAGCTTTAAACGATTGTTTTATTTATAAGAAGTCTATAAGTCTGTACGTTTATCATTCGATCGAAATTAATGTTTAAGAAAGCTTCTTTTCTGAATTTCTATTTTGACGCATGATATTTGAAACCTTCAAAGTTACTTTGAACGTAAACTTTAATTTCACACTGGATCCATCCTCAGGATTGACTTTATATATCCTGCACTTTAAACATTAAAAGGAAATTAATAAAATAAGACAGTGACGAGGATTATAGCTTTAAACGATTGTTTTATTTATAAGAAGTCTATAAGTCTGTACGTTTATCATTCGATCGAAATTAATGTTTAAGAAAGCTTCTTTTCTGAATTTCTATTTTGACGCATGATATTTGAAATTTTCAAAGTTACTTTGAACGTAAACTTTAATTTCACACTGGATCCATCCTCAGGATTGACCTTATATATCCTGCACTTTAAACATTAAAAGGAAATTAATAAAATAAGACAGTGACGAGGATTATAGCTTTAAACGATTGTTTTATTTATAAGAAGTCTATAAGTCTGTACGTTTATCATTCGATCGAAATTAATGTTTAAGAAAGCTTCTTTTCTGAATTTCTATTTTGACGCATGATATTTGAAATTTTCAAAGTTACTTTGAACGTAAACTTTAATTTCACACTGGATCCATCCTCAGGATTGACCTTATATATCCTGCACTTTAAACATTAAAAGGAAATTAATAAAATAAGACAGTGACGAGGATTATAGCTTGAAACGATTGTTTTATTTATAAGAAGCCTCTAAGTCTGTACGTTTATCATTCGATCGAAATTAATGTTTAAGAAAGCTTCTTTTCTGAATTTCTATTTTGACGCATGATATTTGAAACCTTCAAAGTTACTTTGAACGTAAACTTTAATTTCACACTGGATCCATCCTCAGGATTGACTTTATATATCCTGCACTTTAAACATTAAAAGGAAATTAATAATATAAGACAGTGACGAGGATTATAGCTTGAAACGATTGTTTTATTTATAAGAAGTCTCTAAGTCTGTACGTTTATCATTCGATCGAAATTAATGTTTAAGAAAGCTTCTTTTCTGAATTTCTATTTTGACGCATGATATTTGAAACCTTCAAAGTTACTTTGAACGTAAACTTTAATTTCACACTGGATCCATCCTCAGGATTGACCTTATATACCCTGCACTTTAAACATTAAAAGGAAATTAATAAAATAAGACAGTGACGAGGATTATAGCTTTAAACGGTTGTTTTATTTATAAGAAGTCTATAAGTCTGTACGTTTATCATTCGATCGAAATTAATGTTTAAGAAAGCTTCTTTTCTGAATTTCTATTTTGACGCATGATATTTGAAATTTTCAAAGTTACTTTGAACGTAAACTTTAATTTCACACTGGATCCATCCTCAGGATTGACCTTATATATCCTGCACTTTAAACATTAAAAGGAAATTAATAAAATAAGACAGTGACGAGGATTATAGCTTGAAACGATTGTTTTATTTATAAGAAGTCTCTAAGTCTGTACGTTTATCATTCGATCGAAATTAATGTTTAAGAAAACTTCTTTTCTGAATTTCTATTTTGACGCATGATATTTGAAACCTTCAAAGTTACTTTGAACGTAAACTTTAATTTCACACTGGATCCATCTTCAGGATTGACCTTATATATCCTGCACTTTAAATATTAAAAGGAAATTAATAAAATAAGACAGTGACGAGGATTATAGCTTGAAACGATTGTTTTATTTATAAGAAGTCTATAAGTCTGTACGTTTATCATTCGATCGAAATTAATGTTTAAGAAAGCTTCTTTTCTGAATTTCTATTTTGACGCATGATATTTGAAACCTTCAAAGTTACTTTGAACGTAAACTTTAATTTCACACTGGATCCATCCTCAGGATTGACCTTATATATCCTGCACTTTAAACATTAAAAGGAAAAGAATAAAATAAGACAGTGACGAGGATTATAGCTTGAAACGATTGTTTTATTTATAAGAAGTCTATAAGTCTGTACGTTTATCATTCGATCGAAATTAATGTTTAAGAAAGCTTCTTTTCTGAATTTCTATTTTGACGCATGATATTTGAAACCTTCAAAGTTACTTTGAACGTAAACTTTAATTTCACACTGGATCCATCCTCAGGATTGACCTTATATATCCTGCACTTTAAACATTAAAAGGAAATTAATAAAATAAGACAGTGACGAGGATTATAGCTTGAAACGATTGTTTTATTTATAAGAAGTCTATAAGTCTGTACGTTTATCATTCGATCGAAATTAATGTTTAAGAAAGCTTCTTTTCTGAATTTCTATTTTGACGCATGATATTTGAAACCTTCA
Organism: Hololepta plana; assembly: GCA_963695495.1. NCBI lineage: Eukaryota > Metazoa > Arthropoda > Insecta > Coleoptera > Histeridae > Hololepta > Hololepta plana. The sequence continues at coordinate 5,758,743 of OY968832.1, read as the reverse complement.
AAGTTACTTTGAACGTAAACTATAATTTCACACTGGATCCATCCTCAGGATTGACCTTATATATCCTGCACTTTAAACATTAAAAGGAAATTAATAAAATAAGACAGTGACGAGGATTATAGCTTGAAACGATTGTTTTATTTATAAGTCTATAAGTCTGTACGTTTATCATTCGATCGAAATTAATGTTTAAGAAAGCTTCTTTTCTGAATTTCTATTTTGACGCATGATATTTGAAACCTTCAAAGTTACTTTGAACGTAAACTTTAATTTCACACTGGATCCATCCTCAGGATTGACCTTATATATCCTGCACTTTAAACATTAAAAGGAAATTAATAAAATAAGACAGTGACGAGGATTATAGCTTGAAACGATTGTTTTATTTATAAGAAGTCTATAAGTCTGTACGTTTATCATTCGATCGAAATTAATGTTTAAGAAAGCTTCTTTTCTGAATTTCTATTTTGACGCATGATATTTGAAACCTTCAAAGTTACTTTGAACGTAAACTTTAATTTCACACTGGATCCATCCTCAGGATTGACCTTATATATCCTGCACTTTAAACATTAAAAGGAAATTAATAAAATAAGAAAGTGACGAGGATTATAGCTTGAAACGATTGTTTTATTTATAAGAAGTCTATAAGTCTGTACGTTTATCATTCGATCGAAATTAATGTTTAAGAAAGCTTCTTTTCTGAATTTCTATTTTGACGCATGATATTTGAAACCTTCAAAGTTACTTTGAACGTAAACTTTAATTTCACACTGGATCCATCCTCAGGATTGACTTTATATATCCTGCACTTTAAACATTAAAAGGAAATTAATAATATAAGACAGTGACGAGGATTATAGCTTGAAACGATTGTTTTATTTATAAGAAGTCTCTAAGTCTGTACGTTTATCATTCGATCGAAATTAATGTTTAAGAAAGCTTCTTTTCTGAATTTCTATTTTGACGCATGATATTTGAAACCTTCAAAGTTACTTTGAACGTAAACTTTAATTTCACACTGGATCCATCCTCAGGATTGACCTTATATACCCTGCACTTTAAACATTAAAAGGAAATTAATAAAATAAGACAGTGACGAGGATTATAGCTTTAAACGGTTGTTTTATTTATAAGAAGTCTATAAGTCTGTACGTTTATCATTCGATCGAAATTAATGTTTAAGAAAGCTTCTTTTCTGAATTTCTATTTTGACGCATGATATTTGAAATTTTCAAAGTTACTTTGAACGTAAACTTTAATTTCACACTGGATCCATCCTCAGGATTGACCTTATATATCCTGCACTTTAAACATTAAAAGGAAATTAATAAAATAAGACAGTGACGAGGATTATAGCTTGAAACGATTGTTTTATTTATAAGAAGTCTCTAAGTCTGTACGTTTATCATTCGATCGAAATTAATGTTTAAGAAAACTTCTTTTCTGAATTTCTATTTTGACGCATGATATTTGAAACCTTCAAAGTTACTTTGAACGTAAACTTTAATTTCACACTGGATCCATCTTCAGGATTGACCTTATATATCCTGCACTTTAAACATTAAAAGGAAATTAATAAAATAAGACAGTGACGAGGATTATAGCTTGAAACGATTGTTTTATTTATAAGAAGTCTATAAGTCTGTACGTTTATCATTCGATCGAAATTAATGTTTAAGAAAGCTTCTTTTCTGAATTTCTATTTTGACGCATGATATTTGAAACCTTCAAAGTTACTTTGAACGTAAACTTTAATTTCACACTGGATCCATCCTCAGGATTGACCTTATATATCCTGCACTTTAAACATTAAAAGGAAAAGAATAAAATAAGACAGTGACGAGGATTATAGCTTGAAACGATTGTTTTATTTATAAGAAGTCTATAAGTCTGTACGTTTATCATTCGATCGAAATTAATGTTTAAGAAAGCTTCTTTTCTGAATTTCTATTTTGACGCATGATATTTCAAACCTTCAAAGTTACTTTGAACGTAAACTTTAATTTCACACTGGATCCATCCTCAGGATTGACCTTATATATCCTGCACTTTAAACATTAAAAGGAAATTAATAAAATAAGACAGTGACGAGGATTATAGCTTGAAACGATTGTTTTATTTATAAGAAGTCTATAAGTCTGTACGTTTATCATTCGATCGAAATTAATGTTTAAGAAAGCTTCTTTTCTGAATTTCTATTTTGACGCATGATATTTGAAACCTTCAAAGTTACTTTGAACGTAAACTATAATTTCACACTGGATCCATCCTCAGGATTGACCTTATATATCCTGCACTTTAAACATTAAAAGGAAATTAATAAAATAAGACAGTGACGAGGATTATAGCTTGAAACGATTGTTTTATTTATAAGAAGTCTATAAGTCTGTACGTTTATCATTCGATCGAAATTAATGTTTAAGAAAGCTTCTTTTCTGAATTTCTATTTTGACGCATGATATTTGAAACCTTCAAAGTTACTTTGAACGTAAACTTTAATTTCACACTGGATCCATCCTCAGGATTGACCTTATATATCCTGCACTTTAAACATTAAAAGGAAATTAATAAAATAAGACAGTGACGAGGATTATAGCTTTAAACGGTTGTTTTATTTATAAGAAGTCTATAAGTCTGTACGTTTATCATTCGATCGAAATTAATGTTTAAGAAAGCTTCTTTTCTGAATTTCTATTTTGACGCATGATATTTGAAATTTTCAAAGTTACTTTGAACGTAAACTTTAATTTCACACTGGATCCATCCTCAGGATTGACCTTATATATCCTGCACTTTAAACATTAAAAGGAAATTAATAAAATAAGACAGTGACGAGGATTATAGCTTGAAACGATTGTTTTATTTATAAGAAGTCTCTAAGTCTGTACGTTTATCATTCGATCGAAATTAATGTTTAAGAAAACTTCTTTTCTGAATTTCTATTTTGACGCATGATATTTGAAACCTTCAAAGTTACTTTGAACGTAAACTTTAATTTCACACTGGATCCATCTTCAGGATTGACCTTATATATCCTGCACTTTAAACATTAAAAGGAAATTAATAAAATAAGACAGTGACGAGGATTATAGCTTGAAACGATTGTTTTATTTATAAGAAGTCTATAAGTCTGTACGTTTATCATTCGATCGAAATTAATGTTTAAGAAAGCTTCTTTTCTGAATTTCTATTTTGACGCATGATATTTGAAACCTTCAAAGTTACTTTGAACGTAAACTTTAATTTCACACTGGATCCATCCTCAGGATTGACCTTATATATCCTGCACTTTAAACATTAAAAGGAAAAGAATAAAATAAGACAGTGACGAGGATTATAGCTTGAAACGATTGTTTTATTTATAAGAAGTCTATAAGTCTGTACGTTTATCATTCGATCGAAATTAATGTTTAAGAAAGCTTCTTTTCTGAATTTCTATTTTGACGCATGATATTTCAAACCTTCAAAGTTACTTTGAACGTAAACTTTAATTTCACACTGGATCCATCCTCAGGATTGACCTTATATATCCTGCACTTTAAACATTAAAAGGAAATTAATAAAATAAGACAGTGACGAGGATTATAGCTTGAAACGATTGTTTTATTTATAAGAAGTCTATAAGTCTGTACGTTTATCATTCGATCGAAATTAATGTTTAAGAAAGCTTCTTTTCTGAATTTCTATTTTGACGCATGATATTTGAAACCTTCAAAGTTACTTTGAACGTAAACTATAATTTCACACTGGATCCATCCTCAGGATTGACCTTATATATCCTGCACTTTAAACATTAAAAGGAAATTAATAAAATAAGACAGTGACGAGGATTATAGCTTGAAACGATTGTTTTATTTATAAGAAGTCTATAAGTCTGTACGTTTATCATTCGATCGAAATTAATGTTTAAGAAAGCTTCTTTTCTGAATTTCTATTTTGACGCATGATATTTGAAACCTTCAAAGTTACTTTGAACGTAAACTTTAATTTCACACTGGATCCATCCTCAGGATTGACCTTATATATCCTGCACTTTAAACATTAAAAGGAAATTAATAAAATAAGACAGTGACGAGGATTATAGCTTGAAACGATTGTTTTATTTATAAGAAGTCTATAAGTCTGTACGTTTATCATTCGATCGAAATTAATGTTTAAGAAAGCTTCTTTTCTGAATTTCTATTTTGACGCATGATATTTGAAACCTTCAAAGTTACTTTGAACGTAAACTTTAATTTCACACTGGATCCATCCTCAGGATTGACCTTATATATCCTGCACTTTAAACATTAAAAGGAAATTAATAAAATAAGAAAGTGACGAGGATTATAGCTTGAAACGATTGTTTTATTTATAAGAAGTCTATAAGTCTGTACGTTTATCATTCGATCGAAATTAATGTTTAAGAAAGCTTCTTTTCTGAATTTCTATTTTGACGCATGATATTTGAAACCTTCAAAGTTACTTTGAACGTAAACTTTAATTTCACACTGGATCCATCCTCAGGATTGACCTTATATATCCTGCACTTTAAACATTAAAAGGAAATGAATAAAATAAGACAGTGACGAGGATTATAGCTTGAAACGATTGTTTTATTTATAAGAAGTCTATAAGTCTGTACGTTTATCATTCGATCGAAATTAATGTTTAAGAAAGCTTCTTTTCTGAATTTCTATTTTGACGCATGATATTTGAAACCTTCAAAGTTACTTTGAACGTAAACTTTAATTTCACACTGGATCCATCCTCAGGATTGACCTTATATATCCTGCACTTTAAACATTAAAAGGAAATGAATAAAATAAGACAGTGACGAGGATTATAGCTTGAAACGATTGTTTTATTTATAAGAAGTCTATAAGTCTGTACGTTTATCATTCGATCGAAATTAATGTTTAAGAAAGCTTCTTTTCTGAATTTCTATTTTGACGCATGATATTTGAAACCTTCAAAGTTACTTTGAACGTAAACTTTAATTTCACACTGGATCCATCCTCAGGATTGACCTTATATATCCTGCACTTTAAACATTAAAAGGAAATGAATAAAATAAGACAGTGACGAGGATTATAGCTTGAAACGATTGTTTTATTTATAAGAAGTCTATAAGTCTGTACGTTTATCATTCGATCGAAATTAATGTTTAAGAAAGCTTCTTTTCTGAATTTCTATTTTGACGCATGATATTTGAAACCTTCAAAGTTACTTTGAACGTAAACTTTAATTTCACACTGGATCCATCCTCAGGATTGACCTTATATATCCTGCACTTTAAACATTAAAAGGAAATGAATAAAATAAGACAGTGACGAGGATTATAGCTTGAAACGATTGTTTTATTTATAAGAAGTCTATAAGTCTGTACGTTTATCATTCGATCGAAATTAATGTTTAAGAAAGCTTCTTTTCTGAATTTCTATTTTGACGCATGATATTTGAAACCTTCAAAGTTACTTTGAACGTAAACTTTAATTTCACACTGGATCCATCCTCAGGATTGACCTTATATATGTGGCAGTTTTAATATTAAAAGGTAATTAGTAAAATAAGACAGTGACGAGGATTAGAGCTTGAAACGATTATTTTATTAATTAAATAATAATTCTATGTCTATACGTTTATCGATCTCTACCGAAACCGCGATAATCTGCAGGTCGATCGACGCGGTAAATCGTGTGTGCGGGCAGGAAATAGCCGACGTATTCGATGATATCTGGCGTGACGTCCACGTGATAATGACCGCCCTCTTTGTGGTCGCTGTACGTGTGGAAATGTTGCAATCGCAAGTCCAGCCCCTAATAATAAAGATCAAATTCAATTAAAAGTCCGATTGTTACTAAGGATCATATAATCACGTAAGCGTCGGTGACCAATGTACCGACACCGATCAATGGAGTGGTCATGTTGTAAAAATGCAGCCACGCGTTCAATTCGGTGTCGTTGTTGAGAGGTTGCGTCGAGAAATCCGGCATAATGTGCTGATTGAGTTTACCTCGTTTCGCCCAGAACACGCCGCCCATGCCTGAACGGAATATCAATTCGTTGATGTTAAAGTGACGATCGTTTCCAAATACTTACCAACGACATTCGAACCGTAATGTTTAGCCAATACGGTTCTTATGCTCGCAATTAAATCATTCTCGCTTATGCGTTGTCTTACGTGTACGCGGAGCACCTAGAAAGTTAAGCAAGAATTTCGTAAAGAACTTGAAACCAATTGATGATGGATTTGAAAAAAAAGGAAAATCTAAAAACAAATTTTGCGGATATTTTTTCACTGTTAAATTGTTAAGGTCTTTTCGCAACTAGCTGATGCAGATACGTTTAAGAAAACTTCAATGGAATACTATGAATAGGATAGTATTCGAAATTAATGTTTAGGAAAGCCTATTTTCTGTAACTTTTTTGACGCATGATATTTGAAACCTTCAAAGTTACTATGAACGTAGAATTTAATTTCGCATTACTTTAAGATGGTCCACCATTTGTGAAACTGCCAAAAAGTTAGTTGCAAAGTTTTGAGCGTTGTTGAAAATCGTTATTTGAATTTTGGAATGATCGGGATTCCTTAATAAAAAAAGACTTACAGGTTCACGTCGCCCGTCAGAAAAATACAAATGACCCATTATAGCGATTCTAGTCTCGTTGGCCGGTAGAAACTGCTCGGCAATGGATCCATCCTCAGGATTGACCTTATATATCCTGCACTTCTGTTCGATTACCGTGTTATCGTGTATCCTGATATTAACAACTTCCTAATCAACATATAAGAAATACAAATACAATTAATTGCAACTGAATGGGCATATTTCTAATAAATTACTTCAGAATTGACACCAACGTAAGGAAAGGGGCCGGAAGTCGCGCCAAACACGTTACCACATTTCCTGCCGCTGAACGCGACCAAATCGTTCAAATCGTAGATCCTCGTCAAGTTCGGAAGCGGTAACAGGAAACCGGGGCCGCCCACTTCCATTATCCTCACATGGCCGCCGATTCCCTCGCTGACCAAATTGTAAGGCGATCGACGGAAGTTCGGACTTCTGTTCATTACTCTCACGTCCACGAAAGAATAATCGCTTTTCATTCCACTGTTTAACACTATAATTAGCATATTATTATTGGTTATATTAAAGTCGTAGCCCAGTAGAAATCCGGCTCAAAGGACATATTCGATCAAAAGTTTTGGTATTTCGGTTTTGCTACTTAGCAATATTAATTTCCGATGTTTATTGAAGAACATTGAATTTAAACGCGGTATTTTGAATATTAGCCTAAAAAATTGAAAACTTGTTTATCTGAAATTCATGAAAGATAATTGTGTAAAAATTGAAACTACAAACAAATTACCACATTTACTTGCATATAAGACGCACTTTTTGCATATTTCGGTGGCGCTGAATTCATGGTGCGTCTTACATTCGGTGACGACTTATACGGAAGTAAATACGCTATTCATTTAAGGGAGTTTGAAATGTTCACAACATTTCCGTAAACTAAATTAATAAATCTATTACCTTCTGCCAGTTCGTTCAAAGCCGGAACATAAAGCGGTTTGCTTTCCACCTGCAACTCATGGGGAGAGAGTGTCTCGTACGATGCCAGCGATCTAAATTGCAACAAGTTAAGTCACAGTTTAAAAAGGAAAATGCAAAGAAACCAAAACAAAACGCTCACGTTTGTAGGAAAACACTCAACAAAATCACAAACGAATCCATTTTCAATTTCATGTCTGAAGCGTTCAACATTTCGCTTTAAACTATTTATACTCATGGGACGCGTCATCCAAAAACGCTGCAAAGAATTACGTACAAATTTTGCATAACATTCCAGAATGTGTCTTAATTGGATAAATAATTCATCAATAAGCAGATAATAGTATGCGAAATGGTTGTAACAATTGACTAATTAACGACAGCTAGATTTCAAATTAGATTCTTTCCTTTTCCTAATTGTGAAATTCAACGGCTTTATTATCGCGACTGTTTAGGTGCAAATTGTGCGATAATATATTTTTGAAATTATACTAGCAGCTATGAATATTTATTTGTACATAGTAGTTGTGAACATTAATGTTATTCAAATCAAATTTCAAACCTTGGACTTTTACTGCTGCTTTAGTATAAACATTTGTATACCGAAAGGATTTGCGAAAAAAATGTAATTGAATTAATCATTTGGTACCAAAAAACAAACTTATATGATATTAGAAATGTTTTAGAAAAGGGCTCAAATTTATCTAAAATTTGCAAAAGAGAAGATTTTCTTAGTACAAAAGATGATTAGTTTCAAATAAAATGTATTTAAAATGGTATTTGTATCACTACTAACACTGTTAGCATGTTGGGGTTTGTCGGTTTTAAAGCACAAAATAGCAGAAAGTAATTTGGCAGCACATTCTCCTTCGTTGGATATGCTTACTTAGAAAGAGTCATGTTTTTAACGGCACAATGTTAGAAATCACCGAAGTCTGGTTAAAAAGGACATTTTCTCAACTGTTGAGCAGTAAAGTGGAGTACAAACTCCAGTTCCTTTGAAAATCGAAACTTGCTTCTGGAACACCTTCATATGAAACCTCATAAATAGTTTGGTTCATTTTGACCGTTTCTGAAGAAGCAAGTAGTTAGAATAAGTAAGTGGTTGCTTTAACAACTTTGGAATCACTTATTAGGCATACCGTTATATACGAACAGCTTGAAATAATATTAAATGTTGAATCCTTGCGCCTGAGTCTTTGTTGGAGAGCTACCAGAAAGCAGTCACATTTTATTTGCCTGTTCTTAATTGTTCCTTAGCGAGCGAAAATAATTAGATAAGGCTTCCTTAAAGGTGCAGTCGACAAGCGTAAATAAAACAACCTTATGTCGACTTTGCTCCCCAAATAATGAGTATCTGTATTTTGCACAAATTTGGATTGTGTCGCTCCATTTGTTTTGTCAGCTTTGAATACTATTGCTTATTAATTTGCTATTTCAAAGACTGAAATAAATTGTGTATTTAACAGAATCCGATGAATTTTGTTTAAATCAGTACATGTTTATGAAAGTGGCTGTTCTTCGTTTCGGAGTTTGGCCGCAAACTTCATTTTGACGATTTGATATAATTAATGCTTCGCTGGTTAAAAGTTACTTCACTTTAGGTTATTTACAATATATACATGAACAATAATTTACTGTTGATACTTGGATGTTTTTTTTTGTACAAGTTCTTTCTCGTGAGCTTGTTCTAATGCTCTTATACTTTTATATAGAACAGAAGAGGGTGGTGGAAGCGGCCCGTTGGTTTGCTGAGATTAAACAATGGAAATAGAAAAAAACTTTAGCTCTTTCACTACCCTTTACAATGTGTCTTTAACAAGCAAAGTTTACAATGAATAGAGAATATAGTTTAAACCACAATAAAAATCTTTCAGAATTGTTCTCGACACTCTACATCTTTATAAGAAGATTTGAATAATATAAAAACAACAATAAAAACAATAATGTTTGTAAAGACAACAATTACAAATCAAAAATGTATAAATTGACATAAAAATTAAATAAATCAATCAATAACGAAGAAACTATCATTATAAGCATATTTTAGTCATAAAATTTAAAATATACTTGTTGCAAATTTCAGTTCAAAATTAAGCAATTTCGTTAGGAATGCAAGTGTTTTAAAACGTCTTTCGACGTTGTCCGATGCCAAGTTTCAACTGTTTTCTGTCGTTTCTTTCTTCCCCTCTCAAGTCCCCAGTGCTCATCGATCTTTTCCCTCCAGTCATCCAGCTACTGTTTTTTTTCCTTTTTTTTTTCTTCTGGTACGCAATTTATTGCTATTTTTGGTAGTCACCCTTCTTCCATTCTGTGTACATGTCAGTACCATATGAGTTGTTTTCTTTCAATGTCTTCCTACCACTGCTCCTTCATAACTCGTCTATTACTTTGCGAATCATATATTGTAGGTGTTCCTTGTCATTGGTACATAATAACTGATCGTCTGCAAACTGTAGGGATATACAATGGATATACCCCATTCCTTTGCAACTCCTCTTCCATTGCTTAAGTGCGCTGGCAATATACAGTATAATATCGTTAAAAATTTATCAACGTCCTTTAACATGTATAAAAAAGCTGAATCAGAACAGCCAAGAGAATTTGCAATAGTTAGTACATGCACAATAAATTTTGCAAAATTGGTTTGAAAATTCTTGAAAAGGAGGTCCTTTTGTGAACATAACCGTATAAAGAAACTTGCGCGCGTTGTTATAAGCTGGATTTCTGAGCGTCAAAAGCTAGAATATTTACATGTAAATGGACAAGTTGTGGTCGGGACTATGGCGAAAGCGCGCAATATGCGGGAAAGCACTATAAACGACGACGTTAGAAGGAGATTTCACTGTAAGTATATTTTAAACAATGTTGGTGAAAGAACATCTTTGTTGTACACCTTTAGTGATCAAGAATGTTTCCGATTGTGTACTGGCCGTCTTTATTGCTGATTTAGATTCGCTCTACAAACATGTGATTGTGTTTATTAGAATATAGTTAATATTCGTGTCTTTGAATACTTTCCATGGTCCGGTGACGGGAGACGTCAGCTGTCTACAAGTCAATAAACATTAAATGCGTTATTGTGTTTTTTCTTTCAACGATTTGCTTAAGGTGGAAGATGTTTGTGGAGGATCTGCGGGTCCAAAAGGCACTGTTCTTTGGTAGTGTACTCTTCTGCTATAATATCTCTTAAAATCCTACCATATATTCTGCTGATGGTGCTTATGACTGATGTACCATATATAGCTCTTTTATTCTAATTTGGGGCCTTTTTTGTGCATTTATTGTTATATTGGCCAATTTCCACTCTTCTGGTATATTCTGTTTGTTTGTTTCACTTTTGAGAAGTTCTGCATTTGTACCTCCCATTTTTCAGATTAAAATTCAATCTAAAATATGGTGTACATATCAGGAGGAACATATTCGTATTCGTCAAATTGATATAAAAAACAAGATGATCGGAAACAATTCATTAGTTCACAAACCCTTTGTTAGCAGATGTTAATTTGTTTAATGAAATTTGTGCCGTTCCAAGGATTATTGCGTTCATTTTCATTAAGTTGCCTAATTGTACATTTTATTAATTAAACTCAAGCACAAATTAATAAAGACAATTGTGATTATAGTTATTTCTTCAATTTTTTCGTCATATTACAATGACTCAATCCTTTTACTGTTGTTGTAACCCAGCGTTAAATTTTAAATCATAAGAAACGAAGAATTATTGTCTTGCCTGTTAAATAGCACAAAAGACTTCTTCATCCATGCGAGGGTGACGAAGGGTTCAAATACCCAAGAAGTAGATAATGCAATAATAATTGCGAGATGTAGAATTAGTTTTGAGTTTTGTAAGCTAGTTAGTCGAGTTTGAACAACTTGATACGAAGAACCAAATAATTTAAATCAACATACACCTACAACAACAAAAATAGTGACTCATTTCAAAGAGCAACCTGTTCCTTTAAAAAACGTAAATCACACCACAACATTGTGTTTAACATAAATTAAGGAGACAATTAATATTCAACAAGCATATTTTTCCCATGTTTTGGTTTATTACTTCTGAAAAGTAAAGAACATTGAGTACACATGCGAAAAGTTGTGTATTTACGGCTGATAAAACCATAAAAGATTCAATAGCACCTCGCTTCTGACTGCTTGACAAACTGAAGGCTTTAATGGATGCAAGTCGACATATATCCGAAGCATCAAGAAAGATGACAGATTGTCTCGAAAGGATAAATTATAAACCAAAACAAACTTAGAACTTTAATCATAATGAGTAATCAAAATTTGCAGAGAAAAAAGGTACCTGATGAAAAAGACATTCAAAGTGTTTTAATCAAATAAAATTCAAATATAGTAATATTTACATCGTTTGGTCTATCGAGCACCTAGTGGTGATCCCCAGCACATATTATCAGCAAAATAGGAGAATAGCAACAATTATTTTTAGTCGCAATTGCCTATTTAATTAAAAAAGTATTCTTGAAATAACTCTTATAGAAATTTGCATTATGAACAACATATTTATTGCAGAAATGCTTTCCAAAGTTGTTTGTTAAAGATTTGTATATAAAATTTTTGTTTGTTTCCGTATTTTCCACCTGTATGTCAGTAACCCTCATTGTTACTGAAAATCTTGAGCCTCATTTCCTTGGCTTCCTGCAGACCTTCCATTAAGCAAAGAAAGAGATTCAATAAAACGTATTAAAGGGACTTTTGATTCAATTTGAAAAGTAACTCAATTAATTTGGCAACAAAGCATATTGCATGATGGACAAATATATCAATTTCGTAATAAACTGAATATTCTGTACAGCAAAGGTAAGTGCTTCAATGAATATTTGCATGCAAAATCTCATAAATCCGGCGACTAGTGTTTGGAAGATATTTTTTGCCATTATTTCAGTTATTTAAAGGATTTTATTTGGCGATAAATCGATATTTTGTTGACTTTTAAATATTTCTTCATTTCAAACGGTTTTTCAATAACATTAATTTATAAATGTAGACGATTGCTTCGTTGAGTACGTTAACTTAACGTTAAAATAAAGTATTTGAAAAGCTTCGAACAAATTAATCATAATCCATTTCTATAGTAAAGAAATTTTCAAGAAATAATAAATCGTCACCGCTGGCAACAATCCAAAAATACTTTAAATCGCAATTTGTGCGATAATATCAAAGAAATAACAACATTGAATATTCATAATTATTATATTAACGCCGATGTTTATTTAAATCAATTTCAAAACGGTTAACAACAAACAATACGCGCACATTCCTTATTTATGGATCCATTAAATAAGGCCATTTCTTATAATCTAGTCCTTGCCGTACGTTTGAGTAGATTCGGGCTTATCTATGCGATAAACGTATTCTGCCGGCACGAAATATCCCAAATACTCGACGTCTTCGGGCGTCACGTCGTAATGATAATGTCCGCCTTCGTTGTTCGGACCGAACGAATGGAAATGTTGGACGCGCAAATCTAAATCCTAAATTAAAATAGTCGTTTCGCATTTGCGATAATCTCTCATATTATCTCATCTCTATAACTCACATATTCACTAGTTATCAATGTGCCAACGGCCACAAGAGGCGCCTTCATCTCGTAGAATTTGAGCCAATTATTTAAATCGGCGTCGTTCGTGATCGGCGTCGCCGAAAAATCCGGCATCACGTGCTGATGGACGCGACCTTCTTTTATCAGGAAAGCACCACCTAAACCTAGGAACGATTTGAAGCAATTAGATGCGTACACTAACGTTTACAAAATTTATTTTCACTTATAATTTTCGAAGTCCGAAATGGGTTTTATTATACACGGTGTTTAAAAAAAGTGTCACAAACTTTAAGAGGTGATAATATGGCCCAATATAAGCAGAAAAGTCTTAATGAATATGAGGCCGGAAATGGACCGTGGCAAAGATACGGCGGATTAAACTTTCTTGTGGAATACCTTCCGTTTTCGCTTTTTCATTCACAAAACTTGCATTTTCGAATCGTAATTGTCAGCTGTCTTGGGATACGGATAGCTTGGAGTTGACTTTGAGTCTTGTGAGAATTTTACGAATTTTCGCTGTGCCTTTTTACTCTAGTTCTGAATTAGCCGACATGCATTTCATTTATGGTCGTGCTCATAGTAAATGGCAGAAAAGCACTATGAATTTAAGTTAAAGCTTATCCCATTCATCATATTCCTTCAGGTCGTCTTCTTAGAGAAAATTTGCGCGAAGTTTTTAAAGGAAGATGGCTAAGGAAGAAGTGGATCTATATCATGATTTGCAAAATCGCCAGATTTAAATCCTCTAGGTTTCCTTCTTTGGAGATTTGTGAAGAGCTTAGTTTATGCTACGAATAGATCAAAGATACTACTGCATTCAAGCGAAGATAAGATTGGTAATGATATTCGAAAGAGTTCTATGGTCCTTGCGGGAAAGTTGTCGTCTGCCGTGAAATGGAAGGACGGCACTTTGAACATGTTATTTGAGTTGTTTTCCTTTGCCCTTTCTTCATTGTTTGCATTTCGACCACATTGTAAATAATATAAAAGTTGCAAAATGTTTCGTATTTTCAAAACCGTCCATTTCCGGCCCCATGTTCATTAAGACTTTTTTGCTTATATTGGGCCATATTATCGCCCCTAAAAGTTTGTGACACTTTTTCTCAACACCCTGTATATATGTGACAAATTATCTGTTTATCAAAATTCGGTCTATCAAAGCTATAAGACACAAAATACTTCTTGATTGGTTGGACAATTGCCATATTTAACTTAGTATAGTCAAACAGATTTCAGAAGTCCAGTGCGAAAAGGGAGAGGTATGTTTGGTAAAATCTGCAATCGGTAAAGAACGGGGGAATCACAACAATATGAGTAGCCCAAAGAATTATTTATTCTGGCAGGGACGTTTCTTCTGTAACGTATTTGGTTTACTATGCAGTAGCCGTGGACCCACTTTATACTGGATATGACTAATAATTGGGCATTAATGATTGATACAAATAAGACGCGGTAGGATTTGAAGGCATTAAACAACATGCCCAAAATTCCATTGTCCAGCTATTCCTAAGTCTGTTTACCTATAATTATTATTGCAATGCCATTTGCCCCTTTAAAATTTCAACTTACCCACAACTTTATCTTTGAAATGATCTTTTAATACGGTTCGAATGCTGGTAATAAAGTCTTGAGGTCCCGTACGCTTCTTCACGTGTACTTTTAGGACTTTCCCATAGTTACCGTTGGACATTAATAAGTTACCCAAAAGGGCCAAACGGGTTTCGTTTTCCGGTAAAATTGTCTCCGATGGTAAACCGGTCTCCGTGTTTACCTTATAAGTTCTCGTCCGTTGATTAACACCATCTTTACCTATTTTTAAATTAACGATACCCTGAAGAGTAAAAAACAAAATACTCGAATTAAATCAATATAATTAGAATTTGGGTATCATTAGTTACCTCGCAATTTACACCAATAAACGGATGCGGACCGGCACCGGCTCCTATGACGAACGCCTCATCGTGGAGATCCGCCAGTTTCGTCAAATCTTTTAAATTGTACAATTTCGTACGGTTCACCAATGGCAACAAATAACCGGGACTGCCGACTTCCACTATACGTACGTTCCCATTCAGTCCTACAATTAATTCATTGATTTAAAGAACAGATATCAACACAAAGGTAGCAATGATTTATTCCAAAACTGTCATAAAATAAGTCTTGGGTTTTTCAAAAAGTATATGCGCTTATTCGCATAAAGTTTCTTTAGTTGTATATTCTTTTTAACTAAACTTCAACACAAATTAACAAAGTAATTTGTCTTCGATAAATTGAAAGAAAATCATATTCTGAAAGAACATATTTTCCTTATTTTGATGTGTTATTTCCGAGAAGAAAAGAACGGTGAGCAGATTTGCGAAAAGTTTATTAAAGTTGTCAGTATTCCTTTGCGCCCTTTCGTTCTTTGAGACTATCATCGTAAAATATGTTCCTCGTTCCGGTTGGCCAAAAGAGCTTGATGGTTACAAATTAAAAGTTTTATTGGTAGCAAATGGACACAGCAAATGGTCACATAAGCTTCAAGACTAATGTTCATCGAACAAAACGGATATGTCTTACAGACCAACGCAAATTTAGAAACTAATTGTAAGTAATGAATAAGAATTATCCTAAGAAAGGCGCAATTATTTATTGAAGATCTAATAATTATTTATATGTATTATAATATTTTTGCTTAACTAACTTCACAATCACTTTATGATGTTCCTTTTTTAATTTATCATTTATACATAGTTGGCAATGGTAGTAATGAATTTTGATTAATTTTTTTAATTATACCAATGTGCGATATTTGTTTTACTTATCAGTAATGATATCAATTTGATAATGAAATTTAATATTGCAAATTAGCAAGAAACACAATACTTATACCAAAATAAGCATGTAATGGTAATCGTTCAAGTTACATACATAATGTTGCTACCCGAAACCTATTCTTTAATTTCAAACGTTTCATTATTAGAACAATAATTAATATTAATCATTAATAAAAGACACTTTTCCTCTACAGTTGAAAAGCAGCGGCTCAATTGTGAAAGAGACAAGTTGACAAGTTAACAAATAGCTACAGTTTCAATATTATAATTAATTTTAAAGATGACTAAATTGTTATTGTTACAATATCATCGTTTTTTAACAACATTTGGTACTTCGAGAAGAAATTAACTTTGGCATCCAACTCCAACAAATAACAGTACGAGAATTTTATGCAACGAATGATTTTGTAATACTCAATCCCCGAATGGTTTTAAACATTTTCTTGTATAATATAACAGAATGGAAATTTATTTTATAATTTTTCTACTGCTAGTAAATATATTGCACCGTTGAGTTGGGTAATTGTAATACTTGAAATGCTTGACTCAAGTATTTTCCTTCCTTGCCAATGGAAAAGTACACCTATTATAATAATTTTAATTATCTTACTTAAAACTTTATCTTAATGTGTAACGTTTTTAATTGTCGTTTGCAATGGCGCATTTAAATTTAAAACACATTAATTAACATGAAAATTGCAAATCTAAAATGATAATTTTCCATTTGACATCGACATAGGAAAAGCGTGTTTTTCGTAAGAAACCGAATGTTACGATGATTGTAAGAAGTATAACAAACATCATATACAAATTGCATGTTTACGATATCTATTCGACCTGTTTTCTTTTGCGTTTTGATAACAAATCATGACTACTACCGCGATTTTCGCTAGTACATTAAACGAACTTTTGCTGAAAGCAAGCCTTGTACGAACTTCAATGTTGCTGTGTGTCCAAATTAAATGAAAGAGTTGAAATGCTAGGGTAAAATATATTTGGATAATTTTTATTAAGTTACTAGAAATCGAATAAACACAGTTGTATAATAAATCATAATTCAAAAGAAAATAAACGCTTGAAATTCATTTTTGGTTCTATCTCAAACTGAATGTTGTTATAAAAAAATAGCACTTAAATTGAAAAACGGTAGCAAATAAAAAAAAATAGATCTCGATCACAAGTTCAATGTTAGGCAACTTATATACAAACTAATTATTGGAAATAAATCGTTCAATCGGCGTCCATCCTCCTCATTCAGAAGGAAAAATGATATTTAAGGCATTTGATGAAAGTTAGCAACAGTCCAAACTTAGCGCAATCCCAAAGCATCGAGTTTGACAGTCAAATGCTTATAATAGTGTTCAAAAAATATAAGGAATGTAAAGCCAAAAGAAAATCTTCAATCGGCGAAAGAAATACAACCAATGGATTGGAATTACAATTACAGGAAAGGATTTAAGTCAAGGACATATTTTTCTTACCTTTTGCCGCCAAATTGAACGGTGCTCGACTGAAATCATCGGATTCTACGTATTCCACATTGACATCGGCAAAATTGGCTTTTAAACCTTTTGCCAAAACTATAAAAGAACAATATCCATTATTCACGCGTAGTAAGTGATCATAAATCATTTAACTACCATTAGTTATTTCATCTGCATCCGGTATAAATAGAGGTTTTCGCTCCACTTTTAACGTTTTCGGATCTAAAGCGGATAAGGCCATTGTTCTGAAATGAATTATTCTCTATCGAAAACTTATTTTTTATCTCTACAATTTGTTGTTACATTTCGATACATATGCATGTAAAAAAACTTAGACGCTTTGTCATTGTTAACTACCGTTTCCAATGAGTTAACTTACCTCTTCTTAGTCAAAGAAAACGTAAACTACTTAACCTTAACGATAAAATTGTTAATCTTACTTTCACTAACAAGAGGAAAGAGAAAAAACTTTGTCCAGCAACAAAGAAGTTGATTAACCTTATCAGTTACGTTCGTAAGACCGATAATAAATTTTCAAGTTTAATATTTCTTTTGTTTATATTTATTGCATAAAGAGTTTCCTTTGAGACCAATTCTAAATTAATATTCATTCCTGGAATGAATTAATCAGTTACTAATGAATACAGATTAAAATTAACATCGTTTAAAAATTAACTCGAGTTTAACCATAATTAAATTCAAATGTACCGCTCAACAGTTCGCCATCCTCATTGGTCGTAAGATAAAGTCGTTTTATATTTTTCAAAACAAAACCTACGCAGCGCCATATTTACCTGATTCGGCGTTTCGTGTATGTGACATTTATATTTATGTTGATCTTTGTTCCTACTTAAATCAGAAATTCATCGATCGAATGATTAGCATTGCTTAAAGATAAACGGCGAGGCATTTAACACAGATAACGTTTATGTAAGTAACATATTTACATGCATCTATTATTGCCGGATAGCCTTAAAAGGGCGTTGCATGAGAACAAATCAATAATCTTGATTGTAAATGTGTTCTAGTGGAGAGATCTCGCACGATAAAACGGTACGAAAAATGTCGAGATATGGATCCGATTGTAAAGTGTATGTAGGCGATTTGGGTAATAATGCATCAAAACAGGAATTGGAGGACGCTTTTGGTTATTATGGCCCATTGAGAAATGTATGGGTGGCTAGAAATCCACCCGGATTTGCATTTGTCGAATTCGAAGATCCCAGAGATGCCGAAGATGCGATACGTGGATTAGGTACGAAAAGTAGTAATTTTAATTATTCTGAACAGTCGATAGTAGCAAGTTCAGTATATGATTGCTCAATGGTGACGATTGCGTTTTTAGATGGTCGTACAATTTGTGGTAGAAGAGCTCGTGTGGAATTATCAAATGGTAAATCAGGTGGTGGCCGCTATAGAGGCCCACCACCAAGATCTAGAGGAAGACCGTTTCATCCAGATGATAGATGTTACGAGTGTGGCGATAGAGGCCACTATGCTAGGGATTGTAACAGATATCGACGTGGTGGCAGGCGCAGGTTCGTATTCGTTATTTGGTAAAACAACATCCAATTAGAATGACTAATTCATCATTTAATTCAAAAAAGAAAATTACTAGCTTTTTGTTTTCGTTACATCTGGATTTTCGAAAAGTCATTATTAAATTTTTCGTTTCATTTTCTTAATATTTCATTTTTAAATTTAAATCTAAACGAGGGCACGTTTCTTTTTGTTGGTCAACTTAAATTCTCTACAGGTAAATGTATTCATCCAGATGTAATTAAAGTTTGTTTTAATTTTTTCTTTTTTTGGTGGGATATGTAACCGTAAGTGTACGGTGACAAAAAAATTATATAATATGAAATAATATTGATAAAATATTAACATACATATACACAAAAAATAAACATACATACAGAAATATTAGGTATTGTGGCTGACAGTGATGCCATGTTATAGGTATAGTCTATGGCCGATATTAAGGTAACGCATTGAGTCTCAATTCACGTCTCGTGTTTGCCTCCCGTTGACTGCGTAGAGCCACAACCACGTAGAGAGCCTACCTTCGCTCACTATGTCTGTCTGTCTGCACACGACTGCTAATTCAATTACGAGAGACTGCCATTTGTTGAGCCAGTGAGTTACTACTACCCACCAGAGCTCTCTATTCGCAATCTCTCAATACGGGTGTACGCTAGAGTAGAATTAACTACAGAATGATTACAAACGTCAATGCCTCGTGCGAAAGAGCTCACAGCTAAAAATGGTAAAAACAATAATCATAATAATAATAATAATAATAACTTTTTAAAACTATTTTAACAATTTCGATTCAGTCGCAAACAGAGAAAAGCAGGTTAAATAAGATTAAAAGCGAAAAATTACATAAATGGTAACTAATTTTGTTTAAAGTTAGCAAGTTTATGAAATTTTATGAAAGAAAAAAAAAACACTTTATGCAAATAGTTGAAAAATTTAAATTATCTTTATTTTTTCTTTTGTTCTTAGAGAAGACGAAAATTTTCACTTATGCAACTTTATCATTTAATCATTTTATTTGTATTAATTTTCTTTTGATAATTCATTCTTATTGTTTTGGATCAAAATTTGGCATATGTACACATTTGTCGTTGCGTAACTGAAAAGTACTTTGCAGTCGTGGAGTGGTTCAAATATCAAACAAATTACAAACGAAAAAAAAATGCATTACTCTCTCTACTGACCTCTTACTACGAGCTGATGAAGAGATGAAAACGACGACAACGAGGATTCAAAAAAAGACTTTAAGAGACAATCAGCTTGTTTGAATCGCGATTAATTGTTGTCCCGCGTCCCGGCATCGATTTCGCCAAAAACACGTACGATCAACGCTCAAATAAGCTCGCCGCAATTCGCCATTCGAACTCGATTTCTACCTAGATTTATTGTATATTGCATATATTTTTTATCTTACCAAATTCTGCAAACAGGTATATGAGTCTTTGTTATTATACAGTCTTCAACTGCTTTTGTCAATTTGGAATCTTTATGACAATTTCAAACTTTGCATATTAGACTTCTGTCTAACATAAGTTTTCTGTTAAATGTTTAACTTAATTATTGTCTCTCGGTTTTAGTGGACAGTAGACAATATTCAGATAAAGAAGCTTATTGATTGTGTTAAATTTCATGAAAATTAAGTTACACTGCTCAAAACAACGTATATTTCGTAAAAATATTATTAAAAGTGGTAACGAATTAAAAGCGAAAATGGAACTTTTTTTATCTTATAAATAAAATACCTTTAGACAACATAAGAAATGTTTTATCACGTTTTAATTCGATTGTCCATACTTAAAGAAATTGTGAAGTTGTTCTGTTTGCTGTTCATTGTTAATTTTACTGAATGATAGTAATGCAAAGTTATAAATATAACAGTTTCAAATGCGAACATTGGGATTTTACGCGGTATGACTTTTTTCTAATTGTTGGACACCAACTTAAAGAAGTGTAACTTAAAACTTAAAAACAATTAGGCATCGAATGATCAATAAGCGAATAACGAAACTGAAACAAGGAACTTTTATGGTAATATAAATTATTAATTAATAACAATTAATATAAACGTTGCAAAATATTGTGAATCCTACGAACCTAATAGCAACACTAAAAGTGCGTGTTTTAAATTCAGAAATCAAATATACTGCTTACAAAAATTAGGAGAATTGTACATTCAAATGAGTAATATATATGTAAAATGGTTAGCTATTTCGTCCATTCCTTCCTCTTCTTCCTGTTCTTTAGATTCTGCACATGTCGCCAAGTAAAACCTTTTGGAGTATCTGCAACAATGATTTAGGATTGGCCACCTTACATTCTTCCACTGCATCATGTAAAAGATTCTAACAAATTGTTTTCTTTTCCCTTTTTAATGCAAATAATATTGATTGGTACAAGTACATACAGATGGAAAGATCTGCATTTTAGTAGAGAATCTAACAACGAGAATAATGGCATTAAGGCACCATCTTGTTGTGCATCACTTCATGCAGAGATCTACATAATATTCAAATATTATTGCAACACACTGTTTATTTATTAAAATAATGTTGTTTTCATTATAAGATTTACAATTCTCCTAATTGTCTGGATGTGTATAGTCTGAGGCAAAGTGAATGATAAGGAAAGTTAATAGCTGTAAATTTAATAAGATAATCTGGCTAAACACTTCCCGACTTTTTGTCGTACCACTTTAACAGCAAAATTGAAAAATTACAGCTTCATATTTATGAATATTGATTAATTACTTATTATATTTTTATTGTCATTTTCAATACGCAGTTTTTAATTGAACAATTTGATGCTTGTTATTAGTGAATACAAATTGTTATTTTATTATTGAAATAGTGGCAAAAATTGCTAATGTTCGCATTTGAGAGTAAAATAGTCAGTGTTGATTGAATTTCAATGCATCAAGAGTTTCCAATTATACTTAAGTACTTATAATCTGCTACTATGCTCATTTGTAAAATTATTTAAAAATTAAGGATCATTTGCCTGAAATGAAAAACATTTCGACAATATACGAAATTACATAAAATGTTAAACTATTTTGGTATATTGCTAAGCAGAAATTACCAATATAGAACATTTAAACAGTGCGCTAAGCAATTCAATAAATAATAAACGTAAGATGACTCTTTTATACTTGTTTGCAAAAAAAGAAACGGTCGTACAGGTTAGTATGATGTACTAGATCGATTCTGATTCCTCATATTAATCGCATACTAATTTTGGCATTCAAACAATTTCTCAGGTCTCGAAGCCGGTCGAGGAGTAGATCGCGCGATCGTCGAAGCCGTTCTAGGAGCGCATCGAGGTCCAGGAGTCGCTCGCACCGATCGAGATCGCGATCGGGTTCGGCGAAACGGAGCCGATCGCGTAGCGACGATCGAAATTCGCGATCACGTTCGAGGAGTCGTTCGACGGGCGTTAAAGAGAATGGCGGCGGTTCTGGCGGAGACCAAGACTAAAACCCTTTATTAATTTCTTCTTTCCTCCTCCCTGTAGTTTTTCTTTACAGTTTCTTTTTGTCATTTTTTTTAAATTAAACTTAAGATTTTGTTTGTATTTGATTCCGTTCATCGTATTTTATTTTTATTGTATTAGTACACACAGACACACACAAAGTGCAATACTTGTGTTAATTTATAATAAGAATAAGAACGATAGATGTAAATTATTGTCAAAAACAAAATAGACTATTTAGTAATTCAATTCGTACAATTTACGCCTTGAACATTTAAGACAACACAATATCCTTTCATTAGGATGCGGATAAACCGTTTTGTAGATGAATATTGTTGGAGTAGATGAATTTGTCAATCTGATGGAATCACTTTCTGAATATTAACTATTTCTTGTTTCATTACAATAATTCGTTGAAGTAGACACTTTATATCAACAAGGAGCGTTTATATTGTATTCTATCCAAATAAAAATGTTTAATTTTAAGCGACGCTCGTTTAACAAGTAGATTATCTAAATAGGCCATTACATTTTAAGAGAGGCTAATTCAATCTAATAATGTCTTTGTGAGAAATAAAGTTCTGTAATGTGCACATTCGATATTGCTACATACCCCATTTTATCATTATAAGGCTATAATTCATTTTCCCTTTTCTTAAAGATATGATTTAAATAAGAAAGATTCTTACTGTTATTATCGGCAAAAGTTTCATTAGTCCTGTGTCAATTCCGCACATATTTTTATCTTTTAAATAAAAGTATAAGATGCAGGAAGTCAGTCTTCTGGCGCAGGCAAAAACTTGATTTCTTGAAGAGGAATAATTACGTTCTCCGTTACGTTCATCAATTGAAAAAAGAATTGATTTGATAGTCGTATCGATAACTAGTATTTTGCTATTTTCTTATAGAAAATTCTTATCGACAATAGTTAATTTAAGAAAGAAGTATGTAGATTATTCTTCAGAATACATTTGCAAATTAAATTCAAGCCGTGCTGGCAAAATCGTCCGAGATGCAAAGAAATTGAGTTTAAAATGATTGCACCATCAATAATTTAGTTCTCGCATTTGGTTTATCTCGTTTCTTTTACGGAGGTAGAGGAATTTTCCTTGGAAATTTAAAGTCCGCACGAGGTTTCGGTTTTATGGTTTTAGGATTAATACTCCTTCTTTTTATGGAAGGTAAATGATTCAGTGCTACTCTTACCATTATTAGTTTAGTAATAATAAACAATTCATGTATAAAATTATATTTACAACTAATCTATTATACATAATAACAATAGAAATGAAAATAATAATAATGAAACCTTAACATAAATTCATTTAATTTTTTTTTACAAATAAGATTAGTCATGGCAAGTTCAAAGAACGTACTTAAAATAGTCAATGTTAAGTGCTTTTTCTTCTGTTTTTTAATAATAATGGCGTTAATTAATTTATTTCATCCGTGACACTTTTCTCTTGTTCGCTTATTAGAATGTAATTGAAAAGAAAAAAAAATCTATTAGGATTACGTTTCGAAGCCAAATATTACAGTTTGTATTACCATACCTAATGGAAAATATATAAAAGTGAAAACTTAAATTTGCACTGTAGAAATCATCAACATTTTCTACTATTATTTCAACTATCATAACAAATTAACAACAAATGAACACATTCAAATTAGTATAGATAATATACGTAGTCGAAACTCGTTTGCTGGACCAGTTAGTCATTAACTTTTTTCGATAACCAGAAGTTGTTGATGTTTATCATGGTTTTATGAATGAATGATTGCTCTTAGTGTATTATTCTTGAAAATCTTAATTGCCTTGAAGTTAATTTACAAAAAAGGAAATATTTTTTTAGAATTTTGAATAATATACATTTTCTTTTTTCAAACTTTTTTTGTTGAATAAATTAATAACTAGAAAATAAATTTAGCAAAAAAGTTTAGTTTACCTGCTTGGATTAAAAAGTAATACGGCGGGAGCAAAGTCTTAGACCTAATACTACTGCAACATTCAGCGGTATTGGATTATTGTTTTTTTTGCAAATAAATGAGTATTGCCATTGGCGTGAGGCATCAAAATAAACTATGCCATAATTTTGGGGAAAAAATCATTTTCTATTTCGAATAAGTTGTCACATTTGATCATCCTTCTTTTGATTATTTCCAAATTTAACTGGATTGTGTTGTTCAAAATTCAGTTTGTTTGTCCGCTTCCGTTTCAAGTGGCCGATAAGGAATTGGCAAAAAGACGAAAGAGTTATACTGTACAAGCTGTTACTTTAATTCTTAAATAGGCTATTCGCCAATTAGGATGGCAACTAAATTCGCGAACGTCGATTTTAAAACTTTTATCTTTTAATTACAATAAGTTCTTTTGTTAATTAGTCTTGTAGATAATATGTCTCTGCAAACTGTGCTAATTTCGAAAAGAAAACACCAAAGTCCTCTCTCTGAGGGCTCTTGTGAAGCTACATTTTGCAACAAGATGATGCACATCCACCTACTGCGCGTCAAACTCTAGAAAAAATCAAATATAATTAATCCACTGTATAGCCTAGGCGTCGCTCAAAATGATTGCTTTCTGTTCAAGCCGCTACAATATTCTTCGATGGGGAAATGGTTTCCCAAAGTCGATGATGAGAACAAAAACTTATCCGAATATTTAGCTTTTTAATCATTTTTACCGCGGGAGGGATTGAAAACTTATCAAAATATTTTTCATAAAATGTGACAACTAATTCGGGACAGAAGGTGTATTAAATTATAATTTCGTCAATTTTTCGCCAAATGTAGTGCCATTGTGGTGCTGCAGAATTCACCAAATTTAGATACCAACGATTTTTGGTTGTTTCCCAAACTGAAATGGATATTAATAAGTTACAGGCCAAAATTTTTGATAATTGGAAAAGGTTTGCAGTAGTGCGATCTAATAATCAATAAATTAATTATTTTTAAATAAAAAATGGAACATTTCGTTACTTTTTGACGGCGCCAAGTAAAATAAATAAATATTGATGGAATTTCAAGAAAGTGTCATTCAGTAAACTTGTAATGGTTTGTAAGAAGCCACATTTTAAAAATCATCAAAATAATCATTTCTGTAAGTTTGGGAAACTTCAAGTCAAGAATTTCCCACAAAAAAAAGTTAGCATTAATGTCACAACAATAACTGCAATTGTTTTATCGCTGACATTTACAAAATTGCCAAAAGATGATGGCTGAACCGTTTAAAAAAATCATCAAAATGACTGCCTTTCATTGTTACACTTTTCTTTCAGGTCCAATTAATTAATGAGATTCGACTATAAAATATATACACACACACGTGTTTACGGAATCGAACGATTAAAGTTTCTCCTGTATGGCCTTCCGCAATTCCTCCGTCGTCTTCTCCAAATTCATCATTTTACTTTCGTTCCTATTATCGTTCGCGAATATATTATAATCTTTCGGAGGTTCCGTTGGATAGGAGGTGTAATTTCTATTGTTGCCGGTGCCACTTTCGAATTTCGGTCTCGGTATACGTACTCTAACGACATCGACTAACCAACTTTCCATTTTTTTTTCTTTTCGCTTTATCTCACCTTTTAAATGGTCTTCTTCGAAACGGTCTTCTGTTAGAATAGTCTTCCGTCTTTGCTTCTCTTTCCTGCAATTAAACAATAAATTTTATGGCGACTTCTTTTCACGATAGAGTCAAACAGAAGTTTATGTTTTTAATTAGTCTCGTTAATTAAGACGATAAATCCTTCTCTTTCTCTCTCGTTCTCTGTGGAGGAACGATTGTTAAAATGTATGGGAAATTTATGTTATAATAGAAAGAAATTGAAAAAAAAAAGGAAAGGAAAGAAATTATTATTATTGTTAAATCGATCGGATCTAACTTTCTAATTAACCAAATGTATATAAGTGTATTAGTATAATAATGCCATAATGTCGTATAATCCATAACGGTTCATCAACTTTCAATTACAAAAAAAATTGAATGTAAATTATTAATATTAATAAAGTTCCGTTTGATTATGCTCGAAAAAAATCGTTGCTCTTTTGCTTCGCACACGTTTCGGACCCAAGGAGGAACTGTTATTTTTTATTACTATCGTTCATTAATAATAATTTCATTTTTTGTAAATTTATTTAAATTTCAATGCGATAAACAAAATAAATTAATTCATTATCATAAATTTGTCGCGTTAATATCCTGCCATAATCTTCCATGACGATGCCACAAGAAACTTTATGGAAATTAGTAATAATACAGTTATCGAAGATTTTTCGCTCGGTAGGATTTAGTTTTTATTTTGGCAAAGGTTGTTGCTTCTGTTTTTCTCTCGATTAATGCTTTTAAATTCGTCAACATATTTGAAATTAATACCTTACAAATCGCTCATCATGATCAGTGAAAGTTTTGGTGAAACAGCAACATGCAATTTCTAATTATACATATGATTTAAACATTAGTATTCGTTTCGCTTTATCTGCGTGCAATCGTGAATGTAAACGAGGTTCTTTATTAGGTAACGTCGAAATTGAGGGAGATATATATATTCTAGTTTTTTTCTTTGCTGTTTGTTTCTCTAGTTTCAAACGATTTTCTTTTGCACGAGAATTTTACGCTATTTGGAAATTGCAAATGAAAATTCTAAAAAATAAAAAACAACAACTAAATTATCATCGTCAGAAGCCTCACAATCATCATCCTTTTACATTTCGAAACTGTAATTTGCGTTTTTGTAATTTTTGTAAGTACACGCTACTACTACTAATTTGTAAACCATTCTTCTTTGTCTTTATTCATCTTTACCATTCTAAAATCTACACAAACGTATTATTATTATCTTTCGGTACACACACACACATCTCTATTCGACAAATGATGTTAATCAAAATTCCACGCAGATTAACATCTTTATTATTATAGCTGAAAAGTGGTAGCCAACGGATGAAGAACGCAAGAACCTATTCCTTCCGACGGTGATAATAAATTCGTGTACCTTCTTGTTCGTATCATTATTAAAATACCAGAAACATAGGGAAAGAGCGGCAATAATACTTTCGTTCGCCGACACACATAATTATATGTACATGCGTATGGTATGCTTCGATACATTACCATGCAAGTACCGGATTATTATCATTAGTATTGTTGTTAAGTATTACTATAATATATGTTTGAATCATAAAAACAAACATTGTTTTCTTGTTATTCGAGTTGGTGTAATGAGGTCAGTTAGAAAAAAGTTTAATAAGAGAAACAATATTATTTCTGCTTCTTTTTTTTTTTTGTACGTTCTTCACAATTGTTCTGAAGTACATTTTCGTTTGGTTCTTTAATTATCCGTAAAAGAAAGACGTGGCACAACAACAACAACAGCAAAAAAAGGTTATAATTGTAATAATAAGCAAACATGTCCTGAATTACAAATACCTTAAATCAACTGCAAACAATGATAATGATGATGATGGTAATAATAAAAAGTGTACATCCTTCTATCTTATTATTTTACTTATATTTCTTGGACACGACGACACCTTTCTATTACTACAAACCTTATTTACAGAAAAATCATTTTAAACTTTTTATTTGCCCATAATTAACAATTAGGAGCAAGCCAATGGAGAAGGAAACAAAGTTTTTAGTTCGTTTCGTTGGAATAGTGTCGAACGACGCAACTTTTAAATCCGTTTCTAATCGATTAATAGGTGTACGATTATTACTCTTTGCGCCAAATAAAAATTATGTCACCGATGCGAACGAAAGAAAAAAATTTAATCCGGTATATTAAAGTGCAATTAATTAAATTGATGTTATAAAATATTACGATCAAATTGAGATTTATCGACATCGAAATAAAAAAGCATAATTTGTGATATTATTAATTCAATTTTCGTCCTAAATAAAAAATACACCTTAATGCGCTGTAGATTTTTCCTAACTTTATACGGGGTTCATTAAAAAAAGTGCAGATAATTGATCGCACACGTGCAACGGTTACAATTGACCTTAAGCCAAATTGTCTCTGGGTCATGTGTTTTTTATTTCAGCGGATATATATCAAGACGAGGTGAAAAATTCAAAATACCGCCAGGTGTGATATCGAAATACGGGGCATCATCAAAATTACGACAACTTAGGGTTTAAAAAAAAAGAAAGGAATTTAATTAATTCGAGAACACGAGACACGAGAATGTTCAGGCAATTCATACCATGGGTCTCATCAAAAGAAGACCATAAAAGAAAATGAAGCAACGATGAAAAATTATAACGTTTCAGGGGGAAAATATGAAAACAGTATTCTGACGTCAGGAAGTTCGATTTTACAATGACGTTTTCAGAACTAGGGCCATCAATGCAAAATTGAGCGAAATTTAAATAATCCAAGACGCAACTCCAAGCGAGATTTCTGATTATTTGCTTTGTCTTTTTACATTTTAATAATAGGTTCGAGTATTAATTAATCAAAAAGAGTGTTGAAACTCGCCTTGTAAAGTTGATTGAAATCACTAACAAGAGCTGGATTCATGACATGAGAAATCGGGATGTGAAATTTTGTACATCTTAAAATAAACTACGTTCCATATTGAAGATGCTATAACTTTTCGAACGGACCTCGTACACCCGATAATTCATTTAGATTAGTTTGTGAAACGTTTAAATTAAATTTCTCGTCCTGTAAACGTACTGAAATAATTTTCTGTCCCGTTCAAAAGTCTTGTAAATTTTTCAATAGACTTGAATGTAATAAGCAATAAATAAAACCTATAACGTTTCTTATATAAATCGTTCGAATCGCCAACTAAATCAACTAACACAAATCATCCTCGGGGCTTGTGTTTCCTCTCTTAATTCTTTCCTTTTTTATATTTTGCATCTTCGCCCATCGACTTTGTACGTTGCCTTAATAAATTATGTTACCATTACACTTAAGAATAATAATAGTAGTAATGCGAATAATAGTTATAATAATGTTAGGATGTTGTATAAAAACCAATAAAATATTAATCATATTTATGCGTTTACGTATTTTATTTCAAAAACCAGGTGTTAATATTTATTATTACTCGAGAGACTAGTAGTAGTCGTGGTTGGTAGTTAAGGTAGTACATTATTAAAAAAACAGCGCTTCTCTCTTGTAGGTCCAAGGTGAAAATAATAATTATTATTATACATTTTTCAAGGGTCACGAATATAAACGGTACTTGAAACAACAAAACCAGTCTCTCTCTCTCTCTCTCTCTTTCGCGGCAGATCCTCATTTTATTCAACAAGAACATCGGCATTCTCGTGGTCTATTCTACTCCGAGTACACTCACTCCACTGTATCGTAAGGATACCTACCGACAATTCTTTTTCCCCATTTCATTCTACCCATAAATACTTCCGCTTCTTCAATCATGATCATAATCGATTAGTAAAATTCATTCTCTTTTCGGAACGTTCGATTATTTATTCTGGAGGCACGAGATAAACGTTTATAAATGAATATTTTAATTGAATTATATCGTATTGAACAAATTTTATTTGTCCCTTTTTTTAATGGACGATTATCGTGAAGCTGGATTTTTATCAACTCTAGTAGGAACGTTTTAACTTTTCGTATTTAGAGAATAAATCATCGCATATCAGCAAAAATTATTGTTAAATTCAGTAAGAAAAGAAAAGTTTGTTTGTGAATTTTCTTTATTTTGGTACGTTAGTAATACCCCTCATTTTAAAAGGATGTCAATACGTATAGGGATAATCTTCACTTTGGTTCTTTATTCCAAAAAGGAGTAATAAAATCGTTTTTGGATTTTCAAAAATAAAAGCTGCGTGTTTTTCTTTTTTGTAAATATGCGAATAGTGTAATTTTATTGATACGACAAATATTTTCGTTCGAAAAAAATGGCAATAAAACTAATTAATTAATTATAAATTATTCGCCTACCTTTTTCTTTTGCACTTAATTAACCTTCACGGATAATATGTAATAATGATATGCATGTATTGCAATAATATTGTTATGACATAATTTTATTAAAAATACAATTTAATTAATCAATCCCTCGATAGTTGTTTGCAAATTTTTACGGTTTACTTTTCTTTTACTTTAATACCTATGTGTAGCATAGGCATTTTATTTACGTTCGGTGCGAATGCAAAAATAAAGAGAATATTATAAGAAATTTAATAAATAAAATATGAGTTTGCAAGCAAATGCGATAATAATAAACAAACTCGCGTTACAACTGGTTACTTTACGTTATTGTTATTATATAATATTAAATAGTAATAATTTTAATTGCATCCTTTATATAATTCCACGTTTACACATACGTGTTATCATAAATAATTCATTGCGGTGATTATCATCGAATCCGCAAATTTTTTATATATGCCATACCAACGAACAAACTTGTACCCAAAGAATCGTGTCGCGAAATAAAATGTTCTCAACCGATGGGTTTTATTGGATTGATAAAAGTAGAAAGCTTCATTTCGCAACATTTGAGACGAACAGAAATCAAGATACGAATTTACCGGATTTTCGTCACTCGATGTTTAAATCGGTACTTTTTTTTACGACAACACCCGGTACGTTAACAGTAAATTTTAATGACGAGAGAAATTGCAAAACCTGAATAGGAGGAGGTGGACAAAAGAAAACGAATTTAACTTCGAATCTATTCAATAAAAACGAGTGCATAGAAATTAATTTTTTGCCATTTTATTATCATTATCATGCTGGTCTATTATTATTATTTTTTGCTCTTTCGTTACGTTTGCTTTTGTAAATTATTCCTCATGTTATATCATTCTCTCGTGTGGCAGAGACTTTTTTGTGAATGAATTGCACGCAAAGAAGGAAGTACTATTGCCATTATTATGGTAATTATTTTTACACGCGGTCTGGTTTATTATTCTACCACAAAATGATTTTGTATTTGTTTTGGTTTCAACGAGAAATTTTTTTTTTGTACAACAGCCAGACAAATGCATTTAATATTATAATTAAACCATTGTTCTTGGAATAAATAATGGTTTAATTATCATATTAATAATTGGTACCTTTCGTATATCTTTATGCGTAATCGATATGTGTACCGAAGAAAGAAAAACTAACTAACCATTTCTCAATTTTACGTACCAATAATTCAATAAAATCCAAATTAATTATAATTTATACGGCCGATACATTCACGAGTATGTGTAATTAACTATAATTACGTCATTGTATTTGAGGTTGAAATAATAAGCAAAATAAAAGTAAGAGGTTTACCTTTTTTTCAAATGAAAACATTAAAAGTGCATTGCAACGTGTTAAGTTTAATTAATTTTCTTTTGTTAATTAAATTAATAACTCATTTGAAAATTTCATAATAATAGAATTAGCAACTCACGTTTTATCCCAATTGAATTCCCTATACGATGCAAAGAATATAAATGTTATTATTGCCTGTTGGATGTTGATTAACGCTCTTTTGACGTATCTCTGCTATTGCTTTGAATATTTCTCTTTTGTAAAGTTGTGTCGGCCTTTTCTCTATTCAAATTTACAAGAATTACCAATATGCCCAAATATTAGTGCGCTGTTGTTGCTCCTTCTTTTACGTCTGCTAGAACTACTATTTGCTGTTGTGTTGATGTTGTTGTTGTTATAACACAAGTTTTCTTACGACTGACTCACTCGACCTGATTGCGGTTCATTTTATTTCATACCTGTGTCTCTTTTTTCCCATTGGAAATCTCCTTATTACTTTGTTCTTTTTTCCCTTCTTCTCGTTCGTTCTTTCATTCTTCGGGTGCGTGTAAATGGTTATCATTTTATTTGTTGTTGTATCTTTCTCCCATATACTTCGCATTTGAAGTAATTTTGAATAAATAACGTACGGATGGTTCTTTAGCTTTACGGATTGATCACGGTCCGTTGATCATATCGCTGGAGTACGGACAAATAATAAACGGCGAGAGTCCTTTCAAATTTGAAATTAAATCGAAAACCGCAGGAAGAGATTAATTCAATTTGAATTTACCGCTTACCAGTAATAAGCCTTTTTTTAAATGAGCAGTTAATTAATCTTTTTTTATTCGTGCAAATTTTCGCCTAAAATGTACATCAATTTTTTGCTTATGAGTGATTTTTTTGCATCAATCAAATACCGCAATCATTTAATTGAATGGCATCATTTAATTGGAACATTTCGTAAATGAAAAAAGGAAGTGATTTAGCAAGATGTTTCTTTTTCGCTATTTACGGAAACTTTCCAATTGATATCGATCTCGAAATAGGATCGCTTTTGATGTAAAGCTAAGAACGTTAACACTACTTTCAATTCATAACTACATGTGAAGTCAATTAATTAGAAGTGGTGTTAATTAATTAAATCGATTTGAAACGTGTCAAAATTTCGTTACATATCTCATTTAGTGTCTGCCGAATCGCTTCCTTTATTTAAAAAATCCTTATTCCTTTCTATTTCATCAAACCTAGCATTCTATTGCTCAATTTAGTTCAAGAATTAGATCCAACAACATTTAAAAAATCCTTTTACTCATTAAAAAAATATTGCTACCATTAACAAGTCGTTATCTAATCAATACGTACATTGAAAATGCACGCAAATTAATACTCTTACAAACTGCTTTAGCCTAGTCTTAGACATATTAGTGGAAAATTTTTTGATGGCCACGTAAAAACTTGAAAAGCGATAAAACTAGTTATGGAAGTGATAGGAGTTAAAGTTTTTGGCGGAGTTTATGGCCGATAACGTTTAAGAGGGCAAAGAAGAAGAAGAAGAAGTGGTACTGGATAAAAATAGGGCGGCTGTAAAATGGATAACTCCATAATTAGTCATAAAATTCAACTTATTTATGACTTTGACGACTGTAAAAGTTGTTTTTATCTTTTGCTCTCATACATTTTTCTTTGCGGTATAATTGTTAAACGAAGATGTGTGCAAAAAATGTCGATTACATCATCCGTGTATTTTTGCCAAATAAAGATTTTCATTTTAATTGGCGAGATTAATTAACGCAATTAAGCCCAATTTGGAAACATTTACTGTTATGCGTCTAGCATAAAAAATACATTTATTCACCATAAATATGCGGTCCACTATAGGCAACCAACAATACTTGTTGCTATTCGTTGAATGAAGGTGAAAATATTTTTTATTATTATTATTCATCTTGTGCCATCGCCAGGCCACATAAAATATAATAATAGCGAATAGCAAAGTTAGTAATATTAAATTCTTGGCAAATTTTGATCAAATTGTTCTCTTTATTTCACGCATTAATTTATATTCGAACAGTCATAAGCAGTTCACATAGTTTCACGTGTAGGAGCCCTTTTTTTTCTCTTATTTTCTGCGATAAAAATGTCATTCTCTTATTGTAAATTACAGAAATATGTAGCATCACGTCAATATTTTGGAACTAATTGGTGAAACCAACGACCGATGAATTGTGATGGAAAGAAAATTTTCATTTTGCCTTTTCCTCTCGATCGTCGTCAGTACCGCGTCGCATCAATTGTTAATTATCTACGAGTCATAATGCAATTACAAATTGCACGTGCATTTAAATGCTCGATTGGAGTTTCTAGGCGTGTTCGAATTTAGGATTCATCTATCCGCATAATTGACGTTCATCAATAATTGATATTGCGAATCGAATATTGTTAAACCGTTTAGTTAACACTATAAGGCGTGCAAAATTGCAATATGATTGAATTAAGATTTGCCTCGCAGCAGAAATTAACCGCCTCAGTTCCTTTGTACCCGGATAACATTTGATAAGGCCATGTATGATGCGATATTCGTAAATTTTAAACTCAAAACTTTTAGCAAATTGCGTATTATTATTATTAAAATTGTTGCCTTCTTGTATTACTGCATATTTATATGGTGTGACACAAATATGAGACCACTGCGTTTTTGTGCAATTTTTTTATCTCGATGCTCAATTTGAACCTAACCAATATTATTGGCTTCAGAATTACCAAATGCATCGAATTAATGCAAGTTCAATAAGTTGTTTAATAAAAAATCAAAAAATCATTGCAAATAATTGAAATTTCAGACTCAAAAATCACTTGGAAGAATCAACCTAAACCATTTCAAAGCATCTGAAAATCTTTGAGGATGAACTTTTTGTAATATGTCAGTTCATTAATCAGGAATTTGATAAAAATGTCGCTTTCCAGTTTTCTATCTGTCTCAAAAAGGGACAAATTATTGCCTACCACAATAAGGACTTAGTCAGCGATACGTGACAATGGCTACAAACCGTTTCAGAACCCTTCTTGAAAAATCCTAATAAATATGGAACAATCAAACGTCTTGGACGTATGTCCAGTCTTTCCGAAGGAGACCATCGCATCATACAACGGCTTGAACTCCATGTTAAGCACCAGTGAATTTGTTCCCAAATTTACAACCTCTATTGGTCATAAAACGCTTCGAAGGGCAATACATAATTGTGGCAATATAATCTATCTATATATTAATTTTGCCTTGTGAATCTAGGCAGAATCGTATCTTTAGCTTAATTCAAACTAAATTGAGCCCCTTGTAATTATTAAAACTTTTTCTGAAGTGATGTTATATTTCTGTGTCAGTAAAATTTGAATTATTGGCAATTTTATTTTAAATAATTATTCAAAAAATATTGAAATTCGCTGTAATAAGACGCATTTTGTCATATATCCGTTCGGCTTAGGTTGAGCTGCGCAAAAATTGAGTGGTCTTACATATTTGTGCCACACCATATATTTCTTTTTTGGGCAGTTTTGTCTCACCGAGGTTACTCAATATGGTGAATATAAGAGAGAGAGAGAGAGAGCCTCGCACAAAAGAAGTTAGTGCGTTGTATAAACCTTTCAATGATCAGTTAAACGATTGTAACAATTAGTTCGAAAACGGCTATAAAAATGATACAAGTAATTTGTAAACTGTCAAAAATAATCGTTCAACCTAATATTTGTTAATAAGACCTTTAGTGCATGAAAAATATTAAAAAATAACATGTTAAAAATGTATTAACTTTCACAAGAAGAAAAGTAGTCGAAGCGATAAGAATGCAACAAATTAAATTCTAACGAAATTTGGTGTATGCGCCGTGCGTACTATACTATCCAATATCTGGCAACTGAAAAACTTTGTTCAGGTATTTTCCTTCGCATAAATCCATAAAAACTATTCCAATTTTAAATGATAAAATTTTATAGAAATTAGGCGTTTAATTTTTGTCTTGTTGACTCAATTAACAAATTTTTATTACGATATTACAATGTAGCAATCAAAGAAAATGTTTTCTAATAGAAAGGTCGAATACCCAAAGAGCAAAAGCTAATGATTGGAAACACGGAATTCTAGCCGAGAATAAAATTTTAATGGATTTATAAGACACGCACGATTTCAAAACAAGAAAACCATAAATTCTCATCATAACAAAGAGACCACAAACAAAATTCCTCTTTAAGGTTAATCGAGTCTTTAGTAATTGTTATCATTAAAAACAATGTGCTAATTTTAAGAAGTCATGAAGAAAAGTTTTGCTGTAGATCGTAAATAATAGAAAGTTCCTTGACTCCCTGTTAAGTTCGAAGTGCAAAATATTAATTTTGGATGTAATTATTTGTGAATAATTTTAAATATAAACATGTTAATTTAAACAGAAAGTTCATTACGCTTGGTATTTAATTGGGAGAAAGAATAAGAAAATATAAATATTAATTTTCTTTTAATATTACCGTATTTACTCGCGTATAAGATCGATCATAGGAAAAGTCAAAAACGAAAGAAAAAATTTACTATAATAATAAATTTAAATATATAGGAATAAAGTCCATCAATAAAATACAGATTTTATAAAAGTAGCAACTAGCATTTAAAAGTAGGTACTAATTTAATTTCAAATCTGGATTTTTAAAAATAATTAATTTTTTATTTTAGACTAATTGTAAGTGCCATTTGTCACTTAAAATTTAAATTTTGCAAACAGAAACCATCAAGGCAAATTTTAACGTCAGACCAAGATCGCGTCATTACAAGAAATCAATGTGCATTGATAATTAATCAACATGTTATTACGATTGAAGATAAGACAGCAGGATCGTCAACAAGAGATAATCACGTGATGAGATCAGCTTTAGGTGATCTAAGAAATGCAAAAATTAAACCCAATGAGACGAAAGTGGGTTTGAGAAAGGCCACGATAAAGAATGTGCCCGAGAGGGACCAAATAAAAATTTGGTAGTATAAAAAGCACCTGCAGGTAAAATACGAACTGGAGTTTCATGAAGGAAAATTAATAGTCTGCCAAATCAGATTGCACAGTAACCGAAAGAAAATAAAAAGATAGCTGAAATTCACTCGGAAGAAGAAAACAAGTGTGAGTGAGGAATCTGAGAAAACTCAAGAAGGTCGCTATTTAACTACCTTAGAGCATATACATATATCGTTAACAATGGTATTTGACTGACTTGGTAAAATATCTTCTGCGAATTCAATTTCTCACGCAGTCTTGCTTTCTCCTCCTTTGTTATATTTTTTTTCAGTTTTCGTGCGGCATTATCATTTTTTCTTGCTGAAGCTGTAGTTCGTATTTCACCTACAGGTGCATTTTGTGTGCCAAATTTTCATTTGGTCCACCTCGACCACAACCTTTATCCTTTTCTCAAACCAACTTTCTGTTCATTGGCATTGATTTTTGAATCTGTTAGATCACCTACAACGGATCTCTTCACGTCATTTTCTTTTCTATTTCTTTTCCTTCTATTAAAACTGATCTAAAACCAACTATTAATTTTATTCTCTTAAATTTAAAGGCTCGGTTCTTGTGATTTTTACTCATTTACAAACTATCGACACGCAGAATGATCTGCTTTTAGGTACTGAGTTACAATTCACTAGGTCCAAAGGTTTCTTTCTTTTTAGGCTTCTCAGTTGATTATGGTTTAACAGTATTTTAGTGTTCGGTGCTTCTTTTGTTGACGGTCCTTCTGCTTTTCACTTATTCGTACTAACACTAGTGAACATGTGGCAAATATTCCCATTTGGTCAACTTCATTTTATAATTGTACACATTATTTTTGGTGAATTGTTAGAAATAATGCAATTTTAATAATTATCTGCACCGATCTTAACTAAACATTATTTGTTCGTTCAAGATATTGCATAATAATTGGAATATGCAAATAGGAATTTGCTTGATAATCCCATCAATTTTCGTGGTATTTAGTCGTTAGGCACTTTCATCCCTAAAAACTATTGTTTTTATAAGTTCCTCTTTAGTTGAATGAGTGGTTTTCCAAGATATTTCTTCAGGCCCTTTAATTGTTGCAGCATTCTTTTTAAATTTCTACAACGCAAACGTTTCTATTTTATATATAAAATTAGTTTATTGTGTGTGATTTATTCCAAATTCTATTTTTTAGGCGAGACTGAATAATTTTGTTAAAACTTATGAAACGTACTCTTTTATTTATTGTCATTCTACTTACATTTAGTTTAATACCGTTTCCAAAAGTTAAAAATTGTGATTTTTAAATTTTACAATACTTATTGAACAAGAATTGCTTTTTTAAATTATTATTTGCCCTTGTATAAATTTTTCCTTTTTTGTTTGTCAGTTTTATTTTCAGATTTGTTTAGGTTTTATTTGATTAAAGATTTACTTTCTAAGTATAAATAATTACCATCTACTTTTCAATCTTGTGTTATTTA
This sequence comes from Hololepta plana, assembly GCA_963695495.1. NCBI lineage: Eukaryota > Metazoa > Arthropoda > Insecta > Coleoptera > Histeridae > Hololepta > Hololepta plana. Next base: position 5,720,618 of record OY968832.1, on the reverse strand, counting down.
TTGCATTGTTAACGTTCGATTTCTGTATTATAATCTTTCTAACATTTTATTTTAAAATTATTAAGCAACGTCTTATCAATCTGGAGAACATCGAATCCCAATTGGACAGGAACGAGGAGGAATCCGTCAAATAGCAATTATCGTTGGACCCCGTGCATCAGGCGAACGTTTCGTTAAGAAAATTGATCACCAAGTTGGAGAAGGAACTGGAATGAGACGAAGAGCAACTCGTTGGATGCCCAAACAACGCTCAATTGGCCAATCTGATCTGATCCGATCTTTTGTATCAATTAAATCAATCAATTGATTAAATTCTACTTCGTTTGTTTATTGCTTTTTTAAAGGTTAACATCGGAAAAGAACGCTCTTCTATTCAGAAACACCGAGATGTCGGAACAAATGGAACTGGTCAAACAAGATACGCATCAGCAAAATATCGAAATGACCGAGTTCACAGCAAAGATACAAGCATTGGAAGGGGAGAATCGAAAGTTTAAAGAAAACAGGAATGGAACAGGAAATGTAAGGAAGAATAAGATGACAAAAGAAGACAAGCATCACCTCCAATAATTACGTGTGAAACCTATTAATCGACACATCTGCAAAAAGTCAGAGCCCCTTTGTTGTCCAGTTTTTGAATAAGTTTGGTAATTATAATATTTATAAATAAGTCTCTGAAGAACGATAATCCCAAATAACAAGATTATTTAACAAACCGAATTACGAAAAACGAATTATTATAACGCAAAAATATTTCCTTGATGGCGCACGCATACAGGAAACTGAGACATGCCCAATTATTTTGAGCAGAATCATATATTGTTTATTGCATTTCTGGATTCCTCATCGAATTTGAAGGGGAGTACATCATATGTGTAAAATGTACCGTTCGAGATATTATTTCAGTGCTTCTCCGCAAAATTTCATTTTAAGTTCCTTCAAACTCTGCGCAATTATTTCAGATAGAGAGTTGAATTTTATTAGTTAGTTTGAGCATGAAATGGCGAAGATTGAACACTATTCACATTTAATTGAAATTGTTGTTGACTGAGATTTGTGGCTTGTTGGTTAACATTTCGAAATGTGAATAACTTTTTTTTTTCAAGGGAACCATGTACTTTTTATTGTGATTTTAGATGCTGAAAAGGATTCTCTTTCGATCATTATTGTTGATGGATTTTATATTTCTGTATCATTTTGCAGGTCTAATAAATTAAGCTACAATATATTCGACACAATGTACAATTGACGAAATAAAAAAGAAATTATTAATAATCTTGTTTTAAATTGCACAAAATTTAATCCCTTTTATGACAAAATTCACTTTCAGCTGGATAGCTTTTTGGATTTATTAAATAATGTTTTAATGAATAATTTGTAGAATAACTAATGAATGAAATTTTAAGGCAAATATAATTGATTTTAAATTATTTCTGCTTTCATCTTCATTATTATATGATATTATTAGGCGCTTATAAATAACACAAAATTTCAATTCATTGGGAAAAATTCGAAAACCCTCAAGAATAGATCCTTAATACGATCGAAAGGGAATAATTTTCCCCATCCTATGTGATAATAAATATTAGATGGTTCCAATAAAAAAATTATCTCCATTTGAAAATATCAAAGTTTAACAGAACAAAAATGAAAGCTAGTACCACTTAAAATAAGTTCAACTCTTTATCTTAAATAGTTTAGGAGATATGTCCCATTTTCCACGACGTTCCAAATGACATTTTTCGGAAAACTCTAAAGTAACCCCGAAACTGTACGTCGTAAGTCTGTGGCGGTTTTAATAAACTCCCCTTAAAATTCGAATAGTAATCTAAAAATACAATTGTATTATTAAAATATTATAACTGTCTTATAATCCTTTGAAAAGCTATTGCTAAAATCCGAAATAAATACAAAGGAAATCTGAATGAAAAGCAAGATGTTAAAATTGTGTTTAGACCACCATATAAATTGTTCGTTGAAAAACTGGTAAAGTGTACGAATATTTTATTTACTTGGTAACCAATGTAAGGCCGCGCAAAGTTGCAAAATTGTAGCTCTCTTGTACACGTGGAATTGGCCATCTAGCAAGCAAATCGGAGGCTGCAAGTGAAATGGATGATAATTTGGAGTTTTATTAATAAGTTGATTGTGTTTACGATAAATTTTTGTGTTGCGAACTGCCTAAAAAATAGCTTTCAAAAACGACGGATAATTATGCACCGACCTAATAATAAAAGATTCAAAGATATTCACTGAGATTCGTCTTTGACTTTTCGGCTCTTTCAAAATTTATATTTGTATTAAATATTATTCTTCTATTTGTCTAAGAGTAATTGAAATAAGTCTCACCCTTTGATTTACATGTATTTAATAAAATGCTAGGGAAAAGTGTGTGCAGTTGGTGTTTGTAAGAATATCTTTGGAAGAACAAATAAGAGGGACTTGAAAGTATCGTTCCATGCTTTTCCTAAAAATGAAAAATTAAGACGATTATGGATTAATGTCTGTAATACGAAGGACTCTTTTAATGCAGGAAAAAGTTGTATTTGTAATCAATACTTTGAAGAAAAATTCTTCGAAAGAAATTTAAAAAAATCAATAAATGAACATTGCTTCAGCGCAAAACTGAAACCAAAAGGCTTCTCTCTTCTGAAGAATTCCTGTAATTTAAAGCTAAGAAATTATTGAAAATGCACGCAGATTTAATAAGAAAATTGAAGAACTAGAGAGAACAAATATCAATCGAGCCCATACGATATTAGAAAGGGACAAAATAATTTTAGAATCAAAGTGTGAAAGCGAGAAACTTAACAAAACCTCACAAAATCAATTTAGTAATACACAGATAGATTTTTTAAAAATGGAGAAGAGAAAATTTACCAGAGTACTGATGATACAAACAAAGCATTTCAATCAGATATTTAAGCAAAATATGTTACAGTTATTTAAGAGATAAGTCAGAATATCAATTGACCCATATAATAAAAATAGTTATAAAAAACAAGAAAAAAATGAAAGAAAATTATAATTTAATTAATTGTGTTTAGCGCGTTGTCCAGTATAACATAAACTGTAAATAGCGTATGGTTTCTTATGACGTCATGCTCCCCATCTGATTCATGCCATGCTACGACAGTATAATATATTATCCGTTGTGTCCACCAATATAATATATCCTTGTTCATTATAATAACAACACAACATAATTTTGCTAAGAACTCAATGAAGAACATCTGTAGCCGATTGCACTTCAGCAATTTTGTCCTGGTAAGTCGTCACCGAATATAAGATGCACCATGAATTCAGAGACACTAAAATGTGAAAAAAGTGCGTCTTATATGCAAGTAAATACGGTAATTGGTTTTATAAACAAATATGTATATGCGGTGAAGAAAACGGAACATTTTTGACCGAAATACTTTTCTGCTGTCAACAGACCAGTTAGAATCAAACTTAAAAAAGTGATGCCAATTTATTAATCCAAGAGGTGATAAATCATACATTTTTAATCATTGGAAACTTTAAAATTATGATATACTTTTTAAATTGCTGTTCCGGTTTAAGGTGGTTATTTCCGGAGCAGTTAATATTTTTTTAATACTAACAACGCCTAAAGAACGCCAAGTATAATAATAGCAAATTGCACGATGTGCTGAAAAAAAAGAAGGAAAAAAATAAAAGATTATTTTAATGCCGCAATAAATACGTGAGTTCTTGGCGCAGAAATTAATTTCCTATCGACCATTATAATACAACGTATACGGGGTTATCGAAGCGATTTCCTGTCATTTTTACTTTACGACATCATTAAAAATTGCTTAATTAAAATGTATCGATTGATTCGTTTTAGTTGCTATTTAATTAATCGAAACGAAGTGTATATTTGCGTGCCAAGTCAGAAATCGCCAATTAACGGAAAAATCTCGTTAATTTGTTTCATTTTGCAACAGTGCAAAGTGTTGCAGCTGAAGAACAAACGTTATCTCGATGAGATATTTGATGTTCTTCCGATTTAACATTGTTCCTACGTGCATGGAATTTAAATTTGCAATTTCGCCACAATTTATTGTTTGCCGTTGTCACATCTCCTCCTTGCATAATATTTCCGGTTTAGAATAAAGAATTTATCTTAGGTGTTGCAAGGATCATACTTTCATCTCGATGCACCGCCTCATATACATGTATTAGGAAACTATTTTGGATAGATTGGAACACATTTCCGACCACGAACGACGTAAATCCCAACACGTATTATGGGCAATTTCCATAGGATTTACAAGGGATAATAACGTACCGTTTTCGTAACTGTTGCTGTGCTAAACTTTCCCTCTTTGACGATGGTAAATTTGAGTTATTCGAGGGAAGGCCGTTTGACGACAAGCAAGTGAGACCTGTTGATTTTAATTGAATACCTAAACAATTTCGCATGCAATAGTTTCGGCGCGTAATGAGTTTATGTAGGTTATAGTTGAGTCTACCTTTTTCCTTATTCTTTAAAGCAGGTTAGGATTTATTCGAACGTTAGCGACACGAGTGCGTAATAAGAAGTAATAAAGTGAGGGCGAAAAGTGGGCGAAAGAAGAGGTGGAAAATTTTGCCCAATTTCGCAAGATTTAAATTCCGATTTGAGTTTTCCAACTGATTAAACGTTAGTCGTGCCTACTTTAGAAATTCTTTCGCTCCAATAGGCTTTAGGTCGTTACTACAACCCTGTTGATTACTTTCTATATTTAATTCGATTTCGTATCGATCACTTTAAATACCAACTTCAACGAGTAAAAGATATTTTAATAAAATTAGTGTACGATATGCAAAAAAAAACGGAAAGAATGTTATGAAAGCGAGACGTTTAAAATAAAATTTATTTATTCATTTTTTTATTGTAATTTTATTTATCTATTGATCCTCTTCGTTCCAATCTCTCACGATCTATCTCTTTATTTTTTTATTATTTATCATCACTTCTATGAGCGCGAGTAGCAAACAAGGATGGGGAAAGAGGGATCGGGAAGGGTTATAAATATATTTTTTCCTTTATCCCGTTTCTTCTTCCTCTCAAGCGAAGGTCGCGTTTGAATAATAAATTTGTCATTCAATTTTATACCCACTTTTATATACCCCACACACACACATGAGAGTGTATGGACGTGTGAGTATATCATTGTGTTACAAAAGACCTCGAGAATGTAATGAATACAATTTCATTTTATATCCTTAATTTTTTCTGCCACTTCCTTCCAGAGTTTATTAGTTTTTTCTTCGTGCAATTAGAATATAATTAAAATTGCTCGCTGGATGTTTACAAGTTATTTCGAAAAATAATTAATTTCATACAGAGACTCTCGCAGTGTAGTGTACTCGATGGTGCAAATTATGAAAGGAAAATTGTGCAAAAATTGCATTGTTTGTTTCGTTTTTCTGCATAATTTAATTTACAACTTAATCTTCCCATCGCTGTTTTCGTTTTCTTAAACGGGGCGAGCCAGTTATCAAGTTGCGAGCGTCTTCGTCTCCCTTAGAAAGTTATAATTTGTAAATTAATGGTTTAGATCTTTATAACCAGATTAGTTTGCATGTTTAGTTTAATTAATCGATGATGAAATCTGACTACGTAATTTATGCATAGCAATAAAGGTCATCCGTGTACAAGATGAAAATTTTCCTTTTGTAATGTTCCACGTTATGGATTAGATGCGGTTGGATAATTTGATAATTTCATTTCACATGTTCTTGAAGCTGTATTTTTGTTCGCTTTTTTATCAAGGAAAAATTTCGAATTCAAGGATTTTGATAGTTTTCCGGCAATTTTTCGCTGAATCACTTGCAATTTTTTTCTACTCGTCACATATGTTCCGTGAAATTGCTATCGCCCTACAATAATTTTTCATGAGATTTAAGGCCATTTGTTTAACAACTAACATTTAGTAGTATAACTACAATGTCAGCTTTCATATTTATTTATTATATTATTATGTGTCAATGATTCAAAATATATGTAAAAATTCAACGACTAAGTTTTCATTGAATGAGTCCTTCTGTATATTGTACATTAATAAAATTAAAAAGAAGATTGTGGAAGTTTAAATCCCCTTTTTCATTCTCTTTAAACCAATTGAGAGTTTCCAAAGTTATTAATAAAAATTTCCTGTTTTACGGTTGCAAAGGTATAAAGCTAAAACCTTTTTCTTGTCTAGCTACAGCAATAACAACAAGAGAAACAAAGCCGAGTGATTATAAAAGTTTCGGTTGTGGTTTTAATACTGGAATTTGAAACATAATATTCTGTCATGAAAATGAAAAGAAAAATAAAGTTACAAGTAATGGTGACAGGTAAGAATTTGAAAAAGTAAAACATATTACTATCATTGTTAATAATTTAATTTGCAAATCATTAATTAAAATTGATGGCGACGATGAGTTTTCATGTTTTTCTTTCTTCATCGTTTTGCAATTTAATGAAAATATTTTTTAAATAAAACCCGTAGCCCTATCCGGTTTATCGATTAGAGGAATCAGTCGAATGGAATAATTGGCTTTCCTTTTTTTTCTAATATATATATATAAATAAATACAGCATAAGAAAAGGTTTAATAATGAACGAATGAATTTTCTACATAAAAAATAACAAGTAAAAGAGACCGATAGAGGAGAAAAAATTAAATAAGAATTTCGAAATGTATCAATTAAATTCCAATTTCTTTTATCGTGTGGACTGTATTTCAGCCTTTTAATTTCATTTATTTTTCGTTTTACGGTTCTCTTTCCTGAATATTCATTTTAGAAATAAAAAAAAATTCAAAGCTCATTCATTTATTTAAATTTTCATTAAAGCGTTCTTTGTCCGAATTTGAAATAAAATATATGAAAGAATCAGTAGAAAGTCCTGAAACTTTTGCATTATTAAAACAAAATGCTTATACAATCTTGCCAGCTTCCAAAACGATTTACACTCCAATTACTTAGGAAGGACCTTCGTGAACTGTAAATTACTCGGAATGAAACGAAATGTTTGTAAACAATTACTCGCTGTTTATTTAGATCGAAGGTGTATTTACTTTAGGACAGTATTTTCTTTAAGTTCCCATCATCATCGTGGTTTTGATTATTATCCATCCAAACAGTCCCAGTAGAGAGATGAGTTATTCGCGAAGTTTTACGAATATCGTGGAAATAAAAATTAAATTATTTCAAATAAGCTTCAATCACTTATTAATTAATTCCGTTATTGCAATAATAAATCTTGGTTAATTGTGTTTTTACTAAATTATAACGTTACCAATGTGGTAAGTAATATGATGTTGTGTGTATGCGCCCGTATCATCGTATGAACCCTACGCTAAGGGTGGCAGTTGTGCTACGATCGCGTAGTTGTGCACATCGGGAAAAACTTTTCTCTTGGTGCGGCGAGGTATCTTAAATAAATTGCGCGAGAATTTTATCAGCGTACAGAGGACAAACAGGTAATGATAATTAAACAAAAATTAGGACAATTTTCACATATTTTTTTTTCTACGTTAATGTAATTAATCTAATTTAAAATTTTAATTAAATCTTTTCTTTGAGGCCGGGTGGTAATTCAGTGATTTGTTTTGACAGGAAATAAATCCTTTTTTTTTGGGCAGTGGTAAAACTATAATCCGCTTTAAAAAGTTTCAAAATGACATACATTTTTTTGGTTGTATTTGAAGGTCCAAGTGAGGGAACAAAAGAAAATTAATGTTTTTATGCTGTAAGGGAGAAGTTCCCGAGCAGATATTCATCGTTAACTTTCCTTTTGTTTCACTTTCTTTCCTGTTACCAGCATCATCTTTGTTTATTAGCCACATTTACCAGCTAAATGAGATGACATAGTGATTGTAATACGAAGAAATATTTCGTATAATGTGTTACAGGTAAATATCAATTTAGTATTAGTGCGTTCGCCGAAAAGAGTTTTCTTTGCATTTTGCATTATTATTAGCTTTAAAAATGTATCACTTTTTCGAAAGCATTCTTTATATAACATTCTGCATAATTTACGTATGATGATGACTGAAAATGGGAAAAGCAAAAGGGCAAAGGGTTTTAATGAGCGTTGTTGAAATAAACATTATTTCGCTTTACGGCCACCGTTTTACCACTTTATAAACTTTTAATTTACCAATTTTTTTTTCTCAACTCGACAATGTCGCACAAAAAAAAAGAAAAACCTCTGTTGATATTATGAGCCACTAACAAACATGTACGAAAACAATCATGCAAATGCGTTATTTTTGTTTTTGAATGGCGTCCATTTCCTTAATAGGGCATTTCCCTCTTTTTACGATTCTTTTATGCGGTTACTGATATTTTTATTTTGCAAGCGATTTTCAATCGATTTGTAATTTAGCGTTAAAAAAAGAGAGGTTACAAAGTAGCGGCGAGCCCGTGGTCAATCGCTTTTTTTTGTGAGGGATTTTCGCAAAGCGTTACCAGATTTTAATTTAATACTTCAAAGCGGCTAAAAAAGGATAATTAAAATGTAGAGAAGGCGAGATGGATTGAATCAATCGTGAACCGATTCGATGCGAAAAAACAATCATTGATGCAAAGGTATCATCTTAAAAGACTAAAGTTTGTTTAAAGTAACTTTAGCCATTATTTTATATTGATGCTTTTCCCTTTAAGCAAAAAACAACCTCTTTGTTATCAATTTTTTTGCTATTTTCTTTGTGCATGCATCTTCTTTATCATATTGAGGTAGGTGCCATAAAAGGAAAGTGAGTTAAGAAGGTTTCTATTGTAAAAAAGGAGTACAGGAATTGGGTCATTTATCGAGAGAGACACGCGGACTTTTATTATCGCTTATTTTGTATTGCGGAAATTGCGTCTTGCTTATTTTCGGAAAATTATGATTGGTTCCTTATTCATATGGAATATTTCGCAATAATAGTAATAAATGCTCTTTCATATATATTATAAACTCCGAGCGAAATAAGAAAAACACTTATTTTAAAAGGTATACCTTGGGCTCGTACTTGTACAATTTCCCATACGATTTCCCCTTTATTTTGTTGATTGAACTTTTCTTCTTCTGTACAAGTGCAAACACATATTTGGATATGGAATTGTATTGAATGAAAGTGGATTTATATTTGTATAGCGAGGGTATGCGAAATTGTTAAGTTTAAAGTTCTTCTCATACTTAAATACCCATTTTTCTAAATGTACTCGCAAATATTTGTGAACGATGGGGAATATGAAGAAGCGAAATGCAAATGGTTTCAATTTTCGTTTGGCAATTATCTTAATGCATTTTTTTGCGCAGAAAGCCATCTTCTTGCGAATTCTTGAAAAGTATTTTGTTTCAAAAATTTCTAATCTATTTTCAGCAATGTAGAGGAAATTTCTAATTTCCTAGACTAGCGTGTTTCTTATGAGGCCCAAAGGGATTATAATAATTCTAGGAGTCCACGAGGATTATTAGATTATCCACCGAATGAGAGTAAAGTACTTCTCAGTCTATGTTCGGTGCGCAATCTTGGAATATTTATTTTTGTCGTTGTAGTAATTTCGCGCCATAGTAGTCTTCCGGTTTGAGTACTAAAACGATATTTGCACGCTATTTCGCATAGAGCGGAATAAATTGCGTGTCAATCTTCTTCCTCTTATTCCCCGCAATGCATCTCGACGTATACAATGTATGCGAATGGGGAAACACGTTGTTGTTGTAGTATTATTGTCTCGTTATTTAGGGCATAATTTAAAGTTTTAAAGTTGTTACTTTTGTAATTTCTCTTTTTTTTTTCTTCTTGAAAATTATTAAGCTTTTCTTAAAAGAAAGATTGTCTTGCGCTTCTCGAGGAATTCGCAGATTCTGACTTTATTGATCTCTTTGAATTGTTCTCCGTCAAAGAGTGCTGCATTGAGCGGAGAAGAGCTCGATGGGATTCTGGTGGTGTCTTTCCTTGATTATATTCGTAACATGCAGGTACGAATAATATGTGAAATTTTCGACAATCGTCTTCTTAATTGCTTTCTAATCGTCAAAAGTATATGGGTCACTAACAAAACCCAAAATTTGGTAGATTCGTCATAGTTTGCTCTTTAGAATGATGAACAAACATGTTGTTGTGTGTCCTTATTAAACTTCTCCATTTCATTTACGTCTTATTCCCTTTCAGGATTAATTATGGACACGAAGTGAATTTACCAGAAACAATTACAACAACGGTAACATCGGCGAAGAAAAACGTAGAAGTGAGGTAGAGGGCGGACGGATTTACGCGATGGATTCAATTGATTACGTGGTAAGTAAGTTCAATGATTGAGCATAATCATAAATCTTGTGCATTTTCGATGGGGAAAAGTTAACTTTCAAGTTTATTGAACGTTAAATCTTTGTAAAGTTGCACTCGACTCGATTAAAATGCGAGAAGAATATTTTCTCGGTGTAATGGTACCATAAAGTAAAAGAGTTTCATATCTGGAAGAGTGACGCTTAATGTTATATCAATCTGTTGATAGTAGGAGCATGCGGTTGCATCTATTTCTATTTCATTTTCAATTATTAAACGCGTCGTCTCTTTCTATTCGGCAAGAAAACTACTAACTTTCTCGTCAAGTCTTTATCGTGTCATACATGTGTCGTCTCAGTAGGTTTTTGCCGCAGCTTTAATGCGAATTTTATGATGAGTTCTGTCGGTTCGTTCTTGTTCTATTTTTCCTTGCCATCCAGCAATTTTCTTAAATATTACTTAAAGTGAAATTTCTCGTGTTTTAAAAAACAAGTCTAGTTTTATATTACGGTACATCTTAATTTACTTCAAGATTTCATAAAAAATTAATCTTTTCTGTTGGTTAAATAGCAATAATGGTGGCTGAAGTGCTATTACATTATTTATAAATAAATGAAAAAAAGATACAGGAATAATACATTATGGAATGATTAGAGATTTATTTTATGATTGATAGCTAATGGAGGATTGAGATTTCCGCGTACCTGGATTATTACATCATTGATGTGTTAATAATGAAATTCTATTTAACCTAAAAGAGGACGAAATATAACGCAGTAAAATGCAACTGAAACGTAATTTTGGAAATATAGCAGCAACATTAATAACAAATAATTTTAAAAAAATCCCGTGAAAAAGGAATTTCATTTGATATAGTTTCTACCCGTTCCATTTAACAAAAAGAATGACAATCAAATTTAAAAAAATAAAACCTCATATCATACATGCTTTTTTGAAATAATTACGTTTCAAAAATTCAAAAAATGTGTGTATTTTGAAGGAAAAAAATGACCCGGCGCGTCCACCAAATCGTTAACAGTGCACCTTTATAAACAACAATATGAATGAATGGCAGAAATGTTTTTTCTTCCAGCATAATTATTATTATCATTCGTAAAACAAACGTCTACATACAAATAATAATAAAAATGCTTTCCGCGATTCATTTTCAATAAATAACGTTTCGAATTATTTGTTCGAAAGAAAAAACCGGTTAAAAATTAAACAAAATAAATTTATAACAAATTTCGTTGGTAAATCGAGGCCGTTCGCTAATTGAAATTTAATTTAATCGACGGATTATAAAAAACTTCTAATAGAGTTTAAAAGGATTAATATTGTAATAATTAAAAGAAAATCTATTGGAAATTTGAATTTTCATGAGGTTTACATCGGATTTCGAAATTAACTTATGCAAAATAACTTATGAATGAGGCAACGGGTTTAAGAATAAACGGGCGGCAACGTAACCGTTTGGCAAATGTTAATAATAAATTCTATATTAAAAATACTCACTGACTCTCTAATTGTATTAAATATGTATGTATTATTATTATATGCAGATGATATATGTACAAAAAAATGAGTTTTAGAATTAATTTTAACGTTTATTACAAATTATTTTATGAATAAAATGAAATTTATAAATCCTCAGTAATTGATAATATGACGAAATGGAAAACCGTTAGAAAATGTAAAATAATATGTATAACCATTGATAAAAATTTAACATCCGATGGCGAAATTTTGCGATTTTAAAACATCAACATTGTATTATATGCTAATTCATTTTTTCATTTTATATTCAGTTCATTTAGTTGTGTATTTTGTTCGTTTATTCAATTTCGAAAAAGAATTCACTAGCCAAAACAACTTGTGTAATTTAAAAAATTTAAAATTGGCTTTTAATTAAATTATTTTGTTAAATAAAAGGGGATAATAAAGCTGCCACAGTTTGAAGATGATGAAAATCTGATTCGGGGTAGTTTGTGTCTCACTGCGAAGCCATTAGAGCAAAAGTTTTAAATTCTAAATAGTGTAACATACGAATACCAATTATCACTGTGTTTGCATAAGTTGAATTTAATTAAAATATTATTATAAAATATTTATTGAAACATCCACTGTGATCATTAATTGTCATTAAATTGCCTTAATATAAGTTTAAGTAAATTATGTTGAAACAAATTTGTTGTAATTTTAATTTATATTCTCTTTCGACAAACATTTTTATAGTCTCCGGACAAGATAATTGAAGCAGGCCTAAAACTGATAGAAATTGTTCCAGTTAGACGCAGGTGCAAATTATTAAGAAAGGTTATGGTGAAATACACAGGCTGTCCCAATAATGAAGGGATGGAGAATTTATCCAAAACCGTTAACTTTATGGAAAATTATTTAGCCACAGATTCCGAAATAAGATTAATAATCCAAGTTGAATTTTTGTTTGCTGAAAGGGTTACTAACCCTCCTACATGCGAAACATACGAAAGAATAAGTAAAACAATCTTGCCTTAAGATTAAGTGATTCTTACTCTTTTGATTAAAATAAATATAGTAAAGTGAAATTGGCTTTTAACACCAACCGATTCAAGTTCTCTGAAATAAAAGAAAGAAGAACGTGAAGCCACAAGGTTCAATAATGCTTTGAAAACCGTAGTACCTAAAAATGCAGCGTAGGTTAGGAGTCGCGACGTTCGGCATTACCTGTCCAAGGTAAATCAACCGAAACAGACATATGGGTTTCGTGGACGCAACCACCACCCAACCACGCCTCCTCCGTTGCACCGTTTCCACCAAACTGGCCGAGGCATAAATAATAATTAACTAACATTCGCCAGGCACGAAAGTTATGAGGTGCACCTTGCACCCTTCCTCATCGAAAACCCGATTGTGCAAAATGGTTGTTAGTAAACCGTTCAAACTGACACGCGGAAAATGGCAAATTATAACTCTCTTGCTCTATTTCGTTCGGCACAAGACAGGCACTAACTTCTGCACTTCAAATTCGTCAACTTCACAACACGGAAGTCCAAAAACTAATGAGTGCAGAAATCAAGCCAATCCACTCTCATCCCTATCAAGCAGTTTGGATGCTACGCATTTTGAACGACATGCAAACTTAGCATCCGCACATTCTTGGCGTATTTTCGAATTTCACGCTTACAGAGATGGAAAAGATCAGGAGAGGGAAAAGGTCAATCCGTCCACCGAAACTATTTCCCGACCTCCCAAGTATTCAGACGTCTTGTATTGCCAATGTCCACGACGTTCATTTGTACGCTCAGTGCGATGCATGGCAATGCGGAGGTCGTGAAATATATCGATCGCCAAAGCACCATATGCTGAAAATCTATCGTTTCGGGGTTTTTTCATCGTTTACCCCAAAATCGTCATTTGGAAAGTCGTGGAAATTCGCACTTATTTCTTGCCATGTTTTAGATAGAGGGTTGAACATTTTTCTGTTGTGTTGAACATGAAATAACGAATATTTTGCACTACTTAAAATTTATCAAAATATTACGGGCTTTAATTTGTGACGTGTTAAACTTTGATATTTTTAAATATTTTAAATGTAATTATAGAACATTAATTACAGCATGGGATACGGAAACTAATTCGATAATTGTTCAGGAAATTTAGAAAAAAATTATAATTATCCAAAACGGCTTTAATAAAATTTGCGAAGATTTTTTGCTAAATCTTCTCTTTGGGCACTTGAATGTTATGTGTTATGTTGCTTAAACTTCTCGAAGGACCACCGATTAATGGCTCTGAACCAATGATTAATGTGTGTCGAATAAACTTAACTAACCTTATTTACACGTTAATTTAATTACAAATAATACGTTAATATTTATGAGAGATTAAAACTTCCGAGATTGATAATAATATGTTTTTAAGGGAGATGCTTTCCCTTTTTAAAAGGGGGGATGAATGATTGATATTGTTAATTTATCTACCGCCAAAAAGACCCAAACGTACCGATTTCCCTCTCTTGTTGTTATTTGCAGAGAATACCCATGAACGCGAAATAAATTGCCTTAACTATACATTCTTTACAATCTTATTCAATAAAATGTCAAATATACAAAGGAGCGGACGCGACATCTTCTTCGAAAACGTGTTTATGTTCAACAAGTTGACATGATCATATTTAGTCTATTACATATTGACAATATTTTCCAAGAAGATTAGAACACGTTGTCTAATAAGGAAGCCGTTAATATATTTTTATAAATATATTTATAATTGTTCACAAAAAAATGTATTTTGTTATTCGGCTCGAAGGACCGATACAGCATTAGTTAACCAAAGTTGCAAATTTTAGCGATAACTGTAAATTAAATTTCCCCATCCTCATCACCTTCATTTGATATCTAATTATTTTGAGAAACGCACATATTTACCAATTGAATCATGAAATTTATAGTTCAGGTAACGTGCTCATGTAATGTTTGCATCGATTCTTTGCTCGCCTTGGTAGTTTACACTAATCTTTGCATGATAATTGTGATGAATTAAGTTAAATAAACAACATTAACATAAATAAAGCGGTACGTTGTATGTGCGTATGTAACTATTTACCATTTTGCAGCGTTTGTTCTCGACATAAACGCTTAAAATCGATTAACAAAACGATGAAGCACACACGCATCGAAATCTGTTCAAGCTTTCGAAACAATAGCAACGACAGTTGAAGATTTGTTCGTTGAACTGGAGGTTGTTTTGCAAAGGATCTTTTGTCGAATTTGGGCGCAAAATAAATCTCAGCGCTAAAAATTCTTTACAAATGTTTGTAATTATTTCTATTGTTTGCACGTTTCCGTTCCATTAAAGGATAACGTGGAAAATAAGAAGATGGATTCGAACTTAATTTCGAATTACATCGAAATAATAACGATATAAAAGACGTCTAGACGCTTAATGACATTAATCAAAATTAAAATATTTTTATTAAGCGATGCGTATGACGTTCGGAATGTGCTTTTCATCTAGAAATGAAACGTAATGCGTTGGTTTTCCTATTTCGATCGGTGAATTAATCTAGAAGAGAAAACCTAAACACCGCTTTTTGATATTAATTATACTATTTAGATAAATCGATTTTAACAGGTAGTTAGGGGAGAGAAGCGACGCCTAACCGTATTTTATTTTTGAATATAAAGAGATTGATATTTTTTTAAATTTTATTATCAAATGCTTCTCGTGCGCCGTTTCCATCTCCCCCTCTTTATCTTCGCTCGTTCACAAAGTATACAATAAAGGGTATCATCCTTTTCACGTTTATAAAAATAATTATCGACTTGTTTATTTGCGCGTAATTAATGAACTTATGGTAGATGCTTTCATTATTATTATTATCATTTGATTAATAAATTAAACACAAAATTGTATCCATCAACCTTAATAATAATAATGATAATTTTTTTAAATCTAAATTTAAAGAAGAATCTAAGGAGGGGAAACCAATAACGGATTCCAGCCAGTTTCATTTTCTCTTTCCTTTTTCACTCCCAATTCTCATCAAACAACGAATCCTTTCTTTTCCCATTCACTTCGTTTCCTTTATATTTAGATAATCGTATTTACGTTTAGAATTACCAAACCGAATAAATAAAGGATTATTGTTCTATTAACTCTTTAAGTTCTCTAAGTCTGCGTGTGCTGCTGGTACGATTCTTTTTTTTTATGGGATACAGGAGCAACATGAAGAAAGGAAAAAAAGGCAACTGGAGGCAATCTGGAGCTTCGACGATAGGGAACGAGCGTAATGCCCTCAAATAATGATGAGATTAAGAAAGGAACAAACAGAAAAAAAAGGCCGAAAGACGTAGACTTTTTCTTTTCTGTAGGTTTGATTTGAATTTGGTGCAAACGCGTTTTGTTAACGCGATAAACTATTAATAGTTTATCTCTCACACGAGATTTATTAAAATGCTAATTCTACATGCGCTTTTTAATTATCTTTTTGATTGTTTTGCAATCTCACGGAGAAACAAAGTGCAAGCAAGCAAGCAATTAGTTTTAACGTTTTCATTAAACGTCTCGTAAAAAAAATATGAAAGTGTTCATTTAAATTCATGGTGGCGGGTTATTGTATATTATTCTTTTTTCAGGCACGACGGATTTTACCTGTTCAATATGCAGAAAATTGCTTTCGAATAATAAAATGTGTATACGTATAATGTATATGGAGGAATCGTCTTTGATTATAGTTGGTGATTGTACCCGTCGCTGTATGCAGGTGTGTGTGTGTGTGTGTGCGCGCGCCAAGGAAATTGGAAGCTTACTTAATTCCGCTCGGAAAATAAGTAGATGATGATGTTGATCGTCTCGTTTTTTTTTTCGCCTCTCTTTCACTCTGTCTCCCACATAGCTTTCGCCGTCGAAAGAAAGTGGCGAAAGGATAATGGAGAGAATCTTCTAAACTGTATCGTCTTCGTTCGTTCGCTGGCAAATGCAAAATTTACATTTAAGTGTACCGGAATTATTTATAAACGCTAAAGTGAGTGAGAATTTGCAAGTGTTATTTGCATTAGTTACTTACTTTACTTATGAAGATGTGACAATTTCTCTCCATTATAATGTGCAACATACGTTCGTATATTATACTTGCATTTCTAAAGAACTGAATAATCACGAGTATCCTAAAAGCTCGAACTTGAAGAGTCTCTTTTACGTTGACACTTGTTACTGATAGTGTAAATTAATTGAATCTTTTGTGGAGATTATTCATTATTTTGGATTCGAAAAAGAAATTTCTAAATGTTAATACATTTAGGGGAGGCAATTTGGAGAAATTAAATTGAGTTTCATTAATCGAATAGCGGAGTTTGGCAATCATTTTCAGTACAACACTGGTAATATTAGGGTGTTGCAAAAGTTTTTTTCGCATTTTCTAGAATCTAGAATCTTTTCTGGATTATTTCTTTGTAAGCAATTTTCGCAAATGGAAAGTTGTAGAGGAGTGAGGGGTAACGTCACTGAGTGTAGATAACGAGGTGCCACATCAATTTAATCAACACTTGATGCTTCATGTTATGGTTTAAAAATACCATCGATAAGTGTGAAAATCGTACCTCTTTGGGTCATTATTGGAAGCAAGGCTTCAACCCAACTGCAACAACGAGAAAAATATGTAAAGTAGAAGGTGATAATGCGGTCTCAAATCGTTTTGCTCAATTTTGGTTTAAGAAATTCAATAGTGCCAAAGGAGACCTCAAAAATAAGCCACGTTCAGGCCTACTGCTGAGGATTCTGAACAAAATCCGTGAAGCCGTTGAACGTAATCCATCAACCAGGGTTCGCAGGTTGTTGGCCAAACTCGATATCTCAGTCATCCGTTTTCCGACATCTTGAAGGACTTGGCAAGGTCAACAAATGTTGTCGAAAAGTGCCTTACGAATTAACGCAAAAACAGGCCAGGAAGCACCTCGAACCTTGTGAACAACTCTTGAAAAATCCTCGCGATGACCGTTTCTTTCGTCGATTTGTTACTTGTGACTTCGACAACCCAAAAAAAAAGCAATGATTGAACAGAGGACAAATTGCCAAACAGGTAGCAAAGCGTGTTCGCTCCTCTGAGAAGGCATTGCTATGCGTTTGGGGGAATTTCGAGCATGTAATTCATTTCGAGGTAGTTCCAACTGGACAGATCCTCGACGCCGAACTTTACTGCGCTCAACTTCGTCGAATGTTGTTGTTGTTGTGAAGGAAATGCTCCTCACTGGTGAACCGAAAGCGTGTGCAGCAAGGCAACGCGAAACCGCACATTCCATGCAAAGGAGCTTCTTGCTCATGTAGCAAACAGTCCGCCTTCCGACTACCATCTGTTTTGCTCAATGGCACACTTCCTACGCGGACGAAAATACAATAATTTAGCTGATGTTGAAAATGGATGTCGCGATATTTTTGCGTCCAAAGGAATGGTACCGAGGCGGAATCGAACAACTTGCAAATAGATGGCTCTAAACAATCTAATCAAACGGTCTTTACTTCAAAGCGTAAGGTTATTTTGTTTGTTGTAAAATTATTGTTGATACGAAAAAACTTTTGGAACACCCTAACATAAACATTTTGGAATAGTTTTTGCATTTTGAATTTCAAAATTTGAAATACATCTTAAACGTAATTGTAGGCTATTAGATGTAATAAACAAGGGATACAAATTATTTTGTGTAATTTATCCATTTATTGAGAATTGAATTTTAGAAAATTCTTAAGAATAAATTATTTACAGGAGTTTTTTTTTGAAATTAATTGAGTTTGACTCTTTCGATATCTAAGTTTCCTATAAATACTTTTGGTAAAACTCTGCTACTCTACAAAAGCCCATGGAAAAGTGTTCGTATTTTGAAATATATCTCAAATATCATGGTATGGCATTAGATTTACTGAATAGAAGATACACGAAATTACAAACACAACAAATAATCTCGTATTTCTGTTTGAATTATGGCAATTCTTTTATATTTTTGTCAATGGTGCACAAGAACTCCCAATCTGGATAATTGAATTACCAATATAAAAAAATAACGCTTTTTTATAGTTCAATCATTTTAATAAATTTGAAATGTTTTTTAAGTGCGTTACGAGGTGTCAAATTTTCAAATCAAATGCTATTGCTGTACTTAAATTTAAATTGGGCTGTCTGAACTATTTTGCAGATTAAAACTATCTAAAAATATGGTTTTGTTGAAAAAAAAAAGCTTTCGTTTATCAATGCATCACCTGTATTTAAATTTTTAAATGTACATAATCGCAAATTAATTTCCATTTATCGAATCAATTAATGTTTATTGGCAAATATGTGTTAATGTAAAGTTTGATGCAATTTTCAAAAATCATTCGAATTAAATTAATATTAAATCGTCAGTCGACAGCACGACATCGTTAATTTCCAAATGCAACAACGATGCGAACTGACTGATTTAAAAGCGAACAGTGTAATTGTCTCTTGAATATTTAAGGAAGTCAATTGCATTGTTGCAAACTTACCAAACTAAAGCCTCACATTAAACGACTAATCAACGAATGTGTCTCTCGTGTTGCCCTAGATTTGTAGAAAAAAGGAAACGGTAAGCACCTCATTAACATTTTAAAATGCGAATACAAAAGGGGGAAAATGGGCAAAACGGTTCGAGAAAATAATGGCTGCAGTAAATGTTACTTAAAATCTTGGTCGGTCGGAATAAACCTACCGACGTGGTTTTTAATGGGAGACAAACAATAATGACTGGGATAATGTTTTTGCATTAAGTTCCGGTTTGGTAATTTTTCACTTGAAATTATTCAGCAGCCAATTTTATGGTCAGATTGATGCGCACGATGAAGAAGTTAAACGCTTTCAGCGAGCGTGCGGTTCCCTTTACATGTGTATATTGGAACGTTTAGTAAGGGGTTTTCTGCACGCTCTGAATTGCTTCAGAAAGGGCAAATAAATTTGACGATGTAAAGTATGATCGTCAAGTCGTATTGTTTCATTTTTAATTGCGAACATGTAGATTGGGAATATTTGACCGCTTCGGTAAACTATTCATTGAGATTTTCTAATTGTGCAGTAAAAAATGGGAAATTTAATTAATTTACAAACAGTTTTGTTATATCAAGCGGTAAATGTATTTTAAACGTAATGTAATATTATCCCATGTTATTACAAGAGGGAACTGGAAAAAGTTGTTGGTTGTTAAACCGTGGATGAAAATAATTGTGGGATAAACCATAATCTAATCTAATTAAAAGTGCTGTAAAAAACAAGAGGCGAATTAAACTAACCGTTATTAATAATAACTTTATGAAAGGGCAACATCAGCAATGGAATATGTACTTCTGTAAATAACTAAAGGTTTATGTAGTAAATAATCTATGTATTTCATGTTACGTTCGGTTCGACTTTGTACAAATCTTAACGAATATCAAAAGCTATAAATTTCCGTTCTGGTTTAATGCCTTCCGTCCCAAACACTGTTCAAACTCTAATCTTCTACTTACTACTACTACCCTGCCAATGGCTCTCATTTTGCTAAGGTACCCCGAATGTTGTTCCTTAATTGAGCGGCATATCCAAATACCTTAACTTATTACTATTATCGTTTATTGCGTCTTTCAAATGTGAAATAATAACGTTCCCTCTACACTATGGCCCATGTAGATAATGGCAACAAATTTTCTCTTTTTGTAACCTCGCAATTTAATTTCGAATTTAAATTTAGACAAATATTTTTAATTTTGTCCAACCGGAAAGGCTAAAGAAATGGAAATAAATAAGAACAAGAATATTTTTTGTTGTAATCTTTGTCAGCCATCTCTCCAACTCTTGCTTTCAGGCTTTTATTCTACGTCTCTTTTATATTCATCTAATGATCAAAGCGTTTTAAAAGTTTTTTATTCTTCTTTCTCAAGGACCAATTTAAAATATTTCTCCTTAACGTTATCACAGTAAGGTACGATGGCAAATCGCAAAGAACTTGCAAAATAAATTGCCATTATCGAATATAATAGTACGCATTGTTTCTTTGTTTAATGCCTTTATTTAACAAGGCCGTAACCATCTAGCTAAACATTCGAGATAAAGATAATTTGTGTAAAATTTTGGTTGTAAGTGGATGTTTCTAGAAGAAGTGGATGTCGTATCGTTAAAATCGATCATTATCGTAAAAATAGGTCTCGTCTAACGTTCGGTTTCCAACTTTGTAACAGCAAAAAGGGCGAGTTGAAGATGGGAAAGGGATAAATAGAATATGGCTGATAAAATAAACCTGCATAAAATAAACATTTTATCGCATGGCATAATATTTTAATGCTATTGGCAAACATTATACGTTCAGGATTCACCAATATCTATATTACCTATGTAAACATGGCGAATTAAACAAATATTATTTGATAATGCAAAACCTGTATGAAATATAACCGTAAAAGAATTTAATTATAGGAAAAAAGAAATTGTTAATGTTCAACTATAAGGGTAAATACTTTTAGTTTTTATGTGGTTAAAGTATAGCAAAATTGTGGAGGCATTTGAATTGTTTCTCCAAGAATGTTTATGGAATTTGCATTCTATTACTCCTGATTTTAAATTAAAAATTACCCACAGCAATAAGCGAAGAATGAATCGATACGATAGGGACACCAAACAATAGAACTATTTCAATAATCTTACATACAATCAATTAATACTTCTATCGATTAGTTTTCGAATTGGTGTCTACAGGAGAAGAAGATCAATTAACCAAATTTAAGACTTGTATATCTTTAAAGTCGATCACTTCGTATCTAGCAAGATCCAAAATCATTATGCAAGAATTTTCTATTTAACAGGAATAAAAATTTAAAAAAAATGCATTTTCAAGACATTTGGTTAGAGGTTATAATTATTTTCGTATTATGGCTTTAAATAAATTAATCTACGTTTGAAGTTAACGTTATAACAAACCACCTCAAACATCAAAATTGGTTTGAAAATCCCGAAAACTTTGAACTGCAGATTGTATTGACTTGCTAAAAGAGAGTTTAATCGCTCAATTATAATATAATTTGCTTCAGGAATGCAAAATCCTCGTCGTAGCTACCGGAAACAATTGGAAGCACTTTCTAACATGATAATGCTGCATATTGAAATGCTCACAAGAAATGACGAAATGCTTTTGGTAGGTTCGCTGTATAATCTGGCAGTCATTTGGAAAAAGAATCTAAGGATTTTCATTTATTAATACCTAAAAATGGCAATTTTTTGCTGTGCGTTATTGTGGTTAAGTATTTTGCACACTTCAAAAGATAATTTATCAATGTCTGATTGTCGCAAAACCACTTTCTCGTATACGAATAACAGAAATTATACACACACATACCCTCCGTCGCAGAAAGGGCACGGACATTAATTAAATATGAATTAATGCATGTTAACACTTTCCATTTTACGGCATCGTATTACATAACATTTATGTCAAAATTTATACTTAAATTATTCATTACAATTGTTTTAATCCAGCGAGTGAATAATTATACGTACTATTATAATGATAATAACGTTGATGATTATAAATACTAATATCATGGAGTTCTGCCTCCACAGCCTTTGCCCCATGTATAATCACATATAATCCCAGCATTCGTAACAACTCGAAACCGTTCCTCTATTTTATTCATACACAGATCGTTCTAGAAATCAAATTTACAAAAATTATATGTAAAGTGGAGGATAAAATGCTCATTAAATGAAATTGAAATTTATATATTATACCAGGAGATGCCCTAATCATTCATCGTTTCTTCTGTAAAATGAAATGCTGCACACTTGTGTCGTCGAATGTAGAGCAAATCAATGTGTAACTGACCAAGACATTCTAGGCATGTGAAGGATTTGATTTAAGTGCAGCAAACTTGTTTTCGTTTGTTTTTATTTAATTTTGTGAAAATTGCAGCATGAAATGAATTCTGATCTCAAGATTGTAAGATTAGAATTTTCGAAGGGGTCTCGAACATTTCCCCACAAAGAAAGTATGGCCGTGTTACCCCACAAGAAATATTGCATGTGATCTCGCTTTAAATGATTAAATACTTGAGTTTACAGTGTGTTCCAATAGTGCCGGAAATTGATACTTTATTATTTTAAATTTAATCATCTATGTTTTATTGCATTTTTGGATTCCGCATCGAATTTTAAGGGGAGTTTATTAACGCTACGATATATCAAAAATGTACGGCTTGGATGTTATTTCATTGTTTTCCAGAAAATGGTAATTTGAATGATTCTGGAAAATCGCACATATCTTCTGAACTATTTGAGAGATAAGGAGTTTAACTCTTTCTTTATTTCTTTTAATCTTTTGCACCCCTTACATTTAAATAAAGCTGGCACTGCCTTTAGTTTATGACCTGTTAATCTTCGACATTTTCAAATGTGCATAACTTAATTTTTTTTTAAATGGATCTATATATTTTATTGTGACAATAAATGGAGAAAGTGATTATCTTTCGATCATATCAAGGTAATATTGGGTCGGTTTTTAAGTTATTTCCAAATAATTGATATTTTGTGTGTAATTTACATCGCTTATTGATATAACAATCAAAATAAAAGCAGAAGTAATTGAAAATCAATTATATGTATATTAGAATTACATATTTTTGTAGTTAATTTTCAAATTATTCATTAGAGCATGAATAAATAAATCCAAAAAATTATCCAGCTGAAATTAATTTTCTTAATGAAAATAAATAGAGGTCGAAATAAGTCGAAATTAGTCGATATGTGTTTGCATCACAAAGTTATTCTCGATTGAAAATGTCAGTTTACGAGCCATATTCCCTTCATTTGCGGGTAGTTTTAATTTTCTTCTTCAAAATGAAGAAATCTGCGGTCGAGGTTCATCAAGTGCTTTCAAATACTGCTGTTGAGGCCGCTATTAGTGAAAGAACGTGTCGCGAGTGGTTTGAAGGCTTCAAGAACGGTGATATTCACGTCGAAGACCGACATAGCGGTGGAAGAGAGAGAATTTTCGAAGATGCAGAATTGGAGGCATTACTTGATGAAAACACGTGTCAAAGTCAAGAAAAATTAGCACGATCGAAAATATCAAGAATTTGCCCAATATTACCTTAATGTAAACCAAACATAATCATTCATCTAATGTTGGAATAAAAATTAGATGGTTCCATTTAGAAAAAAATTGTTGTGCACATTTGAAAATGTCATATATTAATAGTTCACAAATCGGTTAGTAATAATTTTAGTTAAAGGGAGGTAGTGCAAAATTTGCGCCATTTTATGCTCAAAATAACCAAAGAAAGCGTAACTCTCTACCGTACATAGTTCTGAAGATATTTGCGATTTCCTAAGACTTTCAAAATGACATTTTCCGGAAAAGCACTGAAATGAAACGGAGCACCGTAAACATATAATAGCTTTAATGAAAGCCTTTTAAATTCCCATAAGGAATCTACAAGTGCTATAAACATGGGTCATTTCACCTAAAATAAGGGAGCAATTATCAGTTTCTGATATATCTGAGAGAGTTGTAGTTCTTCTCGAGAGAAAACCTTTTTAATCCTAAATATTTTTCTAGGCGTAATCATCCGAGCCCGCGCTATTAGGACTTATATACATATATAATATAAATGATAAAAAAAGCAGAAAAGTACTAGCTGCGAATATACGCTGCAACTGGTCAAAGTTTTTCAGTTACTATTACAAAATATGTAAAGTATGAAAACGAGAGAATAGTTGGGTGGTGAAAGTTTCTAATTAATTACAACTGCACGATTCCTTTTGTATAAAAATAAAATTTCACTTGGTGCATTCGCAGAACGGTTCCTGTTACAGTTTTGGCCCGTGTTTTTCGCAAACTTCAACTCTAATACGAAGTAATGGAATTGGGGGAAAAAACCGTTGCTCTATTCTACAGTACAGCTCTCCAATAATTAAAATGCTTTTTAATCAAAAGCACCGCATTTTTTTCTCAGTAAAAACAACGCTTTTACTTCCAATGTTTACTCATCTTCTCCATTTATAAGTTGAATTGCGCCAATATTGAATGAATTGTCTCTATTTAATTATTTTATTAAAGGAAGGATTCTAGTGAAAAAGAAGCGAGGAATTCGTCTCGCATTTTTTATAAATATAAATTACACGCAATAGACGTCGTTAAGGCATTGAAAAAGTGTTTTATTTATGTATGTTTGCTCGCAAATATACTGTATTAAAGTGATAATATTCTGGTTTGCGGTTATGTAATATGCAAACATATATAAGAGAAAAGCAAGAAATATAACTTTGCAGCATAATACGCATACGCCGCCATATTCATTCACCATCTTCTTATACGTTTTAATACCACGAAATGAAAGTTAGGAACTTTATTTTATTCTATTTCTTCTTGTTGTCATTTTTGTTTTCGTTCGAGACCTGAATAGGAAATTTTTCCATTATCTTCGTCTAAATTCAATTTGATTTTTGGTTTTATTAAAATCAAAGCAATTTCTTTTATTTCACTTTCTTTGAAAACTTTCGATATCAGCTTAATAGCAACTGGAAAATTTAAAGCGTCAGCATCGACAATTCGCAGTTTTCGTCTCATATACGCATAGAAACTTTCTTCAATTACTTGTAATTTTGGAGGAAAAGAAATATAATTTTTTTCGTTAAGCTTAATAATAAAGCTCCAAGAATCCTTGGAATTCATTCGATCAACTTTTTCATAAGATTTGCTTGGAGATGAATGCTGCAATTAACGTTCCAAGTAGTTCTATGTAGCGGCTTCAAAGCATTTTTGGGCAGTCACATGAAAAAATAATAATTACGTTCTTAGTTTTATGCTTTGGGTTTTTGTCTTGGTGTAATAAATAAAATGTTTCCTTAATGCCTCATTTCCCAGCAAAATAATTCTTTTCGAATGTTAAGCTACATATTTCCTTCATTGAAATTTAATGGCTGTAGCTATCTCAACAACCCATAACAGTTTGTCCATCATGTTTTACTGTTGCTGATAGGTTTTTGATAAAATAAGTTAATTTTCTTTGTTCATTTTGGTCATTTCGGAAGAGTAATAGGACGCTTTCTCAATACTTCGGTGTTTTAAAAAGTACCCAGAAAGCTGCAGAAGAAGAATCGAGAGGCCCTAGCGAACAAAAGGAGGCTGAGTTTAATGCTGATTTGCATAAGATGAAACGCTATAACAAAGTGGGTGAGCAATGGGTTTATCAGCACCAGAGAAGAAGTACGAAGGTCAACGTGGAGAATTTCGTAAGAAAGAAAAGTGTTTAGATAAAAATACATTTTTAAAAAGATCCTCAGCGAAGAAAATAAAAGAACAAAATCAATCTTATCCCTGAGGAAAATGTGTTAAAGAAACGTGTACGTGTGATAAAACTGATTAGTAAATGGACCCTTCGCAGAGGAAAATCATTACAAAAGATCACGAAACAGTATGTGTTATACAAATGAAATAAAGGTAAATATCAAGTAGATGAACGAATATTCTTCGTCTAAGTAATATCATATGCGAGCGAAGAGATCTTGGGCAAAAGCAAATATGGAGCAGATGATGATGACGTTGAAAATCAATTTAACTTCACATCATCATAAATTTCGTTCATTTCTTATAAACACTAAAATAATAAATGATAACGATGTTGCAATATATTTGGATGCGAACATGTAAATGCTCTTATTATTATTATTATTATGTGTATTATGTTTTGTCACGTACGTTCACTTAAATGTAATACGTAAAGTGCACGGATAAGAATGGGAAAAGAAATGGCAATTGTACGACAAATGCTTGATAGATCACTAACATATCCACCAGTTCTCGTTTTCATTTTAATATTTTTCAGTACGTTTCCATTTGACAAGTTTATTGCGTTCGTTTAAGACACAATTTGCAAAGAAAGCGTTAAATACCTTAGCATCCATAAAGAGGGTTGCAAATAAAGAAAATAATAATTTTTATTTGAAGTATACAGCTTTTGTTGGTAATTAGAGAAAAAACTTTGGTTCAAAAAGATCTGAACAAAAATTGGAGGATTTGATATTATTTTTGCATAATTTAATAAAGGAAGTTGACTAACATTAACAATCAAATATAATAGAATATAATTAAATTTTAAGTTGAGTTATAATAAAAACATAAGCGAGAAATTTCAAGAAAATAGCCCTCATTAAGTAACGTGATTGTTATTCTATACTGTAAAATTGTTATTTCAATTTTTTTGATTGCATCAATTTGCAGGAAAAATTGCATATAATCCCTTCGTAACACGAGTCGTTATAATTAAATTTTCATAAAATAAACAGTGGAAGTAGGAGGATTAATTAATTAATTCAATTATAAAATGTACGTGTAGCTTTTAAATGGGATTTAAATAGGAAAAGTTTGCGACGATGGAAAAATGTATTTCGGAAATAGGATTATATTATTGAAGTCATTTATATAAATATTTGCGAAACGGAGAAAAAAATTCACTCGTAAATCAAAAGGAGAACAAATTACGTTCCTTCTATATTTTTGCGGGCCATGCGAATAAAATACTGTGAAATAGAGGGATATTGAAGAGGGGCGGAGGGAAACGTGAAAGAGAACGAAAAAGAGTTCGACTGGAAAATTATTATGTATCGGAAGAAAAGAATGAGTCAGATGTTTTATCTTTCTTTATATAACCTAATAACGATATTTTATATCTTTTTACACTAAAATCGTTGTTGCTACAAAGCAAATTAAAATACAAACAAAAGAGAAAAACAGCAAGTGAAACGGAAAATATATCGAAATCTATTTTTTGCCTTGTAAAAAATCTTCTTTGCCTCTCATGCCGAATTCATCGCATCCTTCCTGTAGATCCTGTTAGTTGGTTCATTTAACGGCACAAACAAAATGTAATAAGGAAGAAGAATAGAAAAGAACAAAGGCAAAGGAGTCCTACTTCCTATTTGCACGCATTACAAAAATGGCGAGATTCCTTATTTCTTTTCATTCCTCCCTTTCTATTTTGTTCGCCCTCATTCGTAGTCGAGTGGCATTGCAAATGTTCTAACGTTATCTGCGAAATCCATTTCAAATCAACACACAACGAATCCTAATACGATCCGTTAATATTGCACGCATGATTTCGCAATATGCCCTTCGGAATTGTGCTAGCTGTCAGTGCGAAACTACTGCTGAAAAGAGATTAAAAATGCACTAACGCGAAAGAATTGTGAAAGCGAGAGAAATAATAATCGGAAGACGATTGTAAAATGCAAGAATAAATATTCGTCACATTTTATTTTCTAATTGGTTTTCCACCAGGACATTTTCTTCTTTCTCTTCCACTTCGTTCCTTTTTGTGGTTGACTGAAAACAGAAAAAAAATGTAAATGGTATTTAACGTTTGGTTACCGTTTACGTTTCGATTTCCCGACTTTTCTCTGTCTCTTATTTCACAGCTTTCCCACCAGCTACTTTAATAAATATGGTAATAAGGCGTAAAATCTCGTAAATGCCTTTAAACAGTTTATCTTTAATCCAAACGACAAAGGGATATTTTTATGTATATATCACCCAACATAAATAACCGGTTCCTTTAAAAACTTTCATTCAATTGCGAGTTAACGTTTTTACTTGTCGAGCAAATTTTCTACTACGTCTCTTTCGTAATTTTCCTCCCTTTTTAGGAAATTTTCCCATCCCATATCCTAATTCCGGTTACTGTTTCTGCTACTGTTTTGTTAATCCGCAATTCGTATTAGGAACAAAAAAGGACGTTGAAGCAGTTAGTCGGACCAAAAATAATAATAATATTCCTTCTCGTTTCATTTTCAAACGCATAAACTTGGCAAACGGTCCACGAATTTGTCTCTCTCACTCCCTGGGGAAAATATATTGTTTTTTTTGCTTCGCTCTCTATTTTATTGTTGTTCCTGTAGGTTTAGTGGATTAAGGGCTGTTATATAACAGTTTGTCATCCTTTAAAGGCACATATTTTATTATAGGAGCTATTAAGAAGTAGCCCACTTTTTCTTCATTGAAAAAGGTTATTTTATGGCTTTCCCAATACGCACTCTTAGTCGTTGATTTCCTAATTCCTTCCTTTTTTTCTCGTTAGAATGTTAACTTGTTGATTTTTTGTTGATATTTATGTTTAGTTTAAGTCTGAAGCAAATTGCAGGAATAAATTCAAAACATTTTGAGAAAACTTTTTTGTTTGAAGCAATTGGAACTCGTTGCATAAGAATAGAATGCTAAATTGCTGATTCTCATGTAGATAGTTCTTTCAAATCTGAGACAAATTTCACACAATGGATTTTATTGCAAATTAAACACTTCACATAAAAAATCTGATCTGATTTCTGATTTGCAATTAACAAAAATTGTATAAGTAAGCAATTGAAACTTGTTCAATTAGGAAACAAAGTTGAATCGTCGATTTTAAGAATAAAATTTGGTTTATTGTATTATATTGAGAAAAATTTTACAAAAGGATAAATCGTAACGGTTGCCCAAAATATTATATTAAATTTTTTACTACATCTCACGCAAACCATTTAACCTTACACTTTTTTTTTATTTCAAATTACTTTTTTACCGATCATCATTCATCATTTTTACACTGGAGAGATACATTTTTTCCTTGCGCTACTATTATTATTTTAGTAGTAGAAACCTTTCATATTCTGTAGGCATAAATTTCGCAAAAATTTCCACGTTACATAAAACATTGTGATTTATACTTTTTCATGTGAATTTCCTCCTGTTCATTTTTTTCCATCTTCCCTTACATATGCCATGTTTCATTGTACTATTATTATTGTTATCATTTTGATCAACATTTAGATATCGGTGTGTATAAGAGGGTTGGATTTATGTTTTGCAAAGTTTCTGATGCCAAAATCCATTATGTATCGTCACAATAACAATTAAACAATTTGCGAAAACTTTAATCAAACGTTATATACACGTAGTGGGATAATAATAATCGACGTACTAACGTTTATTACATCCTACAAATGTATAGTTTGCCATATTCAACCACATATACGGGATGATTTTATTGAATAAGGAGAGGTCTATAGGTTTAAGTTAAGACTTGTTCAATTAGAAGACGACAGATTCGCTTCTATGACAATTGTCTATACAATTATCTTTTTACCAACAATATGCATATTGCAAGTGGAAAATTGTTTATGAAACATCCGGTATATTACGGTGTATGCGAAATGAGCAAATTGGTAAGTTTATCTTTATATCGAAATCCTTTAATTACATATCGATTCGAAAGTTTGGCAAACTTTGTATTATCGAAAATTACTTGGAATCGAATTTGATTTAATTAAAAGGTCGTAATCCCGATTTATTGAAAAGAAATTACAAGTTTTATTCCTCGTGGAAAAAATTTATGATGACTTTTATTTCAAAGTGAAAGACATTCTCCTCCTTTTTACTCGTTGGAGACTGTTTAAAAAGATTTGTCAACAACTTTATGAAAATGGAGCGAGAAAAAGGAACTTCAATCGATCGATTTCACAAAAGAAAGGTGTTTTATTATTAATATTTTTTTAAACTGTTTTGTTTATTTTTTTAAGTATTTGGCATCTTTCAATATTCAGCAGCAGATTCCTAAAGTCTTGATGAAAATGTCAGACCTAACTCAATATACTGCTACGAAACTAGTAAATAATTAAAACTTAATGAAAATTTCTGTCCCGATAAAAGAGGGATGACATTTTATATTATGTTATTAATTAAATAAGCGACATTATCCCCCAGGTACAGTTTCCTTTTATATTTCATCATCATCACATAATTCGCTTGGTACTCGATTGCACGAACGGATTAGTTTATGCATAGAGCAATACGTAGCTGTTTATTACATGTAGCATAAAAAGCTCCACTTAGTTACATAGATACGTATATGTTGAATGCAATTTCAAACCGGTCGTGTAACATCAAAGTATTGAGTGGACGTTGAAGGAAAGCCGAAATAAGTCTTCGCAAGATCAAATTGTTTGATTGAAATTTAAAATATTAATGAAATGGAACGAGGAAAAAGGAAGTTCCATTTTATATGTCTGAATCCAGTAAAACGCTCGTTCTTTACGATAAATCCATTCAGTTGCCATGCTTAGTTTAAAATGTATTTCATTGGTTTTGAAATATTCTTTTCGATGTGGGATATTTTAAATGATTTTCTCTTGTTCATCGCCTATTCTTATATGGGTGGAATACTTTATCAGAGTAATTTTTGAAACCGAATATGTAAGGGTTTGATAATAATTTCCTTATTGAAATTCAAGAGACTGGGCTTTTATACAATGATGATTTACGTTTAACTGTTGAAATTTCTACTTTCAAATTTTGTAGGAAAAATTTAATATTTTCGCTACTTTTCTGGTCGTCATTGTAGAATAAAATTCCTAGATGTAATTAATACCATGGAAGCAATTAATTCTATAATGATAAAACAAACCTTCTGCAATGTTGATTTATATTTAACACAAAAGCAAACCTTAACTTTTACCATTTAGAGGATAAAAATAAATCTTTTCGCCACCTTGTAAGTAACTAAGAGTAAAGTGTAAAAATGTATCTAAAATAATCATAACTACATTATGATTTTACGATATAAAATTATTTAAAACTTAACTAAAGAAAAATAATTTTCCATATTCTGGTTGTTGTTTGGTTTACATTTACCAAAAGCTAATTTACTTTTTGGTACACATGTGGTAGTAATTAGGAGACCTCTTTGAACGAGCAAACAGATTACATAATCCTTGAAGACTAAATGATGTTCATCTGTGTGGTAGCAGTGGTTGGTTACGTCTTTATTTGAAGTCTCACCATATCGAGGTTGAAATTAAGATACATAATAAAATGGAAATGCATGTTATACAATCACGGTCTATTTGTACATGTATAAAATATAGGAGATTAGATGTTTCTCATAACACATAATACAACGTACATACGGATAGGAAACCGCATTAATTAGATTTTATAAAAGGCAAAGTTATAATTAGTGAAAGAGATATCAAACCCCATCCCTTTTGCCATTACGGGTTTTTGATTGATGAATTTAATTGAATTTTGTTCTAATTTCACGGAACTGAATCAATCAATGTTCTATGAGAGCAAAATCTTGTGTGGATGTAATAAGATTAAGGGCGATTATCCGTAATAAGAAAACGAAAACTGCTTTTAGAGGTCGAAGATATTCAATTACCGGGCGCCTCCACCACAAATTTATTACTACGGTTAATTCTTTTCTGCTTGCAAGACGTCATAGTGTTGTAAATTAAAATTTAATTAAACACGTTAAAACTCTAATTGGGAGTCTGCTTTTTTTCTGTTCCTGAATGCCAAGAAGAAAAAAAAAAGTGATTTTCAAAGGCGAACCAATTACAATATTTAATTAAAAACAAAGTGAAAAGAGTGGAAATTTTTGTATTTTGAAATGAAAATTTTTGCTTTCGGTGTAAAATGAAAAAATATTAACCTACTTTCTAATACAGTAAATCTGAACGAATCAGATTTATTTCATAAAATTATGTCCCTTTTTTACATTTTAATTTTATTTATTTTTTTGCCATGTACGTTATCGGATAACGGTTAAAATATACAGCAGCAATTCATTTTGTTATATCCAAAAAGAAATGCTAGTTGGTTCGGTAGAAAATTTCATAATGCCTTTGCTCCACATTTTGCCCTTTAATGCAAATAAAGATTGATCAGATATAAGTGGAATTGAATTAATTGCAGGAATATTATAATTACGGATTAGATCTAATTCCATTTATTGTCGGCTTTTAATTCATTTCTTACCGCTAAAACTGTTCAAATATGTACCTTATATTCCTAATTAGCAAGCTGTTTTACGTAAGCGAGTTTGCGCTGCTTTTAATTTTAATTAAATCTCTTTTATAACGATTGGGACAGCAGACAGTTCAATTTAGATCAATGATCAACATTACAATATCATCATCGTTTAATTATGAGAGAAAACATTCAATATTAGGTATTGATTGGCATAGTGCACACATGTGGACACAGAACATATCGTTCACAAAAGATATGCTCGCAAATCATTATGCAAAATTACGCTTCTGCATGTAATTGTCAATGGAAGTATGTAAATTGTAAACGTGGCGCGTGTAAAGGTTTAATTAAAATTTGCAAAAGAGAATCTCGAAGCGCTTTAACACTTTTCCCCATTGACGCCTACCTGAATTTCTTTTTTAATTCTTCTATTTGCCAAACGTGCGAATAAATATTTTCCTTTAAAACGTCTGTCTACGCGTTGATGTAACTTCCTCTTAAACGTTATGTTATTTAACTTTCCTTCGCTATAATAAACGATAATTAGGCGTCCATAAAGAAGATGTATATCTTAGATGTGTGCGAGTCGAGGGAAAATTAATTTGCAAACACTCATTTCGACTTTGATAAATTTAACGAATTTAAGTCGCCCAGATACTTCTTCGTCAACTTATTATTTACCCGAGAAGAGCAAATGTAACTACTTTCGTCATGGACACGTTTTTACCTCCGCAACCTACACATAAATATTTTAAAAGCACTTAAGCCACTCAAGTTTGTTTAAGAGGCTACACTGACAAAAGGCTCACTCGTAAAGTACAATACTTGGCTACATTATACGTGACTAACAACTAAGTCTAGGTAATTTTGTAATATAAGTATAATGTAAATTTGATTTTTAATTAATTATTCAATCGATGCCAGGGAACCTGTGTTCGATAATGAACGCCTTGTTATTGAAAGAGAATTTTTAATAACCTTAACTTTGTTAAGTATGTTAATATATTCGTGCCAAAAACTTGCCATTTAACTTCAAATTTGGTTTGAAACATTATAAGATAACTTTTGCTAAATAATTTGCCACATTGGCGACTTTTGCAGTTCGATTTTAAATTGTTTTAACTGAGACATACTCGGGCTAATCAGTCCCGTTAATTACCACTGTTGGAAATCGGACTAATTGCAAAATTAAATGCAAAAATGATAATTAGTTTGAAGAAAAAGAGTCCTTTCTTAAATAAATTTAATTAACCGATATATCTTTATTAAAGGGATTTTAAAACGGGCATAATTTTTGAAACTCATTTCTTATGCTCACCAAATTGCATTAAGGACGTTTGTACAATTTTTCGTATTTGACTTCTATGTTGCCTATCCTTAGTTAAGAAGATATGTCAATAAATTATATTAGAACATTATGTTGTATGATAAAAAATTGCATATTAAGTCTAAATTAAATCTTTCATAAAGACATGGATAAATCGATTAATGAACTTTTTTTATAAAATATAACGATCTAAAAAATAGCCACTAGACCTGTAGCATTTGCGTTAAGTTTTAATAGCGCCTAAACTTCACCTGTACAACGCTTATCCCTTGGTCACCTTTTGAGTGGCCAGAAGAGGTGGAAAATTCGTATGGACCAAGTCAGAATGCGAAGAAGGTGTTCAAGTGAAGTCCAGCTGATTGTGGCAGCTTATGCCCCTTTTAAAGTTGCTATTGAGTGTTACATCGATAGTTTACACTTTTTGAAACGCTTTTCGCAATAGATATTTAATTATCTTCAGGCTATTTTAAAGGGGACTGTAGGGATGACGAACAAAAATGACAACTGCTTTGATATATTGCGAAATAAACAACTAAATTTAGGGACAAGGGGACACGTTTTCGCTGCCTCAGATATTTCCACTTTAAAACTACAAACAGCTTCAGCAAAATTGTTGCCTATCATTGAAAAATACCACATTTTAATTCACTAATCTTTGAATACTGTTTTATCAGAAGAAAAGTAAATTTTCTTTTGATCTTCTTCTTCTCCTTAAAAGACTTTTTGAACAAAACATGCTATATGCAGTGTCGTAGCATGTAATGCTAGTGAAATAACTGGATGAGATGTATAAATAAGTCGAGGAAAAGTAGAAAAGTAAAAATAATGAAAAGCAGGTCGTTGCGTGTTATGCATGCATAAAATCATTTAAACTTATTGTTCATATGATGAAAGGAAATAATCAAAATAATTCGTTATAATTACTTTTTTTGTTCATTTTATGTTCAACTGGTTGTATTATATTTGCAACTTTGTTCGCAAACTATACCGTCGAATCGATTGATTAGAATTTGATTATTATTTTGCAACGGGTCTCTATAGAATACGTGTATGTGTGTATTATAAGTTTCTGTAATTTACGGTTCAGCAATTCAATTAGAATCAGTAAATCCTTTTGTTTCTGATTTATGCGTTAGATTACAATTACAAATTAAATCAATTATGTTTTTCGCAAATTTCCTTTCCCCCCGTGTTATTGCTTGTTGTTATTGGAATATGCTCGAGAACTAATTAAAATTAATGACTAACGTTGTTTTCTCTTCGCCAGAGATCAAGCAAAATATTGCTTTGACAAACTTTTGTATGTATTATGGAAACTTTACTCGAGGAAGATACAAGATTCACAATGATTTTTTATAATTTCTTTTTTCCTTCAGTTTGATTGATAAATTATTTTGCAGTAAATGTTTATAGCCTCAAAAAAAAAATGCTTTACGAGTTATTTTTTATATCTTTCAATATTCGTTCCATTTTTACCGTCGTCCCCTTATTTTTCTTTTCGCTAGAACCGATACTTCAACGTTTAGATTTCTTTTGGTATTTTTTTCCAAAAAGCTTCCATTTTTTAAAAAATACGTATAATGTATTGGGTAATGGTAAGGAATAAGGACATGTGGAAAGAGGACGAATAAATGGCGGAATAATGACGACGGGGATTTTAAAATTTACAATCTGCATTAAGCAGCTTTTAAAATTCCCATTTTAGTAACAATAAAAATGAGACGATTTTGATAAGTAAAAAGCTTTATTGGCATATATTCTATAACTTTATTATTTCTTCTTTTCACTTGATACATCATCCACAATTGACAGCGATGAAGTTACCTAAGAACCGCTAAATTTCGATTAGGAATCTAGGATAATTGCAGAATAATAATTTCCTTCCTCAAACTGAATGAGATGGCACATTGAACGACATTAACTTATCTGCTTAAGATTATATCGAGTAATCCCTCGTAAGGCACTGAAGACGATGTCATTATCAGCAAATCCTTCTTCCATCTCGTATCAATTAAACGATTTCCCCTAAATTCGTCTCATCAAGCTTGTTGGTAGTTTTTATTTTCAACGTAAAATTTCGATGAAATCGATTCCACATAAAATGAAATTAATTAAACTTTTAAAACTAGTTAAAATATTTAAATACTTCCGTTTAATATTAATTAATTAATAATATTGTACAGGTAAAATATCATAATTGAAACGAGAAAAACAATTCGTTTATATCGATCAAATAACAAAGCGATTTTATAATTTGTATACAACTACATCATTACTTTTGTTCGTTAAAATGTTATAACGGCAAGATGAACATTTTGTACTGAAATTCTACGAATACCTAACGAGTAATACAATAGCGCATGCAATTCCATGTACGTAGATGAACTTGGAAAATGGAAATTAACAATTTATTTATTTTTATTAGCCGTATTCAAATGTTTCGAAAAAGAACGCATTAAAGCGAGCGAAAGATCCAATTTTCCTTAGAAAGCAGGAGGATACATTGAAGAAGATGAGAAAGGGGAGAAGGAAAAGTGTTGGAACATTTAAACGAATTCGGAACGTTCGAAATCTAGTTTTGCAAGTACGAAGGAAGCTAATTTTTGCACCGAATTGTAAATGAAAAAATGCTTTTGAATGATTTATCAATATGTGAAAATAAAAATACGAATGAGAAACATTTATAAACTGCAACCAATGTTGTGCGGGCATTGATTTTTGGTTGATTGTAATAATCAACAAGTAACCTTGTAATTTACATTGTCTATTAATTAATATCAATCTATAATTGAGCATCTACTAATTAAACTATGAATTAGTTTAATCACAACAGTCCATTATGCTTCAACTAATGATTATCTACGACAATGTAATATGATATCGAACGAAACTAACGTACTTATGAGACCAATTTTTAAATATATTTAAAAAAAACTAATAAAAAGTGTATATGGCTAGTGAACAGAATTTGTATTATGGATAAAATTGCAATGTTACAAATTTGTTCTTGCCTTTGAATTCGAAATCTTTCTAATCTTACAATCGGCAAATCGAATGACTACCAACAGCAAAATAAAACTTTTCCCGATAAATCTTGATATGCTCTACATTTTCCTTCCTGCCATAGGTATATATTTGATTGAAGTCAACTGATCGAACACAGTATATACGATTTCCTTATATTCTAATGAAAAATCTCATTACTTCAGATTTCGTAGGTAAACGAAAAAGCATCTTCTTTGATACGAAGAAGCGTAGGTTATTGTTGTTCACTAGGTAACATTAAATAAATTTTAACGAAATTTTTATCAGTTTTCAAGTTGATTGAATTCGCCCCTCTTTTACCGAAGGATCATGCAAAAAGGAGTAATAAAACGATCAGAGTAAAGTAAAGAAAATCTTGAGGAAAATGTTAAAATTTTCTACTTATCATCGTTCAATACATTTCTAAACAACTTAGACGCGCTCTAATTAATGGTTTGCTTACAGGTTTTTGTTAATGGATTCGTATAATCTTTAATTATTAATCGTCGATTTTATTAAAGTTTCCGATTTGACGAATAAAATGATCGTTTACAAGAATCTAACGGACTATTGCGGTTTAACAATTTCAATGGCCGCTAATCGAAAATGCACATGCAATTCATTGCAACAATGAATTTGTTTGCATTAAACGTATGTGTGAGTGAATTAGTGAATGTTATCAAGAAGAAAATTGCACGAATCAAATGATCGTTAACGATCGCGGACGTATGTTTTTGGTACAACGAATAGCGAAATGTCGGATTTAAAACGGTTCGTTCGAGAAGACAGGAAGGCAGACGATTAGAGAGAAGGTTGAATGGCAAAAAATTGGTTGATTAGTGTGGAAAAGAAACGACGAACGGTAGACAGGAAATGATATAAAAAGAAGAAATAAGAAAAGGGAACGTGTGTTTTAGGGGAAGAAAAAGAAATCAAAATACAGCACCGATTCACTAATCTGGAAAGATAAAATTTTACCCTCAGCCGGATTATCCAATTCTACAAAGTTTGGAAGTAGGTACACGATTATAGCAATAAAAAAATGGGCAGATGATTTTCAAATGTTCACAAAGACGTAAAAACAAACAAAATAAGAATTGATTTGTGTTTTAAAATCATTATTAATTAAATGCGGCCTTGTATAATTCTTTCGCGAAATATAGAAAAATAAATACAAGAGGCGTCTTATGGACGCAATTCGTAGCTCCTTGATTTATTACCCGAATTTGAAAAAAAGTTAGCATCTTCATCAAGCAGACAAAAAGACAAAGACTTTGTCGATGCCGTTTCGTTGATTTGCTTTTATGATAGTTTTTAAGTGGCAGCCATTTGAATTTGGATGTGTGTTTTTCGAGTACAATTCTGATAATTATTCATTTTATTTTCTGTTGAAGTAATTACGACCAAATAATCTTACAGCACGTAGTGGATTTTTGTATAATGAAGCTCTGTGCAAAATTTTAAACAAATCGGACGATTAGTTTTCGAGATATAATGCGTACGGATTTCAGAAATAGAGTTTCGAGAAAAACGTGTTTAAAGTTTTATGTTCGTATATAGTGGACGATGGGTCTCGTAATGTAAAGGACCGCGATTCGATTCCAGGTCGCCATGAATAAAAAATTGCTATTTGCATTTTACCTTATTGATCTTATAATGGTCGTTTTTCAATACCTATATCTTACGTTAATTATAGAGTTCAGACAATCGGGTTTTCCTCTCGATCTGGGCTTTTTGTAACTTTTGCCGTTATGAGGCGTTGCTAAAGGGATCATATCCCCTTTAACTCTTTTGCATCTATTGTAATTACAAGTATAGGCATTATAAAAGTAATAGATTTTTATAGGAGTTTAAACTGTTACGAGCGGGAATTGAATCAGGATCCTTTCAGAATATTCTTAATATTGTAAAAGTTGCAAGGCGCTTTTCTCTGAACTTTTTTTATTATTCCTGTACCCGTTATATGTCGAAAGCTAATCGTTCTGTTGTCGTGAAAATTGGTGCAGAGCTTCATGATACATATATTTCGTGCGGTTTTCTTAGTTGCAAAATTGCGCTAAATAAATGAAATAATTTTGCAATGAAGAACGATCGAACCAACTTAACCACGAAAATGCGCGTCAAACAACAAGTGATTTGGTGGAGCAAATGGATTGTGACCAATAAACGAGGGGTGAGGTCCAGAATATCGGTCCAGGGGTACCACATTTTCAAAACCAAAACAACAAACATCCGCCGGTTTGATTGCTCGTAATCGCTCAACACACGGTCACAAACGACGTTTTCTTCATCGGATATTCACCGGCGATGAAAACTGATCAGATTTTCACCTTTTCCAATTTCGTTCAAACGCTTTGTCCGACGATTCATTCAGTAATGACGTGGAAATGTGCGCTTGGTTGGACGAATTTTTCGGGTCCAAGCCGAAAGATTCTTGTCGCTGAGGCATCGAGAAAGTTTAGTTCAAAAGAAAAAAAAAAAATTAACTCAAAACGGATACATCGATCTTCAAATGGCTGCCATTTAAAAGCTAAAAACAAATCAAAGAAGCGGCTACGACAAAGATTTCGTTAGTTTGTCTGCTTCAAGAAGATATCAATTGCTTTAATTTCGGATTATAAACCAAGGAGCTACGATAATTACCGCGAAAGTCTTCCTCTACAAAATTCTTTTGTAGAATTATTCTTATTAGATGGATGTACTCGAAACCGACGAGACTAGCTAGTCACGACTGAGACGGACACTATTCATCATATACGAAAACACATGTAATATCTTAGGTTTCAGGAATCTTTTCTCTCTCTCTTTTCTTAATGGTATTTAAATTTATAGTCACCGATTTATATTTTCATCTGATTCAAAGGAATCTCATCCTCTTTATTCCAATATCTTATTGATCAAATTACACACATTCAGCACAGTTTGACGTGCCATATTTCATAATCGTGAGCTTTCACATTTTTAATAACAATTATTGTACTCTTACCATGAATATTAAACATAAATACAAATTATTTCCGGTTCTATGGATTTTACGTATCAGTGTTTGTATTGGCAAACGGCTGCTTTCCCTTTTTCTGTCATCAGACATACTGCCAACAGCAAGGAACTAACGACACTGAGTGACTAACTGAAGAAAAGTTTAGGGTAGCTCACACACACGTGCACCTAAGTCAACTTAGCAGGTACTTACTCAGTTATTTCGCGCCGTTCACTGTACAATTAACCTAAACGTATTTTACCTTATAGGTAAAAACATAAATCGGCAGTTTGAATCAAAATTTATTGCAGTTAATGTTAATAATATATACTATTGTCAAATGTGGCCACAAAATGCTATTACTGGAACTGAATAACTCACTAGAAGTGGCATGTACCGGATAAGCCGAATTTTATTTGAGTTATAAGTTCCTACTAATTCCTTTAGTTCCAAAATAAAACATTTTAAAGTTTGGGAGTATTTTTCAAATTAAAATACTTTTTTTGATCATGCTTTTATCCTGATTCACAGCCCTCCATACAATACATTGTCTGCTTGTCACATTTAATAAAAAATAAGAAAAATAATGAAAAGGCAAGAATTGGCGAATAAACTGAGAATATGAGAAATAATATTGCTTCATTTTTGCCATGCATTTTCTCATTCAAATGCATGCGCATAATTTATGATAACATATAGATTGTTCTATTAGCTCTTCTATTCACCTAGTTAGCTTGTATTTTATTATTAATATTGTTTGGGTATGTTTAATGAAAGAAAAGATGAAGTGCACCAGAAAAGATGTTAAGTCAATGCAGGGGAAAATTGCAAAGAAAATGAAATTAAACGTCATATAATTGAAGGGTTTTCAAAAATTGTTATTAAAAAGGAAGAAAATTATACCGTTTTAATCCTTTCTTATCGAATTTATGCAAGTATAAACTATACTTAATATGTATCCCCATACATATTAAGTATTTCAAATCGATAATAAGAAGGGGTTTGTTAACCTCGTTTTAATAAATTAATTTCGTTTTTATAAAGTGCGCGTTTTGCACACCAGTGGCATTCAAACAAACATAAAGTGAAGTAGGTATTGTTATTTTCATATACGAACGAATGAAGTTCAGGTAGCAAATTGTTACCAAACAAAATACAATTAAAATTAGGTTTTACTGTTTTTCCAACAGCATGATGAAAATTGGCAATATATGGTTGTATTAAAATAAACAACTCTTTCGAAGTATACCGCGAGAGCTTGTGAAAATGAGTCCGCAAAAAGTTAGATAAACTTTCAAGCGGAAATTAGGGCACCGTTATCATTTTGAATCTGTCACATTTTTTCATTCATATATCGTTTACTACTGTTTACCTCTTTTTGAAACGATTTTAATATTCTACAAGTTCTAGCAAACTTTCTTTCCCAGTCGTTACTGATACCGTTCAGCATTTTTCTTTTCGGATATTTATAAACTGCTCGAAACTAATCTCGCAAGTTTGCGAGTTATGAAAACGTATCAGACCATATCTGAAAATTGCACAGTTATGCAACAATAGTTGGAGCTGGAAGCTATGCTATCGCGCGAATAATGAACATCTACTTTTGTTATTAACTTTTGCGGATAGAAAAACTCTCAAACTTGATGCATTAAGATATATTTTCTGGTAGATATTGTAGAAGAATAACTGTTGCAAAATGACGTTTGGCAATAACTATCGCAAACTTTGTAGTGTAACACGATTGTTTGTGCTAGATGAATAAGAATGTACTGGGAGAGTAATAAATATCGCAATACTTTGTTTAAATCCGCGCGTTGAGAGTGATAGAAAGAAAAATGGCATCGATAAATCTTATTCAGCCCTGTATTTGAGTAAATTGGATAAATGTTAAACAGGAAGGAAGACTTTGAAAATCATGAAACATCTGGTTCTTGATATAATTTTACAAACGTAGCTTTGGTAACGTGTTTTTAATTTTGTCATTTGCCTTATATTAAAATCTCATCTAGAGGAACGCTTTTAAATCGATGGCGTTTTCTTTTTAACGTTGCAATCTTGCAAAACTTTTAAAGTACAAGCAACAAGTGTTGCTGCCGAAAGATATGTTATAAAATAAAGATGTTTCCGTCAGTGTTTATCTCTTTCTTAATTAACGATAAATATCAAGTTAAGGTAAATGATTCTTGGCGAATTTTATTCAACAATCAAATGAAAATTAATTTCGCTCTTGTAATCGGCACCTAAAGTTAAAAATAATTCAGATTTATGTACATGAAATTCTATAGAAAAGTGAGCATCCTCTTCCGCGAAAGCTTTAGAAATGGAGGAGAAAAGCGCTGAAGGAGCCGGCAGAGGGAGGGAATAATTTTGGCATTGAATAGACTTTGGTCAGGGATTTACTGACATTTTAAACGGATGTTCCATTCAGTATTTCCATACGTGTGAGAGATATCGACAGTACATGTATACAAATACATGAGTAGAAGGTACACGTGGATATTATACGTGTGAAATGTGAATGGTATAAAGGTATAAAGGGGGTTGGCAAATATATTCGATAAATAATTTTTTTTCGTTGGCGTTTGGGAATAGATATATGACTGTATTAAAATAAGTATAAGTATATTTAATATTATAAAAGATATACAGGGTGTGTAAATGCATTGAAAGTTTCTCTTCTAATTCAGAAGCTGGTCAGGAGAGTAACTGCATTTACCAGCAACGAAACTTATTAACTTGGATAAAAAACAGAATTGCATCAGAAACTGGTAAAAATAAGTATATTTCGCTGCATTTTATCGAAAAATCAGAAAAACTAGTAAAAGTCAAACACGTCAGGTTTAAGAAATTTCTCATATACCTGGGGGATACATTTTTCGTTTACTATGACATGTCTAAATGTAGAGAAACAATTTTGGCCCAATTCCGCCGGTTATATAGCTTGTGTCTATAAAAAGGTAAATAGCA
This sequence comes from Hololepta plana, assembly GCA_963695495.1. Lineage (NCBI taxonomy): Eukaryota > Metazoa > Arthropoda > Insecta > Coleoptera > Histeridae > Hololepta > Hololepta plana. The sequence goes on along the minus strand of OY968832.1, from coordinate 5,677,769 downwards.
TTTAATTGGAAACGCCCGGTATATTTTTTAGAGAAACATATTCAGTACGGCGAGTCTTTGGTAAATTTCATAATGCCGCACAAATATAAAACAGATGATGGGCGGAAAGACTATGCTAAAAGTTATGAAGCGTTTCGTTTGTGTTTATATAATCAAGGATAAAATTAATTCTGGAGCAAATTTATGTAAGTCATAGCAGGCTTTATATTTTTGTACATGGGCCACAGTATTATGCTAGGAACCAAACTGCATAATGAATATGACTTCCCATTGTCATGTGCAGATTTAAAATCATGCTCGAGCTGCCGAAATGCTTTTTTAAATCTGTTAAAAGCAACAATTTCGTTGCTCTGTAGTTCCTCGACTAGATCCTGTTACTCTTGCTTTTTGTTTTTAACATTCCTAAGTTATGTCCGACACCGCCGTAGCATGTAGGCAAACATAAATGTACGTCTGGCATTCCAACAAAGTGTCCTCTATGAAACTCTATAAGTTCATAAAATGATGCATTTCTTTAGATTCTCAGTATGGCAAACAATGGCCGAGAGCGTCCTATGTATGGAGATGGTTAAACGAAATATCCAAAAACATTATAAGTACTCCTATATGACTGATAATTTAAACATATGATATAGAGAAATCGAAAAAGCTTGTCCACAAAAAACTGTTTTGATTTAGCCACAATATCAATACTTTTGTCACTCTATTGTCATGAATATCTATTTCTTCGCTAATTGACCAAAGGTAGGGCAGTAAAATACATAGTGGGGGATGCGTCTGCCACTAGAGCGAAAAAAATTGATGAAGGAGGGGTTATCTACAAGAAACGAGAATTATTTTCTGCAGGCAAATACATAATTATTAAAAATTGTAAATAATATACGTAATACGAGCCTTTCACGCAGCGTTGAAAACCAAGCAGTTTTAGGCGAAAACAATATGACCTCGTTTCCTCGCCTCTCATTACTCGCATGACCAGGTTCTATGCTTCTTCTTATTTCTGAGAATAACGAAAATCTAAAGAAAAATTGCTCAGAGGACGTCGAAGAGGTTAAGACCTAATCGCTGGAGCAGCATTACTTCATAAGAGTATAAAAACGTTTGGGACAGTGGAAATGCCGTTGCGACAAATGCAGATTATCTAGTGGACAGTATTTTGAAGGGGGTTGCTGTTCCCAGGGTGTTTACTGAATTTTGAGACATTAAATAAACAATTCTAGTTTCTTCTTGGTACCCCTTTTGACGTACGAAAACGAAAGTGTTCTTTTTTGCTTTGGATACATATCCATGATCTCTCTGTAATTATTGTTTCAAAATAAATATTAGGTGTACAATTTGCTCCCGCCGTTTTCCTACAAATGGTTTTAGCGGGAAGCAGCGGTCGAAATGAAGAGATCGTACACATCATGCACTAACTTTGGGCTTCTGACAACATAACCCCATAATCATATTAGTCGATTTGTGTCTGCATCACAAAGTTATTCTCGATTGAAAATGTCAGCTTGCGAGCCAAACTCTGGGCATTTGCGGGAAGTTTTAATTTTCATCTTCAATATGAAGAAATCTGCAACTGAGGCTCACCAAATGCTCTCAAGTACTTATGTTGAGATCACTATTAGTGAATGATCTTCTTGCGATTGCTTTCAACCCTCATGTTGCTAAAGTGGTCCAAACATACTTGGAAACGTTCAAATAGGACGTTCTACCCCACCCGCTGGATTCTTCAGACGTTACTCCCTCTGACTATCACTTGTTCCGATCAATGGCACACGGCCTGGCTGACCAGCAGTTCCAGTAGTATAAAGAAGTGAAAAATTGGATCGATTCGTGGATCGCATCAAAAGATGACAAGTTTTTCCAACACGGGATTCGCACTTTGCCCAAAAGATGGGCGAAAGTAGTGGCCAGCGATGGACAATACTTTGAAACATAAGGGTGCAACCAGTTTTTTACAATAAGGTCTTAAAGTTTGGAAAAAAAAACGGCGGGAGCAAAGTTGTACACCTAATATAAAATCCAAATAAACTCAAACTGGGTATTTAAATTTCTGTGCTAGATTACTATTATAAATAACAAGATTACATTGTTTCACATTTTCTCCAACATGTTATAATTTATTGTGAAGGTGTATGTATAGAAATTTATTATAATAATCGCATAAATTTGCACGACAAATTTGTGCCATTAAATTATTGACGCGTCTCGTCGTTTCCCAAGATTTGTAATCGTTACGATCGTGATCATTAAGAAAATGACGACATCTTATATTCGCATGGTACACGGATTTGATGCGTCGCGTTATTTAATGCTCATCAATAATATGCATCGTAATTTCTATCAGTTGTACGCTTACATACACTCTCACATGCGAAAATAGGTATTTCGCATTAAACACGTATCCTATATGCAGATAACATCTACCAACTGCTTTTAACGTTTTCAGTTTAAAGACGAATCCCCCGTTTCATTCGCTCTGCTATTATTATGGCATCTCTAATGAAATTGCGGAATGCATTTGCATATTTTAAAATTTTAGCATTTAGACTCGAACACCATCGCAATGAAAGGTGGAAGAACTTTTATTCTCTCTTTCGGAATCTGGAAATGGTTATGTGGAATTTAAGAAAATAAGAATTTAGTAAACTTCATACCATCAGTTCATGTACGAGCTTTTCCCTATTTTTCTCTCGCGCCCCATCTTTTCTTTGTTATGTATTTTTATTTTGAATCGGAGAAAAATCTTTTCCCATCCACTTTCCCACACTCGATGAAAAAATACTTTACATTTCGATTAAGAAAAGAAAAAGGAACAAATTGAACACGAATCTTGTTTACTTTTTATTCCTTCAAGTTGTAAGAGAATGAAAAAGAAATGTTTCCCCTTTGCCAATTTTTCCTTTCAATATAAAGATTATGTGAGAACTTGACATTGTTTTACAGACGGTTTTTGGTAACTTCTACGTGCCACATTATCTTTCAATTTCGACCGAACAAAATAGAGGAATGGAGTTAAAACTTTTCTTAAGCCCCGCAAAAAGATCGTATTGTTTGATATCAATTTTCATTAAAAAAATAAAAAGCATCCGCGAGTGAGTTTAATTTCATTTCAATCAACAACATAATCTTTATGTTTCTACGAATCTATATATGAAGAGATTGTTTATACTTTGTTATAGGAAACGAAGCTAGTAAAAATAATGATGTATTTCTAGACTAATAACTGTAATAACTCATGGAGATGTATTTTGATGAAAATCATTATTTTTTAAATATTTAACTGGTAAAAATTGCGATAACCATTACAAATAAATGTTTACATATATTTAACAGTAATTCTTTGTACATAATGTTAATAACATTCGTATAAGTACCAGTAATAAACGTAAAAAGAACAACTTCTTGAACAAGGCAAATTATATACGTAATACAAATTATTTGCTGGAAATCGTTTTTCATCAAAGGAACTTAATAAAATGCAATTACACGAGGAGGAAGACTGAAAGGAAAATATGAAAGGAAACACTTTTTATTTAGTACGGCAGCTTTATTATCGAAATAATAATAATAATAAAGGCAAGAAACTCGTTATATTTCATTTTATTGATTTTTTTTTCTTTTTCATTGAACGTCGTGGGTCTTATTTTCGCGGCAGTGGCATTGCATGAATAATAATTATTCGCTTAATTTGGTAAATATAGGAATATGAAGACGCAGTTCGATGTACTGCAAGCTTGATAATGCCTTAACATAAATAAATCCAAAATTAGATAAAAACCTATAGGAAAATCCGGTTTGCTTTTATTTGTCTTTTTCCCTGGCTTTAGGCCACAATCTATCGATTGTTTTGTAATAATTAAATTTTCCCACCGGTATCGCTTAATTAATCCCAAGAATATATAATTAATGTTGGGGATTTTAGGAAAGCAAATGTTCGTAGATTATTTAAAAGTTTCTTATTTATGGTCGTTTTATTTGTTGCAATTGAAATAATATGAACAAATTTATTACTAACCTATCAGCAATTGAACAATGTAAAATCGGATGTGGGTTAATTAGTCGAAAAGCGTAAATAAAAGTCAGTTCAAGATAAATACAAATTAAAGTTTTATGTTTAGTTCATAATGGTACCATTAGAAAAAGGTCGACGTTATTTTTCTATTTGTCTCTTCTCTCCCATATAAAATGCATTTATCAAGTCGAAACTGTTAAAAAGCGTAACGTGAAGAGGGAGACTGGCAAAGCGAGATGTATGTAGCAGAGAGAGTTTAGAGCGAAACTTTCTACTGAAAGATGTGGGTAATTTGAAACTCTTTCACCTGCGTTAGTTCAAGTGCAATCAAGAGAAGCAAATTCTGTTTTTTATTTTGTTGCAAAAATTGTAAAATTTGTTATTTATATTGAAATGAAAGTAAAAAAAAAAGAAGGACGGGTGCGAAAACAGAAGCCGTAACAAACTTCGCTTATTAAAAAATAACCTTTAGTGTATTTTTTGCTTCGTCTTAGCAGGCACAATTTCTAATTTTCATTTTCATTACGGTCCCTTATTCTTTTTTGCATTCTTATTAACAACATTACCCCTTTACGCTCTTGCTCTTATTCACTCCCGCACTTTCTCTTTTTAGAAAGTGAAAGAACGTACATACTTTGAAATTAAATTGATAATGGTCGCAGTGGTTTGCTTTTAATTAAACACTCTATCAAAATTACTATTCTTCGAGTTTTGCAAACTGTAGGAACGCTTATATATACAGGGTGTTATAAATAGTGTCACAAACTTTAAGGGGTGGTAATATGGCCCAAGATATGCAGAAAAGTCTTAATGAATATGAGGCCGGAAATGGACCGTTTCAAAGATTCGGAGGATTGAACTTTTTTGTAGTATATCTTCGGTTTTCGCTTTTTTCATTCACAAAACTTGCATTCTCATATCGTAATTAACAGCTATTTTGTGATACGTAGAGTTTGGAGTTAGTATTAAGTCGTTTATCACAATTTTGCGAATTTTCGCTACCTTTACTCTAATTTTGAATTAGCCGACATGCAATTCACTTAGGGTCGTGCTAATGCTAAATGGTAGATACGCGGAATGTATTTTAGTTAAAGCTTATCCCATTTGTCAGATTCCTTCAGGTAGTCTTCTTACAGAACATTTCCGCGGAGTTTTTAAAGCAAGATGCTTAGGAAGAAGTGGATCTGTATCATGATTTGCAAAATCGCCAGTTTTACACCCTCGATTGTTTCTTTTGGGACATTTTGAAAGTTTAGTGTATGCTACGCTTGCAAATGATCTCCAGGAACTGAAACAACGAATAGATGAAAGATGCCGCTGAATTTCAGTCAATACTTGATTGCCAATGATTTGCGAAAGAGTTCGAAAGTGCTTGTGCCAAAGATGCCGTGAAATGGAAGCAGGGCACTTTCATCACCTAATTTGAATTATTTTTGATTTGTGTTTTGTTTATGTTTGCATTTTGTGTACATAATTTGTAAAAAATTTAGAAGTTTCAAAATGTTTCGTATTTCCGAAATCGTCCATTACCAACCCCATGTTCACTAAGACTTTTTTGCTTATATTGGGCCACCTTATCACCCCTTAAAATTTATGACATTTTTTTTAATACCGTGTATATTAAGGCAATTTCTTACCATTAGAGCAAAAGAAATAGCGAGGCGAAGAGGGATCTGTGCAAAATTAATGCTTTTCAAGGGCTTTTGTCAATCTCTTCAATAGCATCCATTTGAATCCATCTCTCTCTCGCTCTCTTTCTCTCTCTCTCTCTCTCTCTCTGCCTGTGTGTCGCTCTAATCTAGCGGAAGAAACGATGTAATTTCAACTTCTTACGATGGGATTCGATGCCGGATATCGCTGACAATGAACCTTTAATATCCGGATGTGTATCTGTATCCATCTATCTAACTCTTTCGCCTATTCTAATGATCGTAATTGTATCATATGCAAGCGAGATAGTTGGAAATGCGAGTGAAGTATCGTGTGGATTCTCATCTCCCTCTCTCACCCCGTCAGTAGCAGTTATAACGAAAGTGCGGCAAATGAAATTAAATGCAGATTGAATTGGTTGCAGTAAGGCGAAAGAATAGTTTTCGGTTAATAATAAATTGCGAAAGGAACGTTTCCAAATGGATAGTGATGTATTATTTCTACGCGGAAACGGGAAGATTCTCATTTCCACGTTCTTTAATGGAGTTGGCGAGAAGGAAAAGAAAGGAAACACGAGCGGCGATTTGTACACGTCGCGTGCCAATCCAACAGGCTGTTAAACTGTTGCTATTCAATTTGAAAGAGGCAAGTGGTTACGAAATATTACCCGTCTCGGTCACATACCCACAATGCACCGAAGGTCACAGATAACGAAAGCGCAATTGTGGTAATAATACATATTCTGGAAATTATTGTTATTAAAAAAAGTTTCGCCGTTTGTCATTTTTGACGGCCCCGTTCGCGTTTTTTATTTCGCTATCGCTTTAAACGCAACAATATATTTTCGTTTCAGAGTTTTGCCATTTAGAATACTTTTCTCTTTGAACAATTTTCCGCTAACAAAATTTTTGTTTAGCGCACCAATAAATTTTCATGGGCCATTCTGAACTTGCTCATATTGACTTAGAGAAAAATGTTTAAAAAGCGGTCGTGTTTTGATAATTGGAAAAAGCATTAAATTATTTATAAGGGTATAATATTTATTTTGTATTATAAATCCGACGACGGTTAGTGAATGGGCCTCTCGGATTAATAATAAATGGATTAAAATGTGTCCATACATCGTTGGTACTCTTTCAAGTAAAATTGTTTAATGCGAATAAATTTTTTACAACGCACTGTTTGTGGTGGATGCGCTGGGGACGCTCTTGAAAAAAGTGTCCTAGCAAATGGAAGGTAATTGGTCTAGAGCACCAATTTATTTAATTGAAAAAGAGAAATTGTGTAAAAAGTGGCTTTTTGATGATTGAAACTCTAGAAATTGGATTTCTAATTACTACCTGTTTTATAAATGCTTATCACAATTGCAACCAATGTACAGATATTTCTGCATTTGGATACATTTTCAATTTTCTTAAATTAATTTTATATTATACGTATAGTATGAAAATTCATTTTACTTCTTCTTATAAACACAAAACAATATATAGAGTGCTCTTAAAGTTGTGACAGCTTAAAATAGCAAACAATTCGCCAATAAAATGCAGTTCGCGCGTGTTACATAAGCTCGAAACAATCGATTTGAACAAAGTTTTGTCAAAAAATTGACGATTGTAAATCGAAACAACTTAATTTTTGCCGTCTTAACTCACAGAATTCCTAAATTTACAAATTTAATTGCCATATTTTAATCATAGCACTAAATATGCGACTAAAATTTATTACCATTTGAACATTCTTCTAAGGTGTAACGTAAAGGAGAACATAGTGCGAATAATTTACATTGGAAAGTTTTACAATGTTAGGCAAGAATTTACATGTTATCGATATTGATTTAACACACATCTCTCAGATTTTTCAGGTAATATTAAAATCTGTATATTATATTATTTTGTTCAACAAGAGGTGACAACATTATTAAACAAAAACAATGTCGACAAAATTTTGTAAACTTGTAAGCGGTGGTTGATATTTTGATATGAAAAAATTTCTGTAGCGTTAGTTTTTGAGAACAATAAAAAATCTATTTTTAAATTGAACATCCCTCGTATATATTCCCTCATTGTTCCATTAAATGCCGAACGTAGTGCTATTCTTGTGGGCGTTTTAACACCTTTGAGGGTTTGCGGCATATAAAATTTACTTTATCAAAAAGCCTCTCTTTTTTACGATTATCACCGTTCGTAGTTTTTATTATAGTGCTATATGTGTGTATCTAAAAAATTACCAGAGATATCTCCAGGGCATGGAAATATTTTGCGTGCGATGCCTATGATTATGAAACAAAAAAAAAAGGTATTTTTTATGAAAAAACTTTACATTATGAAATATCAATAACTATAAATATATGTATTATAAAACGGAATTAAATTTATTCCGTGTGCCAGTTTGCACTTTATAGTTTTTGTGTTTGGTTCAGAAATATTAATTTAATACTGCAAAAATTATGATCGCAATGTATTATATTTTCAGTATCGTTTAACATTATTTTTAAACAAAATTTAATGCAAATTTGTTTTATTATAAAAGCTTTAGCCAAATGACAATAAAAATAAAAGTCAACGTGAATTTTTGATAAAAGGTATAATATATGTATATTAAAAAGGACAAAGTGAGGGAAATGATATAAATTGGGGTGCATTGAATTTTTGTTGCGGTTATATTATAATATATACAATTCCCATTCGCGTTATGTTCAGTTTCTTTCCCATTCCTCTTTATGCTTTTCTTTGGTTTCATGAATATTTCAGATAGTAACTGTGTAACATATGTTAAATTCAATGAACGAATAAAAAAGCAACGAGAAACAGAGAATCTGAATTCAAAGTATAACAAACTAAAAGAAGCAAACTTCACACAAAGAAAAAGGATCTCTTCATATCGTTCGCATGAAACCCTTAAGTCAGTTGAAGGAAACTATATGGAAATGTAAGAGAAATACAAAAAAAAACTTTCTTTCGTCATCTATTGTATTACAATTTAAACATGTCATTTAATAAATATGTCAAATATACATATATGTATACGTTGACCTAATAGAATACCATGCGACAGTCAGTTTTATATAACATAATTGCTAAATGTGTAACAATTATACTCGATAATATTCCAAATTGGTTGGCGCGTATAACGCTTTGATATTAAGACCGGTTCCCATTTGGGAAATTGTTGCGGTTTCGGTCGGTTGGTTGGATAAAATTGGCCGTGGCACGTTTGGAACTTTGGTGCGATACGATCTCAAACTATCGATTATTGTTGAGAAATTATTCGTATGCGAAAAGTCTCTTGCCGTCTCTCTTAGAGTTTATCCAATTAATAAAAACCAAACTAATTATCTGTAGCTGTATGCATACTCACTCGGTATAGAGTTGTAAACACACGTTTATATTTGTTTGCAGATATATTCATCATGAATAAAATTTAGGTAATTATACCTTGGTCGACTACCATGAGTTGGCTTCTTTTCTCAGGCTATCTGTACTTTGTAAGAAAGACCTATTAAAATCTCTTAATAATATGATAATTGGTAATACTCACATAGCCAATGCTAATTGGAAAATTTATAGAAGTAAAGTAGAAGCAGTTTAGTGTTATTTCATACGACCAGGCATTATTTCGTTGAAAATATCTACCATAAAACCACTTGAAATAATATAGTTTTGGTCCATCATTTTACATTTCAAAAGGCATATTAAAAGTCCAAAAGCTCTTCTAACTGTTTGGGAAACTGTTTTATTCTACGGTTTCGGTTTTTTCAATACCATGTCCAGAATTGTCTGCAGATTTATGCCCACAATATTGGTAATTGTCCAAAAATTATAATTTTGCTTATCGCAATCTATTATTTCCCACGCAATTGTACAATGTGTAGGCTCTTCCACTGCAAATTGTACAGGCGTGGTTTGATAAGTAACTTGTTTTCATACATACGTGTATTAAAAGGCAGACAACAATTTCGGTTGTTACGACTATCTAGTTTTTCAAGCTGTTCCTTTCGAAGTACAAAGCACTTGTGCCAACGTTCCTCAAGCTCTTTTGTAGAAGTGGATTTCTTAAGAACGTGGTAACGCAAATCCTTACAGCGATGGAGCTATTTCAGTAGCTTAAGTTTCCGTTGGATAATTTTTTGCTGCGTCACAGCTCAAATCCCATGCGTTGTTTTAGTGAAATCTCGCTTTCGCATTGGAATGATCGGAAACGCGGCATCTATCTTTCGCAAGGCTTTTTCATATGCAATTCATTATACAAAATAAAATAAGAAATAAAAAGAACATGACTCAGCGAATGTGGACAGAATTAATTTACGGATATTCTTCGCTGTTTTCCCATTCAAAAACGCAGAAATTGAATAACAGTTCGAATTCCAATTTGATGCACTTTATCACTCGAAACAATTAAATTGAAATGAACTTTTAATCAACTTATTATTGACAGATTTTCTTGAAGAATTAAATTTGTCATTTAATATAATCGAAATTCTTTCTTATCCCTACTATAACTACAAACAAGTTATATATCAAACCGCCCTCGTAGTTCACAGTTTATTATTTTGGTCATTTCCCACCAGCAATTTCGAATCAAAATTGGGATATTTTGTTAAAGTTTACTGTATTTTCGTTTTTATAATATGTTACATGGTGGTGCGTCTTGAGTTCTCGTCTGAATTGCGAGAAGTCTTGCCGACGCGATGCTGGTGATGTTGTTAAAAAAGAAACACAATGTTGAACCTTTTCTCGTTTATTTCTTTTCCTCTTAGTTTTGAGTCTTGCCTCGTTGAAGTCTGATGTCCTTCTATTTTTTCGGTCATACACTTTCCTTCAAAGTAAACAAGATTCGCCCTTTTCTTAAAGAAGGGATGGTAAATCGTGGCGTTTGATTGGTCCTGATTAATGAATATGTATTGTAATTTTGAAAGTTTGGACATTCCAAGCGCCAGGATTTACCGTACATTAAACAATTAAATATACCAACATGAAACAATAAAATATAAAAACATAATGTACAAAAATGGCAAGAACATGAAAAATAATATAATTGTTTCTAATAAATGTTAAAACGTTGTAGAAACAGTTTATTGAGGTGTGAACAACACAATAGTTCACCCTTTTTCAACAATGGATCAAATTTTTTCGTTTACAACCAACAGAGGTATAAGAAATCAACCACAGCAATAAATATAAATTTCGGTTATATTATGAACATCCAAATATGCTTATTTTCGTGTGTCGTGCTTGCAAAATATAGTCCATGTTTCTTTATCCTTTACTTACCCTGTTATCCATTCGCAGGCAAATATGTATAAAGAAATGCTCATCAATCATAAAGATTTCGATGGTGGAAGGTGATTATTAGGGGTACCTGATAACAACCACCATAATAGGCTAAGAGTTAGCATACTCCCCGAGTTATTATTGAAGTCTAGAAGTACTTTAATAAGTCCTGATCCTGTTTGGGAAAAAACTACTACGTAACGTTGTTGGCCAAGAAGAGGTGTGTAAGCCACCTGACAACCTTCGTGCCAAGCATTTAACCTGGTTCAGTCTGGGGGAAACTCCGAATACTCCAGCTTTAGCAACGGAAGAAACGTCGGCGAGGGGTGGCGGGGCCATATACAGCAAGAACAAATATAATAGATTGTTTTAATTTTCTTAAATTTTTATATGATTATGAAAATATAATAATAACGTTATTCACAATAAAATGCTTGTCATTGAAGAGAAAAAAATCGCGTACACGTGTGAACATTTAAATAAATTTTCTGAAATAAATGTGTACACATTTCTATGCTCCTCGGTAAGAGGAGTTTTAAACATTTTATTTCGAAACTAAATTTTTATAATGAACCGTTTATTTTCATCTCACAACTTTCTCCTCGTCTTTGCATTCTTCTCAATATCTTCCCATATATTCCTATCATCATTTGCACGTACCTAACAGGAATTTTAAGAAGCAACTCGATTGGTAACGTGTTACGTTCGAGTCAACCGTCTGGAAACAGTATTCTTAAGAGAGGTGGGAATTTCATCTTTTTTATTTCAAGTAAGTTTTATACATTTTCCTTCGCTTTTCTTCTTTTTATTTACCTTCGACATTATAGAAATGTAGTAACACTTAGATGGAATATTTTTGTTTAAAGCATAAGGATGTTTCGTTATTATGTAAATGCACCGCCGGAAAATCTTTATTACGCTCATGCATTCGAATGGCTTTTTACTTAACACAACAAAAGGCCAAGAAACTGCGCGATCTGCGTTTCGTTTTATATTTGAGCAATAAAGAATGAAAGCGATGGATGCTTCCCGTGATTTGCTGCTCGAATGCCGCAATTCAACGTAAAACAACGGTTTCCCCGATTCGAGTAATAAATCTCTGACGTTTAATTAATTGGATCTCGATGTTGATTGCGTCGATTGTAAAAAAAATCAATTATACACAACAAACTTTTAGCTGTTATTAATCACTACAAATTCTAAAAGGAATGTGTAGCAAAAACGGATTAATTCCAAGCATAATATTTGCAAATCACACTCAACACCGAGGCATTGCTGATGTCACTTAATTAGTTTCCATTTTTTTTTACCGTGTAAAATTGTTGTTACTAAAACTATATGAGCTGTTGTGCAATTCATATTACATCGCAAATATTTTGTTGTGCTCATAAGACGAAACTAGATACTATAAAAAAGGATGTCGACGTGCCTTTAAAGCATCCAATTTTTTTCCAGTCGTTAAACATGAAAGTTTATTTTTGCTGGTAGATGATGTACAAGAAAAAACGTGAGAAACTAACGACGACCAAAAAAAAAGAGACTTTTCCAAGGTTTTTCGCGTTATACTTAAAAAAAAGCATAAACTAGAAAATTTACTATTCCCAGCTGCAATGTCGTTATTATTAAAATGTTCAAGATGTCGTTACTTCGAGTGCAAGAGCATAACGTTACACGAAAAAATGCACACAAAAAATTAAATATTGCAAAATCTACACGTGGAATTGCGTAGCAAAAAAATATATTGAGTATAAATGAATTTTTGATTAAAGTTTGCGTAACTCTAGTAAGAAGAATGAGTAAAAAACTTTTATTTTTTAATGGCACCAGATATAATTGAAATCATTTTAAGCATGATCGATGTAAGAAATTATTTCGGTACCGAAGATGATATGTAACGATCCGTTAAATGGACCTATTGTACATCCATTAAGAATTTATTAGTCTCATTGTTGCCTCTTCCATTTAGTAAGTGAAACCGCAACTCATAATCTAGTACAACTTGAAGACTTGTGGATTGTATAAGAAACATTTTGCAATTTTCACGTACAATTTAAAACCATTGGAGTAAAGTTTTGACTAAAAATTCTTCCATAATTACGCTACGTTGTTTTTAGTTAAGAAGAGCAAAATAAGTCAATTGCCAACGAAACTTTTAATGTCGCTCGTTAATAATATTACGAAGAATCGAGTGATTTATAACCAGATGTTTACCAAGTCGATGCGAAAACTTTAATTGCTGAAGGGTAAGCTAATTCTGTTAATAGTGTCAGTGAATGCGTGGGGTTTATTTAACGCTATCGCAATATTTTTTAAATTAAAATCTGTATCAATATAAATAACAATTTAGTACCCAAACATGCTAAAAGTCTTCATGCACTGGATTTCATTTTAATAAAGAGGCAACGGACTGGTGATTTTAGTATCAAATATGATGACTTCCATTATGAAGTAAAAGATCCTCGAAAGGGCACTCAGCATCCTTAACAGTTGCCTTTAAATAAGAATGTTAAAGTATTACGCATACGTTTTAAATTGAAAATGCAATTTATTTTATAAAAGACTCATTTTCCTTAACCGACAAAACGAAACGACTATCCATAACCATCGTAGTTGATAATAGTGTACGCCGGTCACACAAATATATTATTTAATGCCCTATTGTGCATTATACGGTCTTGAATATTTCACGTCGTAAAAAAGAAGAGCAAATATAAAGGAAATTACCATCCTTAAATCATATTTAGAAGTTTGTGTGTCGTGTCATAAATAATGCAGAGCCATTTTGAATGCATCTTTATTTAAAAAGGCAAAGACTTGTATGGTTGTCAACAACGTTAAGGCCAAAAAGTAAAATGCTCGAATAAAATGGGCACTAAAGGATCAAAACAACGTTCGATTTTCAAATAAGAAGAAAAGAGTTTGCCTACACGAAATTATGATCGGATTAAATAGGATTGACAATTTTAATCGTCACTATGTTAGTTAACATCTTCATCATATTTATTCATACTATTTACCTAACATATATTAATTACTGGTCAAATTTAAATCAAATACGCAATATGGATAATCGGAATTATATCGTGCATTATTTTAATCATAATTACCGTTGCGAATAAATATATTAATTGTTAATTATGATAAAATGCAATAAATTTTCATTTATAATTGACACCAGATATGAATATTAATATATTTAATTAAAATAGTCACTATTTGAATTAATAATTAATTTATCCAATGAATTTTTTTGGGAAATAATGGTTGTTGATGACGTGAAAAGAAAACTAAAAATAGTAATTCAAAAATTAAAATTAAAATCTATAGAATTTTAATGTCAAAAACTAGCTTTTATTCTGTCTTTATATTCATCGTCTAAAAAGTTACCCGAACCTTTCGCCGACCGAGAAAGTTTGTTAGTCAGACGTTTGTCTGTTATATAAAAGGCAGTTGATTCCTTTTAAAAGTTATTGCAATTGAATTGCGCAATAGCACTAATAAATCTTTAGAACTCAATACATTTAGATAATAAATGATTAGATAATCATAAACGATTACATAAATTACTGAAACCACTTAATCCCATATCAATCAAAAATAAATTAAAAATTAATATGTTTTCTTGTAAGTACTTTCGGCAATAATAAAATAGGTCTACAACAAAAAAATACAGCAAATTACTGTAAAACCATTAAGATCAATTACCAACGTTTTAGCAAATTAATTTTTTGTTGGAAGCAAAGTCAGAATCCTAAAAAAAAAGCAAGAACAAAAAATTGATACTAGCGTAATTCTCTTGAGATGCTGATTCATAAACACGAAAATATGTGTTCAGCGTAGAGGACGATAAAATACATTGGAGGTTATCCCGTTTAAGGATAATGTAATTGAATAACAGAAAAAGAAGATGACAGTTCATCATAAATATTTTTCATTTCTTTTTCTTTCGAAGTTTTCAGAATAGTGCAAATTGAATAAATGCAGAATTTTTTTTTAAATATCGTTCGCCCTGAAAGAATATTCGGGCCAGAATAATAAAATTGATGGTGATTAAGGAGCGTCTATTATATTAGTGTGATTTAAAGCTGATAGTTTTAATAAAATTAAAATCTTATTTGATGGCACTTTAGAAAATTGCGCTGTATTAAGAGAATTGCAAGAAAATCGTTTACGCTCGATTGTCGCGAAAAACGCTTTAATAAATTTATTTTCAATTTAAATGCGGATTTGTTTATGTTGTAATAATTTTAAGGCTTTCTGTGTTACACCTTATTTCTCATAATTTTCACCTGAAGTGAAATTTGTGCCAAACGTTCTGAAATTGCCCCTTAATTCAATATCCTCATCAGTTTCATTAAAGTTTTCACTTTATACTAGCTGTATAAAATAAATTTCGAAAATATCTAGTTTCAAGTTTGATTATTCACTTTTTGTTTATAAAATTATTTGAATTAACATTTCGCATTTAATAAATAATAATGTATTCATTATTAACATTCGGTATATTTATCAAAATAAATCGATAAAGTTTTAAAATAAAATTAAATCCTCAGCGGAGCCTCATTGAGAGATTGGCCGCAAGTCGCTGGTATTATTTCACGCTTAATCGAACAATAAATGGAAATTTGCATTAAATTAGAAGCTAGAAAATAATTACTAATTAGTATTGATGATGTTTGTGCATCGAGCTAAGAACGAACGTGTTTCTAGTCCTAATTGAATATTGTCGATTGTAAACAGTATTTTATTATTTGTGAGAGCACGTTATTCAATTTCCCTTTGAAAAGTCTTCAAGTCTCAATCGATACGATTCGATTGAGAAAAAATATTGAACGCCGATGAATAAACTGTCGAGCACGAATGTCGAATGCCAATGAATTAATAATCGTTTAAGATGTTCGTCGTGAACCGGTTTCCTATTCGATTATACTCTATTAGAGCGATTTGAAAGAAGAAACGTAAATGGCGGATATGCACAGTTTCTGGATCGATTGCTCTCTATACGTGGGTTATTTATAAATTAAAGCAACGAATGCAGGATATTATTCGTTTTTCTGTCTCGTTTTTGCAATTTCAAAGTTTTAGACTTTGAAAGTCGTTACCTGTTACGATTTTCCATTAATGTTGTTAAGTAGTTATCCGATGAGAATTTTTAACCGAAACGGCGTTTGCTTCGTGGGAATGTTCAATGAATTAACAGAAATTTTAGCTTTGCTAAGAAACCGATATTTTCATGTTATACATAGAGTTCCCTAATTATGATCTTTCTCCCGCCCACAGACCCATAATTGCAACGATAAGCAGTTTTGTTATTCACAAAACACCAATTCCTAGACTTCATAACAATAAAACAGACTGGGAAGAATTTAGAACAAAACTGAAAAGTAAGACTGATGAGACTGACTAACAACGCTCATTAATGATATGAAACAGACAGTTTAACAAGTCGTAAGCAGACTGTCCAGGTGGATGGTAACAAAGTGCCAGTAGGAATCAAAAGCATCATACCAGAAAAGGAAAAGCCAGAGCAAAATACCACAGAACTCAAGCGCCAGCTGACAAAACTGCGTTTAATCGAGTAAGTAAGGCTCACATGGAGAGAGCATGTAATCAAAAAGAAAAGGCAGTTAGATCTAAAAATAAAAGAACTTTATTGATTATTGGGGAAAAAAACAAAATTATCACTTGAAATCAAAATTCTTATTTAGAAAACTATAATATTTTCAAACCAATCTGAACTTATGGAATCAAAATATTGGGTGGTACTAGTAAATCGAGTATATCTGTAATTCAAAGACGCCAATCAAAAATTATACGACTAATTACTGCACTCTGGTACCTTAAAAATTTAACACTTCATGAAGACTTGTGAATTCCGTTTGTGAAAGATGTGATAAAATTCAGTGGCATTCGATACTATCAGCAACATGTTGTTATAGCTGTTATTGGATCAATCAAATAGAAGACTGACAAGATACTAGCCAGCTGATCTCAAAGAGAGTTAAGAGGATCATTGGATGGAATCTCCTCATGCCAATATAGAGCGCCTACTTCTAAGTCAACAAATTAGCTTATAGAATTTTCTTTGATTCTGATTGCTAATGTCAGACATAATAAAAAAAATGTTCTCGAGTGATGTCGGGTCAAATTAAAATGTTTCGATGAGTTAAGTAATTTGTTTCTGTTAGCGTGAGGAATCATTGTTCAAGCATAAAAGAAATTCGTATTATTCGAATTAACTCACTTATCAAACAGTAAATAATTTTCTTAAATTAAAAATACTTTTCGGTTTATGCTGATGTGCATCTTACATTTTTTTTCAGCGATTAAGGTATTTCATGTTAAAGGATAACCTTTTATGTCTGAAACATTTCCCTATGGTTTCCCACTTCTAAATTCGATATTCAAGAATAGATTGCAAGAGGTGGGTGACAAATACAGGGGGTTCTCGAAATTACGTTAAATGTAAATACAGTCGAAAGTTATTTATATCGAATAAGTTTCTTACAGTATGTGGTTCAACTAGCAATTAACATGCATTATACATGTTACATAGACTTCAAACGGAAATCCAGTCCAAAAATTGACGGCAGTAAATCTAAGGTTTGATTTATTCGAGGGTGGAGGTGGGTTTTCTTGAATTCTTTCTTAGAGTTTCGAGCGTGAGTTTACTCCGGTTTGGATTTTTTTTGCTTTCATGGCTTGTTGTTGTTTAACTAGGACTTAGATTGCCTGAAGAGCCAATGTGATTTTCGCACATCGACGCGAGGCAGTTTGTTGCGATGAAAGTAGTATGAAGGGAGAAAAGAATTGTCATGCAGTGTCAGGTTCTGGAGGAATTTTTCGTTTAATTTGGTGATGTGACTATTTACTGGAATGATTGATTTGATTTATTCGATTATATAAAAGCGTTTTATATAATTTCATTGTAGAGATGAAATTAGATTATCTAAATAATATATTTTGAATTTCATTTGTGTGGAAATACTTTCAAGAATTATCAGAAACAAAAATTTGTATTAAACTTATATTCGCCCACTATTTGAATAAACTTCTATAGAATACCAAATTAATTTTAATTAAGTACATTAATAATAATCTTTGGTAAGAATCTAACAATTTCAACTTGAATTCGTAGAGATTATTACAGTTTCGTGACTCTAGTTTGCTATTTTATTAAATTTTCTTACGAAAGCAAGATGTACTTTTAAGGTAACATTTTCAAAGCAGTTTACAATAGAATACAAAATAATGAAACGTAAAAGGGAACGTCATCGTCGTTTCACCGTAAAATCCTTTTCATATCTTTTGATAATAATGTCTAAATGGTAAGAATTGCCGAGTTTTACCCTATAATTATACGCTTTAGAATGTGTATGCCATTATAACTAGCGTTTGCACAAGATTAAAATACGAAAATCCCTTTTAAAGGTTTCTTTTTTCGTTCTTTAGCACAATGAAATCTTGATAGAAATTGATTACTCCGAGAACGATATTTTTTTCTTTTAAATTCGCAAATCGCAAAAGAAAATTACAAGACGAATCAGCCGTTTTAAAAATGTTTACAAGATTGAGGAATTAACATTTCGGCACGTTAGGTTTATGAATACAAATGACGAATTAGTGGGAAACCGAACGGTGCAATTGAATGCAAAACCAAGAAAGAGAAAGATAGAAATATTGAAAGCTGAAGGAGGCGTAATAGAGAGAGAGAGAGAGAGAGAGAGAGAGAGAGAGAGAGAGAGAGAGAGAGAGAGAGAGAGAGAGAGTGAGATAGAAAATAATCAATTTAGATGGAAATTCAAATCCAGCCGCACAACAAAGATCATCATTTCGACAAGTCGATAATTCAAAACTAATTTATACATTAAATTGCTTAACTCCCATAAGTTATAAAGTACCGTTTAATATATTTACCTATTACAACAATCTGATGCTCTCTCTCACGCTCACTCACGCTCATTCCATCTGCAGATCGAATACAAGAAATTAACAACATATTGTTGTTTGTCGAGCGTACGAAATTCGCGTCGGTGGATTCGATTAAAATTCTAAAACTGATTAATCACGAATTAATTCCTACGTCGAATCCACTTTAATTGGACAATATAATTAAATGAATTTTATACGTCTTAACAATTAAATCTACGTTTGTATCGTTCTTAATGGCGTTAGAGAAAGTAATTGTCATCATCGTAACGTTACCGTTGGACGTGTCTTAATGCAATTTAGGAAAATGGATTATTACATCCAAACGAATTTCGTTTCGTCCTTCGGTTTATCTCTACTGCAATATGAAATATAAAAATTACTCCTACTTTTTTGTTTTGTACGTGGACAATGGCTGAAGACAGACATGAATTGTATGTACGAGATACGGCTGGTTATGTGAAAAAGAAATCAGTTAAATGTGCAACGTGATAGATTTTACAATACGAGATTCACAATAAATTATATAATGCAAGAATGAATGGCACGTTTCGAAATGACCCTCGTATATATTGACATCAACATGTTCCCGGTAACAATTAAAATCTATTCGGTGCTTGAAAGGAAAGAATTTAATTGAGTTTAAAGTTACTAATTGGGAACAAAGCGAAAGGAATGAATGCGAAATTGTTAACGTAAACTAATTTTTATTAACTTTTATTAGTTGAACGGGCGCGAAGGGAGTTTGCTGTTAAAAGTTTATAGTTTAATTTTTTTTTTCATCGTCATTGTTGTTTAATAAACTGTTTTAATCGCAATGGAAAACTGCACATAGCAATGTATAAAACAATAAACTTTAAGTTCTTACATTACGAATAGAAACAATTGTAAAACATATCATAATTGTGTCAAATTTGGCAAAGTTTGATGACAGTGAAAAAGCTTATTGGAATTCGTTTGTCAAATTATTTTATATCTGACACTGATTGATTTATTATTTACCAATGATTGGATGCTAATGAATATTTCGCTAGGAAAATCGAAATAACCTCATTCTAAAAGCTTGCCATTTTTTGTTTTTCGCAAATATAAGAATAAGAAAGCGTCTAAGTCTTTATAATATCATTTTCCTTTTCCTTTGGAGTAAAATGTTTACTTTTCCATTTTTTTCTTCTTTTGGCTAGAAAGACCGTCGTAATAGAGTTACGTTCTTTTGTCAATAAAATTCCTACCTTGTCCTTTTTCTATTATTACAATTCAGTACATCTGTAGAAAAACGAATTTGATGCATTTATTCCATTTGCCCTAACCGCGCGCATAGAATAAAAAGGAAAACCTTTCTTTTGCGCTCACTAAGAACATTTAAATTGAGTTCTATCTATCGACTGTCATCTAGGGACAAAAACCACTTCGAAATATTCTTTACCAGTTTATTTTTTATTTGCTGAGAGTAATTTATGCAATTACACTAGGAAGACACAATTCCAACGAGACGGGAAACAGTTAAATTGTGTCCACATGATTTGAAAGAGAAGAGGAATTAACATTGCTTAGAGAAAAAATGATGTTTTACGAAAATATTTTAACACACTTTTAAAGAAAATTTCCGATTGTGTTTTAACCTGAAAATGAGTCAATTTTGTCCTCTTCATAATTTTTTAATGTATAAATATGAAAAATGATTACTAAAATTTAAGTTAATTCGAAAAAAAAATTATGTATTTATCCTTTGGAATGCTGCTTCTTTTCATACAACTCCAGGACTTACGTACGAAAAAAAGTTTTAAACGAAAATTACGAATTTCTTGCATTTTTATCAAATATCACGTACTAAATGCAGTTCTGCAAGACACGTATATGCGATATGTTAATTTAATCGGTCCATATTGGATGGAAATATATTTTTTAGGTTGATCGAGAGACCCACATGATCAATATCAGTTTAAAATGAAGTACGGCAAAATAAGTCGTATATCAATATTTATTGCACGTAGACAACATTAAAGTGAAGTGCAAAAATGAAATGTTTTTGTTCGTTTTACACGTACACTTATAGAAAAAAAGAAAAATTAACAATTGTGCAGATGGAGTCATTGAAATTATTGACTTGTATCCGAGATACGTTACAATTTCCAATGTTTGCCAATCGAATCGAATGACAAAGAAAAATATTTACATTCGATTTCCAGTCGGATTAATTCTTTTTTTTATTACGAATTCGTGAAAAGCGATAATTATAGAGACAATGGCAGGTGAGTTGAAATATTATTGAAATTTGAGTTAACAGGTTTTTAAATTTTTGTTATTGTGAGACATATTGAAAATATACTCACAATATTTTTTAGAATTTTCGAGACTTTTCGCTGGATGTAAGTTGTTGCTAGTAAAAAAATATTTAATTTTGAATTGCAAATTCGGTGGAGAACAGCAATAAGATTTTAATCTGTTTTTGAATTATGCATTCTTCATTGTCAGTCAATCTCGAAATCATTATGAAACTTTGTCACTTATTAAAAAAGAAAGCCTCCGGGTTCGTATCATCGAATTAAACTGACAAACTTATTGAATATTCTTCAGTTTTAAATTTCATTTTGTACCAACATCTTGTTAATTTTCCAAAAATATCTGTATCCCATTCATTGTGCATTATATTTGTAAAAGAGTCCTCTGATTGTCCCCTTCGATAAATTTCTCAAAATAACTTTTTCAATTAGAGTGCTTTTTTAATTCAATGGTACAATAATTTAATAGAAAACATTTAAATCTTAATTAAAATCTATTTTGTTTCTTCGATAACTTATTTATAACTTTCCGTCTCTTTTTCGCTCTCTTTCACTCTTACACACTGAAATTAATTGATCCAATTTACGAGATGGCTATTAAAACAGATTTATTCTTGCGTTTGCATAAAGCCCTTCGATTTGAAAACGAAAATATCATTTCGTTTTTAGACGCAACAATAACGATTTACTGGAAAATTATATTTCTTTCTTAATTAATATCGTTTGTTAATTAAAATGGTAACAACCCTTAATTAAAAATACTTTTAATAAATTGAAATATTCGTTTTATTTTTTCCTACGCCGCTTACCTGTTTACGTCCAAAATTCGACACTATAAAAATAATTTTTTGACAAATTTATATTAAAATTTTAGCAATCAATATTTTTTACGTTTTTTGTATTCATATTTCCAATAAATAATGACACAAAAAATAAATACGATACAATTTCATATATTAATTGGAACCTTATTATATAAAACCGAACACTGTCACAGTTAGATGCTGTCATATTTTTCTAAATTTTCGATTTATGTTTTTTCCAATTACACGTTAGTAATTAATAAAAAATATTAAAGTTATTTAGAAACAGAAACATTTCAGGATCAAACATCTCAAGACAATGAATTTGCAAACATTGTGAAGAGTTACAGTTTGAAGTATGACACCATGAAGTTGCATTTGACTAACACGACAACAGAAGATTATCACACTTAATTGAAACAGCACAGTGATAATATGAATCGGTTTCTAAAAATTAAAGTTCATTGAGAAAATATTAATACGAATCCATCCACGAGTTAATTAATGACACTTTTTACAGATCAAGTTTAGTCAAATATGCCTCAAAGGTTGATGTTAATGATTTAATTTTTTCCAATTCTGAATGGCAGTTCAGGGCAACAGCAATCGTTTATTAAAATTGCGCAGAAAGATGCGGTTCAGTGGTTTTATTGATGTATTGAGCGGCAAAATATTATTCAATAGATGTTCTGTTTCGAGATGATTGATAAAAGGAACCCATTGCATCGAGCAACCATCGGACTTTAATTATACAGGGTATTTAAAAAAATGCCACAAGCTTTAAGCGGTGATAATATGGCCCGAGAACAGCAGAAAAGTCTTAATGAACATGACTCTAGAAATGGACGGTTAGTGACAATTTTACGAATTTTCGCTATGAACTTTTCTTCTAAATTTTGAATTAGCCGACATGCATTTCATTAATAGTCATGCTAATGGGAAATGCCAGAGAAGCGATACGTCTTCGTGCTCAAGCTTATCCCAAATGTGGAATTCTTTCAGTTCGTATTTTTACATAACATTTAAACAGCAGTTTTATAGAAAGTTGGATAGGGAGGACGTCTGTAAATGACCTCTAGAAACTGAAACAAAGAATGGATCTTCGATGCCACCAAATTCAAGCCAATGCTCCCAATTCTTGAAAGAATTCGAAGGTCCTTGCGACAAAGATGTTATGGTTGTCAAGAAATTAAAGGAGGGCACCTTGAACATTTGATTTCATTAAGACTCTTTCCAATTTATCAGAATACTTTAAACTTGACAGTACTTCCCTTGTTACAATGAACCTACAATTTCTCGATTGAATTTCCTAATGTTCATGTATTATAGATAAACAAACGGTTCATTGCAACAAGAGCAGTGCGTCGATTGATGGTTGTTCCAACATCTATTTACAAACCAATAACTATTTTATAAGAATGCACAGTGGATACGACGCCTAGAAGTTATGGTTGCAAAAAATATTCTTTTCTATACAAAGTGGCTATTTACACTTATTTATTGAATGTATGAAGTGGCCATATTCAAATTGTTGGTTGAATGTACAAAGCGAGGGGACACGGCAGATAGTATATCTAGATTAGATATGCTGTACACAAATTAGATCCAAATCAGTTTAATACGAATCGGATAAAGATTCATTCTGATTGAGTGGCTTAATTGTGCGGGTGAAATCTATTTGAACGTGAGCATTATTCCACTTACATTATCGCGGAAAGCGATACGTACTGGATGGCAACGACGCGGAAAACCGTCAGGAATAGTTTCTATATAATAATTTCGCGGTTGTACATATATACATTCGCATTCGTTACGCTAACAGTTCGATCGTTCAAAAACAGAAACTTATCAAATAATTAGCTGTAATTGTATTTCGTTAACACGATGACATGCACACGTGTCATTCATACGTTCATATGACGGTCCTTATTAATCTTCCTGTTCTAATTATAACAATAAGACATTTAATTATAATGAACTATAATGTGAATGAGTGTGTTACAAATTACGTGCGAACGTTGTTTCTTTTGTGTCATTGTTGTTTGAATGGCAAATATGTAAAACAAGCAACCCGTTCCAAATTCAATTTGTTTAAAAACAGAGTTTAACTTTGATAATTGAGTTTATATTGAGGGTTCGAGGAAGAAGAAGAATTTTCATTAAAATTCAGGTTTATAATAATGATCACATACCGACATTTAAAAGTAAACTAAACACACGTACGGGTTAAAAGTTTATAAGCAAATTCGATTAAGCAGCAATTTCAATTTGCAACATTTTTGGTTTTATCGTAATTATGCAAATATTTGGTTAGATATATACGTGACAAAGTAATCGCAAAACTCTTATCGATAATGCTATTTTAATTAGATATCGAGGACCTTTTTTGCAACAAGAAAAGCTTAGGTGGGCAATCAAAAAGCTTCTAACACTTTAACGTTTCTATGTATCTAATTCATTTTTTTGCGCTTTAAAGTTTAAGCTAATAAAACTTTCAAGTGACTCGCTCTTTAAACGTGTTAATTCGAAAATAAATACTAGAGAATCGACCTGAAAGTTAATTTGACTGTAGAAAGTCTAAAGTTTTGGAAAGTGTTTCAGATGTAGTATTCAAAGCAGCAATAGTGAGGATAATAATTTGCATAGATGCTATTTAAGTGGAGTTAGATAATTTATATATGCGTGTAATTTAACGAACTTTCAAATAACTGCGGCTTCGCTTTACTGATAAATATTTCTTCATCTCATACTATTTGTTATTGTTGATATTGATGTTTTTTCGGTTGTTACATCAGTAGTCACTGTTCCTGACACATCGATTAAACCGTTTTTAATTTATAGGCACGATGATGATGGAAATGGGGAAGAAGAAGTAGAATGTAGAGAAAAAGTAATAAAAAAGCTTGAAATATAATAACGGAGTTTTGTAAATTAATATTTTTTGGCATATTTATAAGAATATCAAACGCAAGTCGTTCGAATATTTCCCGTTTTCTGGTTATTAATAGAAATTTATTATCGATTCGAAACATGTCAATTTGTTATATCGGTTTTTCTTATTACGTTTTATATATAACCGTACATTATATTCCAGTCAAAGGCATAAGCTCCAAGAACATTTCCTGAAACGTTAAGATCATAAAGTTATTTGCAGAAACATATGCAAGTTTCTTACGTAAGTAGCACATTTGAAATGATGTCCAGTTATATTATATGATCCCTGCTTTTAATTTTCCAACATTCAAGGTCTCTTTAATTATGTATGAATGACAAATGTACACGACAATTAAATCTATAAATACTCGCATTACAGATTCCACCAATAATAACAAGTTGGTGGATTATTTATAAGAATCAATTTTGTCAGTAAAATCGATTTGGTTTGGAGCTGGATGCAGAATAAAGTTCAAATATTGAAAGAAGCCACAAGATAAAACGAGATGTTAACAACATGAAAGACAACCTGTCGTAGAAAGACCTTCATTCAAAATAAGTTTAGAAGACACAAGTGATATTTTAAAAGTTATAAGGGAAAGGAGTTCTAAAATAAAATTGCGTAAATATTTAGTTGAAATACAAGAAATAAACTTTTTCTTTAATTCCTTCAATTTCGTTTCTATACGTTAACTAATGCCAATACTTATCTGAAATTAATCGTGTGTACATAAGATACAACACAATTAACTTGCTATCATGGACGTGTTCTAAGTTGGTTTAAAGGCCTATCATGGTCGATAAGTCCGATCAAATAACATTTCTCTTCGCAAAACCACTTGTGCCAAAAACATTTTCGCTTTTGATGTACGCACATGCATTACATGCCAGTATTGCAAACTACAATAATGTTTGTTTAACGTTATAGACCATTTGTTTTGGTAGTAATAAAAAAATAAATAAATTGCAGCTGCTTCGAATGGCTGGTAGAACACAACATTATTATTGTAAATCATCGTTTCTGTTTTACAAAAATTGCAGAGTAACTTATACAATGCGAAGTTAGTAATGGTTGTTTGGACATTTCATACTAATTTTTTTTATTGTGACGCCTACGATGAGTTTCTATTAAAGTTTTAAACACATTTTAGTACTTATTATTGTTTTCATATATTTTACTGAGTTTTCCTTCAGTCGTTTCAGAGTTGACACAGGAAAGCGTTTAATATTTTAAATTGCCTCGATTCAACTGTATATAACTAACGTGACTAGACTATTGATGTTTTAATAAGTATTCCACAAGAAAATAAAAGTAGTCATTCATCTACCTTTTTCTTCTGTCACAATCGTATATCATCATTAAATTCATAAACATAAATATTCGTAATGAGTTAAATTTTTTAAAAATAAATATTAAAGAAAACAGGCAAAATATTCTAAAATCGTTGATCAATTTATAGGCAATACTGTAAAATGATGACACGGATTTTTACAAGAAATATGTTGTTTTGAGCAATTCTGAAGATATTGCAAATAAATTTCCTTCTACCAAAACCAAATTCAACTATGCAGTCGTTTTTAATTTTACGACATTGATGTAATTTTTATAAAGAGAACCAAATGTAATTATGTAACAAACGAAACTAATTCATTCTGTCGATATTTGTGAAAACCATTTCACGAACCCGTTACTTTCATGGTGGCCTTTTGATGGATCCAGTAACTTTTTGAAGGAAAGACATTTACAGTATATAATGCACATTATATAATTTCAAATGAATAGTAGTAAACTTTGTTTGTAAAAATCGAAATGTTTATTGTAGTTCTAGTAGGAACAAGCTTTTTGATATACGTTGTCATAAAGGATTGAAAATAAAAATATGCCATTTTCAGTTACTGTTTTATGAAGTTAAGACTTTTTAGTGCTTCATAAAATCGGCGATGCTATGGATAAAACTTTCCGTGCCCCTGATTATTTATAGTTTTTAAACAGTTGAAACGTATTGTTACCTCATTCTTCACATACAGAGTGTTTAAAATAACTTTTCAACTTTGATATTGTTTTTAAGTAATACGTATGGATTAATGCATAATTTATATTCCAATATTGTTAGGCTAATAAAACATGCAGCTCAAAAATATTGTTCATCTTGCTTGCGGATTGTATTTGTAGAAACCCTTTCTAATAAAATCAATTTTTGTAAATCATGCTGTGGTTTCTCATATACAAAAGAATAGGTTTTACTTCGTAAATAAATGAAAATTGATCAGCATGTACATTAATGGTCCTTCGAGCCGGATTTTGCCAAAGCAGCCACGTCAAAATTGAAATGGCACTTCAAAGTTTATTCTTCGTTGAATTTCATCCATTAGAAGAATATATGATGTAAATATTTTCGTAAATTAGCTCCACTAAATTATGAACCGGTTTGGGGTTAATTAAGTGAAGATTGCATTTAAAAGTTGAGGTAATATCCACGGTATGTCAATGTACGTTATTCATGAGTCGAATCCAATTACAATGAAAATGGAACTGCTACTGTTCATCCTCATATCCCACCATAAGCTGCCGCTATTTACTTGGTAAAATATTCATCGTAAATAATACGTATGGATGCAATTTGAAGGCCATCTTTGTCGATCTCCCTGATTTTCTCACTCTATATGGACATTATATTGTAATGTGAGTAATAATAATGTAGGGTATAAGAATATGTATCCCACCATAAATGGGATACATATTCAGTTTGAAATATGTATGACGTGGCCGTTGCTTTGGTAAGTTGGTATCTAGTTGACCTTTCCCTTATTTCTATTCCATCCTTTTCTTCTCCACTGGCTTCTTTTTATTTATAGTCTTTCCCTCGCTCTCCCGCGTATGCGAGTGAGCGATAGGTACGTATTTTTATCACACGGTCGGAAAATCAGGAAATGATAGATACGTAACGGATAAGTATTTTATAGGTGTATGAATTAGATCGGAAGAGAGGACGGTTTTTTAGGTAGTAGAAAATAAAAAAAAGAAAAAGAGAAGAGAATGAATGTAATCCGAGAGCGAACATTCGAGGATATTCACGGATACTCGTTTCTCTTTTTCCTCCTCCATCTTCTTTTCCCTGCCTACAACCGTTTCCTTATCAGTTAGTTGTCTTGCCACAAACTGTTCGGTTGACAGGATGTGAGAGAATATTACGGAAGAAATCGACCGTAGTTTAGTCGTAATAAAAAATTCTTATTTTCCGTTATCCGTCTCGTCTCATTCCACCACTTCTTCTTGTTCTGCTCCATTTAAATTTTGCTCAAATTCCTATTACGCTCAGACCTCGATTCAGGAACGTTTCGGAGCACCATTTGGCAATTCGGTTTACGAACAAAATTTTCAGGCCGAAAATGTTTCGGTTTCCATATCAATTTTCGGAATACGTACAAGCAAGCCACCAACAAGTGGGGATAAATTTGTGTTATCTGTATGCCGAAATTTACATCTTTTATTATTATTTTCAATTAAATATCGTAAATAATGAAATAATATAATTTGCGGCCTTGATGCAAATTAGGAAGATATTTACGTAATTTCCTTTAACAGCATTTACGATTATTCGTTATTTCACCAAACGGTTGAGGTTAATCAATTTAACATTAATCCTTATGAGAGCAAGATTTCGGTTTACAAATGATTCGATTTGCGAGCAAATTTATTCGAGTCGAAAATGTCTCGGCTTTTATATTACTTTTCGATTTCCGTACAAGCAAGTCACCAACATTTTCAAATAAATCCAGTACCATGGAATATTTTCCGATCATGGTGAAAGCTAAGAACTCATTGCATATATTACATTTACATTAGCTAAACATTTAAAATCGTTCGCTATTTTACGAAACAGTTTAGAATTAATGAATTTATCATTAATTCTTATTGGACTAAGGGCTCGGTTCACAAACGATTCGATTTGCGAACAAAGTTTTTCCGAGTCGAAAATGCTTTAGCTTGTATATTATTTTTCTAATTACGTAGCCAGCAACATTTTATACGCCAAATGCGCAATTTTTATCATGTTCAAATAAATGGAGAATATGGAACATTTTCCAATCATGCTGAAAGCTAAGAATGCGCATATTATAATTAGTTTTAGCTAAACATTTAAAATTGTTCGTTAGTTTGCGAAACAATTCAGAATTAATCAATTTAGCATTAATTCTTATGGGACCAAGGTTTCGGTTTACGAACAATTTGGTTTGCGATCAACGTGCAGGAATGGATCCAGTTCGTGAACTGCGGTTTGACAGTATTATTATTATTGAATAGGGAATACAAACTGTTCTGTATATCACTCTAAACACTATGTACTATTGTATTATAAATACAAGTTGATATCTTATTAATCACTAAACACAATTTCGCGAACGATTAACATCAATTTACTAACGTAACCACATCAGTAGAACCAAGGAATCCTCTTTAAATTTCATCTTGTATTCGTTGGCACACTTAGTGTGTGTATAATGGCATAGAATTTGTTTGTAAAACCGAAACATTAGATTAAATAGTGCTTGATGTGTGTGTGTGTGTGTTGCATAAGGAGAAAAGGGATTAAAATCAGATTTTACACAACAGACACGTTTATTAATCCCAAAAGGTTTACCAATTATTTGCTCAACGGCGTAGAATTATACGAGGGGGGATCGGTTAGTGTAAAACCAAAAATAGAATTTTAGTCGATATTTCACCGACAATAATCACGCCCGTTTCATCCTTATACGAGTTTGCAAGTTATTGGGAATTCATAAACGATTTCATTCATCAAATGACGTATTATGATCTGAAGTAAGTCCTGAAAACTAGGTCGTCTAATGATTAGGACGGTTAAAGCTTTTTTCCAAATCAAATTAAGTTAATTAATAATGCATGATGTGTAATATTCAGAAGTAGGAGCCGTAAAATCAAATTTCTAATCAGCGGTGATAATTGAAATCTAAACGCAAACATGCAATTAGGTATAATATCGGACACAGTTCGGTTGCGTGTCAAACTTTGTCCATTTAAGTTCTTTTTCATATATAATTTCCTACTTTGTAATGATATTAATGCACAAATCTTAATAATACTCCTTAATGTTATCTTCAAATTAGAAAATAAAAAGAAATCGTAATGTAAAAGAGTCGCAAGTTTTCCAAGTAAATTCGTATTAAAATTATGCTTAATGCTCCACTTAAAGCAAATAGGATGCCACCGTTTTAGTTACTTCGTGGGCGGTCATTAATTATTTTTAACGGGGCGTCTTCAATTTAAATACGAAAGCTTATCAACTGCAACAATGACATTAAAAAGTATTATTACTGTTGGAATTAAAGAAACGAAGCGGCGACGGTGAGTAAAAATAAAGACCGTTAGTCGAAAAGTTGAAGGTTCCGATTTGAAGCAATTTCATATTCTCTAGAGTGTCGTAATGCAACAATGTCATAAGATTTTATATGTAAAATCTACACATATACGTGTAGTGTATATAACGTAGGGATATATATCATTTTACAGTGTCGCACTGTGATAGTAATTATACGAAAATTTTATTACGTTGTCTAATGAAAATGAAAACGTTACATGGCGTGATGTTATTAAATTTCAAAACTCAAAGGACAATCTACTGACAAGTCTCATTTAGCAATACATGATGAAAGAAATGGCAGTCAAAATATCATATTATTATCTAATTAAAAAACAGCAAATATTTTCCTCCGTTCATTTTATGACAGCTAACATCGTATGAGTTTTGAAAAAGCAAATTGTAATTCTTTTCAGAAACAAAGTACTCTGACATTAAATTATCGTCCTAGGTTAGAATTCTAGAAAGCCTTAACTCACAGTACATTAAATGTAACAGATGTCTAAATATATTCCACCTCAAGAGTGCAATCGTAAGGAAACTGCTTACCAAAAGCAAGCCTTAGATAGGAGCATTAGGAAGCCTAACTTATGAGGGATTCAAATAATGTGTAATGGGCACCGAGTTGGTGCTCCAATCTAAGATGTAAGCTTAATAGAGGATTCATTCGGCAGGACAATCTTGAGAAGTCATTTATAATGTTATTGATATCCAATGTACAACGTCATTTGTAAAACAATGTCTTTTCGTATTTGATAAGACTCCACTTTTTATATCATATAAACATGATGAATCATAATATGTTTTTCATGCAAAGTGAGTTGCAAGCTAATCTTACGAATCTCGTTCACTTTAGGAAACTGAGAAGATATTTTGCATCTGCAATGAGTCTGCTGGCCAGAAATAAGTATCTTGCCCTAATGAGAGGAACCATAAACTTTTTTAATCTCTAAATTAGTTTTTTTCAAATAAGTTTTAATTTAAGATTTGTTAATTAATTGTTGAAAAGAAGAGATAAATTACTCTTTCACTTTATTATAATTGATTCTTTAGATTGCTAAAGTGATATTTTTCTTTATTCTTGTATTTAGTGTGAATTATCTTTTTACTCAAGCACTTGATTTAATGCTGCTTTAAATTTAAATCGTGGTACAGGGTCCGGCAGAAATACCACCCACATTTTAAACGTCCGATTTTTTTCTACTTCAAGAGATAGGGAATTTTATGAGATTTTATCCTGTTTAGACTGAAAAAGTGTCCAAGTGGAGACAATTTTTCTTGATTATTTATAACATATGCATTATTTTGCATTATTCGGTTTCTACAATAATTTCAGACAATAGTGCGACAATTCCCTGTCATATCACTTTATTAATTTACCAATATTTTGTGACCCAAGGAGGGACAAGATCGGCCCCCCAAAGTTACGAAGCTTTTAATACAGCAATCAACAGTTGTGTCACTTAAAAAGAAAATAAGGATACCAAAGTATGCAACAGCGTATCAAACAGTAACACGCAGTCTGTGAAGTGGTCTTTCGTGAATTTTTTTTGTTGGACACACGCTGAACTAGTGGCTTTAAGGTCATGAACCCACAACAAAAGTCGTTATTTTGACTGCCGATTTTAATTTCAGCAATGTTCACTCTTAAGCTACAAAAGCATGCCACCAATTTTAAAATTGCCGCTGGGAAATTGGCTTCACTGCACTCCCAACGGAGGCAATATAGTGGCTCACATTTTTCGTTCCTAAATTTTTGTTTATGGAATTGATACATCGCCATATATATTCTCTTTGGCAGAGACTTTGGATGGCCTCTGCACGTTCACACTGCCCCCGTGTGACATTTTCCTGTGGGGCCGCTCAAAATCGAGGGACACCGGCTACAAACTTTTGGTGAATTCAAAGAAGCAATACGCAAGAAAAATGCCTTTATAACGCGAAAAAAATTACGCGAGTGATGCAACCTTTCAGGCACAAGTTATTAATAACATAGAATAATAGTCTCAACTTGGATGTAATAACTTTTTCAACCAAATATCATAAAATGACACAAGATTCCATATATTTTGCAAAAAAAAACACGTATAAATCCGACTTACAACATTCTTGCAATTTAATTGGAAATTGTGGGAGGTAGTTCTGCCGGACCCCGTATAATTTAATTACAATAACTAATGAAAGGATTATACTGCGGTATCAGTTTCATTAGTTTCTTTTCCCTGCAGATAGATTATTTGAATGTATTTTGGTTCATTGAGTGGTAATGTCAATTGCATATAAGCCGATTCAATTACATTTTTGCTATATGTTTGCTGTAAAGTAAACTGCGACTCATTTAGACTCAAGCAGAGTAATTTGTTCGACATGGACGTAAAAACCTCTCGAGAGAACGAGAGCAATAAATGTCATATGCCGATTAAATGATTTTAATCTTCTGGTTTCAGAATTTGTCGTTATTCTTCGAGACCGTGTCCAAAAATGATATGGTAAGTCTTGAAAAAATAAACAACGACCCAACCTAAAGACATTTACCGAACGAATCATTAAGTCGTGTTGTAATTAAAAGAAAGAATAAAATTAATTACCATTTTAAATTAGTTTTTCGCGAATATAGAATAGCACACCATCCATACTTATGCATGCATACATATATAGCTTCATGGTTAATTAAAATGCAAATTTCTATTACTTCGGCGTGCATCCAACAACGTGCGTATGATGGTTTCTTTCCGTTTTAAAACGAGACATTGAAATGACGCTCCATCGTTAATGTTGCATTAAGAGCCATTTATTCTTCTCCGGCTCATAAATTACATTCGTTTCAATCTATTAGCAAAATAAAAATCGGTAAAATGAAATAAGAAGACCGTAATTACCTAAAGTAAGGATTATAATGCTAGTAGCAAAGAAAAAACTATTAAATCATGATGATTTATTCGTTATGAATTCGATAGGGTTGGAATACAGTGCTTTGTGAACGGGAAGAAATGGGAAACGAATTAAAAAATGTTCGTTAAAAGTAACCTATAATATTTACTCTCATAAATCACAATTTTATTTCTCTTCGTTGCAAACTGGCGCGGCAAAATAGAAAAATTCCTTGCGTATCTATAAACTTTCCATTCGAGCGAGTGCATTATGGAATAAAACAAAACCAAAAAATGCTCATTTCCCAAACTGAACATCGCATTAAAAGGCATGATGGGAATTACATTTTTCTTTTGGCAAATGGAGTAATAATGACAAATGGATAATAGAAAGATATATGTTTCTGGTTAATGCTTTATTTAAAAAGTTAACCTGTTAAGAAAAATGTTTCAGAATATAATTTCTTCCACAATTTGTGGGATAAAAAAATTAAAATTCGTTAACAGTTTCTTGTCTTCTTTATTAAAATGAGTTAAGATTATTGAAGCGGTTGGGCTCAATAGACAAGAATTGATAGTAAATATTCGTCAAACTTTCGAGGCATTAATTCACTGCGCCAGAAAAACACTACAAACTTCACAATAATCTAATCAAAATTAAAGATTTTGTCGACAGAATCTTACTCTTTCATTCGTCGCCTCCCGTTGTATTTATTCAAATGGCACGATGATGATGATAATAATAAATGTTTCCATTGAGTTTGTTTAATAAAAGACCGTTTCGCAATCTGAACGTGTCCGTATATTGCAACCCATTTTCCTCGTTATCCTCTTATTATTATTACCCTTATTGTAAATATAGATATCCCATCACCGCAAACCTCGAATACTAACTCCGCACTTCGACGACGATTCTCTCGAGAATAAGCGCCCAAAAAAGGTCATCTCGCTAACGTTGGTCAAGCTTTTAAAATGAACTTATGGATATCCCTCTCGTAAAATAAAGATTTATTTACCTAGCAGAGAAGAAGTGGTGCCCCATTATAAATTACCATTCTCCTAGTGGAATAAGAACCGACAAAAGACAAGCAAGGAAAAAATTGTTTTCCCACATAATAAAATAATATTTGTTAAAGGAATCGTAATAACTCTTAGCCTTTATTTTATTATCCTACCACTTTTTTATTCGGCTATTTTTTGTTCTTTTGAATAGAAGAGGTTTTATTCGGATTTTCAAATTGATCACGTAGAATTTAAGACGTGTCCAATTTCTTTTTTCGCTTCACTTCTTAGTCGTATTTAAATTAAGCCGTCCGTTTATTTACAAGGGAATAAAGTGGAAGTGAATGAATATTACGGAAAGAAGAAAAACCCCGAAAAAAATTGAGATAAATAATCATACTTTCTAATTCGTTGTAAGAGGAAATAGTAAGATTTACCCTCTGCGCTTTTATTAAAATAACGACGTTGAATGCATTCTTTATCCTGCTTTAAGATGAAATTTGAAGAGATTTCCCATTTTATTCTTTTTTTTTTCGTTTTTGGGGTATTAGCCATTATTCTCTTAATATTTTATTAAAACCGTTATTCTGTTAATTTATGATCCGGCTTAAACAAAGGATTGGAGAATGATAAAAACATTTTCTCGTGATCTGTAATCATAAATTGTATTTGCACTCGGTTCTTCTCCTGGTGCCGTCGGAGAATTTTGGTTTAAGCAGAATCCTTTAGTAAAACTTTAATTACGCTGCCATTGTTGATATTAATTGATTTTGGGGAAATTCTTGCAGCAATCAATCGATAGTTCTAATTATCTGGATGCCTGATAATTAAAATTAACTCATTATGAAGATGAGAAAAACACAAGCAAGGCATCATGTAAATTTATAATAGAAAGAAAGAAATGGTTTCTTCCCACGCACATCCTCATCATAATAAGCTGAAAATGTACGTAGATTGAATGATTAAATTTTCAGGTATACGTTACACGCAAAGGAAAAGGATTTAGATGTAGGGCTGGAGAGACAGGGAGAAAGAAAGAGGGATAAAAATTTGATGAGAGAAATGTGTAAGATTTTAGAGATTTTAATATTTCATTCTACACGTTCTTTGCTTATTTCTTCGGATTCTTCCTTGAGTGTATATGCAAACATCGTCCAATTACTTTGGCACAAGAGGCAGGTGAAGGAGAGGGAAAAATTTGTGTCTGTCGAGTATTTTGCGAATTGTAAAAAGAATATTTGGCAAAAAGAAAACTTGAAATTTCTGTTCCTCTCCTTACCTTTTTTCTCGTTTTCCTTCTTTTTCGCCGTAACGTACGGTAGGTGGGTTTCAGTGGATTTCGGTGTGAAAATTTACATTCAATTTATGTCAGTATCACGTGCAATAGTTACAGGTGTATGTTATCAAATCGCCGCACATTTATACTTATTATTATCGTTATATGTAGCATGCATACTAACGTAACAGACATGTGAACACGCAAATACACATGTTATAGAGCGCGTTATAAGTGATGACATTGCGGTCTGTACTGTTCGTCGTGCAGAATTTATACCGCATTGACGTATATATGTTATGTAGTTGAAATTTTTGTTTTTTTGCCAAATAGTTTTCAAATATATTTTTTATAATGAGGGAACTTTAATGAAAATTAAGCAAAACTATCCTAAAAGAGGAAAGTTTAATAATTTTTTTTTAGGCTAGGTGACGTAGAAATTGAATTGGTTTCTAAACTCACAGAATATATTTTGAACTTTACTCGGGAAATTTTCATTTTAAGTTTGACTTTATTGATAATATTATTATTGAGCGCGTTAAAAAAATGTGTCACAAACACTAAGGGTTGATAATATGGCATAAGATAAGCAGAAAAGTCTTAATGAACATGGGCACAGAAATGGACGGTTTCGGAGATACGGAGATTATTTATTTTTGTAGCATATCTTCGTTGTTCTCCATTTTCATTCCCAAAACTTGCATTTTGGTATCGTAATTAACAGAGTCTCTGTCTGACATGGAATTTGTATTAAGTTGTTAGTGACAATTTTACGAATTTTCGTTACGCATTATTACTCGAATTCTGAATTAGCCCATCATGCATTTCATCTGTGGTTGTGCTAATGGGAAATGCCATAGGAGCCCTATGACTTTTTGTTAACGCTTATCCCAATCGCCAGACTCCTTCAGATCGTCATCTTAGAGAACATTTACGTACAATTTTTAAAGGGAGTCGGGTAGCAAGGAGCGGATCTCTATTGTGATTTGCAAAATCACCAGATTTGAATCCTCTACGTTTCTTTTTTTGGGGAAAACGGAAAAGTTTAGTTTATGTTACGCTTGTAAATGAGCTCCAGGAATTGATAGATCAAAGATGCCACCGAATTCAAGCCAATGCTTGGCTACCAATGATTGGCTGCTGTAAAATGGAACCAGGGCCCTTTGAACATCTTATTTGAGTTATTTTCCCTTTGCTTTTTGTTAATAGTTTGCATTGTTTCACATCTCCGAAACAGTTCATTTTCGGACCCATTTCAATTAAAACTTTTCTCTTTATCTTGGGCCACATCTCTCCCTATACAGGGTGTTAAAAAAAGTGTCACAAACTTTAAGGGGTGGTAATGTGGCGCAAGATAAGCAAAAAAGTCTTAATGAACTTGGGGCCGGAAATCGACGGTTTCGAAGATGCAGAGGATTGAACTTTTTTGTAGCATATCTTCGTTAGATTGGTGCATAATTATCCGCAGCTTTTGAAGCCAAGTAAATAAAATATTTTGATTACTTGGTGACCGATGTAAGGGCATGTAAAGTTGCAAATTTTTAGCACTTTTGTACACGTGAAATGGACCACCTAGCAAGCAAATAGGAGGCTGCAATTGAAATGGATGCTAATTTGGACCTTTATTAATAAGTTCAGTGTGTTTACCATAAATTTTTTTGTTGTGAACTGCCTAAAAAATAGCTTTCAAAAACGGCGGATCGAACGAATATATGCTACAAAAAAGTTCAATCCTCCGTATCTTCGCAACGGTCCATTTCCGGCCCCATGTTCATTAAGACTTTTTTGCTTATCTTGGGCCATATTACCACCCCTTAAAATTTGTGACACTTTTTTTTAACACCCTGTATATCATTTAAAAGCTAAACACTAGCTTCCTGATGTCTGATACATCTTATCGAAGTTCTTTTAATGTAACTGTGTTTATTTGTTTCACCACTTTTTGCAACTCGAAAAAACGTGACTTTTGAGTCTTCGCACAACTAACGTTTCAGAAAGCAAACTGACTGGCCTAGGAAACTTTTCATCGTCCACGATGCCAACTGATTATCAGTTTTTTTTTAGTCACCTTGACAAGATTTTACAAAATAGAACGTTTAACCAAAGCTGTCAAAAATGCCTTTGAACGCGTTTGCCTCTTCCAGAACCTCATAATTTTATATCAACCCAATAAGTCTGCTTTTCGTTGTTAAAAGTGTGACTAATAAAGCTAAGTTTAAACGATGATATGTTATTATAAAATCGAACGTTTCGTTTGCTACAACATAATGTAGTGTTTATTATAATTTATACAACAATAATTAAAAGTTTCCCTATCTTCTAAGATTAATTTGCAATGTGCGCGTTCATAATAATTTTTACAATTCGCATATATTTAATATTAAAATTTTAGAAAAAAATTTAAAACAATTTATCAAAGTTTCCATTATCTATGAAAGATAGTAATAATTATTTTATTTTCAAATTTATTGACATGTTTCTAATAATGTTTTATCTTAAGAAAGGTTCTTTAGTTAAGTTAAAAATAGCTGACTATATACTTTCAGGCATTCTGCTGAAAGAAAGCTCCGGTTGTGCAAGCATTTTTTTAACTTGAAAATGAAAAGTGTCACTCGTGCCAAGTCCTGGATGAAATATAGACCTCTACAAAATCACACTCATCCACCATTTATATAATAGTACTTGCTGAACTTTGTTGACACTGCAATTGTCATGATGCAACGTTAACTTTTGATTAATTTAGAACACTTTATGGGAAGTCTTTAGAAAAGGTATCATCATTAGAAGGTCATATGTGGAAATTATTCATTAGTTTTTCACGACTGCATGTGTTTAAAGGTAAATATATTATTTTTAACATTCGTTCTACGGTTTCCAAATGAACTTTTAAATTTTACATGTAGTAAAATTAGGAGACTCAATGAATTGAGTAAGAATTTAATTCAGATCTTTTCGAGAAAACAAGTTACAGATATCGATGACATCTCGTCCGCTAAACGACTCATCATTTAGTCTAAAATTCCATTTTCTTATTCACATCGTTCTCATCATTTTAATGCCTTTAAAGTAAAAACAATGCTTCTAGGAGGAAGAAAGAGTAGAGATTTTGAAATGAAGCAGCAGGTGCTTGCTTTCTTTACTCCAAGGACAACTACTTCACTTGCCAAAGCTAAAACCATTCGTTTTCTCTATTTTCCTCTCCTTTTTTGTACTTTTCAACCTTTCTTCTTTTCGGTTTTTATTTCTTCCTTGCTCCAGTTGTGCTGTACTTACTTACTTTTACACTCTACGTGTACATCTAACTTTAGAGTAAAGGTAAACTTTATTTCTCTTTTTTTTGTTATTTTTCTACTCACTTCTTTTACTTTTGGTATGTTTAAAGCTTGATTTAAAGCATCTTCACACACACACAATTTCAGTGGAGTCGTAGAGCGTATAGTATTTACGTTACCCATACACACGTGAATGTACTGAGAAATAGAGAAACTGAAAAGTAGAAGAAGATAGTAATTTCTCTTGTCCGTTATTTTCGCCTTGGCAGCACCATTTAATCAATACACATCAACATAGAGGCTCCTGGTTCAATCCGTTCGCTGGCAGTGGAAGAGAGTCGAGAGATAAATCGAAGCAAGGGACAACAATTATAATTTATATCGAGAGCGTTCAGTCAACCATGAAAATAATTTTCCTTTTCATTTAAGTGAAGGTATCAACCTTTGATTCTTTCGCTTTTCTTTTTTCTGCTTCCCTCTTTCTTACATTTTTCTCGGGTTTAAATGGTTTTTGATTTGTAGGTGTATGTGCGATAGATAAATGCGGATATAACTTTAGTTCGATGGATTTGGTTTTCGAGTCAGTTTTCCAATTGGATTCGATTTTCCATCTACTTTTCTTTCTTTCGCAATTCCCAATTTTTTTACCGTCACCAGAATTTAATTATCAGCGGATTTTATACTAAATGGGTCTCGCAAAACTTTGAAATTGTTGCATTAATTGACAGATTTTTGCGAAATGTTGTTGATCGTCACTTATATTAATTCGCAGTGACGCCACAGTCACGTTTGTTTATCTTCTAATAAGAAAATAAGCGGAGACAAAAATAATATTGACTGTTTCTCCGAATTGAAGTCTATTAAAGTGTCCCATTTTGTTTATCCATCCACGTCCATCCTTCTGTTTCCATCACGTCTAGAAACTGAATTAACCGTCTCTTAAAGCACAGATATTTTTTATTTTTGTATGTGACAGTTGTAAATCTTATTCTTTTTCTAATACGTCCGCAGAATGGCAAAAGGGAATTTCCATAAGATTATATCCTTCCATTTGTTTAATCGGCATGAGAGAGCAAAGAAAATCAAACAAAGAGAAAGTGGGATGAAATTAACCGAGATGTGCAACTGACAGTTATTAATTAAAAATGCAGAGTTGTAAATGTAAAGTGAATTGACTCCCATGCATCCAATGGTTATTAGTTAATTAACGATCTTAAGAAATAACGTTGAGATAAATTATTTCCAATGTTCCATGAATGGTACCAAGTAATCAATATGAAGAAATCTGTTGAGAATGTCCCAACTGGCGCGAAATTATTGTTGCACCCGGTTGTGGTGGAATTAAGAATTATTGTCTTGATTCCTCTTAGTTCTCTATTATCTAACAATAACTGTTTTTACTTAATTACTTTCTAACATTTATATGTAGTATTTCATTGAAGTTCTGGACTTGAATAATTTTTTTTTATCTTAACAGAGACTAAATTTTTGCTTGAAGTTTGTGTGGAGGAAGCGAAACGCATTTGATAGGTCATTTTGCGTCTCTTACGAATGAAATTAAAATACTACATATAAATCTCCAATCAACAAAGATTCACATGTTTACAAGTGTTTGAGATTTAAAGAACTGAAATTTATTCAGTTTATGATTTTGTAATAAATGAACTCTAAAACTAGTTCTTAAATCGGAGGTAATTTAACAGAAGAAGAAGAGAGTTTCAACTGATTGGATTTGTTTTAATATCTTTACGGAAGTATTGAGTTGTCGGCAATTTTTGAGTTAGGGCATGGCAAAGCAGCATGCATCGTCTCTAATAATGTAAGCGTAGTAAAGTGTTAAATAAAATTTAGTGTAAGTGAATTCACTTCTCTGGTATAAAACATTGTTTATTGGTTAATTTAAAAAACTTATTTCCTCTTTTGAAAAAAAAAATATATATATATACATATATATTTTTTTTTCGTATAATTCGGTTACTGATTGGCCATTATATGTTTTCTAATGCAATAACAGTTTGGTTGCCACCTCGTAAATTTTAAAGGAATCCAAAATTTTACTTTAAATTATGCGATCCCACGCTGTTTCCCTTAAGTTTTTTTCCTTGTAGCGCCTTTTTATACGCCTCGAAAAAGGAAATAGAGAGAAAAATATCTTGAAAAAGTTAAGCAGCATACATTTACGAAGTTTTTAATTTATGGAAGCAAACATCTTTCTCCATCTCCTTTTTGTTCCTTATATTATAAATACATAAACGTTAGAAACGGCCGAAGAAGAAAAAATGTATATACGAGCAAATAAAAATTTCATACTTTTTAATCTAAATTACAGTTTCTCTTTAAGCTCTTTCTCCAACTTTCTTGTCTCTTTTTCTGTTATCCCGTCATGTCTTGTTAAGAAAATAAAATATAAAAAAGGGGAACCCATGAAGCATATTGTTGTATTTAAAGATTGCGAGATTTTTCTTATTAGCTAGTAAGTCTTCATTTTATTTTATTTCATTACCCAACTTTTTAATGCATATCAGCGTTCATCTCGAAAGTTCGGTCGTTTTAACGTCCGAAAAATAAAGAATAAAAAGCAAAAAATAATAATACGAAACAATCTTCTTTTACCACTCCTTTCGCTTTCAGCTAAACGAGCTTTATTCGGTCTCATTGAAAATGACGGAGAAAGAAAGCGATAGAAACAAACAGCCGGCGACTGAGAGAAAGACAAATGTTGTTCGTTGGAAATTGACTAAAACGAGAAAATGGAACCAAAAAGAAAACGTTGCTCTCGTCGTTTTATTTTTTGGCTTCTTAATAGAAATAACATACGCAATTTATGTTACTGTACAATCGCATTTGAAATGGTTATGAAATAGAAACGCGTTCATTAATTCCGCCGTTTCTTAATTAACCTCCATTCTTGTAGCTGAAGAGAAAATCAAAAGTTTATTTCCAAATGCTACGTTTCCGATTTTTTGTTGTTCCTATAATCATAATCTTTCCAATAATACCATTGCGATTATCGTGATTGACGGAGATAAATAAGCTATGGATAAGTCCATCAGGAACCTGAGAAAAAATCTCAATCAGCAAAAACCACCATCGCATTTCTTTCAGGTTCGTATTTCTTTGTTTTGATAGACCATTAGAACATAGTAATTTCTTTTATTTCTCCGTCTTTCTCCTCCATTATATTCTTACATGATTCCAAAGAAATAGTAAGAGAAAAAATCTTCATTTTTAGTGTTATACTCGGTGTATACTCCATAATCCCCAGTGATTAATTAATTTCCTTTTGTGTATATGAGTGTCAGATGTACAGGTTTGAAAGAGGAAGAAAATAATCTATCTAGCGAAAGAGGAATAATGAAAGAAAAATAATTAAGTTACCTGCAAATTTAACAATGTTTAATTAGCAAGTTAAACAAGTATAAACTGGAAAAATCAACTGAAGGGAAATTATTATCACGAATCAAATTTCGAGATTATAATAATAGAAGGGCTGAATGAACGGAATGATAATAACTGTGAAAAGAAAGGTGGAAACCGACGATAATAAAATGATACAAAAGCCGAGCGATCATTGCCAAGCGAGCTTGTTATCACCTAAAGTAGAAGTCGTGCATAAAAGTGATTGTAATTAATGTCCTTTGAAGTTTTTGTTTGCAAAAATTTGATCAAACCTCATACAATGAGTGTAAATCAAGTTTTTTGCTTACCCCGTACATTCAACCTTTTCTCGTTCTCTCATTACTATTATTTTTTGTTATATCAATCCTATTTTTTATGTCTTTACCTTGTTGGAAGCGCAGAAGGAATAAGGGAAACTGTAAATTGCATTATGTCAAAGTGTTTTTTTTATAAAGAACTTCTTTCCCATCTTGTCCTTTTTTATATGCTCATACCTTCCTCACTTGCTGATTATTGTATATGTCCGAGCCATAAGGTACGAGGCAAATAAAAAAAGCGCCCATGCTACTTTCTTATACCTATAAAAGCCAATAGAAGAGAAAGTAGAGAGAAAAAATGTTGGCTAATCAAATATCTTCTCGCAAATAGCAATTTATTTTTAAAGTTTAGCGCCATTGCCTATTCCATGCTCAGTTACTTGCTATAAATTAAACAGTTTTCCTGCTAAAAATAAACGTACGCCGTGGCAAAGACATGCAGCTTAAAATGAAGATGACGATGATTTTAAGTGAAGACGTTTAAACCTAAAAGATGGAATTACGTCAGTGTCACAAGCTATTATTGTCTATTCAAAAATTTGCGCCAAATAAATTGCGATTTCAAAATATAAAAGTGTATGATTCAATTTATGTAATGCGACGTTTTGTTACCATCTCTGTCACTTGTCACATTTAATCATCGTTATTATTATCATCATTATTGTTATTATAACAAACTTTTTAAGTCTTCCTCACTTTTCCGCGTAAAGTTGAAGTGGGACCCGGTTTCTTCTTACCCGACGCATACTTTAAACTCTATAAGCATCCTTCTTCACCTTGTTGCTGTTGTCGGTGTTGTCGCGTAATTTTGATTAAGCTGTTCGTTGGCAATTTAAAAGCGCCCCTTGCGTGTAAAATCCGGCGGAAAACTGAAATAATTTTCATAGATTTATTAGTGAAAGACGTACGAATTTTCATGAATCTCTACGAATTTCTCATCATCTTTCTCACTAATAACTGCAGCCCAAATTTTCGTATACTTCCCACGATCCCGTTTACGTAAATAATCTTTTCAATTTCTATTCAAATCGTCGGGAACGTAAATTATTAATTAAAGTGTCATAGATTGATGTGCGAATATAAAGTGGACAGGATTTTAGCCAGTAATGCTTTGTTGCCTTTTGAAACGTCAATCTCCAGTGCGGGAATGAACAAAGCCAAGGTGGGCATTAACAATATGCGCTATATACATAATAATCGAATGCATAACTTTATAACGAGTTTCCACCACATATGACATTTATAAACTGAAAGTGTTTCCATGCAAAATGGTGCACCTTCGTGATCTTTTAAGCTAACCTATATATTACAAAACGTGTCATTACCATCATCGTCAACCAAGGTAATTAAATTTTGGTATCATACTCAGAATATAACATAAACAATGGAATCCTTTATCGAGTTTAAACTATCGTTTTTCAAAGTTACTTTGTGGTCAATTATAAAGTACAAAATTAATTGAGTAAGTTGAGTATATGTGTTAGAAAATATGTTTGACTCCTTCCTCAATTAAGACTCCAAGCGAATAGAACCGAGATATGCAGGACGATGGACGAATTTATCAACCATAACCGTGATTTACTCTTTACTATTCTTTCAAAAGTAACGTTCAACACATTGGGCAAAAGAAAAGGAAAATCTGCAAATACTGTTTATATATCACAGTCTAAAACTAAATTATCGCGGATTCAAATAGAGAATAATTATGAAAATCTTATAAAAAAATTATTCGCTAGATCGCCGTGTACAAATTAAGAATCCCTTCTTAAAAATTAATATCACTTGTTATGAAGCCGAGTTCGAGTGACAAGAAAAGAAAGCAAAATGAATTAATCGAATTTTAATATTAACGCTTGCAAAAAAAAGACATTTTTCCTGGTATTAAATTTTAATTAAGACATTGTTGATTTACATTTTATCAGAGTTTGAAAGGAATGGTAACACCGTAGAGAGATTTTCATTTTTCTTTCGAGCAACTGAAATTGAGTTATCGATTAATATGCCATCGTTATTTTAAATGTTGTAGCATTTTGCTTCGTCAATTAAAAAAGTAATTCATAAATAGAGGAGAAAAAGAAACACACGGTATGTGTGGATGTTATATTATAGATTTTCTTTTTGCTTTTCTTAGCCTTAATATTGCGAAATACATGCTATATTACCATGTGGAAATAAAAGTAATAAATTTTACTTCTGGTTAAATCCAATGTAATTTTCCCTTCCACGAATATCTCTAAATCTGAATTTGTATTTGTGTAAGTATTACTATATACACTCACTGCACAGAGTGTAGTGGTATTGGTAGATTTTCTCTCTATTACCGTTCGGTCCTTAAAATAAACTTCAATTTGAATTAAAGTTGACATTCTTGTTTTATCTCGGCTGTAGGTTGTAAAGTGAAAATTTCTTCTTCTTTCACGTTCCTTTCCGACTTTTCCTTGCTCCTGTACTTACTTACTTCTTATTTCTATATTTAAGGTGAATCCTTATACCTGGGTTGTAGCGAAAATAATTAGAAA
Organism: Hololepta plana; assembly: GCA_963695495.1. Lineage (NCBI taxonomy): Eukaryota > Metazoa > Arthropoda > Insecta > Coleoptera > Histeridae > Hololepta > Hololepta plana. The sequence continues at coordinate 5,632,856 of OY968832.1, read as the reverse complement.
AATAACCTATATCTGTATTCAACATTTAACGAAAGTTAAAAATAACACATTACATTAATTTGTTTATCTTTGAAATAATATTTTATAAAATTAAATATTAATCAAGACAACATAATGTTTAATTCTACACAAACACATCCTGTTACTTCATAAATATTTAAGTTTGGTCATTTGAATTGGCACAACTAATTAATTGTTTAAAATCGACTTCTTGTATACATTTAATTAAAGAATAGAGACTTTGTGTTTCAATTTCAAATCCTTGAATGTCTTCAATATGACATTTATTTTATATTGCTTTGAATGTTAGGAACTTTTAAATTTATGTTCTTCCTGCTCTTTGCTTGCAAAATTTCTTTACTCTTGTAGCACCGACAAATTTAGCAGATAAGCGTTAAATGATTCTTTACAAACACCAAACATCCATACTTTTTGTGTCTCAAATCGGTCCGTTTATTTTTACCACTTCTCCGTACTCTTTTTCGTTGAAATAAGCATCAAATAAAGTAATAAAACGGCGCCGAGTTAATAAACGCTTATATTACTATTACAGTCAGGTAACTGGATGTTTTATTTTTATCAGATAGTTTTTATGATTTTTAATATTCCCATGTCAATGTGAAATTGTCAATTTCGACCACACATTTTATTCATTTAAAGTAATATAAACAGCATATTGTTTTATACAATATTTAAATCGCATTTTTCTGTTTTTCTGTTTCTCTTTTCTAATAGGATAGTCGATTTTAATAAACTCGACGATACTTTTGATGTTAAAGATTAAAGGGAAAACTGATACAACATACAAGTTGCTAATAACAGTTAAGAAGAGATAAGCGTTTACATTAACAATCTTCAAGTTGTCGTAACAAGGAGGACGATGTCGATGATGATAATACGATTAAATCGACAAACTTTTATTCATAAATTTATAAGTAAATTATGTTTTTATCTAATGTCTTACATAAACTTATTATTACAATTCATTATATTTGTAGCTGAAGTCACTTAACGTTATTATCATCATCATCAACTTCGTGGAAAAGAGAGACTGGAAGCCAAAGTAGTTAATCTAATCTAATAATTTTTACCGTTTTGATAGTTCTAAATTCGGTGTATGAGAAAAACTTTTCGACTATAAAGTTCTCCGGGAGTAATTTGTTCTTGCCGTAAATTAAAAAAAAATTGAGAAAACGAAAATATGAGAGGAAACGGTTAATGGATGAAACGTTGGCTGGATATCATACGACATAAGAAACAAGTAATTACTTTGTGTATACTGAAACAAGTTTACCAACAGTGCGCAATTTGTGAGAATAGTTAAATCAAAACGCAACGAACGCGAAAGAAAACACAAAATACATAACTTTGATGAATTGCAATAAAATCTCGCAGAACAATATTTCCCATTCCTTCTTCATATTTCTCTTTTGGCTTGCGTTGAATTTCCCTACATCAACAAACTTTTACTTAATCCCATCGCAAGACGTATGAAACCAAAATTTGATATCGCATAAACTTCATATACAGTGTGTTCCAATAGTGCGGTCTCGGACTATTACGTCTAAACCGTTGACTTTAGAGGAATATGTTTGAGATCAAAAAGTTTTATCTGGGATAGAGCTGCAACGCAAAAGTATTTGCCAATATGGTGCTTTTTCGGATATACCGGAAACCATTACGTGCTCCGCTATTTTGAATGGAACGCTATCCTCAGAGCCTGCGCCTTTGGGACGCCCTGTATATAATATTATATTATGTAGAAATTTACATAATACAAATCGTATGATAATCCCTCCAGTGAACCATCATATTAGAAAATCCTTATTTGTCACAACATACATATGTATAGCTAATAATACTCATACGTACAAATGTCTAGTTGTATCTGTATTTTATTATATGTACATTTGCGACGAAATTACAAACGAGATGATGATTTCGGCTCTAACGAAATTGAAGCGCATGAATATTAAGTTAATTAAACACATATCGTCGCATATCTTATATGTACAAACGCATCTCATACACGTATGAGTTGAAAGGTAAATACTCCGGTATGGATGTGAACAATGCCGAAAAATCATCTGAATAAATGGAAGGCGGAAATCTAAGGGATGTTACGCGGCGCATCCACCAAAAGCATCTACGAGGGGGTACCCAAATGAAACGAAAGTTATTTTATGTAGGCAAGTGAGTTGATGGTACTGAAGGTACTCATGTTTTCCCCCGCAAAATATTTTTGTTTTACGCTCTTTCTGATCAGTTTGTCAAGTGGTGTTACTGAAATAGGAAATACTTCAGCGGGCACAGCGACTGACTTCTTAAACCCCTTTTAATGCCGCTGCCTATTTTATTAGCGTGAATTTTAAGGAGGAACGCAAACATCAAATTCTGGTTTCTGTTAATGAAAATGAAACGATTTTTCGCGGAAAACAGTATAACCACAATTCCCTGCTCACTCTCCTTATTCACCTGACTAAGCTCCCTGCGACTTCTTTTTATTCCCCGGAACGAAGAAAAATCCAAAGAGAAATCGTTTAGAGGACGTAGAACAGGTGAAGAGAAAATTGTTGAAGGCACTTAACAGCATTAGTTCTAAGAAGTGTAAAAAATGTTCCGAACAATCTTAAAGCCGTTTGGACAAACAGATTATCGAGTGGGCAGTATATTGAAGGAGATTACTGTTATAAAGGTATTCTCTTGAATTTTATAACATTAAATATTTCTCGCTCATTTTTGGTACACCCTCGTATAGAAGCAAATTTTTCACTGCTTTCTGTGTAAGAATAAGTAAGATAGTGAATAATGAATAATGGGTTAAGATGCAATCAGCAGCTTTTATATTTTTCTTCCGAAAGAAGTTTAACTTACGGACGTTTTACAGAAATGAATACTGTTGCGAAATCTATCGTTTACTTCTATTTGCAATGTATATTTCTTAAACAGTTGTTTTAAATTCTTTAAGTTAAAATCCAAGTGGCATTTACTTTCGTTAAACAAACAGTTTCTAGCACAAGTATAAAGTTTTAAAATCCATTCTTAAAACGAAATTTACGGAGTTCCTGAAGTTACGGCATGCAGATCGAAGATTATTTCAGTGGAATCACTTACAAACTGTGACTGCTGGCGTCAATAAAGATTTGATACTCGCAGAAAGAAAAATGGCGAATAATCAAATCCTCAGGTGCAGCCTGAACGGAAATCGCAACATGCAAATTAAATTAAGAATGTCGTGAAAAGCTTACACAATGTAAAAGCGGAGGACTTAATATTTGACGTAATTTAGCTCAAAGGTATCTTTCAATCAGTGTAATTACGATTTTTTAAATAAATTTTAACTTCTTACAGAATTTGATTTTCAGGTAATAGGATCCTTGAAAATATCATTTTGAGATGTTTTACTGTCATTAAAAAGTTGATAATAACTAAATAGTTTACCAGCAGCTATATTTTGGAATAAACGCCATTGTTTTCGTTTTAAGGTTGAAGGCATTTCAAAAAGATGGTGTTTTATTATTTCATATCTTTCTGCCTGTTTTTACATTTTTGGTAGTTAGGTCGCTGTTTACTTAAACTAAGTTAGAGTGAATAATGGCTGACGGTGTTAAATTAATTTGTTAAGCATTTCTGACAGTGACAATCAATTTTACTTAACCAGTATTTTAAAAGATGTTGAATCAAATTTCTATTACGATGGTCAACAGTCTACGCTTAATTAAACTTGATAACAGGCAAGTTGCTGTAGAGTTTCAGAACAAAGAAAAAAGTTTTTCGAAAATTGTGGAAAATGTTTGCCTCAAAAAGCAGAATACGAGAAGGCAAACATCATTTTCTCCTTCTGACTATGTTACTATAAACGTTCCTTTTTAATATCCATTTTTGGGTCGAAAGCTCATAATCATCATAGATATTCGAGCTTGAAGATACTACTATTGTTAATGCTTAGCCATGATGTTCTTCTGAGGCATAATTCTATTATTTAATGCACTTTGTCTTATAGCATTCAAATGGAGCACTCATATCTTTTAAAAGAATATCATGGGCATCGTAGTTTCTATTAATGCTATTAATAAAGTCCGTATTTTGTTCATCCAAGTTATCAGTTCTAATAGTTGCAGTACGAAAATCTTGCACTCATCATGTAGCATTAAATGAAGCATCCTAAGTTCAGAAACCTCATTCAAAAACCTAAATAATCAGAATATTCCATATTGAACAAATTCATCTCGGTGCATACAATTTTCAATTATTTCTGGTTCGAATTATCGCAACAATTTTATCGAAGGCATCGCTTATCGATTCACTACCTCCATTCCCCATGCACATTGTGTGTGTTTATATGAAAATGGTAGATAGTTTATTTCCGTTCAAATCGTTTACATCATAATTGAAAAGCAAAACTGATAATATTCGACGGATGTTATAGAATCGTCTATCTGTTATTAAATTATTTCATCGAAATAGGATGCCCAATCGGAGAGCAACGAACGATTTAAAATATACAAAATAAAAGAAACAAATTAAATCGACGTATGAAAACGAGAAAATGATTCCAGCTACCTAAAATAAATTTCGATTAATGCATTAGTCCGCCTTTTTGTTATGCGATAGTATTTTGGCGAGACAAAAGGAAGCGTCAGTATTCGGTATTGTTTAGTCTAGATTAAAAGTAACGGTATTTGCTCAATGTTTTCTATATTGTAATACGGGTTTGTGAGAATAAATACGAACCGGGCCGAGAAACTCACATTAAAGCTTAACAACGGCGGTCGTCTTTTCGTCGTCAAAGGAGCTTTCAAGGGATTAGATGTCGATTCCTTTAGTAGTTAGAAAGGAAGAAAAATAGTAAATACGAGATACTTTAACGTACGTACGTATTTGTAGCGAATGTGTTTTAGAAAATGAGGAAATTGATTCCCGTTCCTCATTGTATTAATTTTAATTGAATCGTTTGGGTACGGAGTAGATTTTCTCCAAGTAACATCCACGAAACGATATTATTACTATACCTTGAAGCTACTCTTACACAATAGAACAAATGAATCAGCTCAAACTTTATTTTCTGCTTAGTTGTTTTCATTTTGAGGCAAAAAACTTGTGACAGGTGTTGGTGATAACCACTAAATTTTATCACAATTACAAGCATTCGGTCTCATTGATTAATTATTTAAATGAATGTTTAGACATTTGGGCTATTGTCGTAAAATCCGAATAAATAATGTTAAAATATTATTTATTAATTAATTAAACATAATAAATTAATTTCGTTCGTTCCGAATGCTTAGGTCGAAGATGTTAGTTGCTGTCAGGGAAGTAGCTTACCATACAATTTGTTCAAATTATTTAATCATAAATCCATATCATAATACTTTAACAACAACCTTTATAAAAATGTATTAAATCTCAATTGAAAAGTTCCAAGTAAAGAGTAATTTTAAAGTTGAACAAATTCATCCTTCTAGTTATGTTTACTGCGTTGTCTTGAAAGTGCTTGTAATAGTAACTAAGAACTTCTAAAGTTATTGCTATTCTGTAACAAGAATTAAACCGAAAAAAGTGGATAACTTAATATTAAAATTATTTTATTATTGGGGACTTCTCTGACTATACTACTCCAAATTTTGTGGTATAAACAATTAGGGGAATTCTAATTTTAATTAATGAAAACAACAATAGGTTAGCGAATTAACAGTATAAAATTATAATCAATTTTCTTTAGTTTCAAGTTAAACAATAAACACATCAAATCATTGAAAATAGATTCATGTAAGAAATTGTCTAGTGTCAATCCAGAATTTTTCAAGATTTTCTGACATTCAAGCAATGCATATATTATATAATAACAATATATTTATTTATCCTTATAAACATGTTAAAATGATTTATGTTCTTTCGTAAATACGAACTAATTTTAATGTTAAAAGAACTTTCTTCGTACTCCATTTCTCTTTTCTTGAACTGCTAACTTGTATAGAATTTACAAAGAAGGTGGCACCAGAGTTTCCGAAATTTTGCAAGAGCAAGCGTCGTGAAATGAATTTGGCAAAAACCGAAAGTCTGAACGTAAGCCAAAAAATATGTAAATGTAATTCCAATGAACCCTTATTTAGATTAATGCAAACATTTTGAAGCTTCAAATGTTGCCAAAATAAAATAAGTAAACCATATCTCTCCACAAATGATTGATAAGTTGAATTGTTTGCTATTTTTAATTTCACAAGCGTGCCAAAAATGTATTGTGCAAGAAATGGAAATGTTTTGCTTATGAATGGAAGAATATAATTCATTTATGTTTGACTCGTTGAAATTATAACTTTAATCTATCATCTAACCACAATTGATATGAGCTTACGATAAACATGTTTTCAATTTAATTATTAACACTTTCATCAGCGATATAGCTATTTGGAAATCTGAAAAAGATAATAAAAAGTCTAATTAATCCCGCTGCCAAATAAAAATGTTGGTAAAATACATTTGGAAATGTTTCCAATTAGCTAACACAAAAAAATATATTTGTAAACACAACGACTATTAATTTCATTTCGTTGCGATATAATGAAAACTTTCACCATTTGACGAATGCTAAAAGAATGGAATAGGGACGAAATTGGATTAATACCAATAACTGGATGTCGTGCAAACAAAAAAAAGTGGAGTTCTTCTTCAACATGTTTCATACAATTATTACAATAGAAAACTACAACAAAAAATTGGCAAATGTACAGATGGGCCAGAAATGCATGTGGGTTTTCTATGTAATGTCGACTAGTGCATTTGAAGCTTTCGTTATTTGTCAACTTGAAAACAAAACAAAAAAAGAAATACATATGTGCGAGCCACCAACTGGAAATGATAAACGTTTGCAAGAATTTTTTTTTAGCTCAGAGAAAAAACTGTTTTCAAACGCTTTTTCCCGCTATTCATTCGGTTTCTATTTAAACCATATTGCACCAAAGCGGCAGTAAATAATAAAACGTTAGTGAATAATGAAGTAGTTAACCCTTTTGAAATTTTGCACATGATAATTTGTCAGTTTAATCTCGGCTTTGTTTCAGTTTTCATAAATTTTCATTAACGAAATTGCCATTTCGAGAGTTTCTTTTCAATCACATAACGACGCGTATCGCAAATAATATCGTAATTCAATTTACGTTTGCGAAGAAATGATTTTGCACGTTGAAAAACGAATTACGAGCGTGTGCATGATGGATGGAAATCAATGATGAGGAAGAACAGCAGTAGCGGCGATAGGAGTGGAAAAAACAAGAAATGGCAGAAGAACCCATTAGTGTAAAATACATTTTCCCTTTATTAATGAATGTTTAATCGAAAGCATGAATCGCAAAAAAAGAAATCGTTTTTCTTCATCGGTATTCCGCTGATGGATTTTCGTGTAATACGTTCCTTCCATCCCCAATATGGAAATGAATGATAATCAGTAGAGATACGATCGATATTGTGTATAATTATTAAACAGACGAATGATTTTCCGCATGTGCCACTCTTTGATGGGTAATGCGGTTTAGTAAAGCATGATTAAATTGTTGATAACATACGTTATTATTATGATAGAGAGTAATAATGCAGGGGGAAGGTGTGAAAATTTTACGTTTTTACTTGTTTTATTGAAATTCTCTCCGTTGCTTTCATATACTTTTATTTCAACAGCAGGCCATGTATAATTTAATAATTTTATGCAACAACAACAATTTTTTCATTCCGTGAATTATAGTGTACGTATCACGAATAGGCGTGCAATTAGTGTGCTATTTAAATGGAATAGATTTAATTAAATTGCGAATTAAAACGTAATTCATTGTGACAACTATACCAATCCCTACGTTGGCAAATGTTTTTATTTACAAAAAGTTTCATTTCAAGCATTGATTAGCACGAATTATTCTTCGGCGTTATTATTCATAGATATATGCACGTATAACTAATATGAAAAGCATTTCATTTATAACATCAATTAATTTAAATGAAATTTACATTTCAAGTGACCCATTTTTTTGTCGGGTTTACTGTATTTACTGAAGTCTTTTACTGAATGCGGGTGGGATGGTTGTCAGCTACAATGAAACGGAGATAGAGCGAAACGGATCATTTCAATTTTACGCTGTTAAATGAAGAAAATAATTTCGCGTTGATGTTATCTATGTTCTCTATACGCCGTATAATGAAACAGACTAATCCCCTCGTCAAAATTGCAAAGGGTTAACGCTGACGAAAAATTGTCGTTGCCGGGGCAAATCTTGCGGCTTTAGTTAGGAGAAAGCGGCGGGAATGTACGTAACAAATTTGATGCTGAATTTTCCACCGAATATAATTTAAATATTTTAATTGGATACCATTATTGTTTCTCATTACAATTAAACTGGAAACAAATACAACGTGGCGGTAGCACTTTGAAAGCATCAACCATCGCAATTAATTAGTCTCATAGAAATCATACCTCTAGTGTGTAAGAAATTGAATAGCCCGAAAATAATTTTAACATTTCAATTGGGCCTCATGATTGCTTTTAATGGGTTTAAACTAAGATAATATATTGTTTCCCCGGACCTCCATATCGATCACCCCAAAAAATTTTGAAGCATTGCCAGTGTTAGAAATAACAATATAAACTGCAAAATATGTTATTTCATTTTCAGTAAGTTTTCGAAGGTAGCTACAAATCATTCCAAAATAATCTGTTGAATGTAATTTAACATATAGGGGCGCCTAAGAGAATGGCAGTTTTGCAAACGGACACATTCTAGTTCAGTAGCTAAGCGTTTCCAGTTGTCCTAAGTGGGCATTTCGAAGAAAAGTTGGTTATGCTTTTTTTTAACAACGAAGATTGAATCCACCATGAATTTGTACTCGATGGACTTTCAATCACTTCCAAATGTTACAGCAAACAATTGAAAAGAGTGCACTTGAAATTGAGTCACCGTTACCCAGCTTTAGTTTATCGAAAGCAAGTTTTGTCTCAGGAACAAAATGCCCGTCGTATGTTACGTACGCGAAGAATGTTCGCCACTGATAACAAGAGATGGTAATCGGATGTTATAAAACTCCGGGCTATCGAATAAATTTGGTCGTGTGAAGTTATTTGAATTTCTGCCTTACTGCAAGAGGACGCAGTTTTGATTGACCAATGCAGAGTATTTCCTTCCCAATTCCGCCTGCATTCTGTTATAATAAATTGTGCACGATAATAAATTTGTTGTTGCTGCTCTGACAAAATTACGTGAAGTTTCGATTATTGCAAACAAAGTTAAAGCGCAACATTTAATTTCTGCTTTAAACTTGGAAGAACATTTACCATGATATTCCACATGATAAAACATATTTATGAGATAATTATGTACCTCCTACAACTAACTTACGACTGATATGACATTAATGATTATCATTAATGATTATCATCGATCGGGAAGACTAAAAACATCAGTGGCGAAAATAACATTGAGAAAGTGAGCGAATTCATCCGGAACAACAACAAATCTTCAGTGAGATGCTGATCTTGAGAAGACAGCAGAAACATTCAATTCACAACATGTTTACTCTTTGTAATAACATTTTTAATTTTGCCAGAAAAAGTCTGGACATGCTTCTAAGGTAACATGAAGCATTTCAAGCAGTATTCCATGTTATATTCTGCCAGTCTGCAGAGGATGTGATGAATTTCATAATGACGCAGGCATGTGTTATGCAAGACATACCTCATGGTCATGAAAAGATATTGATAATTTTTTTTGTAGTATGTGCAAAGTGGCCCACAGTTTATGTGATGAGGCATTATGTTGCAAAAAATGCGCATTTTCAAATATCCTAAAATAGGGCATGGACATGCAGTAGTAAAGTTCCTCGAATCTAATTTGAGTGAGTCCATGGGCAATAACTGTTCTGTAAACAAGTGTCTGGTCGTTGGAAAAATATTCTTTGTAAAGTAACGACCTTGGTACTGTTCGACGATGCTCTATGTTCTTTGATTATCGCCTTGTAGAATCCGAGGTCGAAAATAATATTGCACATCATGCGGTCCCTATTTAGGCGATTTCTTGGAAATAAGTATTATTGATATTTATATTATTATTTTCTATATGAATCGGAACATTTAAATTTATTCATGTGGATGTTGGCACTTCTTTGTCACTCAGTATATGATAAGACATAAAAACGCCGCAAATTCTTCAATATGAAAATCTCTCTCGCTTCTCTCTTTTTGCATTCTCTTATTACTATCATCAACATTCATCTAGTTCAAATAACTCTCGTTCTTGGCATTACATCGCCAAATCAATCGAAATTCCCATCGTACTTCGGTTACGAATTGCACGCTACACAGCGAAATATGTCAGAGTGGAGAAAAGAATTTAAATGAACTTTTATAATCGCTCTAATTACAGGTATAAGATGTTAAGTGCAAAACCACTGCATCGTTTTAATAGGTGGGTGAAGCAGAGTTCTGAGATTACATCGTTGAAGTGACTCAAGAGATCTGCTTCACATGTTATGCACTCTCTTATTCGCTTTTCCCATCAGATACAGTTTCAAATATGATCATGACGAGTGTTCATGCTGAAATAACTCACTACTTATACCTGCAAAGGGATTTATTTTTTTAATGACAATTTATCTTTCAGTCGTTTATAATTTTACTATTATATTTTGTTATTTGCAAGGAAAACTTGGTGTTTTGTTATTCTTTGGCACTTTCCACCTTCACCCACAAGAAGGGCATTATTTAATTAACTATTTTAAGCCAGTCAAATCACAGGATGTGCCACCCCCACGCATTGTATGTGTTTACCTGGTAGGCAAATGCATTAAAACTTCATCACTTGTACAAGAAACGTTGAAAAATCAACACCAAATCATTTAATTGTACATATACTTAAATAAAGTAAAAGTAACTACTAACTCGCACAGCATTTTATTGCAATTCGTCAAAAGGAAGTTGCCAATCGCGGCAAACTCCGAAACGAATAACAACGAACAATCGGTTTAAATTGGTTTTTTTAAATAAAGTTAAAAGAATTTTTATTGCTTCCATTCAATTTCGCAAATATTATTTACATTCTGTCTCTAATTAAGACAAATTATTATTTCGAGACACAATGGATAGTCGTCATTATTATTAGTGTTCCAATCTCCTTTGTTCACAAAAACGTCAATCTTTCACTTTCTTTGCGCTAATTGTTAATGAAAATGTTATAGAACACTTTTTGCTAAACAGTTCAAGGGGAACAATATCATAATTACTATTTTGTTTCATTTGTAGACACTTAATAACAATAATATCTTCACTTCTGTTGATAATTAATTTGATTGACGCGCAAATTATATTAGCAATCTTAAACTTTTTAATGGACCCTAATGACTTAATAACACACTAAATCAGTTTAAAAGGTAAATAATTTTCTTTTCGCCATAATAACCTCCGCTTTATTACAGGTTATAAAATTGTATTCGTGTAAACGGATCTATTGTAGATACCGGACACGTTTGAGCGTTAAATAGTAATGGTGATGTTGATGATAGGATGTTAATTGCATAACAAAGTATAACTTAATTTGAAACCATTTAAAGGATAACGACGTTACATTCATTATATGAATTTATAACGAAACGTGTTAAATAGAATCTATTAAATTAACCGTAGCCATAATTAAAGTAACCCCCCAGAAATAATAATAATATTTTAGAGACAATATTTTAAATTGAACCATACGCGTTACTGATACGGTCATTACGTTATTAAAATCGATACGAAATAGTTACACGAAATGCATAATTGAATTCTACGATACCTATTAATTAATTGATACTCGAATGGGTTGTTACGAAACATATTAATGGCAAGAAATTTACAATGAAATTTAGGCAATCAATTTAATACGTCGTCTTTAGTTAATTAACTAATTTGTAGTCTTAATACAAAACAATATTTGATTCTGTGTAAGAGAAAGTTTCATATCTGTTTTATATAAATTGGAATATACAGGAACTAAAAGTTTCTCTGAAGGTTAGAGGAAAACTTTTAATTTCAATTTCGGATGAATTGTGTAATATATAAATTTTATTAAGAAAATACGCGTACTTACGGGATTTATGCATTAATTTCTAAATTTAGTCCTCGTGTTGCAAGATTTCAGTCCAATTGTTTTAGTTTTAAACATTCTAATTTAGAGACATTCAATTTATTTTTTAATAATCAATTGTGGGTGGGATGAAACACAGCCGACGAAATAAACATTATTAATTTTATTACATCCAAATTCGAATGATTGATAAAATTTAATAAAGCATATCCAAATAATACAAAATTCCAGCTCCACTTTATGTTGTCTACTATTTTTCATACCACCCTCGTAATTTATATTAATTAAGTGAATATTTGAAATACATAGGTTTTTAGTGGACATCGAATATAAGATTTCATTTGCAAAAAATTTTTTTTTGTGCGTTTCTGTGCGATCAATGTTATTTTTGTAATTCGCTCTTTTAATAATGCGAAAAATTTGTTCAACCATTTTAATTAAAAATAAACCTTTATAAGTTCAAACAACTTTCTTCTGCTGCTCATTGCAGTCCAAAATTCTAATATGTAATTAGAGTCCAATGTAATCTGAAGCCTAAAACATCCAAGCAAATATTTGACAATCTGTCCTTTCGCTCATTTACATAAATTACAAAGCTTTAGCAATGTTTAAAATTGACATTGGCAATCGATAAAGCCGAGGACGCAATTGCAGATTCCTTGTCTTTCGTTTGTATCACAATGTCTTCGAAAATGTCGTAAACCAGTTGTAAAATTTTATTTAAATTTTTGCGGAAGTTTTGTCTCATAAACGATTTGTACGGCTTACGCAAGAGCAGCATCGTTATTGTTGGACATTTCTAAGGATTCGTACATTTGAATGCGAAGACTTTAAATGCCAGCAACCACTTATTGTTATAACGCTCGTAGACAGTGTAGTTTGTTGTGCAAACACGCGCGTAATAACGATTTGTTGGTCTATTTGTAGCGAAATTGTCGCCGATTCCATTCAAATTCGCACGAAAACTGACTAAAAGTAATAAATTACGGTGTAATAATAACAATAGTTATGCGAATCCGCTCTCTTATTAATTATTATTACAGCATATTCCCTCGTCTTGCAATAATAATAATTTATTATTGTAATTTTAGTCGTCAAGATTTGCGTAAATATAAATTCAAGTTCCTACTGCGAAATTTGTCTGAAAATAAGAAACCGCATTGTAATACATTAATTTTTAGCCTTGAAATGATGATAATTAATTTAAAAAAAAGCAACTCCACTTAATTCTTAATTTATTCCCTCGCTTCTCGTTAATACGGTTGTCCTTTTTTACGAAACGCAAGTGATAAATAACGTTTATAAATTATTATTATTAGGACAAAAAAGAAAATTATTATTAGGACAGCAACGAAATGAGACAAGAAGAACCGAATGGAATTAAACAATAGGCGTCATGAAAATATTTAATAATAACAGTGATAAATAAAAATATAAATAGAATGAAATATGTATCTGTAAAATTTCTTTATCAGTGTAAAAGTGGTTGAACAAATAACAACGTACAAAAACTAGAAGACGAACCTTCTTAATGATGTGAAGGCACGACAGAAAATGTTCTTAACAGTAGTGGCGGATCGCAGTACAGAAACACAATAAAAGGAACAAAGAAAGGAGATTTCAAACCAGCGATTCCCAAAGAAGTGCAGTGCACTCAATCGAACTTTGCAAGCGGGTCGCTATAATTTGAGTAGTTTATTGAGGGCCGATGAAAAACTTTTTAAATTTCATCTAATTTCAAATCAATATTGTTTAAGAAGATTTAGAAATAAAAATTTACATATGCTGCATTGGATTATAAAACCATTGTGCAAGTGATACAGCCTTTATAATTTTTTCTTGTTGCAATATGGATTAATTGAAAAAATGTGCACTTGGAAGTTAAAAATGAATTCAGAAATAAATAGATTTGCAAAATTTGGAAATCGCAAGAACATTCGTACAGTTGTCACCCATAATAAATCTCATCCAAACATTACATTCAGCTTTTTCCAGTTTCTGTTTTTCACTTCAATAATTTATTATGCTGTAATCAATTAAATAACCCAACACAATGATGGTTTTTAATTAATTTACAACTTATTTAAAATGGTCTTATAAAACAACCATCGCATTAACTAGTATAAAAAATGTGTGGCCACTTGAAAGAAAAAATTGTTTTCGTGGATCTCACTGTAGAAAAAAAGTTTGGAATCCCTGATCTATAGAAGTAAATGGTTGTGGCAGGTATTATACTCTTGAGAGATGAATGAAATTTTACATTCGTATCCCATATTATTTTTTCCTTCTCATAGCGATTATGTTATGGATTTTACTAGGTACCGCACAAAAAAGTATTAAGATTTTTTTTTATTATCAGAGCAACAATGGGTTCTTATTTTTAATAAAGTTAATGGCAAAACGCGCTTTCGCCTTTTCTTTATTAACATTTTTACAGTATATTTAAGCAATAAGAAAGTAGGATTAATTTTTTATCGTAAAACCTACAGGGACAGTTTTTAGCTTGAATCTGCCAACCAGCAAATTAGTGTCTCTCTTCTAATCCCAGATATGGTTATGTAAAAGTAGTATTGATAAATTGATTAACCGTTATAATTTAATCAATAATTTCATATACTTTCTTTGATTATATCGAAATACCGAGCGCAGTTGATAATGTCTTTGGTCAACAATCGATCCAAGTCTTATTCTATTATAGATAACTTACTCTACATAATTGGAAGTAAAAGAAAAGATTATTGGTTTGTTGAGTAGGTAATAAACAAACGGATATTTTAATAGGCCTCGTCGTCGTTGCCGTCGTTGTTCAAACGGAAATTAAATATTTACACTGTACACAACGTAATATAACGTGGAAGGTTAGTTTCTTTCTTCCAGGTAAATAGAAAATAATTTTGGCTCTTTGTTCTATCATTTTATCGTCTTTACCTCCATGTATTCAATTTATTTTTGTTTCTAATAAATATTAAAGTAGAACATTCCTTTTGGAAAATAGATGTCTTATTACAACGTGCACAAGCTTGTTGTTCAATCCTGATATATCCTTAATAGGATTTCGTTTTATCTTTTTCTACTTCTTAAAGACCATTATTTATTTGACGATTATAGTCTTAATTGTTATGTACCATTAAATCTTAATTAGTGGGTCATAAACTTAACTCCGATTTACAACAATATTGGATTCCATTATTGCCGCTACCTTGCTGAGAGTTTCGTTTGAATTATCACAGTGTAACTTCTACAGAGTTGCATTAATTCAGATATTCCCACCGAATTTTATGTCATTGGATTCTTTGCTGGACATATTTGAAAATAATATAAATTATTTATATTAAATGTTGAACCTAATTTCCGAGTTTTGTTTTTATTGTCCCCACAGAGCACAATGCAAAATGTTAAAATGGTTTACAAGAACGAAATTTTGACTCTCTTAATACCTCAAGCTAGTGATATCAAATGCTTTCCGAAGAGTAAGAATTCAAAGACTATTATTATCCTTATGCATCAAGCATGACAGAATGCAATAACTAAAAGAAATTTTGCGATAAAATTGAATGCTTATCTGGTCAACAAACAAATATAAAATGAAGATTATGCAATTCATTGGAATAAGCCGAAACAACAAAGTTGCCAACATCAATCGATTGTTATAAATTTAAACGAGAGTAATTAAATTTTGACCTTTATCTATTCATAAGTTAGTAGTGAGGAAGCTGTAAATTTGACCTACAGGAGGACGCAAATTTGTGCAGATCAAAATTTCCTTGAGGAGTCTACCACATGTGACGATCGCTATGAGTTTGTATAATAATCATGTTGCAAATTCGTAGATCAAAATGTGTTATAGTAATTTTTACAATTATATAACAACTTTCCTCGCTTTAATTGTGAATATTAGAGTAGTCAATTTGGCTGTGTATTAATATATTCCGTAGTTGATAATAATCGGTTTCCACCGCTAAAACAATAAGAAAGAATGGGCAACTTAATTACCGTATTTATTCGCATATTAGACGCAACTCTTTTCATATTTTCGTCTTTCTGAGTTTATGGTGCGTCTTATATTCGGTGACGGCTTATTAGGGCAAAAATGCTGATGGGCAATTGGATACAGTCAATCTGCATTGACTTTTTAATAAATGTATGCTAATTTTTGCTCTTATAAAGAATATATATTTCATTCCTGGACGTTATTCATATATATTTAAATTTTAGTTATAGTAAACTTTTTCTACGGTTTTTGATAGTTTCTAACTAAGAAAAACTAGAATATGTCTTATAGTCGAGGGCGTCTTATACAATAATTCTATTATAAATACTTAACGACCTTAAACGTAGATTCTTAATGATAGATTAATATTTAGAACTGTAAACCAGTTTAAAATGTTATTAACCCAGGTAGTTGTTACAATAAGATGGTTTAGTAATACCAGCGACAATCAAATTATACATATAATTACCACGAATAAAAACAAGGGGACAAAGATGATATGTTATGATAGAGCGAGAATTTTGTAATAGCGAGAATGAGAAAGCAAACTTTAATTACCGTCAAATATCACAAACTATTATTACACCCTTCCGACCATATGACATGTTACAAAAGTAGTCATTGAGAAGGAACTAGCAGGAATGCAAATTCCATTTTATTCCATTCAAAAACTAAAACATTGTTCTCAATCGGGGAAAAAGTTTTTCTTTAATTGAAAATTCCGTCAAAAGCAAATTCGGACTCAGATCTAATTGAATGTTTATAAAGATCAGCATTTCAATATAGCAGTAAGAAAGAAAATCAAGCACTAAAATAAGATTTTTGCTAAATATTCTTCATCAGCCATTTGTATCCGTGCATGTAACATTTCTCTGCTAAAATTGTAAGCGAAATTGGAGAACAATATCCATTTAAAAAGATTAACCACAACAGGGAACGCATTCTAAATTATAATGGCTTCCCATTAAGCAGTGGTTGTGTTTCGCATTCTTATCGTCGACAATTGGGCTATAAAAAATAAAAATTGTGTGCCAAAAGATTAAAAATTAAAAAAATAAGAACTCGTACAAAGTCAAAATTAGCAGTTTCGTATTAGTCAATAGTACATTATGTCACCGTTCGGTGTGATTACCTTTTTGAAAAAATTTAGTAGTTTGAAGTTGATATGTTGTTGAAATAAATTAAAATGTTCCGGGTCGTTGTTAGTTAAAATTATATAATATAAACGATCCGGCGCATCCACCATAAAATATATAGTAATGCAATAACATGGGAATGTAGAAGTATAAGTGAGTGAGATATAATTGGTGGAATACTGAATGGAGATGAGCATTCGTGAGGAATACATTATTAATAGAAAAAGCTTGGGATGTAAAAATTAAAAAGTAATAAAGACCTACTTTTATAAAATAAAATAATAAATTATTAAAGCGACGAATTATTAAACTTGGCGCTTAATGACCCATTAAGAGAGATATGAATGTAGTTATTAAAAAAAATATTATTATGCTTAAGTGATAAAGTTACAACTCGATGATTTTCTTTCTTTATTTTTTCGTCATTAAAGTTCAAGGTTCCAACTATTTGAAGCGCTATTCCATAGGGACACGATTTTTACGATACCGAAATTATTTCATTTCCATTTTGGAAACTAATAATAAAAGCTGATGTTGATTTTACATTAAATTCAATGCACTGTTTCACAATTTAAATCACACAAACGTTTATTAATCTCCCATGGATTAATTATAATAGGATCGAATAAATGTAGGGAGGATGAAACAACTGAAAGAATAAAGTGTTATGTAAGAGTTTGGATGTAGCTAAACTTGTTACGGCCAGAACGTTGATTATATTGAAAGCCCATAGGACGCTTCTTTATTTCGTTATGCTGGTAAATAAAAGTAGCGAAATAGATAGGGAAAAGTGGCAGATAGAGGAGGGAAAGAGTGAAAGTACAATTAATTAGAAATTAATTATTAACCGTAATTTCGCTGACCTTAATAAAGAAACCTCCAGATGTTGTTAGTACAGTGGATCCCTTTAATGTTAGTTAATTAGAAGGGTAAACGAAGTCTTCCTTTTAGTTTACTTTTTCAAACAATTTCTTCGCGTAAAAAAATGTATCAGCGAATTTTCGTTGAAGTTAAATTTTTAATAAACACCGTTATCCTGTTAACTTAAAAAAGAAATTCCGAAAACATTATCTCTTACTTTATTTTAACTTGAAAAACTTAAACATTATAATTGAATTAATGAACGAGCTCTAACGCATTAATTTGACTAATTAAATTGATAAATATATTTTTTAATTTCAAAGATCAAAAGTGAAAAGGTTAATAGTCGAGGAGAGTTAATAAAAGAAGGAGAAGATTCGAGAATGTAAAAAATCAATTACTAAAATAGCATCGACCGGGATCCGTCTACATCTAAATTGCAATTTATTCTGTGTGTCTGTTCGGCTACTTTTCACTTTTTTAATTTGTTAATTGAATTTATTACGTTGATCATGGCGCTACTTCCAACATAATTTCGGTAAATATTATTACAATCAATCTCGCGTAAAGCAGAGATCCGTTTGAAAGTAGGTTACCGAAGGCACTATAATTTATATCTCTTGATGGAATTTGATCTTGATTAACTCGTACGCCGAAATATAATGGCCGCAAGAACGAGATGGGAATTTTATGAAGTCGCAGTGCCAACAGCGAGAAAGAAAAATTAAATAAAGTGTCTGGAACTTGATGGGGGAGTCGTTATTGCAATTTCGCTTTAATTAAGTTTTAAACCAATTCGCATCGATTGCACGCCAGCAAGAACGATAAAGTTTTATATTTTAATTAATCGTTAGTTTTTTTTTCTTCGATCGATTTTGAACGGTTAAATGTTTAAATTGAATCTAAATAACCACATTTTATTTGTCGGTGTTTTGCCCGTTGGTGATCGATGTTGGACTCGACCGTTGGTACGGAAATTATGATGTGTAGAAAAACGCGACAATGTAAATATATAATAAATTTATTTTTTTTACGATATTTACCACTTATTGATGTTGCTGATTGCTTCTGTAGTAATGTGCAGTTGTATTGCTCTTCATTAATAATTTTTAAGATTTGCAGAATAAATTTTCCCTTGTGGGGTGAAAAAGTGGAAAGTACCCTCGTGGCCCTATTTTTTGAATTATAGAATAAATATTTTAGGAAAGTTTTAAAAACCAGTGATTCGCGAAGTGTACTTTCGCATTTTCTTACAATGGCATTGTATTACGTTCGTGCTGTTTTTTTGCAAAATTGCGCTAAATAAAATCATTTTGCAATTTGTTATATTGCTATTGGATAGAGGATTTCTGGCTCTAGAAGTCGGTGTTCTTGTATTTTCTTATAATTTGATTTTTCGATGATTTGTAAATTATCAAAGTGGAACGTAAAGTGGGCAAAAATTCACAGTGGCGACACCTGCTCATTTTCGCTTTTAATCAAGACTCTTAAGCGGCTACAGCTACTCGCGACATTTGTGCTGTATAATGCGATGATGCCAGAGAGGATAGAACGACTCAAATTTTTTCGCAGTTAAAATCGATGATTTCGACGTCCAAGACCAGACCCATACTTGTCGATCATCTGAGTTTGATGCAGAGGGTTTGAACCACCTTAACCACGAAAATGCGCGTCAAACAACAAGAGAGTTGGCCAACCAAATGGATTGTGACCAATCAACGGTGGTTTGCCGCTTGCAATCAATTGTGAGGTCCAGACACATTTTTAGAACCAAAACGGTTTCTTCATTGGATAGTCTCACCAACAATGAAAAATGATCATCAAACGACTTAATATCAACTGCAACTGCTACGTATTGTTAATTACGCTATGAAATTGCAAGTTTTGTGAATGAAAAAAGCGAAAATCGAATATATGCTACAAAAATGTTAAATCCACCGTATCTTCGAAACGGTCCATTTCCGGCCCCATGTCCATTAAGACTTTTCTGCTTATTTTAGGCCATATTACCACCCCTTAAAGTTTGTGACACTTTTTTAACACCCTGTATATCATTAATTAATTCTTCTCAGTTTTTGTTTAAATTAAAAACAAATTAATCTAAAAATCCGCCCGAAATTATGCTTCAGCCTAAGATATGAAGGGCTGCTTTATTCATTTGTAGGATGAAAAATTCAACATCTAAAAATGCAATTACGTTGATCAGGTAATAAAAATTATGTTAAGCGACGCGACAGACGGTATCAAATGAATCGTAAAAGACAGAAAGTGCCTTTTGTGCGCGAAATGTACGCTCATAAATAATGTGTGGAGATGATGAAAGATTTGCATTAAAACAATTTTATTAATGTCATAACGAATGGTTTATAAAGGGTTGTACATGCATACATACCAACCTAAAGCACAGCAAGAAAAAAGTAAATAAATAAAAGCGAGAGAACCAAACTCTGTACGATATTTTATTAATGTAAATGTCGTACTCGCTGACGATATGGTGCTTTTTGAAAATTACTACATTAAACGGTGCCGTGTAATTTTAGCATCATTTCGGTAGGGCACACACACACACACACACAAATGCATAATATATCCATGCTACACGTCTATTACCGGCGGTCGCACTTAAATTAACCAAAAACGTACCCGTTCATTATAATAAATGTATATATCAAAGTTTATGGGTATTAGCTAAACCTAAAACGTATATAACACGATTTAGATAAATTCACATTAATATACGATTTATTGCGGTACAGGACGGCGTAAACGCGTACCCGGAGATCAATCGAATTAATTCGCAATTGGAACCGGTCATGTTTTTGTCACCGTGTAAATAGTGATTTGTAATTGTTTTAATTGTCACTTAACCTTGACACTTTCGACCATATTTCACGGACACAATTGTCCATGGCCTCGTTAATAACCGTCACTTATACTACCAAATGCAGGCCGAGCTTATTTGAAAATTGCATTTTATCCCGTTATATTAGAGACGATGACTAACATTGGAGTAGATCAATTTGTTAATCATTAATTCGACGTCAAGTGCTTCCCGCTTTTATTGGTTTTAAATTATTATTAATTAACATAGGAACCGTGTTGTTCGGTTTATTGTTTAATTACAATGAAATTTGTGATTTACTAGATACGAATTCTAGTTTTCCAAAATTAATCTCATGTAAAACAAAAATTTGCATATCAATAGTTTTGATACACATTTATTACAGGGAAAAGTTATTTGAAATTGCGTTCGAATTTATCATTCAAGTCACTCTTGAGCTGCACATCTTTTATATTACGCTGATTAGGTTTATGACATTAAAGCTTTAAATTACAATAAGTTTTCAGATTGGGCATCTGAAGATTAAGATAAGTCTGTGTGATGTTGGCATTAGTACCAATAAAGGAATATTGAACAAAATTAATATTCAATAGTTGGCATAAAAAGTCATCGGTTAAAGCTTGAAGTAGCAACGATACTTTGTTTAACGTCAAATAACTTGCAAAATATTATCTCTGATAGTATAGTTGTAAACATTTAAGCATTACTTAGGAATATTTAAAATGCCACATATAATTCTTGTTAAAAATAATATTCAATATATCGTATAAGAAAAACTTACTCTTTTAAGTTAGATTGATCAAGTTTAACATAATAATATTTATATGAGCCTGCGTTCTAGTTTAGCGTTTGCCCATACATCAATTAACTTGAAAACATATAATACTTTGTGAAAATAGTTATAAAGTTGTAAGCATTAGTAGGAAATATTTAATATGACGCTTTAAATTCTCGTTAAAATTAAAAGTTTCGGTTTTAGGTTAGATTCCCTTTATATCGGCTCCACAAATAAGGTTATAATTGAGACGATATGTAATCTAATCTAATTTATGATCTAATTTGAAATGATAGGTTAACTATTTCCTTAGTGCAGCACATTGTTGTGAAAATGCAAATACTGATTATAGAAATTTAAGTTCTTAAAACAAAGCTAAATATTAGGACGGTGCTTAATTATCCGCCGTTTTTGAAAGCAATTTTTAGGCAGTTCGAAACACAAAGATTTATCGTAAATATCATTAACTTATTAATAAAAGTCCAAATTATCATCTATTTCAATTGCAGCCTCCGATTTGCTTGCTAGATGGTAAAGTGTACGAAAATTTTATTTACTTGGTACCCGACATGAGGACATTCATAGATGCAAAGTTTTAGCTCATTTCTTCACGTGGAATGGACAATTTAGCAAACAAATAGGAGGCTGCAATTTAAATAGATGATAATTTGAACCTTTATTAAAAAGTTAATGGTGTTTACGTAATTTTTTTTTTGGTGCGAACTACATAAAAAATAACTTTCAAAAACGACGGATAATAATACACCGACCTAATATTTAACTGCTAACATTGACGGTCATAAAGTTTAGCATCTTGATTATCCAATCCTGCACAAATTTAATTTGTTAAATAATCATTAATAAATGAAATCATTTATTGAGGCTAAAAGTTTCTTATTAAATCAATTGACTTTTTTTTATTAGAACCTATTAATCATATATTAATAAATATCCAGTGTTGAATGAGCTATTGTCCAAGTTAATGACCTAATAAATCACATTTTACGGGAAGGATTAATTTCATAAAAATAAATCAAGCATATTAAGTTCTTTACATTGCACAAATTGCTAAAACTAGATAGTGCGAGAATAATTAATATCATGCTAAATTCGCAGCACGTCTGGTATTTGTACAATTGGTATTCTAATTAAAACTTTGTTTATATGATATATTACATTATTTTAATTTTAATATACATCCCTATATAAGTATTCTTTTTTCTAGAATACACTGCACTAGTTTGCTTTTCTACGCCGTTCAAACTTTACTTTATATGTGCGATAAAAAAATACTTTTTTGACGTATTACTACACATATTACTACACATAAATTTCGCACCCTCATTCTTCAGCAACAAAAAAAGTTTATCTAATAATGAAGAGTATCTATAGAAAGATAGTTATAGGAGACGTGATATTACACCAATTCTTATCTCATGCATTTAAATAGACCATCTAAACGCTTTTGACTCTCTTCGCCCTTTCACTGCAAACACCAAACCTCGTCGTCATCATCATTGCAATTCTCTTCATTCTTCCGTATAAAGAATCGCTCCTTAATTTAAAGTCGCCGGTCTTTTTTCTTTGGTATTTATTCCTCCAAAGAATGATAGAAGTCATAAAGTTTTCGTGCTGTTTTTAGGGATTTTATTTTGCTTTCTAGCTTTAGGAAGCTTTTATTTTGCCATAATAAAATGTTTATTAGTTTCGAATTTATACATTTCCCTTATCTAACACTCGAAATAAAAATAAAATTGAGTCCATAAACAGAGAAGGACAAAATAGTTTCTTTTAGATTTCCTTCTTTGGGACGTCACATTTTTACAAAAAATTCGATATTTACCATTGAGATGCGGAAACCATTATAGTGAAATAATGAGCACATTCTATTCGCCGACTAAAGTGCAATAGACAAGGGAAATTTACTCCAAATTTTATGGTTAAGTTAATAAAACTAAATAAAACACCAACTTAGGGTCGGGATAAAATAAATAAAGCACTGCACATTTTGCTCGGTTAGTGAAGGCAAACTTGGAGAGGAATTAAATTGTATTTTTAAAACGCACGTTTTCTGAATAAACGATTCGCCTGCTCGAGAAATCTTTATTGTATTATCTTAAGAAATATTTGTTGATTCGCAAGAAACTCCTACTTTTGAAATAACATTAAACGGGAAGTAATGAAAAGTTTACGAGTGCAAGCAATGAAATTTCAAATAATCAAACATTAATATCATTCGAATTGCAAAACTTTAGATATCGATCATTAACGTTTACTGGAATTTAGTGTTCTATGTAGAATTATCCAGTTAATTACAAGGCCAACTATCGACGTTAATTGAAGACGATAACATTGGCGTTGAAACTCTAACTAGACCGACTTCAATTGTTGTATTTCAAGTTGCCAATTAAAATGTACTATATACGAATAAAGGAAACTGCAATACTATGCAAAACTTGATTGTTTCTTTATTGTCGGCTTACTTTTCCGAAAGAAAATTAACTCGTAGTCGAAACATAATTGTTTTATCAAGAAAAGCAGACTACAGAAATCACTACAATAATTTTTCATACGTAGGTAGCACCGAAAGTTTCTCCAAACTGTAATAATAAAACTAGGTTTTCAGCAAATATTCTTTTTATTGTTTTTCGAAATACTCTTTCTTCCTTAAAACAGGAAGTCCATTCTTCTTGCGACATCTGAAATATCTGAATATATCAAGTTTTCGAGTGCGTTAACTATTTCATTTGCATTAGTTAAATTGCAAACCACGCAGTTTATGCTTTAATTTGGGAAAGATGAAGAAATTGCAAGTGACCAGGTCTGGATTGTATGATGGGTCTTCCAATAATTCCACCTTTTACGTCTCTGAATAGTCCTTAGTTTGCGCTTCTGGCAGCAGACAGTATCATGGAAGTTTTTCAAAAACCTTTGGCAAACCATCCATAATGAAATCTAAGCATAACTGTCAAAGTATATAACTTTTGTTTTGTGATGCATTTCTTTCTTTCGTAACCACCTTGATTATATTAGTTTGTAGAAACTTTCGATGTTACCTACGTAATTATTATCAAATAAATGTACATACAATAATAATTTTTATTTAGGAATTTGAATATAAAATATTTAAATTAATACTCTTTAATATTATAAGCGAAGCTCGATACTAATAGTAACCGAATATAAGTTAGAAAATCCTAAAAATATGACGACATATAATTCATAATATAAATGTTGGTCGTGATCTTGAGCAATTTATTTATTTTATTTATTTTTTCTCTACGTCGATTTCCATATAAAATTGGATTTAAAATATCAGCTCACATTTTTCATACTGTAATACTTAAATAGGATATTTAGAGAAAAAAAGATATATTTAAAATATGTATATTTTTGGAGGGTTGGAGAGTTTTCGATTTCGTTCGAATTGATAAAATATGAGAACCGTTTCGGATTACTTTAAATAAATTCTCAATGTGTACCATGCAGATGTTAAATCCAGATTTATTCGTGTAATATTAATAAAAGCCAATTAAACTTTTTTTAAAAGCAAATACAATATATACAGGGCGAGCGGAAAGCAACTATTTAAATGCGTTTAATAGAATTGCTATCTTTTCCATGAAAGCCTCTATGACAAATGAGTTTTTATTTTTAATTACTAGTCGCTTTGTATCCTCATATTGATGAACAAATATTGACACAAATATAATTTGCTTTCCAACAACAAATAAAAATAAATAATCATGGAGGTTAATTTTTATATTAGTACCTACGATATTGAATTTCAGTTAATGGTAACGGCGCTTACTTGTTACAAGCAAAAATTATAAATTTGTTATTTTTACAGTCCATCAATACGGCGAACATTGAAACAAAAGTTTTTATGTCTTTTTAGTCGAGTACATTTAATTCAACTGCATCAGCTTCTTTAAGTCCTCCCATTAATTGTTCGCAAGTTCTATTCGATTTTAATTATTTTCAAGTTGTACGCATCTCCACGACCACTCAATAAAACTTTAATCCAAATCCATTGGCCTCCAGTTTTTTATGGCTTCTTCTTCCTCCTATCTCTTTCACTTTCTGTCCGCATTTACTCGAACCAATTGTTCGATTCCATCAATAAAACCTGAGATTAATTAGACTTGGCTATCGTTTCATTTGTTGTTTTTTCAACAGTAATTTGCTTTTATACGAGGTGTGTTTTAAAAGTGATGCTTGAATATGATTGAATAAAAATAGCAGTTGCAGAATGTTTTCAAACCAAACGTCGTATTATTTATATTGTTTCATCTATATCTTTGTTTTAAAATTGAATTGCTAATGTAGAAGGATTTCCAAAACATTTGCGGAAACTCGAAGCGGAATTGTTTTAAAACAAGCGAAGAGGTGATGATGTATTCAAATACCAAGAAACGATCGGTTTCCTACACCAACTTGTCTCGTCTCGTCACAAGCGATAGCAATGAATTTGCTCAATTTAGGTTGCCAACCGTGTAAATGATGCGTAAAAATGACATGCACAAATGGAAAGCAATGAAACGGAAGTTTGTTTTCCGTTTATGCTATTTATTATTATTTGTATATGAATGTAATAAGTTGAATCGATTATTAACAAAAAACTTCCTGGACAAGCCAGTACCGCACACATGGATTTATCAGCAAGATAATGCTCCAATTCATGCGTCGAAGGCGACTAAAAAGTGGTTGGATGAACACAACATCAATGTTTTAGAATGGCCCGCATGCTCGCCTGATTGTAACCCCATAGAGAACATCTGGGGCTACTTAACACGTAAGATTTATGTTGATGTGCGTCAATTTGCAACAATAGAAGAATTGCGCGGCGCGATAAGCTTGGAATGGCGTAAAATTCCCCAATCTTATGTAAAATCGCTAATTCAATCTATGAATGATCGTGTTTTTACACTGATTCAAAAAAATGGCCATCAAATTCGTTATTAAATATATTTTTTGTTAAGTGCCTTATACTTTTGTGTCAGTGACATTTCCATTATGGGCTGTTGTTGCTTTCTAAAAATTATAAATCAAGAAGTATATATATGGTTCGATTCAGCTCGTCGTTCTGATTCCAAAAATATCAATTTCATCTTTGTAGCATTGCCTAGAAAAAAGTTATGCTTAAAAAACCAAGTGCCTTATACTTTTGTGTCAGACTGTATGTTTAGTATAAATTTAAATTACCATTGAAATTATTTGTATCATTATGCACTCGACATGTACAAATAGCGGTTTGATCAATTCCTGTCAAATGAGTAACTGATGAAGCTGTAACGTAATTTGCACTAACTACATATTGATAACGTAATTTCAAGCTCCTCGAAATTATTATGTTTCCTACATTAAGATCACGAGGAACAAGAAATTAATAAAACGAAGAATTTGGTTTTACCAGTCTTTTGATTTTCAGTGAAATTTTTCCTTTCGCAAAATCATGATAAAAGTTTCACACAAATCATTTTTATAAAAAAATCTCATTGACGAAAGATATAATTAAAAAACTGAAAATCTTTTAAATAGAAACTACGAAACTATAAATTCGTTATGGCACAATGTTCAAAGAAGCGCCGTAATTGAAAGAAATATTGCGACCTCATTTAGAGTTTCGTTCGAATGCTATCTCAAATGCTAAATAATAACGTTCACTTGCCGCACTAATAAGAATAATCGGTTTTTCCGTTCCTTTAATTACTTGCCTCCAGGAAATTTCATTGCTCCACATTTTGTTTTGCAAAAAAATAAACTTTAAAACTCATTGAGAGTAACAAACGATCCGAGATGAATAGTAAATAGCAACAATAGGCACATTTTTGCATGCACTTAACAAAGAGTACCATTAGTTCTCGGCAATGAAAAGTAATTCATTATGATCAATTTGAATTTAGTTTAATTTAATTAAAGCAAAACTAACGATTAACAAATTTGAAATTAATAATTTGCTTGCATTAAAACCTTAAAGTTTCTTACTTTTGTTATTATTAAACCAATGCACTTTATTCATTCTAGCAAACTATTTTAAGGCGGTGACAGAGGTTTACGCCCAAACCGTTAAATTTCGTGAAAAATGTTTCAGATAAAAAACGATTTTCTTTGGGAAAGGACGACAACCTGCAAATATTTTTCATGATAGCACACTTCGGCTTATACTGAAAACTTGCTACGTTATTTGAAATAGAATAATATATTTTTAATGCATTGTTAGATTCATCATTAAATACAAAGCGGAATTTATTTAAATCTACTGTTTCGGAGCCTTTCAGTGTTTTTCCAAAAATATCATTTGCAAGATTCTGTAAAATAGCATATATCTTCGAAACTATTTGAGATGGAGAGTTGAACTTGTTTCAGTTGGTTTAAGCATGAAGCGGTGATGATTTGGCGCTGCAGAAATTTGTTTGAAACTATTACGAGCTCATTCAATCAAATGAAAGTATTATTGTGTCCAGTGTTAATGGTTTTTGACAACAGTTTGGTCGCAATCCTCCGTCACCGTATCATTGAAACATCCTGCATACCGTGCGTTTTTCTATATACCAAGTGGTCGCATCTTTTTCAAAACTCGGATCAATTAATGACAATAAGTATCGCTTATGTTGTAGAAGGAAAACATCAGAACATATCACACATTCAAAAGAAGTTTGATTTTGAATAGAAAGACATAAATGCAACAACGAATTCAAAAATAAACGAAACAATGAAAGTTTAAATTAAATGAACAAACAGAAAATTACTTTTTATACGGCTTATTACAATAATTTTTCAAAATTACCACCATTTCCTATCATACAATGACATAAACGATAAAAGAAATTATAGCAAAACATTTAATATTATAGCAGGAGTTAACTTTTCACATTCACTACTAATGGTTGCTTTTAATTTGTCAATGTTAGCACTGTAAATTTTGGATCTTAGATATTATGCGAGATGATTCTCTTTTCGAAGGACCAGAAACTACAACGTCAATGTTTTCTTTTAACTAAACTTTATTTGACCACTTAATCGCGGAAGTACTTGTTGTGCCTTCAGCATTTTGTTGTAACTTGACTTACTTTTAGAAAAAGTTATTTGTAATTATCCCGCTTTTGGTTCAGTGAGGGGGACCTTGGGACGCTATTGGTCATTCTCGCTACTATAGCGGGTAATATGGCCTCCCCAATTCCTTGCAGATATTTTGCAACCTAATCAACTAATATAATTTATTAAAAACAGATAACGCAAGAGAAAGTTTACCTAACTTGATGGTCGCTTAAATTTTAAGCCATAAAGGAACAAGATAAGATGAATACAGAATGTAATGAAATACCTTAAATTTAAGAATAATAAAAGAACTAAATATGATGGTTCGACTAGTCGACGGGTTGTAAACTTAAAAATAAAATAGCTTTTTATACAAAGAAAAGGACGCGACAAGATAGCCCCTAAAACATAGAGATTTGGGAATAAATCGAGTGATCCTGCAATACAAGCCAATCTGCCAATCCATCTTGAAGAAAATCTTCTATCCAGGAAATCCCTAGCGACTCGTGCTAAATGTGGCGGAGCACCGTCTTGTTGAAACCAAGGATTTTGTAGATTTGTATTTTAGGAAAGACTTAATTTTGCAAAAGCTCCAGATATGGTCCTATGATTTAAGTGAGTTTCAATGAAGGAAGACCCTATTAAAGTGTCGTTAAAGTTTGCCAACCAGACGTTCACTTTCGGATATTGGAAATTGTACATCCCCAGCAAATTCAAATTAATTCAGGACCATTAAATAAAATCCAAAATGTATATTTATGGAAAATATTTCAAAATTGCAATAGTTGGAATCGTACCGAATAATTGGGCAAAATTTACCTTTTTCTGCAAAGAAAGCCCTTCAAAGCAATTAATTTTACCCCTTAGAATAGGCTTGCCTTCAGGTTTTTGCACTTGAAAAAATCAGAGCCAATTAAAATTTAGTGGACTGCGTAAATAAAAAAAATGCATTTGCTTTTTTGAATGAACGTTAAAAACCAGGTAACATGAATTATGATGGTCACAGATAAATTTAATGGATGGGTTCTGCTTCATATTTTAAATAATCACTAGTTTATTGATATAAAATTGTGAATAATATATTGTATTACAAATCGCTCCTAATGTACACGTGGAATTTGCCATCTAGCAAGCAAATAGGAGGCTGCAATTGAAGTGGATGATAATTTGAATCTTTATTAAAAGTTGATTGTGTTTATGATATATTTAATGGGTTGCGAACTGCTGAACGAAAATTAAAATTTAATATTATGAGAAATCATTGAGTAAAATCATGTACGGTACAATTTGCGAACATTGTTTTACATATCGAAATTTCCACACTAGTAAGTTAACCTTTTAATTTATACCATTTTCATTCGTCGAAATGACGTTTCGCATTCGTTAATTTACATATTTGCAAAATTGAAAATATCGTTTAATCCATAAAATGCCAACTTTCACGGCGATGACGTTGAACAATTCTGAAACAAGCGCGTTTCTTGTTCGTTAATTTATTATTAGTATTACTCTCAACATCATCATCACAATACTCCGTACTGTATTTCGAATCTTTCACGAAATTATAAATTCAATTACTAAACAAGTGGCCAAGGTTAAACGGAGTGTTTAGCACGAAACTTGGCTAATTGCCGTCAACAAGCAACTGAGCTTTAAATTTTATTATATTTCTGTTAAATATAAGACGTCGTAACGCGACGATGAAATAAAATTTAAGAATGTAACAAATCTTCCTTCTCACTTAATTTCACCGTTTTACCAATCCTTCTTTGCTTCCCTGTTACTGATTTACGAGCATTCCTTAAAATTAATGGAAAATGTCTTATGGACTTTTAGATTCTTAAACTTGTATTTTGCTCATGAAATATTTATGAGACCTTATTTCCCAGGAATATAACTATTATTAAATACCTGATGTAAACTGGGAAATTAGATGACGTTCTATTGTGGAAACAAAACTCAAATGTGATCAAAGTTCATCACAAGCGAATAGAAACGAGCCTTTACGTCACTCCGGCAAACATACGTATAAACGTAAACATCTGTTGCATTTGTATAGTTTGTCCGTATATCAAAAAGGGAATTTATTTCATTCTTTTTGGATATGTGTAAAGGGAAAAGATTTGATAAGAAAATGGGAGTGTGTGTGAAAGAGAAGGCAAAAGCGAACAAGTAATCGTTTTGATCTAGTGGCACGAAGGATTTGGAAACCCGGAAGTAATTTCGCTGTAAGAGTTATTTTATTTTTCACGTACTCCCGAAAAAGCAAAAGAAAATTATAACAAATGGCGGAAGAAAATGAAGAATTTTCACCATGACCAAACCGGCCCCCGGATCGAACGTTTCTCGAATAATAACAATAAAAAAATTTGTTTGTCCAATATATAGACGGGAATGGAATAAAGAAAGAAAGAAAGAGTTCCGGTATACGAAGTTTGAAAATCCGATTTGGTTAAGTGCTTTAACATATTGCCTCCTTTTTAAAGAAGAAATTTTTTTAGAGAAAGATTTCTTTTCCTTCCTCCAAACGAAATTTATTGAATTTTATATTACACTGTACAATAATAGACGGAGATCCTTTTTCATGCGGAAAATATACATTTCTCATTCGATTAACCGTCAGAATGGATAGCAGAGATTTTGTTAATCTTTAAAATTGAATTTGGCACTTGATATTCTTGCTTCATCGTCTCTGTTATTGTTGTTGTCGTCACAGTGTGAGACGATTGTTATTTTACCTTAGAGCTGTTACAGCCCGAAAATATTATGCGTAGAATATTGAACGGGACAAGAAAATTATTTTCCATTTGCTGCATGGCTTATGAAGTGGCAATAAATAATATTGTTGATGACTCGCCGCATTCGCAGCGGCCTCCCTCCTTCAAGAATAAATTCTGAATGTCCAATTTGTCGCACGAGAACGTTCAGGTGCGCTAAACATTTGTAAATGAAAAGTTCAAAAACAATTTTCAAGCATGTTTATATTTATATTATTAGGATGTTGAATAAGTTTTCGATGTTTTGCAACAGACGATTTTATCAGACTTGCGTGGAGTTTAAGTTGATTTATAATGAAGTACTATAAGCAAGTCTGAAATTTAGTGCTCTTCATTTTGCCGAAGTGTAAAGAAGTTTCGTTTGCATAGTGTTAAACATGACGAATTTTGGTCCAAAAATAGAGTATTTTGATGGATTTGATTGCACAACTTTATTTTTAAAAAACTGCAGCTGAACCACACAGAATCCTTTTTGAGACGTACGGCGACCATCCTCTGTCGGAAACAACATGCATAGATTGGTTTAGACACTTCACAAATAATGACTTTGACATTGCAGCGAGAACGTTTGAAGAAATTACTCCAAGAAGATTCATTTCAGACGCAAGATGAACTCGCAGAATCATTAGGAGTTGACCACACAACAGTTAGCAAACGTTTGAAAGCATTAAGAATGATTCAAAAGCAAGGACACTGGGTGCCGTGTGAGTTGAAGCCGAAAGACGTGGAACTGCGTCTTCGCACGTGTCAACAGCTGATCCAACTGCAGAAATGGAAAGTTTTTTTGCATCGTATCGTTAATGGCGCTGAAAGTGAATTCCATACGATAACCCTAAGCGCAGAAAATCTTGGGGTAAGCGTGGCTATCCATCAACATCGTCGGCAAAGCCAAATATCCATCGTCCGAAGCTATTGCTCCGCATCTGGTGGGATCAGCTGGGTGTCGTGTACTATGGAGCTGTTCAAACCGAGTGAAAACATTACCGGAGGTCGCTGTCGACTGTAATTGATGCGTTTGAGCCTCGGCCTCGGTTCGAGCAGAGACAGGGCAAAGTTATTTTGCAGCATGATAACGCTCGGCCACATGTTGCGAAAACTTTCTTGGAAACGCCTAAATGGAAAGTCCTACACCACTCGCCCTATTCACCAAACATTCCGCCTTCTGATTATAGCTTGTTTCGATCGATGGCACTACCTGGTTG
Source organism: Hololepta plana (assembly GCA_963695495.1). NCBI lineage: Eukaryota > Metazoa > Arthropoda > Insecta > Coleoptera > Histeridae > Hololepta > Hololepta plana. The sequence goes on along the minus strand of OY968832.1, from coordinate 5,600,133 downwards.
AACAGCACTTCCATTCTCATGAAGAACCCACAAAGGGTCGACTCTTGGAAGTGTGACATGGGCGATTTTTGTTTTTCTTTTTTGAAAAGAGTGCAACACAATATACATTGATTTTACAATTGTGTTCCCGGGTCTTGACCTGGCACACTCGGTTTCGTCGACTACTGGCCTGGCTGCTGTAAATAAAGAAATGCACACATGAACCAAAAGGGTTCAGTAAGACATGCAGATCTAAACTACCAAGAAATCTAACTATAGGGGCCGCATCGACAGGGCTTCACACACGTGAAATAAACCCCGCCGAACCAGACGCATCTGTCGTCCCCGGGAATCTTGTGGTCTCCGCCACTCACCCACGACGTCCCCTCCGTTGCTGCAGCCGGAGTTTCCCCCAAGACTGCACCAGGAAGACTCGCAAGTCTTGACAAAGCCTGGCACGGGAGTTAATGAGTGCAAAGCGCCTTCACCCGTCGACAACGTTACGCAGGGCGCGCCAGGTGGAGGTACTCCCCCCAGCCTGGCCCAGATCGTACGGCCCTAATGCCTGACCTGGCACGGGGGTTATGGGGTGCAGACACCCTCCCCCGTCGACGACCAGTTTGTCGCAACACCTGTAAATACTACGCTAATACGTGCGAATAACAAACATGACTTACATTTGCAGAACCTCTCTTTCGGGACGGACAGGCACTGTGCACACACTCACCCACCAAACTATTTTACAAAATTGCCAGCCGCCGAAACTGCTCGCATTCTTATAGTCCAGCTTGATGGGTTACTGAGCGGGTGAATCCGAAGGGGATTCTCTCTCGCCATCGAGGGCCCGAAGATCCGATTCCTTTTCTCTCATCTGGAGAACATTAATATTTCCTTTCACATTGAATATCGGACCTCCGCCCCCCGATCGCGGCCTGTCAGAGATTGTTAGTTGATTAAGGAATTTGTCCACTAATTTATGAGTAGGGAACGCCCAATGTTCTGCTTGCAATTGCTTTAAATATGAAACGTTTATGCAAGAAAAAGGGCAAGCCACATTTCGTTCCCAACCAATAAATCGTGAAAACTTATTGATAGGTTCCTCATTCATTCTTGAGTATCGGCTACGTCTCCCGCGTTGCCGATAGACAGATTTATTACTGTCGCCAGTATTGGAGTGCACGTGCAAGTGTTTAAAACCCTTAATAACAATAAGTGTTATTCGATATTATTTTTCCGTGCACGACGTTCCCAAATTCTGACCCCGTAACAGAAGTGTCAAGAGGCATGTCATTTTTCCTATGTGGAATTCAAATGTGACCACGATGGGAAAAAGTAGCGACTGTGAAGAATATGTCTTTTATTATTTTGTTAAAATAAAGCATAATTTTCACTAAAAGCAGCAAGAACTTATTCAACATGCTAATATAATAATTGGCCTTTGCCTTTGAATATAATATTAGAGTACATAGTTTGATATTGCTAATCCATTGCTTTAATTCCTTTTATCCCGCACGTTTGTAGGTAAACGAATCTCGTTGCTTTGTCGTTGTTAGTCTGCTCGACGACCATAAAATGAAACTCCCACCAATTTATAGATCAACAATTTAGTAATATTACGAAGGTAATGGATTTCCTGTCATGATTGCACGTAATGAATAATGCATAATTAATACTAATTTATATATAATACAATAATAATAATTTAACATCATTTACAATCGATTGAATTTAATTAATAATTATTGTTATATGTGCATATCTATTAAATTTAGTTTTCACTGCAATTTTATCTAATTACTCGCCATAATAAATAAATTTTGACAAAAATAAAATAGTTTTTAACTTTAAATACGATTTTTAGTTCAAATCGAAGCATTCATACTCCTGATGTTTTCACAAATCTTACGCATCCACAAGGTTTACAACCAAAAGTGCGTAGTTAGAGCATTGCAAAGTCTTTTTGGTCACTGTTAGATTTAACATTCGGTGTTCAACCAGTATCTTGCGATTAAATTTTTCAAATGCTGAATTATGAAAGCTATCATTTTTGTTTAACCAAAGTTTACTTTTTATGAAATGCTAGGTGCGCCAGAGGCAGAATGTGAATTGTTCTGTTACATGTCACATTGAGCAAACAAACGAGAGCATGGAATATGTTGGTATTGTCGGGCATTAGGGATTTAAATATTGATGGTACCAACACCGTTCAGTGACATTCACAAGAAAAACCATTCTTCAATGGTACGATGCTTCGCGATAAATATATCTAAGAACGTTTACGTATGTTTGAGTGACTGAAGAGAAAACATGCATTACCTGTTTCACTAAATTTATAACATTACAGATAGTAATTATAAAATTAAGTGATACGATTTTGCAGTCAATCTTTTTCATTAATAGTATCCAATTAAATTGAGTACTTTCTTTGAGTATTTCGTCGAAAATCGTTTTTTCTTTTTAGGTTAAAAGCTATTTAATATAAAATGTAAGTTATTGACTGTAATCAAAATTATTGTTTAAATGCTGAAAGAAATTTTGTTTACATGTAATTTACATGGAAAGCGAAACGATTTTGTTATAAAATTAATATGAAAAAGAAATCTAAATCTACACCATAAACGCAGTATGCCTACCGTGCGGATATTTAATTGAATTTATGCGCTTCATATCCACCTTATTTTTTGGTAATCTTATTACGATCCCGAAAACAGTCTCGCCAATTTTGCGACAGAAAATAATTCGGTTACGACGCGAACAATATTACTTTTATAGCCGCAGGTTGTCTACGTATAATAATGGATTATTGTTAAAATTCCTAAGCAGGCTTTGTCTTATAAATATTCATTAAATAATGTTCATTAATTTAGAATAAATCAAAGCCTCTTCCCAAAAATACCAATACAAAAAATTGCCTTCACCCACCCATAAGATTTCTCTCCTTTGACAAAAAAAAATGTTTGCAACGAAATTGAATTCAAGTAATGTCTCTCAATTCAGCAAATTATTTCATATTAAGCTTCTACCTTTTTTTGTACATCTGAAAGAAACATAATTTCATTTTAATTAAAGAAATAAATTCGCATTTCCCTTTTGCGTTCAACAAAGAAAAATCCTTTACTTCAAAAATTGCTTAAATTTACTTAAATACAAGCTATAATAAACTAAAAAGAACATTAAAGGGAGGAAAGAAAAAATTAAAAGCGTTACTTTCCTTCTATTTTTTCCCGTTGTTAATTAAGGGAGTTTTAAAGGAAATCATATCATCAAATTTTATTACCGTCATCAACTACACAATAAATGTAAAATTTTATCACTATTTAATCCCCGAATAAAACGTTACAAAACTTTTAATAAGCGCTTATATATAATTTAATTAATGTCATATTAATTGCCTCGCGTATACGGAGACAGCAAGAGATGTAAAGAAAATTCTTGTTGCAGTTCAGATTCATTTCTTCATTGAGAATCTTTTCTGCTAACGAATTTATTGTATAAGATACATCTTATTTTGTGTTTATTGTTTCTTAATTCACTATTTTTATTATAAATACCTAATACTATACTTTTTATTATAAAAACCTAATTGCACACCGCCAGAGATCGAAACCATTGTACCCCGAGGGAAATTATTTGGGATATTGTTCAGAAATCTCTTCAAGTCCTTGCTTCTAATTTCTCAATTATGTAAAACACAATTTGGCCATCACTCATGCATGCCAGTATAATTTTACGCGTCTCTTTCTTTAGTTTGAAAATGTTTGTTTGTCTGTTGCTTGTCTGTTGAATTTCTATGCATCGCAATCCCATTTACAATCTTCGATAATGATCCTAAATTTCACCAGCTGTACCCCAAGTTTTACCTAGAGGCGACAATGCATGTAGCATGATCTTGAAAATGCTGTTGTATGAAATTTGTTGGAGCATTTCTTTTAGGAATCAAATCAGTTAGCTTGATTTGTTCGCCAAAAATCCTCGGACCAAAATTGATTCTATAAAGTTGAAGCTAAAAAGACTATGAGAATAATAATTACGTATTTTTTAATTTAGCATGGAATGCTTTTTGCTGTAAAATTATCTTTGGGAATGTCTAAAAGCGAGGTGTTATTTTATTTGAGACTCTTTATTACTTTTTACAAAGGAAAAATAAAAAATGTAACTCAGAAATACTAAACGAACATTTTACTTATTTTACCGAGACAACGACCAAATCGTAAAGGATGGCTCTGACTCTAGATATAAACCCAATTTACCACTGAGAACGATGCATTCGATGAAATTAAAACACAAGCACCGCACAGTTATTGGAAACACCGATCTCCCCAATCAAATTGCATCATAATGTAATTAAAGAGGCGTACAATTATTCGTATGCAAAGGTTAAGGAAATCTTGCTCTACTAATGTTTCAAATTCCAAATAGTACTAAACTGAATGTTCCTTAATTTTGTTTGGGTTTAGGCATTCGTGGTTAATATATCTTCCCTTTATCGAATTACCAATTGAATTATAAATACTTATAAGATTTGCGGTCACAATGTAATGGAAACAAATTTGAACGTGAAAATAAATTTTTCTTTCTCTCCAAAATTACGAATAATACGAGAAAATCCTCAGCCTACGAAATTGAATGCTTCTTTCGGGCAAGCAAGCCACAAACACTTTACCATTCACCTATTTTATTCAATCAATTTTTGTTTGCCTTTATTGGCATTATAGGCCAATCAAATATGTCAAATTTCTTTTCAATTTGCTGATCACTTTACTGGAATTTAATTGAAAATTCCTGCGCCAATAATAACATCCTTTTGTTTTTCCATTACAAAAAAATTAAGCATTTAATAGGAACCTTTTCATAAAACGTACCCAAGATTTGCTAATCGAAGCGAACGGAATCAATTAGTGCAATCATGATGTGACAATGGACAATTCTCTTTAATTTATTTCTAGCAATTTCGTTAAATTAATTTAAAATTAACGTCGACTATTTAGCAGTGGTTTGGGAATATGTCACTAGCAAAAATTTGCACATACAATGTTCAACAAATTCGATATATACGTACAAATAATATGAATTAAACTGTACAATATTTATAGGTTTAAAGTTGGTTGTCTTTTTTTTAATTTTTATTCTGTTATTCAATGAAAGATATGAAAATGTATTCGTGTGATAGCAACAACAGCAACACGTACATTAAATAACTCATCCTGTACTTGCACTTGCTGCCAAAGTAGTTTTATTTTGTTGTATTTATCCTCTATCCGTTTGCTCCGTCTACCAGCAGATAGAAGATATTTCTTTTTTTCTATGATTATTATTTTCGCAAATAAATATAAGCGAGAGCACCTGTGCTTTATCGATTTAGGATTAAATCCTTTATTTTACTTTTTTACTATTTCGTTCGTATAATATTTTTTTAGTTTTCATATTCAATTCTCGTTCCGTTCACTTCTTGTTATTTATTTCCATTCCATTTTCGTATTGCTTAATTCGTTGATTCGATAACGAGACGATTAAATGAAAACTGGAAGAAATCCTTCCGATGCAAATTGATTAAAATTTATGGAATCGTTCAATGTGCATTCGGAATGTAAAATGTCGATTGGATTTCTAATTAGAGGCAATCGCGATAATCAAAAGCGAATTCCGAAGGATGATGATTATGTTTAATTATTAATATTAATTTTAGATTGGAAGGTAGTCGATGTTTTTTAACTTCCATTCTTTCTTTGTGTCTCGTTAAATTAATTCGAACGGAACGGAGGTGCAAGAGCAGGGAAAGTCGAAGATTGAACGAGCGCGAGGGAGAAATTAATTTGATGATTCTAAAGAAGTAAATTGAAAACAAATTAAAATTCGTTAAAATTAAATGAGTTTCTTTCACACTCTGACTGTTTTCTTTTACGGGAGAATGGTAGCAGTTAAGGGTAGTATCAAATAAATTTCGAAATTAATTTCTTCTCTTTTTTCTTTTTGGTTTTGTTCGGTCGAACGTTGTAATATTTTCTAAAATAACAGTTTCGTATTTTTACAGTAAAGAACACATTCGAAATTGTGCAGCTTGAAAACGACGGGCAAAAAGATATGTCAGATGAAATCCAAACCAGCAGTAACAAATTTGCATTTGAAACATTTGCAAAATGTTATTTCTGAAACGTTTATTTTATGCAGCCGTCCGGTAACCTATCGCATACATATTAATTCTTTTGTGATTTACAATTAAACTTGCTACCGTAATAAAATGCATACTTCTTCTTCTGTTGCAGATAATTACCAACGATACGGTGAGGAACATTCAAAATGCGGGTTTCGACGATCAAGATCCGGTAACGATGATGTCCATATTGGTGGTTGGTAAGTTAATGTTTTTTCTTTATAAAATAACCTCATCTTTCTTCCTTCTTTTTAAACCCTTCCAACTCTTTTCAATTTCATTTCAAAATCAATCGACTTCACTTTCTTGTTTAACGTACTGACAGTGTCTTGACCTATAAAAGAACGAAACGTGTCCCATTGGAAATCACTCTGTCAGTTCAGGGACGATTAATCATTTTCGATTCCATCTTCTTTTCTATTGCTGTTGTCGATGGAAATCGCGCTAGGAATTTCGTTAAGGGAGAATTGTTGACCGAAGGTACATTCGTGAATGTCGCTCTTACATTCTTCTTTACATCTTCTGAGACATATAACGAAACAAACATGAAGTTTCACGTGAGAGTCCATGTATAAGGTGAGATGATGTGCAGTTCCTTTCACGAGAGAAGAATTTTCACAAAGTAATACTAAATAAAGGGGGAATTATTTTATTAAATAATTAAATGATTAAACGTTATAAATAAAAAAAATGCAAAAAGATCAAGTTCTTGAATGTTATCATAGCAGAATTAATAAAGTTTGCAAGTTCTTTTTGTTTATTACTTCGTAAATTCTACAATAAAGAGACAAATGTTATCAACTTATTCACTTAAATAAGTCAAATCCTATTTTCTTGTCTGTTCAATAAGAAGAAGAAAAAACAATCTTTGAAAGCTACAACTAAAGGACTTACTTTGTGGTTTCCCGCAAATTACATTTGCTTTCTTCTCATCCATTTCGTAAACGCGGAATTTTCCCGAAATTGTACCATTAATTCAAGACTGAATCGCAAAATGTCTTCCAGTGAATAGACTGTAAACGGGAATGCATATAAAAAACTATTTCGTTTGTCTAAGTTTGCTCTTACATCGCAATAAAAGAAAAAAGAAATTGCTTGCCCAATTCTCTTCTGATATCTTTTTAATGTAAAGACAATAAAAAATATGAAATAATTCATGATGTCATGTTTAGAACAGCTTAATGCCAAATGAAATAACATTAATCAAAGAAGTATTCCAAAAATTTTTTAAACATACAAATCTCTTTTTCACGATCTGTGTAATTTCTCGTGTTGAAGTGTCAGAGTCGCTTCAGTTACACGATGGTTCGCTGGTTGAAGTAAAAATACACTTTTCGCACCTCAATTTGTACTTTATTTATTTTTATTTTTTAACTATAGCGGTTGCTTATGTTGTTCATCACTGGATGATCTTGTTTAACGTCGTTTGTAGAACAGCACTACCGTATATTGATTTATGAAAAGTGATGATTGCTGATTTTTCTTTTCTCATTTTATATGTTACTTCTTGAGATGGTGGTGGAAGTGGCCCTTTTTTCTTATGATTATTTCAACCTTCAAATTTAACGAGAGTGAACAATCTTGGGCCTCTTTCATTTCCAACTTACAATACAAATGTTCAGTTTTTTTTTTATTATTGAGAACAGTACTAACTATTTACATTGTTTATTATTTTTGTAGCTATCGTTTGTATTGCCTAACTGTGGTTGGTGTTGTATTCTTAACACAACAATCCGATGATTTGTTCAAAATAAGGTGCTTTATAAATCTTAGAACAACAAGCATTTAGTTTAACTAACTGAAATATATACAATACATAAAAATTATATACAACTAGCAATAGACAAAGATTATTGTACAGTGCAATGTCTGTTCTCATTTCTTTGGTAAGAAGGCACTTTGTGTTCAGTATGAATATGTGGGTTTATATTCGTGGAACGAACAATCTGTTTATGATATACAGTCTGACACCAAGGTATTGGTTAATTCTTTTTAAAGAGCATAAAGCACTTTTAATGTTTATGATATACAGGGCGTTAAAAACGGTGTCACAGACTTTTAGAAATGCTAGCATGGCACAATACAAGTAGAAAAGTCATAATGACCATGGGTCCGAAAATGGACAGATTCGAAGATATGGAAGTATATTTTGCTTATCTCCTTTTTCATTCACAAAACTTGCATTTTTGTTGAAATTTTTTAACACCCTCTACATTTAAAACAATCAATTTAGTATAAAAAAATCTATGTCCTAAACAATCGATTACTATAATGTGGCATTTATTTAATTAATAAAATCAATTAAAAAGCATTGTCCCAAAGTTATGTACAAGTTTATTTTGCGTCTCCTTTTTTCAAAGGATAGTCTGGGCCGTATTATAAACGGGCATAATGATAACGCCTGCTACTTTTTACTAAGACTAACAAAATACATAGACAGAAGCCATGATTTTAATTTATATGTTTATGACTTAATTTTCGTATTTAACACGAAAAATAAATCGTTGTAGGCACAAATTGATGTTTATAAATGTTGCGCAATTAACTGTAAATCGGGGCCAAAGGATATGGGATAAGGTGGTTGCCGTCGAAAATTAACATTCTTATTAATGTCCCAGGTACATAAATAATAATTTAAAATTGTGACATTTTTTAAGCAAATTATATATTACACGGTTCGTTCTTAAAGATTAAAGCTTCATTGTTTTGTCTGCGAAGAATCTCTTTAGCTGCAACCAGACTTTTGGGACAGACTGTATAAAAGCAGGGCTTCAAACAGGAACCGGACCACAAATCGAAATAAAACGTTATTTGTTCCGGAACGAAAACCGGAACTCAACCGATATTTTTTTTTATACTGAACTGGAGCTCTGGTATAAAGCCTCAATTCTGCAACAACTAGGTGGAGAAGGATAATGTTACATTTTCTCTTTATTATTTCGTGGTAGAGAAAAAAAAACAATTTTTGGTCTACTATTTTTCACAGAACAATTTATCTAATCTTAATTATTTATACTGATGCAATTTACACCTGGAAAAAATAAAAAGGCACGAAGGAGTCGGATTTCCAGACTAAGTAGATTTTTGTTAGTACGCATATTTTCTTCAACAAGGCCGAGTAAGGAACGCTTCTGCAGGATCCTCACCGACGTTCCTTCCATTGATTCAGCTGGCGTACTCGGAGCTCAGCCCACCACCCTCGCTCGCCGACAACATTTCGCAGAATCCCCAAACAGGACTAGGTCTTATTATCATGTTGGCATTCAAAATACCACTGACAACGCTTAATAGATGATTATTCTTGTTAAAATAAGCGGAAAAGTTCCTAGGAACCATGCTCCGAAAATGCTTGGTCTTCGAGATATCGACCGTCAAAGATCGATTTAAAAATCCCAATTTAATTCATAAAAACGAAACTAAAGCATATTTCTTTTGGGCTTTGGGGCATCTTAACTTCATGTCAAGGAGCTTCTTTTGGCGTTTTTTCAAACTTTGAAAAACTGCTGGAAAGTGGTGTTCTCGATGGCCTACGTCTTTCCAAAAGCCAGAACTTTTTTGTCTTTAGAGTTTTGACAATTTTCGATGGATAATTAGCAGCCCCCATGTCTTATAAATCGAATCGAATCGAGAAATTTAATGTATTTCTGGACCATGCCTGTCGACGTTTCAACAATTACTCACCTTCAATCATCTTAGTAGTCTTATTCGGATTGGCACTCATTTAGATATTTACGTACTAACGTATGTAATTCGCAAGTTTACAGCATCAAAATGAGCTTATCACAAAACTCTATTCAGAAATTCAGTTTCTAGTCATATGTTTTATCTCTTTCTTTAAGACGTCCTTCTTCGGCATCAAAAGTTGAATGATGGGGGCACGTCTGTTTGGAAATATTTGTAGCTAAAATCGTCAAGCCTGACGAGAATTACCATGAGCTCTTCTTAGCAATAAGACCATATCCATTTTGCGATTAGAATAACGGTTCATAATTGAATTAAAAAAAAATCAACTTTGGATACAAAACAAGGATCACACTCTTTGACGGTCGATATCTCGACTCAAGCATGTGCGGATCATGTTTCATATGAACTTTTTGGCTTATTTTAACGAGAGGAATCACGCATTAAGCGTAGTCGGTGTTATATTGAAGCGCCCTGTAATATTCCCGGATACGAGGGACAAGTTAAGTTAGTCAATACAAGCTTACCACCTACCATACTCCAGATGATGACGCCGCTCCACGCCAGGACACTATGACACATTAACATCAGGTACTAGACACTTAGATGAAGTGACTCCATCGGACTTAAATTGCAAGTCGCTTGTGGCCCTCTCTCTCTCTCTCTCTCTGATTCATTATTGAAAAGCAATCAAGTAATTGATTACGCTTAATAAAACTGCATGGGCCCGGTCTCGCATTGAGGCGTAATTAAAACAATCAAAACAATACCTCGATTTTGCTAGCGTGACAGTTACAAATGGCGTGTCAACATTTACAAACAACACATCATTAAAACGAAACTTACTGTAAAATTTAGTGAAATGCAACATTTTATGCACTTTGCAAGCAAGCAACTGCAAACTACCCTTATTGTAAACCCAAAGGAAAGAAAGTTTTAATGTTATTAGACTAAACATTAAGAAACAATCTTCTTTCGAGTAAAGTACTCCCTTTAAATAAGTATTATGGAACAGGTGTGAAAATTTACAAAAATAACTTTAATGATAATCTCTTCCGCGGCAAAAGGAAGAGAAAAAAAAACAAGCACGCTCGAAAGCGTTAAACCTATTATAAAAACGCGCGTCACGCTATCGCACAATCGTCAACCGCTTTCACGACGATTTTATCGCGATTCGTTTTATCGTCATTCTCATCATGAAATCTTATCGCGAATATAAATAATTGAATACGTTTCGCAGCGACAGTTCTGATAAATACCACTTAAATTTAATGCGCGAAAGCATTAGACCCGGCGCATCCACCAAAAACAAGTTTAAATAAAAAATGTTGTAACAATTTTACCATTCGAAACAATCTCCGTTGAATCTCTTTAAGTATAATAATTCAACGACATAAATAGTATTCCATCTCATGATTTTAATGCAATCTGAAATTTAAGCAGCAGCTGCCATCGATAAATCTCTATCGGCTGTGATATCGAAACCTAAAGTTTTACGATCGAATTTCAGACGTAATAAAATTCGTGCATAAACAACAATACGCAAGACAAATTCCATTACTTTCTTTGTTTTATTTGGCCCGTTTGATAACAACTAAAGGAACTAATTGTACGTGAATCAAATTTCGTCTGTACCATCTAATCCATCAATCTTTCAGATTCCCCAAAGATATTCAGTCGCCGCTACTAAACTTTACTACATTTTTCGTTGGCATTACCATTGCTTCTACTGAAGCGTCTCTTGCAACGATATATCAAATAAGATATATCTGTCAACAACCGTAAAGGGTCCTCTAGTTTTAATTTCGGTCTCTCATAATTTTCATCATTTGGATTATTTTAATTTGTATTTGCATTCATTAAAAATTCAAAGATAGAAACGAAAGCTTTACGAAGAATTTTGTTAATAAAAATTCGCTCATTATGCAACGGAAAATGAATGTATATAAATATATTTAAAAAATATTGTAATAACAACGTTTGCTCGTTTGCTGTGTCTCATCTTATTCGCAAAAAGATATAATAAAAAGCGGCTCGTCATAATAATTATATTACGCATGCAAAATTATTTTTCACGTCGTGTTTGAAGCATCGTAAATGTCATAATAAACGGATTATGAAAAATATCATAGAGAAAGCGTACAAGCGAAGGAGTGAGAGTGAGCGATGAAAAGGAAAAAGGGGGTTAAAATTACAGTTTTTGTTTTCGCCACGTGCACCTACCCATCGTTCCAATCATTCACATTCATGTGACACACACGTGTTAAATTTATTAGACACATATGGAATTAATTGGTGATAAGAATGTTAAATTATTGCAATAAAAAAAGGAACGGCATTTAATAACGTGTCGCCATCTGTAATTAAACGAATAAGCGGAATTTATTGCGAGTCGTGTAGCGAATCTTCCTGAAGAAAAACGGAAATTCCAACAAATTCCAGGTTTTTAATGCTGCCACTACAGAAACGTCACATTACACCGAATAAAGTGATATAGCACCAACTGTTTGCAATTTAAATTGCAGAGGATTTGAAGTCGAAATTAAATCGTTTCGACTTACAACCGTCAATTTCTGTTTTACGTCGCTCTCGGTCGAGTTATGTAACAAGCCAATCTGTGATTGGGTCATTGTTCGTGGTTATGTTTGCATCAGTCTTATCGAACATAACCATAATTTCTATAATCGTTATTCGATTTAAGTTATTTTTGATTTCCGACGGTCGCTAATCTGTAATTATTTTACGGTCATCATTTTAATAGAATAACGTTTACTTACAACTTGATAATGCACCTCGTAAATGAGAATCGTTGCCTGATCCTATAAAGAGGCCAACGCCCGTTATAATAATTGTTTTAAATAAATTCAAAAGCGCTTTATAAAATAATCGTTTGTTCAGTAAGCATTATTAATCTCCCTATTTTCTCTCTCCAATTCCATCAGGTTTCTCTTTCTAGCTGTCCTGTTATTTTGAAGCATCTTTATACTAAAATAAAACATTGCCCATAAAAAGTAAATCACGTTATCGCATTATAAAATTCGCATAAACTTGAGGATTTAAATTTATCTTTAATTAATTTAAACAAAAAGCGTTTTCTCTTTTATATATAGAGAGAGAAAGTAAACGAAGAATACGAAGGATGAGAAACTTTATAATCAGATAAAGCACTAAAAGTGTTTAGTTTAAGGAAAAAACTGATTGTGCAAACTTGAACTTACATTTTTCAATAGATTCGTTGGAGTCTACGAAAGTTTCTAACACTTTTCCACGTTCTTAACGACATAAAAATTAATCTTACATTATGTTTTGCCCCATCTTTCTTCCCTATTGGCTGCAATTGAAATTTCCGGCAATTTGCCAAAATATTAAAAGTTCGATGATAATCGTCGGCTTCGCAAAGATGCTTCACCAAGTTGCATTATAACCACATAAATAAGCCAAGTTTAGCGGGTGGTTTCTCCTCATAAATTTATTCCGCTGCGTGTGTGTGAATTGAAAATGCAATTAATTCGTCCACATACACGTACAGTTACCTACACAGGAGCCAAAGTTTAAGTTTGTTGCTTGTAGCTTTATCTTTAAAATTACAGCTAACCCACTTCACGCCGTCCTTGTTAAACCGTTCCGTAATCCTTTAAAACCGTTTAGATAGATGCGATAAATCCCAGAAATTTGTTAATATGAATTAATTAGTGCTGTAACATTAATAACAATCGTTTTGAAATTAACGACGAGTGGATTTTTCAATTTTCCTAAAGCAAACGTGACATTATTAGGTTATTTGCAGAATTGAATTTCGCTCGCATAATATTCATTAACCTCTAAAATGCTTATAAAACTTTTTATAGACGTTGTAATAAAAAGTTGGCGATTTTCTTCTATTACACCACTTCAAATAATATGCAACAAAGTTCGCGTTTTTTTTTCTTTTGCTAACATGTTAACAAGAAATTTTTATAATAGCCATAAAAGTGCGATAGTAAAGTTACTTTCGAGATTATTCTACAAACGAGATGGATTTTTAATAAAATAAAGTTCCTTTACTAACTGCAAATGATAAGTTTTTCTCATTGACATTCTCATAGTTCCAGATTATAAGTTTTCTCTTGCTGGAATTGATTTCAGAAATACTACAGTTTTAATTCATTAAAGTAAGTACTCATTTGAAAACGAAGTTTTCAAAAAAATTTATGCGAAATACACATATGTCAGATTGCCACAAAATATTGTAATAAAAGTACAAATTTTAATTAAATAAACAGCGATATTAGATACGTTGAAACTTTGGTTATACTGCTTGCATTCGGTTCTTGAAATGTTCAGCGATATTTCGCCGTTTGACAAAGTTTCGTTCTTGCAAAACTTGTGAACTCTTTCTTTAGGAAGGGATTTTAATGAGAATAACAAATGTGTATATTAAACTATAAAGGAGAAAGGGGATGGAAAGTAAATAATAATAAAATGTCGCATAGCATAAAGTAATATTAATTAATTTGTTGGAGTCGTTTATTTGCTTTGCGAGTATCATCGTTTAACTTCCTGTACGTTTCGTTTGCATTTAATCTCTAATTAAGTTTCATTTTACGTGTACGTTTATGAATTTTAACCGTTTTAATGCATTCACCTAATCATGGACAGAAAACAGAAGACTGAGTGAAAGAGATACGATACAATTTCGATTTGTTTAATTTAAAAATTGAAAAGAGAGATTTAGCCAATAAAAATCTAATTAACTCCAATATACTTAATTTACTTAAGTGGTATTGTTTAGTTAACAATTATGATTAGCTAATGCAATTTTGCAATTTTAAAAATGCATCCCGCAGAGAAATGTAAAAACAAAGTAAGGAATACATTTGTACAATTAAGAAAAAGTTGACCTCTAAATGTAATTGCGTTGTGTCTCTAGTTAAGAAAAGAACTACTGCGAATTACCAGCAACGGTAATATTTTCTAATACGAGCCCAGACGAACAATTTGTACATACAATGTAGATGTTTATTTGCAACTTCAAGGTTTGTTTTTTACTATGTTATTATCATCTTCAAAATTATCAGCAGGATGAAGAAGCAATAGAAGTTGACAGATGTCAGATTGTGTTTGCAACTTCCGCTTCATGATTTTTTGGATATTATTAATCTATTGTATTTGAATATATTCGATGCTTCTTTCTTTCGTGATGTTTCACTACATGTATTATTGAGGAGGAAGTTGGTAAACAAGAAATGGAAGATTCTGTTTATATTAAAATCCCAAAAACGACATAAACCTAACTGTGTCAGAAAAATTTTGCAAGGTTTATTTTGAAAACTATAGCACCTCCGGCAGAGCACAAATATTATATGTGGTTGGACCAAAAATTAATCGGAATTGTTAAATTACTCGCTTTGCCGAAATGCTTAGAACTGAAAAACTCAGTATTCCAGATTTCTTGCTTTAACGATTGGCTTTATCCCATGCACAAATGTGATGACTTGAAAAGATAGTATTTTGAAAAACAATAAAAAATATATTTATTGAAAACTTAATATTATTATTATAGTTTGCAGATATTTTCAGTGCTACCTACGTATCTGAGCAGTTTGGGAATTTGATAATGTCAGAAACCCAAGTGTACAATTGCACCTAAGGCTTCTCCTGGAGAGAAAATCGAAAATGTGAAGCACTTGACCACCGCATGCTAGCCTCATAGATAACATATGTATCTCTCGGAGATTTGTAGGATTTGGCACATTGATTTTCTGTGTAGCAGTAAAATAATCAATGCTGCCTACCATTATCAGCTGTTGAACAACTAAAACAATTGAAGAAATGTATCGAGAGATTTTTGTCTACGTTGGAGAGTCTGAATAAGTAATCATGTGACTATCATTTCATCGGACCACTTAGGAGATACCTTAAAAGGGTAAAAAGTACATGAGAATTATGAGACTATGTGAAAACCTAATAATATTAAGCCCTTCTTCCGCTATACTTGATTAGCCCAATATTGCATTTTTAAAAAATAATTCCGGTTATTTTTTTATCCAACCACGTACAAATAATTTTTTCGTAAATATTCCAACTCAATTCGAAATGTCCAAAAGCATCTTTAAAGTTTAAATTTAGGATGACATCAGGAAAATTTATTCTCTTCCTTTTTTTTTTTTTGGATAAAGTATTTAGTTAAAAATTCTGTAAGAAGTGGTATACCATGCCAGTTGGAAGGATAATGGACAATTCTTTAAGTGGCTCATTTATAAAACTCTGGTTACTTCACTTATAAGGAAACTTTTCCCTCGAGAGCGTTCGATAAATTGTGTTTGCCTTTTTTCTTAAGTCGATTTCTTCATGCAATACCTGCCGCAAAGTGTAAAGAAGCAAACACCAAAAAAAGAGAGAAGAAATTAGGGAATTTCCTTATGAAATGCAAATTGATAAGCATTAATTCAAAATTTAACATTTAAATTTGGTCGTAGTAATTTAATATGGATTTTGGTAAATTTAATTAAGTCCCTACTGTTATCATATACGGCGAGCATTATTATAATGTAAGATTCAAAAAGGGAACGAAAGGGAATATTTTTGTATGCGTGTCGTTATATATTTAAATTAGATCGATTTTTGTTTTGCCTTTCTTCCTTTGCTGCTCCATCGCTTTTAATCAAAACGATTGATTGCCATTATTCCGTTTCTTTCTTTAGGTGAATAAACTGTAAAATAATAATTATTATTATTAGTGTTATTACCACCTTTTTATTTTTACAACTTTTTGTTTACATTGTACCAGTTCGAATGTGATAAGAAATGAAAAGGGAGCTTAATGGAAATATATATGTGTGCAAGAGAAATAAAAGAATCAAAGTGAAACGGTTGTAACGTTTGCTATTTAAGCTGGATGGAAAATAAAGAACGAAAAAAATTTAGAAAGTAAGAGAGAGAGAGAGAGAGAAAACGGAATAGAAAGGAACGAAACAAAAATAAATGCAAATAAGATTTACCCTATTTTTCATATTTCGAACGACACATAAATTACACGGTACCTCGCGTTCGTTACATTTTAAGCTGCATTTTCCATTCCGCACTTTTTCTACTTCTTCTTTAATTTTATTTTACTTTCCTCGCTTCTTTTGAAGCGTTAAACGGCAAATAAAGGTGGCGAATGACGAAAGGAGAGGAAGGAGGCTGATGGAGAAGAAGGGAAAATCCGGTTTCATTTCCGTCTCTATTTTTTACCTCATTTTCCACTCTAGACTACTAGTTTGCTCTAATTCCCTTTATCAATTTTTTACTGCCTTCGCTTTTTTACTTTGCGTCACGTATCAATGTAAGTACTAATTATTACGTTGACGAAGAGTGTGAAATAGTTTTATCCCAAAATCACCATTGCAGTGACATTCCTGTTCAATTTTATTCAAAGTATCTGTTCCTTGTTTTTAACTTTTACAAAGCAATCAAAATTAATTTTGTTTGACGTAGGTGGCAACGATGTCAAACATACAAAACGTATGCCTGTCCATTATTTATCAACAAATTACGAAATTGGATAATGGTCGACGCCTTTTCTAACTTCAATACTCAAATAAAAGCGCATGCCAAATTGCAAACTCAACTTCAAACGGATTTCCTTTTGACCGCTCTGTATAAGAACAATTATGGCTTTCGAATTATTTTCAGTACCAAATGAACATGCTTGCGATTTGGTTGCAAAAGTTATCAACACTTCGCGAATGTTACTGTTGTACAGTGCCGCCAAGACAAAGGAAACATCTAATTTTTAATTGTGTAAATGTGGCTGTTGCTTCAATAACTTTGCCGTTTAAATTAGCAGTGATCTTTAATTTTTTTTAGAATCGGATCCGTTTACCTATTGTCACTTTGCCAAATATCAGTTACTAAATAGATAACTAAAAGAAACTTTTTAAAATTAGTTTAAGCAAGCTACTAAACTGATTCATATATGGTAAGCGTCCACTAACAAAACAGAAACATTTATTGATAATTTTTATTATTTTGATGGTACAGATATTTAAATTATTTTATAATCGAATCCGTTTACCTGCTAAATGTCATCTTGACAAATACCAATTAATAAATTGTACATTTAAAATACAAAAAAAAACTTAAATATCAATGCTGCCCAAAATAACATTTGGGAAGCATTCATAATTAATGCCAGAAAATCGACACCATTTATTAAATTATTTTTAATCGAGTCCATTTACTATCCAAATGTCATTTTGACAAATGTCAATTAATAAATTGTACATTTAAAAAGTAGTTTAAAAATCAGTGCTACCAAAACAACTTTCGGGAAGGAACTAACACGAAAAAATCACAACCGTATATTGATGTATTGCATTATATTGGTAGGCCTGATATTAACATTATTCTTTAATAGAATACCTGCGAAGTATCATTTAATAAATTGTATATTAGAAAATTGACTTAAATATCAGTCATGCCAGAGTAATCTTTGAGAAATGCGCGAAAATCACAAGCATTTAATTGACATATTGCACATATTATTAGGTCGGTGCATAATTATCCGCCATTTTTGAAAGTTATTTTTTAAGTAGCTCGCAACAAAAAAAAATATGGTAAACACCATTAACTTTTTAATAAAAGTCCAAATTATCATCCATTTCAAACGCAGCCTCCTATTTGCTTGCTAAATAGCCAATTCCACGTGTACAAAAGAGCTAAGAATTTACAACTTTGCATAGCCTCACGTCGGTTACCAAGTAAATAAAATTTTCGTACACTTTACCAGTTTTTCGCTAATGATTTACATGGTGATCTGTGTGAATATTTTGTTTACTTGGTGACCGACGTAGGGGCATGCAAAGTTGCAAATTTTTAGCACTTTTGTACACGTGGAATTTGCCATTTAGCATGTAAATCGGAGGCTGCAATTGAAATGGATGATAATTTGGACTTTCATTAATAAGCTAATGGTGTTTACGATATATTTTTGTGTTGGGAACTGTCTAAAAAATAGCTTTCAAAAGCGGCGGATAATTATGCACCGACCTAATACTTTGGAATGCTGTTGTTTAAATAATGTTTGAATACAATCAGTATGCCTATTATAATTTTGACAAATATCAATTATTAATTGTGGGCTTAAAAAATAAAATCAGCATGACCAACATAACGTTTGGAAAATCTTGATTACTAATGCGAGAAAATCATGAATATTGATTGATACACGTTTGTTTTCGCCTGAGTTTATATTATACGAATATGCATTAAATTATAAAGCAAATTCGGAAAGTTATTCGTATACAAACATGCCAACAAAAAATCAAATAATTGAATTAGTTAATAACTAATGTTTCAACTGCTATTTTATGTTTGTTTATGTGATATTAAAGATTATACAATGCGAAAACCATCCAAACTTACTATTGAAATCACAACAAAAAAAAATAATGGAATGTACTCAGATAGAAAATAATATCATGTTCTCAATTAATTCTGTTGTAACAATGACAAAAGCAATGAACACTCTCTATCATTTATTATTTTTTTTATATGTTTTCAGGCACCTTTCTCTCGTTGCTGATCTTCCTATCGGTGGCGGGCAACATATTGGTCTGCATAGCGATTTACACGGATCGCGGTCTACGTCGTATCGGGAACTTGTTCTTGGCATCGTTGGCGATCGCGGATCTGTTCGTGGCCTCGCTGGTGATGACGTTCGCCGGTGTCAACGATTTGCTCGGTTATTGGGTGTTCGGGGCGCAATTCTGCGATACATGGGTCGCATTCGACGTGATGTGTTCTACCGCTAGCATCTTAAATTTATGCGCAATCTCGCTTGATCGATACATTCATATAAAGGACCCCTTAAGGTAAAATTATTATTATTATTATTACCTTCGCATAGAAATTGTTCACGTATCATGATAAAATGGGGCGACAAAGAGGTGGCGGTGATTTCCTCTAGGCTAAAAATTTGAATATACAAGAAACGACGCACAATTTATAGGCGCTTCATAAACGGAAATTGTTTTTTGCCCACCTACAAGGATCGTTCAACCCATTTTAAAAGTCGAGATTCATCATGTAAATCAAAATTAATACCAGAATCGGTCCAATATAATTAGAAAAGTGCATTACAAAATGTCTGCAAAAACTATCGTTTTTATTGTAAAACTATCAAATTTTGGTTATAAATTGAAGACCTCTCGTAGTTTCGAGCAACTAATGAATATAATATACGAGATATGTCTTAAAATTAAAATTATTCGTAATTTAAGATCTGCGAATATTTTAAGTATACAAGTGAAATTGTACGATCCTGCTTAATGTGAAGCCCAAGCACTCGTTTTACCAGAAATTATGGTGGTAACAAAGATATTGCTCGCACCAACAACTGTGCCATTTACTATACGAAAATCGCTTGTATGGAACAGAACTGGCCGAAAATGAACTTTATATTGTTACGCAACGAGTTTACAAGTCTTTTCATACACTATTATTATTATTATTACAAGTATTATTACACAGTGGCGCATTAAAGTTAACCGAAATAAGGCAAAAAGTTGCAAAACTTTACCGTTGGACTAAAACTCAGCGCTCATGAACTTATGAGGTAACAAAAGAAGAATGAAAAGTATGAAATTGTTAAATGCAAGTTTGTAGTAAAGGCCTTTATTATAGATTTATATTAATTTAGTCAGAATCATTTAAGGTGAATTTTAAAAATATTATAAAAGTAACACAAGTAAGAATGTGCAAAGAAATAAATAAAATTAACTTTTTCGATTGGAAATCGAAATATTTTAAACAGCATATCTATCACATCTATTAAGCAGTTTATCGAACAAAAAATCTCATCAGTAACTTATTTTAAATATATTTCATATTACAAACGCGCAAATTTTTGAATTTAAAGGATTTTTTAAAGCATTTTCTTCAAATCGCATGATCTTTGTTTGGTCCTCTGAAAGAAATTGCTTCTTTTTATAGATTTTTGCTTAATTAAAAATAAAATTTAACATGATTTCTGTGTCTTATTCACTTGATTTTCCATCTTCAAAACTTTCCTTGATGAAATTTTAAAAGTTAAAAATCGTTGTACTGTTGCCTACGAAATAAGGAAAAATTTAGATTCAAATTGACGAACCTGGATTTTTACTTAAACCAAGTCTTACTGCTAGAGCTGTTAGGATAAAAGATATGTTGAGTTTCAGCTATAATTTTATTGTAAAAAGTGTAATTTTCCAGGGATATTATTTGTAGTGTTATTTCTCATTAATAATTATTATATTTCCAATTAACCCGAAAGAAAAATTTAGGAAACTGTTTTTGCCAAATCTAACCATTAGTCATTGTTGTTATTGGCCCCTTTTCTTCGTCTTTGCTAACTGTATTTTTGTTCATAAACAACGCCAATATATTTTTTGTTTCCTATATAACCCACACAAAGTTTTACCTGTTAAAAAAATCTCACGTGCCTTCGCAAAATTTCCATCTACAACTTTTCTTTACCTAATTTCCCCAACTACAATAAAAATGAAGTGAATGGAAGAAAAAGTGTGAATAAAAAAGAAGAGAAGAAACAAGCTCAATTTTCAATAATTGCATTCGTATTTCCATTAAAAGAAATTGTTACAATCTAACGGTTGTCGTAACGTATAACTTTAAGATGAATTCAATTTCATTTTATTGACGAAAAAAGTTGGCGCTTCCTCTGCCAGTAGATATATCATATTGCTTTCTCGTCCTCTCGACTTCCCATTTTCATTTGCTTTTCATTTATTTACTTTTTTTGTGTCGAAAATGAGCAAAAAGTGAGAACGATATCAATTAAATGTTAATTCAAGTCGAATTTTACGAAACGAATACGCTTCAGTTAAATATCGAAATTCCATTTATTTTATTTTTGCCCTTTCTCATTGAAATTTATTCTGTTTATCATAATGAACGCAAGAAAAAGTAAAATGCCTAAACCAGAAGTCGAATAATGTATACGCAAACCGACAATTATTCTAAAACCAAGCTGAATCCCTTTCTGCGGCACAATTTACAATTCCTTAATCCCAACAAATTGGAATCCTGTTCTTTTCTTCTCGTATTCTATAGCAGAAATATTCCAATTAATAAATCGTATTTCTGTTCGGTTTGAATGGAAGAAAAGAAATGCAACGTTTGTTACGTGGGAATTAATTTGAAAAAAAATGTGTAGCGAATAATAAGACGTTTGCGAAAAATTTCTCTTTTTCAAAAAGAAAATCGGTACGAATCCCAATTTCAGTAAAGGAAAAAGTAGATGCCTCCCGGATTAGTAAATAAGACCACGAAATGAAACGCCGAGGATTTACCCAGCATCTCCCTCAACTGTATAAGAAATTGTTCAGCAATTCTTATGTATTTCTTGCCGGTGAAATTGCACGATTAATTAATTGCATACAATTAAACGTAGAGAAAGTCGCCTTATAGGTACAATCTAATTTTGTCAACTTTGAATTAATCCCATTGTA
The DNA here is from genome assembly GCA_963695495.1 of Hololepta plana. NCBI lineage: Eukaryota > Metazoa > Arthropoda > Insecta > Coleoptera > Histeridae > Hololepta > Hololepta plana. The sequence continues at coordinate 5,577,852 of OY968832.1, read as the reverse complement.
CCATATAGACAACAATAGGAATTAATTAAAACAATATAATTGCACGGTAATTAAAGTTGGAAGATCGTGTATTTTGGGGAACGTTTTAAGATCTCCATAGATAATTTCGTGCTGGGAGAATTCAACAATAAAGTTCAAGTATCATGACAAACATCTGGAATTAATTATAACTAGAGGAATTAGTTAATTAAATTACGACTTATCATCGTCATCATTGTCATCGTCAGCATCATTATTGCTGTTAATAACGGATAACGAGAACGAGTGGGGAGAATGAACCGCAAATAAGTGCCAAAATTTTAGCGCACTACACTTTCTCTGTGTCTATTAAAATTATATTCCATAGCTATTATTCACACGCAATTATTATCTAATTTCTAATGATTAATGCGGCAAATAAAACAAGCGAATAATATAATAATAATAGTACGGAATTCGCAATTAAAATAATACAATTCATTAAGATGATTGATGGTTTTTGCAAAATTAATTATTTTACCGTTCAGCGAACATTGGGTCGTCATTTTTTCTCGATTAGCGGAATAAAATTGAACCAAAATAAACACTTAGGGAGCTACCTAGGTTGGCCAAAAAATTCGATTTTTCAACAAATATGTTTTATCGGTTGTATCAACTTCGAACTATATTCCCCGAAAATGTTGTTTAAAAATGCCTAAAGTGAACGAAGTTATACCTGATTTTATGTATAGAGGTTCTAGAATAAGTAGTAGTAAACGTCCTAGTTGCAACTAGCTCCTCCGTCGATTTGGAGGACATCATTCTCATAAGAATAATTCTAAAGAAGCATTTCGTGGAGGAAGACCTGCCCACCCATCGTAGCTCCTTGTTTTTTTTTTTCGAATTTTAAAAAATTTGCTTCTTCCAAAAGCAGACAAAAGAACGAAGTTTTTGTCGTAACCGCTTCTTTCCTTTGTTTTTAGTTTTCAAATGGCAGCCATTTCAAGTTGGATGTATGGTTTTCGAATAATTTTTTTTTCTCTTGAACTAATTAGGATAATAAAAAAATTCTACGATATGTACTATAATAGATCTTTGTATAAGGAAGCGCTCTGCAAAATTTTAAACAAATCATCATTAGTTTTCGAGTTATAATGGGTACCGAATTAAAAAATGTAGAGTTTAGAGAAACACTTTTAGTATTATGCAAAATTTTGTGCGGTTTTCTTAGTTGCAAAATTGCGCTAAATAAATAAAACAATTTAGCAATTTGTTATATGCTATTCGATAGATGATTGCTTATTCGGATTCAGTCGGATTTCTGTAATTCGCAGACTGTCGATATTCGGACATTTTTCTGTCGTCTAATTCTATAATTCGCACACAAGCTGAAAATACTATAAATCATTTGCAAATTAATTTTTCTATCTAAATCTTGGAATTAATTTTCTTACGCCTCTTATTGTACGACGGTCATGCAGCTAACGAATCAAAATTTATTGCAAAAAACATTAAAATTGCCTATAGAAAGAAGAAACTATTGCCTCACTTGATATCTCAGGCAATGCTTTAACAAAGACATTGTTAGAGTTATAATGTGAAGAATGCTCTCATGGACTTGCATGACGAATGGCAAAGCATCGCGTTATTTATTGTTTCTTTTAACTCTGTATATATTTAATCGTTAAAATTAGTAATCCAGGTAAAGCGAAAACATTTTGTATGTCCGAATCAGTGAAGTTGTATTGCAACATTACAAAAGGAAAATGACAATATGAGACTAAAATCAATTTTATAACTGTTATTATTACCGGACAGAACTTATCGGTCTTCGTATGTATTTCACGTTTCAGATACGGCAGATGGGTGACAAGGCGAGTGGCCCTAGGAACAATTGCGACTATATGGCTGCTGGCAGCGCTAATATCTTTTGTGCCGATCTCCTTAGGATTACACCGGCCGCCGCAACCGTTGGTTTATAACGCCGGCGGGCAAAATTATCCGACGTGCGCCTTAGATCTCACTCCTACGTACGCCGTCGTATCCAGTTGCATCTCGTTTTACGTACCGTGCATCGTCATGATCGGTAAGATTTTCAGTGATATTTTCCTTTTTTTGGAAATGTAAAGCAATAATGATCGACTCCAACGGATTTACGAATGTTCAAACTGTAAGACCACCAATGGACGAGATTTGATTTCGTACATACGAAATGCGTGAAAAAAAAAAAATTGATACCCTAACAAAGCAAAAAAGTTAATTAGGAGCATCATATTTTCTTCATTTACACGTGCAACTCGCTTTAATATTGGCCATAATTAATTATAGTCTCATTAATTTTTTTTTCTCGTAACTACTTTTTTTTCAAAATTCTTCAAAGGAAATCTGTGGTAATAACTTAACGTTAATATACAGGGTGTTAGAAAACTTTAAGGGGTGATAATATGACCCGAGATAATCATAAAAAGCTTAATGAACATGGGGCCGGAAATGGACGGTTTCGAAGATACGGAGCACCTCTTCGTCTTTCGGCCTTTTCATTCACAAAACTTGCCTTTATGTATAGTCGTTAACAGATGTTTTGTGATGCGTAGTGTTTGGAGTTGATATTAAGTTGTTAGTGACAAGTTTTCGAATTTTTGCTATGTCCTTTTACTCTCATTCTTGAATTAACCAACATCCATTTCACCTATGGTCGTGCTAATGGGAAATGCCAGAGAAGCCCCATATCGTTATGTTGGAGATTATCCCAATCAGTTCAGTCTTATAGAACATTTACAAATAATTTATAAAGGGAATTTGGTTGGAAGAATTTTCTTTCTTTGGCGAGATTTCAAAAGTTTACTTTACACTACGACTGTAAATGAACTCGAGGACCTGAAACAACGCATAGATCAAGGTGTCAGCGAATTTAAGCTAATGCTTGATTGCGAATGATTTTCGAAAGAGTTCGAAGGTCCTTGCGGCAAAGATGTCATGGCTACTGTGAAATGGAAGGAGGGCACTTTGAACATCTTATTTGAGTTATTTTCCATCTGTTTTTTTTTGTTCAGAGTTTCGTTTCTACATAATTGTAAATAATATAAAAGTTTCTGCTTATCTTGAATCACATTATCACTCCTTAAAGTTTGTGACACTCTTTGTGAACACCCTGTGTACGTCAACATTAGCTTAAATAATTGATGTGTTGCTCTCTTAAACATCGGGACAAAGAATTATCTTTCGGTCTCAAATGAAAATATTTCAAGGTGCCATTCTAAAACAAATGTTTAAGAAATTATGTATATGCAATGCAATTTTCAACGATAGATCCCATACTTGCTGCGAATTCAATATTATGCAACATATCCATGTTTTAAATAACCAACTTCAAAGGGTGTCACCACACATTCACATGTAGAACTGAAAATCTGTTCAAGGACTATTTTAGTAAGGATCAATAATAATTGGTCACGGTGAAGATCATTTGATGGTGCAAACTCACATTTTGCCCGGAAACTAATTTATTTGAGTCCAAACCTTCGGGTACTATTTTTTGTTTCATAGTACTTCATAGCCGATGCACCAATAACAGAACATGGATTGACCTTTACTGGTTATACGAGGGGGTATTTGATCAGTTCTTAGTCTGCCATATAAAGCGCACCTATATTACAAAACAAAATTTTATTCATTCAACATAATCTTTTAATACTTGCAGATTTAGCTTAACATTCATAAGATAATTCTCAATCATTAAAAAGATCATTGTCTTGGTCTGCAAACCATTTGTCAGCGGCACATATTGCTTCATTATTTGTCTAAAATCTTTTCTCTTTCAAATGTTTTTTGACTTTTTGGAAGAAATAATCATCTGATCGGGCCATATCCGGACAATAGGACGGGTGGTCAACCAATTCAAAACCAATTTCATCAAGTTTTGCCCAGTGCAATCAACGACTTGTGAGCAGAAGCGTAGTCTTGTAAAATACGCACACCTCTGGCAAGTTTTCCGCGACATCTTTCCACAATATTCTTACATAATTTAGTTAGGAGTTCAGTATAATATGCCGCCGTGATAGTTCTTCTTCGTTCCAAATAATCTGCCAGAATTATTCCATCTGGATAACAGAGAATTGAAGCAAGAATCTTGCCAGACAACTTTTGAACAAGAAGTTTGTTTGGGTCGTGGAGAACCAACAAGCTTCCACTGTTTGGATTTCTTTTTTGTCTGTGAGTCATAGTGACGGATCCACGTATCGGCCATAGTAAGAAGCCGCTGAAACACGTTTGAGGAATCTACTGCAAAACGGTGGCAAACTTCCTTTGACCGCAACTCGATATTTTCAAATTCTACCTCTTTCTCAGACTCATCGTATTTTCAAAAGTTCACGGTTTGATCACCGTTCAACTTATGTATATCAAAGTTTGACGATTTATTGCTAAAACATCACAGTTGTAACTAAAGCAACCATATTCACTTTTCATTACAAGGAACCTTCCAGGCTAAGTATTTATCAATGCCCCCTCGTATATTAAACTTGATCCAAGTGCTTCACAGCTGTCTGTTTGCAATACAATATTAAATCCAAAAAAAAAAAAATGCCAGTTCCCTCGCTAATTACTAATATTGATTTCTCATTCCTGTTTGCTTCGCAGGTATCTACTGCCGCTTGTACTGTTACGCACAGAAGCACGTGAAGAATATCAGGGCAATAACGCGACCGATCGATCTGCCGGAAGGCGGTCTGACGAAACGGAAAAGTATCAAGCAAAAGAACAAAGCGCTCCACATCCACTTGCACAACCATCACAGTTCGCCGTATCACGTGAGCGATCACAAGGCCGCGATCACCGTCGGCATCATAATGGGCGTGTTCCTCATCTGTTGGGTACCGTTCTTCTGCATCAACATCGTGGCGGCGTTCTGTAAGACCTGCATACCGGACATCACGTTCAAGATCCTCACGTGGCTCGGTTACTCGAATTCCGCATTCAATCCGATCATCTATTCGATATTCAACACGGAATTCCGCGAGGCATTCAAACGCATCCTGACCGCACACTATCCGGCCTGCTGCAAATGCGGCTACCAATCGGTGTCGTTGAACACGAACGACAAATTCGTCACCGATTACGGCACGAAGACGGTGATCGTGAATGCGCGCAAGAACGGCTCGTTCGGCGAGTTCTCCAGCGAGCACCTGAGCACGGAATCGGTGCGACAGACGCGGGTGAACTCGACGGAAAAGGATATGCTGGGCGACAATGTGAGCGACATTTGACAGGACTGCGACGCCCTCAAAGACACTATGGTATAATTTCAGTTACGGTTAGAAGAGAAAAGAGAGCAACTGAAGTGACGATAAATATATTAGAGGGTAAGGTTGCTGAAGTCGTACCACGTGCTAAGAAATACATAAATACACTTGATTCGAAATTATAATTTCTACGCCTTTAGACATAAAAGCAACAATACGTAAATTAAATTTGCAAGGACAAAAGTAACTAGTGTCCTCGAGTATAACTACTTTAACGTTAGACAAAAATCAAATGTTGCAGAAGGAATCTAATATGAGGACAATTCAGAAATAAATCTATTTCCAAAACAAGAGAATGATGACAATTTCTTTGCTGTCATTTGTAAGTTTGGTATCTGTACTATGTCTATTTGTTGTACTTTCATAACATAATTATTAGGGCGAACCAAAAGCTTTGCCGTTTCTTCAGTTTGTTTTTTAAACAATTATTAGGTCGGTGCATAATTATCCGCCGTTTTTGAAAGCTATTTTTTAGGCAGTTCGAAACACAAAAATTTATCGTAAACACCATTAACTTATTAATAAAAGTCCAAATTATCATCCATTTCAATTACAGCCTCCGATTTACATGCTAAATGGCAAATTCCACGTGTACAATAGATGCAAATTTTTAGCTCTTTTGTGCATGTGGAATGAACCACCTAGCAAGCAAATAGAAGGCTGCAATTGAAATGGATGATAATTTGGAGTTTTATTAAAGGCAAATCACAATATTTTTTTTTTTTAATAAGTCTTTCTAGTATCTTGGCACAAAGAGTGCAGCGAATTAACTAGATTTTCATTATGATATGAATACATTATAAGGTATGGAGTTAATCAGATTGGCTTCTGAAATAAATTATTTATTATTCAATGGCTAAACAAAATTTGTCGTTTATTGGTGTTAATACTTATTAACTATTATGTTAGAGAAATTAATTTTGAATATACTATACAAGTAGGAGCCAATCAAGTATTTTAATAGTAAAATTTTAAAAAAGAAACAAAATATGAAGTTACTCGATTTGGAAAATGAACCATCCATATCTTGGATCTTGAAAATTGTTTATATCTAATCTTTAAAAATCAAAGGAAGATTATGGCTCACCCTAATGAAAATTGTGTAAAACAATTAAAGATTCTTATTGCACAATTGCAAGGTGCACCAAGGGCTTAAGGTTGAACACACTATCAAGTGATTGTTGCTTTACTACGTTACGTCATCCACCGTATTGCCCAGATTAAGCATCCAGCGATTCCTTCTATTTAACAATATGAATGAAATATCTTAGGAGCGAAAATTGATTGGATTCCGAGGGGAGGTTGACGTCATACTGTTAACAATTATTTTTCAGATCTTCTCAAAGTAATTTTGTATTTTGACGTAACAAATGGTGTAATCCAAGAAAAGTGTATTACGGTGTTGAATGAGCTTATGTTATATTTCAAAACTTATAATTCTGAATTGCCCTTGTATACGTATTATCTCACTAGCACATATACAACCATCACAAACATTTTTTTCTTCTGTTAATAGCAACTTATCATACTAAGTTAATTACTATTATTTTATGTTTATTCCTTATTTTAAATTCTCATAAAAATACGATTTGATTTCAATTGAGGGCTTGGTATAAGTTAACGTTTTGTTATAAGCGACAACTGCAGTTATATAAAATGATGACTTAGAAATATCTAACTTTTTTAAATTAATTTACGCTCCAAAAGCACACTAACCAGAATATTATTTAAAAAACAGCAATAAAAGTATTTCTTGTAAGACTTTTTCTTGCCCTGTAAGTAATAAATGCTCAGTAAATAATTTATTCTGCTGCGCATGTAATAAAACGTGCAAGTGCTTGCTGCTGAATGCATTCCTGCAGCCAAATCATGCTTAAAATTCAAACGCAGTGGTACGACTTTAGGCGACCTTCCTAAATAAATAATAATTATAAACAAATTTAAATTCTACTGTACATAATTCAAGTTTTTCTTTTTTTAATTAATGGCTGTGCGTTTTCACACGTGCAAATTGGTCCTTTTGTTAAAAAAAAATGTAACAAAAACAGATATGAAAAATAAGCGCATGCAAATTAATAAAAAAATGTCTACATCGCAACAAAATTTAATTCCATTTCAAACAAATTTAGTAGAGTGCAATGTGTATAGTGATCAAGTTAATTTCCATTTAAATTGAGTATAATTATAAAATTATTATCTCTAGTGCATGACAATGATACATGGCCTATTTGAAACAAAAGGAGAACAAGAATTTTCGACAAATATAAAAGAGGAAATTTTGTAAAACGTAGCAAAATGACCAAAATGCTTCTGTGTTAGGAACATAAATTTCAAACGAGATTAAATCTAGTCTAATAATAATTGTGTGCAAATTAAATTTTTTGTTTTTGATCGTTGTAAATAACGTTTTCAAAAGAAGAAGAAAATTGGGAAAGAATAATAAATAAACTGTTATCGTAAATGTGATTCCCCCTTCATATCGATTCCCGCATATAATTGTACATGTAAATTTTCGAATGGAGTAATTGCAAATTGCGGACTCTGTTAAAAAGCAATACGTTCGTTTCATTTTGCAATTGTGACACACGCGAAAATATCAACAACAAAAAAATATAACACTGCATAACAGGAATGCAAATGAGTTTCTGAATTTGCTATACACTTCCGCCCATTTTGCCTTGTATTTTTTCTGTTACAAAAATTTTACAAATCCGAATTACTATTAAAAGCGATCTGTAAACGTTACCTCGCAACATCGTATAAAAGAGACGATCCATCTATTTGTGGTGCAGATGCAAATAAAATTGTAAATTTCAACTTTGATCCACGCAGCGGATTCGATCAGATCGAAGCGCTTTACGGTTCGCTTGAGCGCAGTAATCATTTGCAACCGACAAAATGTTGTAATCGATCTTTTAAGCCCGCTTCACGAGCTTACAATACAAATTCTATAATAGTTTTCTTTATTTTGTCGGATTTAATTATTCTTCTTTAAACGCTTTTCTAATACGTAACTTGTGATTTATAAAGTAAACGTAAACTTCCGTGGGAGACTATATGAAAGGAAAACGTTTATTGAGGTTCTGATTGGAAAGTATCGCATAATAAATCATCGAGCCGAATTGGATACGAGTCAATGCGTAACTCGCGCATTCCAATCACGTTTTTCGTACGCATAATTACTACGAAATCAAAATTAATGCGATTCTCTCGCGCCTTTTTGCTTTTCTGCCTTCATTTAACAACTACCGAGTGAGAGAATAGGTGACTCCAATTACAAAACCCATTTCTTTCGCGAAAAAATGGCATGTATCATTTGCCGGAATTTAAATGAAATCACGGGAATACTTTATTCGCAGTGTCACAATGTAAGAATGATGTTCTGTGTTTTTATAACGTGTAGAATATTTTGAAAATAGAAGCATTTATAAATATTGTACAGCACTTCTAATGTTAAACGATATTCTGAATATTAATAAAGTTTAGTGGAGGAAATTGGTAATGCCTAAGAGGAAATTGAGAGAGCAGACAAAAAGAAAAATGCTTTTAATGATTCGATTCGTTTATTTCGTTTGGTAAATTGTAGATATTCACGGACCGTGTATCTAAAAATACAGGGTTTTTTTTATTAACGATTGTACATAATAAATACACGAGCAACGTTTGAAATGCCAAACGTTACAAAATATTATATATATATTTACATATCCGTATATGTACCTCACATCTCATTGTAAATTTTGTACATATAGCATTTTAAATGTTCGAAAATCTCTTTTGAAATTAAGAAAGATTCAATGTTTTTTACCCCGCAGCAGAAATGATAAAGGTATTAATTATGTTATAGTATTACTAATTTATTTCTATTTTGCCAGAAATGATCATTATTATTATGAATGTTTATTGTAAATAATAGAGCCTGGATGATAATTAAAATAATATCTATGAGAAAAACGAGAGACGCAATCTGCTGCGACATTTCACATTTTGTTTGATTTCTTCCTTCGCGTCTCCTCGTCGATGACGATTCTTTGGAACAATACGACTTGCTCCTCGGACAACGAGCGACTCTTAAACTTCCGATCGACGTTTGACGACCAAGCGAGCGTCGTTGCATGCGACCAGTTTCTTTCCGTTTTCGGCACGTTCAATTTGTTCAATAACCGATCGGAAATGTTCGGCACAATCGGGATCAACATGATCGCCGCCACTCTTAACGTTTCCATCGTTATGTGCAGCACGACGTCCACGTCCAATTGGCCTCCGCTGCGCTTCCTCAAGTTCCACGGTTTCAACGTTTCGAAGAACAAATTGCCACAGTGTAACGTTGCCATCACCGAATCGACCACTTTATAAAAGTTGTATTCCTCGTAATGGTTCTTGCAAATGTCTAAGAAAAAAAACATGTGTATGGGTTAAAACGATCGATATGAAAAACTTGTTCACCACATTTTTCATCGGAATCGTGAACCGAAAAAACTTAATTTTTGAAACTACACAATTATAACATTTGTGCTGTTCTATACAGGATGTCCCAATAATGCGGGCTCGGAAGCTTACAGCTAAACGGTTGAGTTTAGATAAAAATGTTTCAGATAAAAAAGTTCCTTTGTTATAGAACCACAACGTAAAAATATTTTGCAAAAGATGGCACACTTCCGGATATAGCGGAAACTGATACTTGCTCTCATATTTTAAATGGAATGAACGAATTTGAAGAGGAGTTTGAAGGGGAGTTTATTGAAGCTAACATAACAACTATTTGAGATAAACAGTTGAGCATTTTTTTCAAATGTGAATAACCTCATTTTGCTAAATGAGAGCATCTACTTTTTATTATGGCAATAGATGCAGAAAATGATTCTCTTTCGACCATATTTAAGTGATATGGAGTCAAATCTTCATGATTTTCGAGTTATATACTATTTTTTATATTTATATGTGATTTTCTTCATGTTTTTAAAATTAAGCTACAGAACACTAGAAACAATAATACAATCGAAGAAATCAATGATATTATTATATTAGTGTTTTTTGTTTTAGATTGGACTACGTTGTATTAATTTTCCTGAAATTTATGTTAAAATTCTATTAAGGCAATAGAAAATAGACGATTTCATTGAAAATAACGGAAGAAGTATCAATTTCCGATAAATCCGGAAGCGCGCCATCTTGGAAAATATTTTAGCGTTATAGTCCTCTGTCAGAGAGTGATCTAAAGTCAACCGTTTGGTTGTAATCTTCCGAGCCTGCTCTATTGGGACACTTTGTATAAACTAATTGTATTCCATCTCTTTAAAATCGGCTAGAAATCTTTAACAACTCCAATCTCAGTGGCGGCACGTCATTTTATTTCCATTTTCGCTTGAAATTACAGATGGAAATCGTTAGAAGCAATGCGAAGAATACAGAATGATTGCGGAATAATTCGATGCCTTTAGAGTGCAAGCAATGTTTGAATGATTGATGCAATGCGATCGCGCATTATCACGGCGGAGTTCCCTTTAGCGTGTGGTTATCAAAACTTTTAATTTGGAAGCCATATTTCATATGAAAATTCGCCATCAATCAATTAATTATGTTAGAAATGAAAACAGAAATACAAACGTGACCTACGTGGTAACTCTTCCAAAGAATCAATTAATTTTTTCGTTACGTCCAACGTGGAGATATCATCGAACGTTGTAGCATCTATTTCTGGACACAATTGATGCGGATTTAAGGTCGCGCCACAACAACGGTTCAATAAATTGCCGAGAGTGTCGGCTAATTCCGAATTTAGAATGCGAATTACTTTTCTGTCACTGTAATCTAAAAATAAACGACTATAATCAATACAAAACAACACATGTACATTCTTTTTGTTTCTCCTTCTCGCTCACTGTCGTTCTCGTGTGAAACGAAAGAGTAATGGATTTAAACTTACTTCCGTCACTGTGTGCGACACCGCCTCTCAATAAGAAATATCTAAGGCCGTCCGCCGTGTAAGTTTCGCTGCGGTTCGACGGACAAACGACGTTATTCTTCGATTTCGACATTTTCTCCTCGTCAACGGTCCAATGCGAGTGACACAGTATCGTTCTCGGCGGATCCAATTTGGCGGCCATAAGAAATGCAGGCCAATAGATACCGTGGAACCTGTTCCAAGGTACACGTGGTCAATTTAGAAAAAAATTGTTAAATAAAAAGCAGTTATTTGCTGAAAAAATGAGTGTTATTGCACAACAATTTCAAAGTTCGCAAATGGTTTAAACCTGAAGACGCTAGCCTTACGGCGCTACGTCATCCATAATATAGCCTCGATTTAGCACCTTCTTTTGTTTAATTTTTTTTAAAATATTTTGGTGGGCAAAAAATTGGATCAGAGCAAAAATTATTGTATACTATTGACAATTTTCAGATATTCCGAAAATTATTTGTTAGGCGGAATGGTGCATGAAATATTTCACATATTACACGAGTTTACTTTCATACCTGGATAGATTTCTTTCTAAATTGCTTTAGTATATGGAGGAAGGAAACTTTTAGCAGAAATTTATTGATGAGATAAAATGAATACGTGCCCTATTTAGAAATTATGGTCCGAACTGTCCACGAACTAAATTGCAGTCACTATAGCAGAGTGAAGATATATTAAAGCATTATTAATAATAATAACAATGGAACCGATTTGTTAGCCGTCTTCAAAATCGATTTAATATCTCAAAATTATTGTAGAATCCAAATATTTTTGCCTTATATCGATTATCTGAACAAATATGACCGCTTTGCTGATAAAGTCTAAAATATTATAATATTACAAACAATAATTCTACCTCTTGTATTGTAAGATTTCTGTCATTCTTGATGCATTCACGCATTTCCTCAATGTTATTTTCGTCACTGATTCTTTTATGTTCGATTATTATCACATTCACGACAGCTCTTGAAGCAATTGTATCAATCTTAAAATACTTGTACGAGAAGCATGATCATCACCATGAACATGCTTCATCACTTGGAATGTTATGGTTAATGTTTTACTTTCCTTAGGACGGTGTTTAATGTTGCCTTATAATTTTGTTTGCAACAATTGAAACTTCACTATATTGTGATAGAACAGCAACAACAAATTTATTACTTTGCACAGCTCAACAAAATGCATCTGGAGTTGGGGAAAATAATACTCTACAATGGTCAATCAAAACTGCGTACGTTTGCAGTAAGACAATGTCAAATCATTCACGGCCATATAAACGAAGGAAAAATACAAAGAATTCGACACTATCGAATTTATTCCTCGTACAGCCCTAGAGTCCAGAGATTTAAAACATCCGATTGCCCTCTTTTCACATCAATGTTACTCTTCCTTCGCGGAAATAACTTCAGACGGGCGTTTTGTTCCTAATAGAAAACTTGTTTTCGATAAATCAAAAGTGGATAACGTTCGGCCAATTTCGCGTGCATTATTTTCAGTTGTTTGCAATAAAGTTTGGAAGTGATCGAACGTCCATCAACTTTTCATATGAATGATCTCTTGTGCCAACTGAACTATAATTACTAGTGATGGGCAGAATCTATTGTTTTGTATATCAACTACTTTGCGCTGAATACTTTTCAGTCTTCACTTCCTACTTTGAAACACACCACCACTACTGCAACGTCGCTGTGACCTCTTTAAATAATAAAAAAGTCACTAATAATTACTACTATTTACAAAGCGGTAATTTTTTGAGTCTAATACTATAATATACTATAGTTTCCATTTTATTATTTTTTTAAAATAAAATTCAATTATTACCAGATTCATTCACTTCCGCTAACTTAAACTTGTTGAACAGTCATTTCAGCTGGATATTAAATCGTTTCAAACTTCAGCTGCCAATCATATTATTTTTAATTAGAAATCAACATTAATCATCGACGATGGATTCGTTCGAACGGAATAATTAGTTTTCAATTGAAACACGTCGCCGCAAATTGTATTCGTGGAATGGAAATTTTAACGTTGTTGGATTATTGTTTCACATTCCTAAGTGGACCACTTTAAACGTACGAGGGGGTACAAAACTAACGAGAATTGCTTATTTATTTATTTATCTTTAATTTAAGGAAACATTTCTATATAGAACATTAATCGCCCTAAAAAATACTAAGCACTAGATAATGTCCAATTGTCCTAAAAGTTTTGCAACATTCCAAACAATTTTTATACTCCTCTGAACTAATGTTGCTAAAGTGACTCCAGCGATTTTGTCCCAACCTCTTCTACGTCCTGTAAACTATTTCTCTTTAAATTTTTCATCACTTTCGGGAATTAGAAGAAGCCGCAGGGAGCTTGATCGGGCGAGTAAGGAACCGTGGCCATACTGTTTTTCGCCAAATGCTGACAAGATGGAGTTTCTATTCAACTAATAGCCATAATTCAACAGGTCTTTTTCTCATTGCCTCGACGCAATCGCTTCAGCACTTACAGCTTGGAATATTGGTGGTAATAGTGGTGACCTTAGGAACAAATTCAATGCGACCGATTCCATTGATATCGAAAAAGCAAAGCATCATTATCTTCAAGTTTGATGTCACATGCTGGGTTTCTATGGGCTTGGTTTGAAGTTAACTTCAAGAAGCACTGAAGTAATTTCGTCCGCTGTTTTCTTTAACAGGAATAATAATTTGATATTGGCGCATTGCTACTACAAATTCACTACCATAAAGTCCCGAGAACGTTAAAAAGAGGTTTAAGAAGTCAGTCACTAGGTTCGCTGAAATAATTGTTCATGAACTCACTTGCCTACAAAAAATCATTCTCGTTTCTTTTGGGTACCCCCTCGTATAACACATTATTATTACGTGGAGAAATCTCGTGTTTGTGTTGGAATAACGAAATGCGGAACTCATCTTTCACAAGGACTTTTAGTGTGCAATTCATTATGCAAAATTAAATAAACTCGTGGTCTACCTCGCTCAATATCAGTCGTCCATTTGGTCTAGACCACTTTATGGACGTTATTGCTTATTTCAAATGTGATTGCTATCTTTAAAGTTCTAGCACATGATGCATCTCTGGTGCTTGTTGTGCCACTTTTAAACTCGTTCACCCAAAGACAAACGGTTCCATAAGAAGCACATGAGTCACCCAATGTGGACAAAATTCATTCATGGCTCTTCCTTCGCTGTTTGCCCTTCCAACAAAATGGCATAATTGAAGAAGATTTTGAATTGCAATTTTATCCGTTTTGTTTATCACTCGAAACACTTAAATTTAAATGAACTTTTAAAACAACTTAATATTACAACAATTACTGGCAACATTAAAGTCCAATGGACGTCATATTAAGCAGCATAAAATATTTTTCTGTAATACAAATCTACATATGTATTTCGTTTTCACATTGTTTATCTATCACGTTTTGAACGATGTTCTTATGGGTTTTTCGAATGTTACGCGATTGTTATCAATGTCAACGTAATCATTCTCATCTCACAATCTCAGTCGAGACTCGTGTCTAATAATTTAAATTCCTGACCCAGACAACTAATGGCACATTGTTTACAAAATCAGCGTCAGAGTTCTACTCATTGTTATCCTGAGAAGATAAAGCAGCATCGACAAATCCGTGGCGCTTTTGTCAGTTATGATTCGTGCTTTGCAAAATTTTATTCCAGGCGTCATAAACCATAAATTGCATAACTTGCCAAATCGATTAACTCCATGTTTTGAATTTTTTTAAATTTTAATATCAAAGCACTTGATTGGCTCCTAACTGTATTTATTCAAAACAAATTTCTCTAATAATGAGTATTAACACCACTAAATGACAAAATGTTTTTAGCCATTGAATAATAAATAATTTATTTCAAAAGCCAATCTGATTAAACTACATACTTATTGTGATTTGCCTTGTGAAGACTGGATACCACAACATCAATTTGAATTTAGACAGGCTCATTCCACAGATCAGCAAACTCATCGAATAGCACATCAAATTAGACAATCTCTACAGCAAAAGGAATATTGCACATCAGTATTATAGATGTGAGCCAAGAATTCGATAAAGTTTCGCAGTCTGGACTGCTCTATAAAATTCAAAAGTATTTTCCAATTTCCTATTTTACACTATTTGTATCTTTTCTCAATAATAGAGAATTTCTGATTAAAGTTAATAAAGAAGTTTCGACAAAAAGGAATACCTCGACCTCGAGCATGTAATCAAAAACAAAAAGCAAAAAGATTTAAAAATAAAAGAACTTTATTAGTTATTGGGGAAAAATCAAA
Source organism: Hololepta plana (assembly GCA_963695495.1). NCBI lineage: Eukaryota > Metazoa > Arthropoda > Insecta > Coleoptera > Histeridae > Hololepta > Hololepta plana. The sequence goes on along the minus strand of OY968832.1, from coordinate 5,562,339 downwards.
CTTATCACTTGAAAACAAAATTCTGATTTACAAAACTATTTTAAAACCAATCTCGACCTATGGAATTGAAATATAGGGCTGCGCTAGTTGATTATTGGCAGAAAGCTCGGCTCAAGAAAACGATTCTGTATTTATTAAGATTCATTCGATCATAGCAATGAAAAAATCGCAACAAATAATTCGATTGGACGAAAAAGAAGCAGTAATCCTGCTAAATGGGACCGAAATGTCCAAAAGCATAAGACATGTAATTATATAATGAAGTTTTACCGTAATAAAAAAATAATTCGAAGACTGAATTTGAATTAATAACTTTCTTTCACTTGCCAAATCGATTAACGCCCTTAATCACGAAAAAAAAAATGTATCAATAACAATTACTCCTAGAATATTCTATCTTATACTTTCTATGTGTTGTTAGATAAAAGATGCGTCTGCAGTAGTACAATCTTCAACATATTTATTAATTTTTTATTTTAAGGCAATCTAAAAAACAATATATAGTAATTTATCGTTTTTCTCAACTTCTACTTTTATGGAGTTAATCGATTTGGCAAATGACGCATCCAAATATCGCATCCAACATCGTTATCTTCGCAGTAGAAAGTTCCTGGTTACCATCAATGTCATCAATTGATTTAAGCACAAGAGTTGTCCTGAAGTTTGTTTTCAGCGCCTGTATAATGCCCTGGTCGGTGGCGATTTCGGGAAAAACGAAACGACTACCGCCATAATAACCGAATGAAAATCAAAGCTCACAGTACGGTTGCGTTATAATAAAAGTCATATAAACGGAGTTATAATATGTGAACTCTACTGTATTCATTTACAAGGATGCAATTTTTGCCCTGCATCGAACTCATTGTTAGCGCCTGCTATAAGTGTGCAAAGTATTCATCAAACCGCCCTCGTAGTTCACGTGCGAATTTTTGAACGTGGGCCTTATTAAACGCTGGACCTAATTCGGATCAGCTACCTTATTAATATTTGATCGACCGTTTTACTCACTTTAAGATATCTTTACCGATGACTTGCACGTCGGGCGGCCAATGTTCGCGAAACTCCTTCGAATTCGCATTCGTGAAATTGGCGACGGTCAAGTAATTGACTAACGCGTCCAACCAAACGTAAATCGTTTGCGTGTCGTCGTTCGGCACCCTAATGCCCCAATTGACGCGAGCACTTGGACGCGATACCGACAGATCCGGTAATTCTTCGGCGTCGATTAGATCCAATGCGATCTTTTGGAATTGTCTAGGTTTGATCACATCTAATTGCGAAAAAAAAAAACAACCTAACGTCTTTCAGCCTTTCGTTTCCTGCTCGCACCTTACCGTTATTATTTAACCAATATTTTAAATCGTTGCGCAACGCGCTCAACTTGAACACGTAGTTTTGTTCTTCGGACCATTCCACCGAATGGCCGGTTTCCGCCGAGACCAATTGCTTTTCCCCGTTCGCTAACGCGACTTCTTTCAGTTGGGATTCGGTGAGGAAGGATTCCTCTGATACGCAATACCATCCACTATATTGCGATGAGCGTATGTGTCCGGCATCTTTGAGAATATTCTGTGGAAATTTGAGGATTCTGTGAAATATTAATGGAATATAAATTGTAGATCACGTACCCAAAACTTGATCACCGTTTCCTTATGTTGATCGTCTGTCGTACGAATAAACCTTGTGTAGTCTATGTTAAACAGCTTGAAGAGGTTTTGGTACTTGGCAGACACTCCATCGCAAAATGTTTGTATCGGAAGTTGCGCCTTACTGGCGGATTGCTGAATTTTCGTACCGTGTTCATCGGTACCGGTGGCGAAATGAATTTGCACATTTGGATTAATCAATTGTTGCCATCGTTTTATTGTATCCGCAATTGCCGAACTGTATAAATGTCCGATATGTGGATCTGCGAAAGTATCAGAACGTTTATTAAACATTTAAGTGCTAAAAATTAATTCTGTGACTGACTCAATAAATTAAGTTCTTTTTGCATAAATTGGCAACATTTCCGTTTACTATGGCCTGACAAATAAATATAAGAGCACTACATTTTTGTGCATAACTTTTTCTCGTTGCTCAATTTCGATCGAACCAATATTATTGGATTCAAAATAACAAAAAGCATCGAATTAATGCGATGTCAATAATTTTTAGATAAAACTTTAAAAAATCATTACAAATCATTTAAATTTCACTGACAGAAATATAAGATCACTTGAGGAATCAACTCAATCATCAGTTTCATTAATCAGGATTTTGATCAAAATGTCGTGTTCCAGTTCTCTATCTGGCATCGAAAATGCCAAATACTTGCCTACTTGCACTTAGTTTCAAAACCGTCCTGCAACATTTCTTGAAAAATCCTAATAAATATGGAACAATCAAACGTCTTGGACGTTTGTCCATCCTTTTCGAACGCGACCAACAAAATATCGCGTATCGGATTAAAATTTACCAGAATATATTAATTTCGCTTTGCGAATCTATGCAGAATCGTATTTTTAAGTTAATTCAAAATAATGGAGCCCCTATTAGTTATTAAAACTTTTTTCTCAAGTGATCTTATATTTCTGCGTCAGTCAGATTTTAATTATTTCCAGTTTTTTGAAATAATTATTAATTTTTTTATCGCTTTAATTAGATGCATTTTGTCATTCGGAATCCAACAATATTGGTTCGGTTCAGATTGACCCACGAAAAAGAAAACGTTATGCCCTAAAATGTACTGGTGTTATATTTATGTGTCACACCATATATAAAATTGGCAGCAGTGATATTTAAATCATAAGTCAACTAAATTTGAGAAGGTATATGAACATGTGTATTACCAATTTATAAAATAAAATCATAATCAATTATTAAAGTATAGCACTACGCTACAAATTCAAATCTTAAATTAAAATTTCAAGTGCCAATAGGCAGCGTTGTTTATGTTTCATCTCTACCTTAACTCGAATTCATGAATTTTTAAATGAAATAGGTTAGGAAAACTTACTTGCATTAACGTAATAAATTGGTGTTGTAATGTAAAATCCCTTGTTAGTTGTCGAAGAGGCGTTCTTTGAGAAACAAGCCGTTACTAATCTCATTTTGGAAAGTAATTTTTATTGATCACATGTTACAAGTGTTATAACCTATTAACGAAAGCACTTCGTTGAAGTCGACAATCTTTAACCTTATTTTTAATTAGTTGATAATAAATAATAATATATAATGATTACATTATTTATTGATATTTCAAATATCCAGAAATTGAATCCGCAGCTTCATCATCAGTCAATGAACATAGCATAAACAAATGGCATTGTACGCAGACAACCAACTAAACATCGTACAAATCAAAAATGAAATATTGGTAAGCGTTGGTATCACTGCAGCAAGGAATACAATTTTTAGCTTTCTTTTGAAATAAAATGTTGTGTCTTCAAATTTTTAAACTGTGGATAAACATTAATAGATTTGGATCCATTGAAATACAGAAGCCTTCATGGTTCCTTTTTCATAGTGCTTATGGAAGTTTATTTCCCTCGGGTAAGTTCAGAAAAATATGTTTTTGAACATATTGACAAACTTTCAATCCTGAGTCGATTCTAATTCTCGGACTTATTAAGCAAACGCCATGAAACAAAATTAGTTCACCTTTGCCTTTACGTTAATTTTGTAGTGTTGGACCAATTATGATTTATTAAAGAGTCGAAAAATGAGAAGAAATGTAACGATTTTTTAGTTTAAATCAGAGCTTTTGCAAATTGAGAACAGGCTCACGTCTCATCTTTGATTTAACCATTATTATGGAAGTTTCATCAAATGCTTCTTTTTCTGGGAACAGTAAAACAAATCACAGATACTATTGTAATTAGTTCAAGATGGAACATCCTCAAATATGACTTCACCCTCCTCATTCGCCTGCATTGAACCTTAAAGTTGCTCTATAGATAAATACTAAATCAGTATCACATCATCTTGAATATTTCATATACAAATTGTTTAAATGGTAATAGCGCAGTTCCTAAATAACAAAATTATTTAAAAGAACATATTGTTCATGTATGATTAGCAAAATATTCAGAATGTATTAATATTCACTGTTATAAATCATGTGAATTCGTTGTGTAATGCTTTTCAAATACAATTCAGCTAAAAATTATAATTAATTATTCACGCTGCGTCGGCATATTACTTAATAAACAATAGGAATCGCATTAAACCGCGAACGCAGTTGAAGCAATAATCATCGTGCAAGATGTTAATTAAAACAGGTGCCATAGTTTTACTAATTTTCCTTCCAGTCGCCGTTCAAAGCCTTTTCGACAACGGTACGTACAAAAAACAAGAACAAACTAAAAACTTTTCGAATTCGGGAGATAAACCGGGAATCTTTCAGAAATAAATTTGGAATGTTTCGGCATTTCGTACACTAACGTCACGCTGACGGCGTATTATCCGGACTTCGACGACGAGGATCGACCTCGCGCTTATTTGGACGTGAAAGGCAACAAGTTGATGACTTTACAAGTGATTCACATTTAACACGATCGATTATCGAAACAGAATAAATCGTTTGCCCTCCATCTTTCAGGACTTTATCGACGATCGCAGCGATTACGTGACGTTAGCGATGGACTCGGACTTGAACGTACCGTACGGCACGCCGGTGTGCGTACCGGAATTGAACAAGCATTACGGCCACCGGTTGCGAATCGAGGTGCGCGACACGAGCGCCAATTTGCAGGGGAAAGGTTTACGAAGGGCGGACATTTGCGTACGAACGGAGATCGATAGTTACGATATCAGCGTCAACGGTAGAGTAACGCTGGTATTCTCAAATCGTATTTAATTATTCGAACTGTTAAACAATATTTCATGATGATTTACAATGAGAGAATAAAGAAAAAAATCCAAAATTTATAATTGGTAGTCCTTGATCGGATCCCAATCAACAAATAAATGCGTGATCTTATGGATTACCATCTGTTATTCCTTCTGAAACCACCTCCGCCGCCACGGCCGCGTCTCGAGAAACCGCTCTCCTCGTCGCGCTGTTTCCGCGCCTCGAAGCGTTCACTCATTTGATGCAACTCCTCGGGAACGTACTAAAAAAAGTTATTATTTAAAGTTTTGAAGCATCGTCAAATTCATCTAAGCCTTCGACAAATATATTTAACCTTTTTGACGTACGTTTAAATAACATAACATTTTTACATTCTTATTTCCCAATGTAAAATGCTGTTGAGAACAGTTTCTCTAAAATTAAATATGCAGTTGGAGGAATTCTCATTGGTCATCCATTACAAATTATCTAACATCGCAAACTTCTAATAACTGTGCCAATTACGCGATGAATGTTTCGTTTGGCTAGCCGCTGCATTTGCCGGAAACAACTTTTTTTTTATTTCTGAATGTTTTGTAGAAAAACTAAAGAAAAAAAGATTTTCTTTTCTTTAGGTTCTATAATACATTTTTTGCGTGTGAAATTAGTTCTTTAACTGCACTTTACATAAAATTTAAAGCTATCCGCCTAATAAGGTTTATTTATTTGCCAAAATTTGAATGTAATTGAAAATTACTGAAGATTTACCTGATTCGCTTCCTCGAGGATTTGTATGAGTTCTTTGGCGTGCGCCCAATCGCTTCTCGTGAAATAACTGATTGAGTCGCCGTGCTTTCCAGCGCGTCCCGTCCTTCCGACCCTATGGACGTACTCTTCGATGTTCTTCGGGAAATCGTAGTTCAGCACGTGCCTATTGTTGATACGTAAAAACAACATCAATTGCAGAAATCGCATCGGATTTAGATCGGTTTACGTTATATCGTCGATATCGATACCGCGCGAGACGACGTCCGTCGCAATCAGTATTTGAACGCTACCGTTAGTGATATCGATCAGAGCCTGTTCCCGGTCGCACTGTTCCAAATCGCCGTGGATGATTTGCGCGTCCATCTTACCGTACGCCAATTCCGACGATAAATGATTGGCGTTGGCTTTCGTCGTACAGAACACGATCACTTTATGGTCCGGTTGTAAGTTTTGCGCGAATTCCATAAACTAAAAAGCAAACAAAGTGGTTCGATTCCTTCCTTCTCCGACAAAGTGTTGTTGAATTATTATAATTATAATTACCATAGCGTATTTCTCGTCGTTACTCTGCAGCATAACTACCGATTGTGTAACGGAATGTACTGCTGCGAGATCCAACGATCCTACATAAACTTGAATCGGATTCTCGCAGTACGACTTGGCCAGTCTTCGAACGCCCAACGGCCAAGTGGCACTAGAAAAATTACAAGTGTCTCAATTTATCTCTAAGCTTTAGGATTTCGTTCAGAAATGTTAGAAATGATTATCCAACTAATGAAATATCAGGGCAGTATGAAGGATAAATTAAGCAAAACCTTTTTTAAGAATCAATTTTACACTAGTAAACTCTGGCTTTAGAGAGACTACAATTTTTGTGAAAACTTATACTTAAAATAGTAGCAGTTGCTTTATAACAGTTACTCAATAGCGCGAGCTCGGAGGATTGCGGCCAAACGGTTGACTTTAGAGAAAAATGTTTTAGATAAAAAAGTTTTCTCTTTGGAACGACTACAACGTTAAAACATCGGATACATCAGGAACTGATACTTGCTCCGTTATTTTGATTGGAATGATATATTTTTCATTGCATTTTTGGATTCCTCATCCAAAACAATCACATGCCTAAGATGCACCGTTTCAGAGTTATTTCAGTGCTTTCCAGAAAAATCTCGTATGAAAGGTCGTGGAAAATCCCATATATCTGAGGAAATGTTTAAGATAGAGAGTTGAACTTTTTTTACTTCTTTTAAGCAGGAAATTACGAAGACTGTGGGCTACTTATATTTAAATGAAAGTATAACCTACTCCAATTTGTTAAACTGACATTTTCAAATGTGCATAACTTAATTTTTGTAATGGAACCCTATATTTTTTTCTCGCATTAAATGCATAAAATTATTTCCTTTCGATGTAATTAAGGTAATATGGGGTCATTGCTTGACGGTTTTCCAGTTATACGCAATTCTTCACAATTATATATGACTTCTCCGTGCTTTTTAAATTTCATCAGAAACAACGAGACAATAATTAAATTTGATACAATTTTACTTGTAATTAACTTTAAACAGTGCTTTATAATTTCTTGCTTAAAAGAACTAAAAAAAGTTCAACTCACTATCTTCAACAGTTCCAAAGATACATGCGATTTTCCACGACCTTCCAAATAACATTTTTCGGGAAAACACTGAAATAACTCCGAAACGGCGCATTCAATGAGGAATCCAAAAATGCAATAAAAAAGATACCATTTGAATTCAAACATCGTTGCTTTAAAAATCCTAAATGATTTATTTTCGTCTGTTTTATGATAAGCATTAGTATAGTCTCTCATATTTTACAATTTCACTTTCTTTCAAAATTTTATTTCGTATTTTTCCCGAAATTTCGCACAGCAAAATCTTTTTATGTATCTGCGACTTACTGCATAAAACTTCAGAAGTAATGATAAATTCTACGACTGTATCAATTTGAGTTTGATTTTTTCGCAGGACTCTATTGAGCTGTCGATAAAGATTGCCCCAGGTAATAAAGTAAATTTGTCATCTATAGTAAAAGCTAAAATGTATAATGCTTCTACTTAAGGGGAATATTTAAAGTTTAAAATTATAGTAAAAGTGAAATTCTTATTTACAACGACAAATTATTCAATGCCTTTTACTAGCCTTCTACTCTCTAATTGAATAATTCATTCTTCTTAGTTTGACAAAAAATATTCAGAACAACATTTACATTTTGTTAAAGAAAATTTAAGTTTTTCCACAAACAATGCTTACTGGAAACAAATTTTGACAATACTTCTGCAAATCGGATAGAAAATTATACGTTGGATACAAAATAAAGACACGAAATCACAAGGTAAAAAGACGAGTACTAAGTTGGGAGTTTCATCAACAAATACACAATAAAGTCCATGTGAAACAGGTAAAGCCTAAACAAAGACGACATAAAATAACGGATACCTTTTTGGAACCATTTACCAAAAATTTTGTACCATTTGCAACGAAAACAAAAATTAATATAATCTTACCTAGTTAATACTGTTTGTCTATCACCCCTCACGCTATAAAGCACCTTGCGAATTTGCGGTTCGAAACCCATGTCCAGCATGCGATCGGCCTCGTCTAGGACCACGTATGTGATATTCTCCAGGTTTAAATGGCCGGAATAATATAAATCGTTCAAACGGCCCGGTGTTGCTATCAGGATATCGACGCCATCGGCGACAATCTTGATTTGATCTTTCCGACTAGCACCACCGTAAACGCAAACTCTGTGTGAATACGAAGAATAAGTTATTAGAACTTTCTAGTTTTGGTAATTCTAAACAAAAGTAACTTACGCTTTGATGCCTTTGTATTCGTATTTGTTAACTTCGCGTTCGATTTGTAAAGCCAGTTCTCTAGTCGGTGCTATTATAAGAACGGAAGGTTCTCTCTTTTCCTTTTTGGTCTCTTGTCCATCAATGTGTATTAATGCGGGTAACAAGAATGCCAAAGTTTTTCCTGGCAATAGAAAACAAAAATTATATTATTCGTTAAATATTGAATGAGTCGAATATGTACCTGTTCCAGTCTGTGCGATACCGATGAGATCGCCGCCGCTTAACAATATAGGCCAAGCCTGACACTGTATGGGAGTCGGTTTCTCGAAACCGGCCTTTTTAATCTCGCTCAAAATTTCGGGATAATTATGGAATGCTTGATAGAAATTCGTTACGGGATTTGGAATGGGTAATATTTCGCCGTTTTCGTCTTGGTTGCCATCTAATAGAGCATATTGGGCAACTATGTTATTATTCTCCATACGAAACTGTTCAACTTGTTCCTTTGTCATGTTGGCAACTTCCGGTAATTCAGCATAAAAGTTCTTTTTGATGGGCGGCAGATTCTTCAATGCAACTTTTTGTGCTTTGTCCTAATAAATTCAATAATTTAATGTAATCACTTACTTTTTAACAGAATGAATACATACACAGGTTTCGCTTAATGATTTCCAATCAAAACTTGCCAAATCTTGTGATATTGGAGCCGGATCTGGCTGGCTCACCCCATTAAAATCGTATCTTGGTCTATCGAACTGTGTTCTGTCAACTGCAATGTCCATAATCAGCTCTTCAGCTTTGGCAATTTCTTTATCTCCACCGATTAAGCAAATTTTTGTGTTGTCACCATCAGTTTCTTTTGTCACTTTAATCACAGCACCAGATTCATATTGTAGATCAGATATCTTTGAACCTCCCTTTCCTACAGATGTTTACAAGAAAATTAATAAATGCTTACTAAACAAATTTCTTTCATTACCTATGACTCTTCCAACAAATTTTGAAGGTATCATGATAATGTGTCCTTCGCCACTTGTTTGCTGGTAATCATCTCCATCTTCAGATCTATCCCTTTCTCCTACATTATGACTTCTTTGTGGTCTATCATATCTTTTGTAACCTCTGTCATTCTGGTTTCCATAAGATCTATGTCCTCTAGATGACTGATCGTTATATTCATAATTTGATCTATGATCATTAGAAAACCTGTTATGTCTACCACTCGATCTGTCATGATTTCTGTATGACTGCTGATAATTGGAGGAACTTCGTGGTGCAGATGGTTTATTCCAGGTGCTCTCAATAACAACAGTTGTTTCATCCCAATCATAACTCATCTACAAGAATGAAATGTTCCATTGCATGTTTTTTCTTTACTTTTTCTTCTTATGATATAGTTGATATTTGATCATTGATGAATGTTTTGCGTACACGATATACGATGATCGAAAAGTAATCAGTGTTAATGGACTTACCTTGATGTGTCGTTGATAAACTATGAATTACTTGTGTTTGAATTAAATTTGTTTCCTTCACAATATCGCAATGGAAGCCAAAACTTTATCAATTGTATTTTTACCTCTGAAGATGGCGCTTTGGTACTCTTTTTTTGATGAATAAAAAAAGCTGATTTTTTCATATTATAAATTGAAGTATTATCATACTTTTATGAAAAATTCTAACGTACATAATGCGAAATTATTAATCACAATGAAAATATGCAATGAGGATGAGTTTAAGTATTGCCTGGTCAACAAGAAACAATGCGTAACGTAGGTTTGCTTATGCTTTCCAGTCACAGAGGTCAGGACCGGTTGATGAATAGTTACTCTAGTTTATTTTTTAAGTGAACTTTAAAAAGTTCTCTAATTTATAAGTTTGATGTTGCTTAGTTTTACATGAAATGTCTAAAATCTTGCTATCATAATGTTGATACATATTATGACGCAGAATTGTTGGTAAATTTAACTTCTCATATTCAAAATATCGGCATATGCTCTTTTGAAATGGGAGTATGTAAAGAATTGCAACTTATTTCCACATTGGATTATGAAACAAAGAATAAACAAGCACGTTTATGAAGATGTGGAACTAGCTGAACAAATTGTAAAATATAATAAACTATCACGTGGAAGTTGTTAGTTTCCAAAGGTTTTTTTACGAAATCTTTGTAAAAATTGCGCATCTAAAAATTATGGAAATGGTCTGGGACGTTCTATCTCATTCGCCGTACATTCCCTTTGGCGGAGAGAAAATTAAAAGAGGTCAAACAAGTGAAAACCGGAGTTCAGTTTTTAAACTCACAAGGCAGCGAATCCTTCGAGAAAGACATTCGTTAATTGCGTGAAAGTCATTAATAATAATGGTGTATATTGTTTGATTGAAATTTGGAATTGATGCTTTCATAATGAATTTATTTTGGGACAACCTTATATTTATCTTGCTGCTTGTTGCTATAAAACAATTTCGATTTAAATTAAGCAAAGGAATTCTCACCATTTTAGTTTCACTAAATTTTCTACATACTTTTTTAAATTGAAACAAAGTGGAAAATCAATTCATTAAGTTTAGAAGAAAAAGGAACTAATTAACATTCCCAATTGAATGACTATATTATAGATCAAATTGCCACCTAGACAAAATTGATTTAGAAACAATCTAATGAATTCCCAACAAAGTTATTATTAAATGAACGCAAACTACTTGCAGTAAAACAACTTTTACGAGTTTTCTTTCTTGTCTTCCTCTCGATTTCCAGTCAAAATTGTTGCACAGTATAATGCACAGTGCGACAAATTGGTTTTGAGACTAGCTATAAAACAGAATTGAAACAAATTTTTTGGCCAGCTTAATTTCGTTAGGTCAAGTGATTCGAGTGCCATTTTCAGCTCATTTTATGTGACACCGTTTAATGAATACGCCGAAGAAAATAAATGTTTGCACACCATCCTTTTTCTTTAATTATTGGCCCGAAATCAAATCTTTGCGTTTGAACATACACTGCATTCTCGTGATTTGATTGAAACTTATTTCTCTACTTTGCCAATAATGAATATTAAGAAGTCAAAATTACCTTCTTCTGATAACATTTCAACGAGCGAAACAGCTCCAGCGCAATAATCAGACTCTAGCACATAAAATGAGCTCAAGCAGGCATTCGATTAACTATTTAAATGCAATAAAAAACGTATCGAGACTGGAGAAGAGTCACTCGAATTAATAGAATGATGCCAGCTAAGAAATTGTGCTTCAGTTCTGTTTTATAGCTACAGTCTCAAAACTTGTTTCTCACAGTGTGTATTTCGAAGACGTATAATAAAATTTGATATTGATCGTTTATGACTTTTGTACGTGTAAATGTTAAATATTTTTTCCCTTTTTTTCGTTCTGTCTGCTAATTGGTATAAAGGCAAACATTTAATACGGAATAAAAGAAATATCGATGTCTAGAACGATGGGGGCAATTGCCTACAATTAGTTCGTGCACCTCATAACGACATAATTCCATTTGTTTGTAACCACAAAAGAATTATTATTATGATATGTATACTACCCATTTAGTAGATGTACAATCCAATGGGTGCTTAATATTGTAAAACATAGAGTTCTTGTATTTTTAAACGTCTCCAACGTAAACCTTTATGCACGTTGCTATAAACAAATCCAACTTTTTCTTTTGCTAATCTCTCCAAGAATAAACGATTATTATCAATTAAATTATTATCACTAAAATTTTATTCGTTGCTTTAGTCATTTAAAAGTTTGCTTATTAAGTGAGTAATTCTACCTGATAAGTAGAGAGAGAGCCAAACAAACAAAAGCTTCTTTAAGTTAATACTTTCCAAATAAATATTAGGAGTTCCACAAAAATACTGAGCGATGAAAAAATAAATCGAATCTATACGGGTCCGAGGATGCAAAGTAAAGTTGAAACAAGCAACTTAAAACAGAAAATGTATTAAAAGACACATACATCGAAACGATTTAACGCGACCGGAGTCACAACTGGCGATGATGATTTCGTTACAAAGTGTAATTTTCTATTACTTAATTATGTTTGGACCTGGCTAATGACTTCTAACTGATATATTCCTTTTTGGATATTCTTTTCCAACATAAACTTTAGTTTTGGTTTCAAGTCTTTTTGATTGTGCCCTTTATTCTATCATTGAATGTTGTGAAACTCAAAATGAATATCAATGACTACTTTAAACAAGCATGTCAGATATTTGGAATCACAATTAAGAAACACTCAGACGGGCGTAGTGGAACACACTTCAATGTGTGTATTAATATCTCCTTAACCGTCCTGGACGGATATTGGATATTGAAAGCAGCCGCCAAAAATGGTAATCAAATAAAGCTTTACAATTTTATGTTAAGGTTACAAATCAAAGTCCCTTTAGTGATAAGTTTTGTTTTCAGTAGAATAAAATAAAATAACATTTAGATGAGTAAGAGTACAATAAATAAATTAGTAAGATATAAGATAATAAACAAATATGTAAGATCAATATTTTGTAGGAAAATGTAATGTTAATTGTTACATTAAGGGTAAACAGGAAATGGATTAGGATAAGAAAATGATGATTCATATTAGATTTGTAAACTTAAATAAAGAAAATTAGAAATGTTAAGGGTAGGGAACAACAATAATAAGAGGGTATAAATAAGAAAGATTAGTAATAGACGGGACAGATATACACAGATACACACACTGACAGATAGGAAGGGTCAGTAATTTTCGAGCCAACATTCGATATAGACGTTAAAGTTAAAACTAAAATATAAGTTAAATTAAAAGTTATAATAAAAGTAGTTAAAGAAAGAATCGAGTTTTTTTCAAAGTGTCGAGGCACAACATTTAGGAAACCCGAAGAAACTGAATTGTGTCATAACATAATATAATTGTAAACCGTCGGTAAACGTAAGAAGCCCTAGCGAAAAGGGAAAATTGGGAATTGCAGCATCTTTCAACAATTATTGGTGGAAAAATAGCCATCACCCCCTTTACCACGTTAAATTAAAAATGGTTAAAAAGGAGAAAATCATTGCATAAGTTGATTTTATAGAACTTGTTGCTTCTATCTCAAGTTTTTGTATCGTATCGTTCAATGTAAACTTGAATTTATTGATCATTATTAAAGTAATTAACCGACTTTAAATTTATCATTAAATTTACATCAAATTACAAAAGCTTTTTTATTAAACCCAGCAACGTGCTTGTGCACTATTTTAAAACAAATAAGTAACGTAAGCAAGAATATGTCCATTATTGAAGCAATGTGTTTACTCGAAGCTGCATGTGTAAACATATGTTCTTGTTTTTGTAATAAAATTTCGAAAAGTTGATTTTTGTAAAATGAACTTATAGTACAAAATGTAAATTTATCCATTTTGAACAGTATTAAATTCTGCTTTAAACTCGTAAAATCGTTTAACTTACGAATGGTATAATCGCTTCATTCGCTCATTTACTGAAAATATCATTTGCAAATTGCGTGAATTCATCATTAATAACAGAGAATCTTGAACGAGTCAAACTGAAATCGAGTTGGGAATATTGAAAGATTCAATTTAAATAATTTTAAGCGATATTTTAGGCATAAAAAAACTAAAATTACGTTGACGTTTAGCAAATGATATTAAAATGTACAACTACAATTTTTACGTTGTCATTCGATAAACTCAGCAGCTTCGAATCCGTTTAACTCCTGAGTAATTATCTTTTTTCATTGGCATTTTCAATTTTGTTTAAATTACACCGAATTATGAATCGATGCGCGATCGTTAAATGCGATACATTTAATTAGTAATAATTTGCACCGCTTGTATTTAAAAATCCCGATAAGTATTATAAAGAGGTAAAATAATACAATCAAAAATCGTACAATCAAACTTTTGTCTTTTCGAACTCCATCATAAGCGACCTTATTCAGGCGAACAGTCTTCCAACTATTGTCACAGTTATTATATAACATATCCAAATAAAAACTCTCTACCCGCAAGTACGTAAAGCCAAAGAAATGCTTGAAAGTAATAAGAAGATTTAGGAATATTGTAGGAAATCTCTGTCTAAGAAATTAGAAACTTTAGACATTAGAATCGAAATTATTCGTTCTATGTTGCGCTAGCTACCAGTTTGTCTTTGTAATTGAATGGATAAGATCAAGCCCAGTGCCAATCCAAAATGCATCCGATTGATTTTCCTATAGAAGAATTTCCCAACATCTACCAACGATCGATTCGGATGTAAACGTATGTTTTCAAAAAATTCTAAAACAAAGACTTAGAATATGTCTCACTAATTTGCAATTAACGTGTTGCGGATGCTAGTAACAACATCCAAAACTCCGATGAATAAATCAGAATGTTCAATACTGTACACCTATTGTCGTGCGATAAACTCCACAGTTTCGACTAAATCAAGGGCCTTTAAAAAAAGAAGCAACACAAAACCGCATTTTCAGATATTCACTTCAAAATGCCTAATTTTTAAATTCCATTATTAACAACTTATAGCCAGGTAAATGCCTATACTTTTAAGAAACAGACCATAGCGAATTAGAAAGATTTTCTAATTAAATCCGTGCGATTAAGCGCGGGATTTATATTCATGTACATGAAGGAAAGAAATGTTTTATGACGAATCTCTCAAACTTTTGGAATTCAAAATCAATTTCTATCGATGCAGTTTTTAGTGATATCAAGAACTAAGTGATTGGTACAAGAACATTTTGATAAAACCATAATTTGAAGACTACGAAATAAATTGCAATACGCAATTGATCAGATTGAATAAATGCTAAATAATAATGAATAATTGCATAAAAAACGATTTTCTGGTAACCTAACATAAGTTAGTTATTTTCTTACTTTTTGTCAAAATTGCTTAATTTTCCGACACTAGGGGGTTCCCTCTAAGTCTATCAGTATGATCTTCAAGACGCTCTAAACACTGAGTTATTTAATATTTAATTAAAGAAAGTGGTTGGTTTTATCATTGTAAGGAGGTAGTAATTAGAATCAAAATTTAATTAAAAACAATTGACAATGAATTGATTAGAAATTTAAAATTAACGAAGAAAAAGTAATTGACATCCTGAACTTTAAATCGTAATGAACGATTGCTTGAAAAAATAAACCAAATAAATGCAAGAAACACGCACGGAATAGAGTATCACTGTAATTAAATTCCGTTAGGTTTAGTTTTATTTTATCGAATATAAAGCTTTAAGAATATCTCAAATAGCAAAGAAGCTCGCTGCTCATTGAGTTCAGGTAACGCCACGTCGACGATTCAATAAACGAATACAATTCACCAGAAGCAAAATGGTGAACTTTACAACGATAAAATTAGAGACAAAGATTAAGCAAAAGCTACATCCTGAGCCAGAAAAGTATTGGAACATGGAACCTCCTAAAATTAGTGCCCTAGAATTTGTTATTGAAACATTGTGTTTACTGGAAGGATTGTTGATTTTATATGTATCCCAAATTGCGTAAAGTTTTGAATGTTGCAAAAAAGTTGTAGCGAAAAACGTAGCATTATCTTTGTAGTGTTAGTGGAAATATTAATTCTCATTCAATATTAAATTCTGTTTTAAACTCAAAAAACATAGACTCAGATTTGATGATGCGTATAGTTATGGCTGTGTATCTCGTATAAGTATTTTAAGAGAGAAAAAATCATTTTCTCTAGAATTAAGTTTAGAATAGCAGAGGATGCAATTCAACTAATTTTAAACGATTTTTTGGACAAGAAAAGTTTGAATTCGAATTGGCTAATATTATGAAGATATCAAAAAGACCTTGAGACAGAGTATATTTTTGGGTCTTCTAATGGTTAAATACCAATACAACATGCTAAATTGCTTTCAGCTTATGAACAAGTAGTCGTTATAACACTTAATTGTTTAATTTATTACAGTGAATCCCCGTTTGCAGCAAAAGCAGAAGCATGATATTTGAAATATTTTAATCGCAAAACCTAAAGAACAAAAATGAAGGATGTTATAGAACAGCAAATTTTAAAACGTGCATCCATCTGCAGGAAAACATTTGGGTCTGCTATTTTCCTATAAATTCTTTAAACATGTTAAGCATTCGTTTTCAATGAGTTACCTAAACTTCATTCTTTGACCACGACGTCCTCATTTCTCGCCCTCTTTCATTTTCGTAATTTTGTTATAAAGCCCTTCAATTTATTTATTAGCAGGCGAAAAAAATTTATAATGAAATAAGAGGTCAGTGCGTTATTATGAATGAAAAATATTATCGATGGATGAGTACATGAAAATAAGGTCATGCATTGTATTGTACAAATAACAATAAAAGCAATAAGGGCGAAGCGGGTGAGGTGGCGGAGAAAGAGAACCACTATATACATACATAACGAATAAGTGGCGGGGACAATCTCTAATGGAATGGCTATCGGCGAAAAGGAAGAACTTTTACACATTCGAAGTTGGAAGTTAGTTCGTTGCGCGCCCTATTCAAAACTGCGCCTTTGCCTGGACACCGCTCCTCACATGTTTCACGCAATTTACATTGTTGTACATAAATAATATAATCTATTGTTCTGGTTTGTTATGGTCGTTTCGTTTTCTGCTTTTTAATTCAAGAATCGGTATTATTTTAAGAAAAAACGAAAATATGTTACGGTTTGCTTCATGTCACGTGAGACGAACAGTTTCGATTTAAACATATTATGCCTGTGCTAAGGAAGCGTGCCTACTTACCGAAACAAGATCGAATTGGGCAGAACGGCTTGTACGTGCATTCGAATCCTCCTAGAGGTAAATTTCTTCTTCTCATTTTCATTATACACAGTGCCATAAACACGCAAATTAGTTGAATGATCCTCACGGTAAACGTCCTTGTCTTAATAAGACGCTTTATATTCTGCGCTCCTTATAAACGTAGAACAGAAGGAATAAAGCAGAAGCAAAAAATAACACCAACAACAAGAATCTGTTAAACGAACATGCCTCTTTTATGTATTCAAACGAGCGAAACGAATGTCTCATGAAAAATGTTAATTCGCAACTGAATCCTTTGTAAGTTATTTTTAGTTAACGCTGCTCATTTACGGCATTACAAAAACGTCTAACATTTGGCTGTGCTTTTCTTTTCTCGTTCTTTCCTTCTAGATAAGCTAATTAACGCCGTTGTTAATGATACCGTGTTTTTGGCACATTTTTATTAAATCGCACTCGAGTGGATTTACGCGTTTCATTATCGCGTTATCGATAAAGAAAATAGCAGCAGCAGCAGCAGCAAGTCCTTTACTAAATCAATCTTGATTAGCAATCCTTTGTTGTGCCATTGTGTATTGTTCGTTACGGCTCGAGGTAGAATTTTACATTGCCTACGTGCACTTTTGCAATGCAAATTCTCATAAATACCACGTTAACAGATAACTTTTGTTCTTGCACAAAATCAATCGATATTTTATTATTATTAGTCATTTAATGTTGATTAAAATCGATATTAAGCGTACCCGACGTCATTTTGCATTATTAATGTCTGCTCAAAGTTCTTGTTATTGGCAAAATGAGTTTGTTTAATTTTGTTCCTTTTTAACTGTCGATAAACACGAGTCATTTAATTGCTAATTAAGCACATTTTTGTCTGGTTTCTTTGTTTGGCCGCTGTCTAGTTTAGCATTCAATACGCTTTTATCGAATAGACAATTCGTGGAATAATAGTCATAAATTATGGTGGATGCGCAAGGTATTCTCTACCAAGAAATATTTAAATGGCATTAATTCGATCAAAAGTGAATTCTTTCCACAAGTTGAACTAAATTTCAATTACTTTCGTTATTATTTTAATTTAGAAATATACTGGGAACGTCAGTTTGTTTATTAAGTATTTCGTGCGTGTAGAAATCTAATTGATGAATATCGGAACAAGCATTGCCAATTAATCGATTGGGTTTGATATAAAAGTAAAACGGTTGCTTTTTACGAATATTCTAGATTACAAGTTAATTTTTATCATTATGAATATTTTATTATGGATTAATTGCCTAGCCAGAATGTTATTATATTATTGTTTACCGGAAATGATTACATATCTTGCTTTTTGTTTTTAAAGCTGATGTACATAATTGAGTTTCCAGTAATTTTATTAATTATTTAACTTTCATTTAAACCATTTCAAGATAATTATTGCTCTAAATCGAACGGAAGTTGATATTATTAGCATGTGCAAGTGCTTTCTTGCTAATTAAAAACTTCTAAAATATGCAAAAATCGTTATTTAACTTTCTCATAATAAACCCTTAGCATTCCCTGTTCTCATTTTTCCCCCATTTACTGTAAAGTAGTGCAACTTAGAATTATTTTTTAATGTAAGGGAAAGAGCGTTAATAAATTATGGTCTTAAGCTTCTTTATATAAGAATATCATTAGTCATTTTTCATGAAATTGGTGTTAGAATACCTTTATTATCGAGAATTAATTGAAGGTATTGTTATAATCATCGATGGCGATAGTTGAATGGTTACACGGATTAAAGGTTGATGGTTTTCTTGTTTCCCTTTTTTGTAAAGGGAATGCGTTTAACCTCGTTACTCTTAGGTTAGTAATAAGATCTACATATTACAAAAGGATTGCCATTATTTCCAAATTATTATTCATCATTAATAGGTTCATGGATTTTTTAACAAAAAGGTGGTATCTATAATAGTTCTTAATAATTATTTGATATTTTCTTTAAGATATTTATAAGATAGCAAATTTATTAATTGCAAATTGCACAAAGAAACTGTTTCTAATTTATTAAAAGATGAAGCTGGTTAAAATTTTTGCTACAGAAAATCTTTAATTTAATACTTACTTCATTCTTCTTTACTGAGCGACTTACCAAGATATATTTTGTTTTTAATCTATTAGTTCATATATTGTTCATGTATTGTAAAATAATAACTGCTAGTAATAATAAGACATAATAACTACTTAATTTATGACTAATTTATATATTTAATTGCACATGATTCATTTAGATATTGCATTGTTTAATAATTATATATTGGATTTCATGCCACGTGTGGCAAAAACGATTGAATAATTAATATTAAACTACCTTACAATTATCTTAAATATATGCAAAATACAGTCAATGTCGCTTCTAACGGCGGCCTTAGGATGGGACGAAATTATTGCTATAAGTAGACCATCGTAATAATCGGACACAAAATATTTAATGAAGCTTATCATTAAGAAAATTATTGAAATGCTTATATTTGCAAATTATTACATGTAATAGAAATTTAGATTATTTTTAAGTAACAGGATAAGCATGGGCAAAATACCATCGGGGATATTTGGATGAAATTTTTACTATTGTGCAAATAAAAAAACATTAATAGAATTTTGAAAAATGTTGTTTTTCTCTTAAATTTCATGAAAAATTATGATGATTTCGGTGAATATAGGTAGGTACCACATAAAACCATTAAGTACAAAAGTATCAAGTATTTGCAATAATTGAAATATGAAAATATTTCAATTTAAAATTTTCAAATATTAAACAAAATAGCTATTTTTGAAGACGCTTTTATGATTTTTTTTTATAAGTGACCCTTACTATGCCCTATAACTTATATTTTATTGTAAACTGTTGGAAGGGCAGAACGGTGTTAAAAAAGTTATTATGACTAACCACATATACAGGGTATTAAAAAAAGTGTTACAAAGTTTAATGGGTGACAGTATAGCTCAATATAAGCAGAAAAGTCTTAATGTACATGGGTTCGGAAATGGACGGTTTCGAAGATACTGAAGAATATTTATTGTAGCATACTTTCGTATATGTCCTTCTTGATTCGCAAAATTTGCATTTTCGTACCGTAGTTAACAGATGTTTTGTCATACATAGAGTTTGTACTTGATATAAAGTCATTAATGCCAATTTTAAGAATTTTTTCTATGTCCTCTGACGCTAATTCTAAATTAGCCCATTACGCATTTCATTTATGGCCGTGCTAATGGGAAATACGAAAAGCACTACGTCTTCAAGTTGCAGCTTTAAGATAAGCACAATTAAGATTGTCATATTCCTACAGTTCGTCTTTCAAGAGAACATTTACACATATTTTTTAAAGGCAGATGATCGCCAAATTTAAACCACCTAGATTTCTTTTTTCGGGGATTTTTGAAATGCTTAGTTTACGTTACGGTTGCAAATGACCTCCGAGAATTGAAACAACTAAATAGATGAAACATATGGTCAAACTTAAGGCAATGCTTGATGGACAATGATTTTCGAAAGTATATTCGAAGGTGCTTGCGGTAAAGATGTCGTGGCTGTCGTGAAATGGAAAGAGAGCACTTTTCACTTGGTTTTTTTTGTGCAAAGTTTGCATAATTGCAAATAATATAAAAGTGTGCAAAATTTCCGAAACCGTCAATTTTTGTTCTTTAAGATTTTCCTGCTTATCTTGAGTCATATTATCACCCCTCAAAGTCTTAAGACTTTTTATAGACACCCTGTACATGCAATGCAGCAATTAAATTTTGAGACTGTCATTAAAAACAGCATTGAAACAAATTTCTTGGTCGGAATAATTTCATTAACTCAATTGACTATTCTCCAGTCGTGATACGCTTTTAATTGCATTTAGAAAGTTATTCGAATGCCATTTTGGGCTCATTTAGAAACCATGGAAATGTTTCCAGAAAAGCGGAATTTTAACTTAATTTTCAATTTAGTTAATGTAGAGACATCACATAGAACAAAGATTTGATTTGGGGCCAAGAATTAACAAAAGATCACAGAGTTGTGACTGAGTACGAGTGTACGGAGAAGGCTGTGCGCAAAGATTTATTTTCTCCCATGTACAAATTAGACTCTATCCCACAAAATGATGAGGTTCAAATAGTCGAATTAGTTTTTAAGTGCCGTAAGAAACGTATCGTGACTGGAAAGGAGTCACTTGAGTCATTAAAATTATGCCGACTAAGAAACTATGTTTCAATTCTCTCTTCTATAATAGCTAGACTCTCAAAACTTATTTATCAGACTGTGTATATGTGGTAAAATATAACAAATTTCTTAACACTGTTACTCCCTTCTGGCAACTTTCAATAAAATACATGTTCTAGGACATGCTAGGGGCTTAGTACTCTTAGTATTCTTTTAATATTTGAAAAATTTAAATTTAAATATTTGGATGCATTTATTATTGCAAATTATTGACCTTTCTTAGCTTAATCCCTTCATGGGATACCTAATTACATACACCCAAGTCATAATGATTTTTCATGTAATTTAAAACGGGGCAAACATGGCTCTAAAAATTTGCACAATCTTGGTGTGGTGTAGACTATAATTGTCGTCAATATACGTTAACTCTTTATCTGATGCGAATCATATTCCGAATAAAGCTTTTGTCATCTTTATTAAATAAAAAGGAATTGCCAACTGTAAATGCTAAATCGTCAAGGTTCTAGGATCAACCACCCAACTTTCTCAAAATATCTTCTATAATACTTTATTTCTACAACCCTATTTAGCTTTATTTTACTCGTTTCACTAAATTGTGCTAATAAAATACAATCGATATCCAAGAATTTTTGCAGAATTCAACTCGGGCTTTTGGCGTCTCTATGAAAATATTGATATAAATGGCAATTTACAAACAGATACTTGGATAATATTAGTATAGTATTGTAAAATCAATTAAACACAGTGTACTTCCTTTATTTATTTGATCACACGGCGTTATAGTGAACTCTAAATTTCGTAGCTGAATTATAATAAAAATTCAGTTACATGTACCGCCGAAGAGATCTCTTCCATGGACTTTTCGAAAATGTATGCAAATCCATATAAATAAAATACATTTCGATCTAACACTAAAAATATGTGGGAACACGCTATTCGTGGTGAAAACGAAAAAGGGGATTCGTTATGATTATTATTACTACCACAATCAAAGTTTTATTTATAAAATTGAACGCCTCCCCGCGTTCTCCAAGTGTGTGTGTTTGTGCTGAAAAAGGAAATGATCCACTTTAAAACGTAGCGAAAGAGTCCTTCTTCATTCTGTCTATCATTTACAGTTCTACAGTTAAGTTCGGCCCACATCAAGCACTTAATCCGTAAAGGTGACATTGAGAAATTGGAACAGATCGTATTGTCGGGACAAGGGAAGAAATTGATGGGGGAATATTCGGCCGATTACAAGATACGGACGTTTCTGAAGACAGTTCCTGCGCTATTGGTAGGTAATTTTTGCGAGTTTCTCTTTTAAATGTAAATTTACAATTCTCACAATTTCTTCTAATTGATGTTGTAATGCACATCGTGCAAATAAACGTAATTTTCATTGCCAAACAAAAAAGAAGAAAACATTTGTTCTGCTCCTTGACCTTGTAAATGGTCCTATATATCTTGAATTTCAGACAACGTGGAAATTACGTATATGAAAAGTAGCCCAAGTTTAATTTGTTATGGAGGAAGATGTAAGTAAGAGCACTTCGAGAATGTAGACTCGCCAATTTGTTTGCTTCTTTACCTCATTTCCCATTCGTTAATTATTTTTATTTCTTTAGTTATTATTTCGGCAAGCAAATTGTATAATAAAACAATATATAGAAGTGCTAATAAATTAAATTTCTTTAAAGTCCTTGAATTTTGACGAGTGACACGCGAAAAGGTGTTATTTATAAAACGCTAATAATAATAATAATGTCACAAATATTTAGATATAAACACATCAAGAAGTTATTTTACTTGATAATCAATTTTATTTCTTTTCAAATAGCGATGATGATAATAATAATAAAATTTGCTATTTTCAGTCGAAAATAGCATTATTGCACGATGCCGTCAATTCAGGCAGATTGGAGGAATTGCAATCGTTATTGGACGAGGAGCCAGACAAAAAGAAGCGTTTGGTCATGGCAAAGGACGAAGCTGGCACGGGACTATTGCACAAGGCCGTTTACTACGATCTAACGGACATTGCTAAATATCTTACCGAAAATTTTCCGCAAATCGTCTCGACCACCGACGCCGTAAGATTTAATTGAATGCAGAAAATGAATTTTTGATGAGAATGCAAAAAATTTGTTTTGTTTAAACAGGAAGGCCGTACGCCGTATCATTATACGGCGATGTGTAGAGATCCAATTGCCATGCAGAATCTGTTGAAATCGGCCGGTGCCGATCCGACTATTTTAGATAATCGACAAAAGTCCGCCAAATATTATATGAAAAATCCATCCGAATTGGAATTGCCCAGCATTATCAGTACGACGACCGAACCTAAAAGGAGTCTCCCCATTAAAGAAAGTAAGTTACCGAAAAGTGTTAATAATTAAGTTCAACATCCTTAAGATATCGCAAGGTCTAATTCATATAACCATTGCAAAAATTTTTACACCAATGCATTACTGAAAATGGATTATCACTGTTACTCCAAAAATTGACTTGACTAGATGATAATTTTAGTGCAGATTTTTAGGTAATAAAATCTCTTTTATTCTGGTGTTGAATATCTACATATACGTATACAGCTTTGGACAAAAGTAACAAAATATTGAAGCCACATAGTTCGATTAAAATTAACATTTTACAGCATTATTCAATAATGCAACGATATTGCATGATTTCATAGCTGTTTTACAGCAATCTTTTATACCATGTGGCAGTAATTGATTGTAATGGTTTCTCTATAATTCGACAATACTACACACCTTAACATATTTATTCAGTCTTCTTCTTGATATGGTTTTCCTGGGACAGTTCTATTCAAATTCCTCAGCGCGCAGTTTAAAATAAAATACAGTAAGCTAACCGATTCAATTCCAAAATTCATAAGTGTTATCAGATTAACATTTGAGGAGCGTTGGTAATTATTGTGACGAAATCACAATAATTTATTCACACATACTTTTGGGCGTCTTAATAAATTCCTCGAGGTATGATTCCCTCCGAAGTTAGACAATGACGTTTCTATGTTCGACATATGTTTCGTACAAAATTTGTATGACATTCGTGAGCTGGGATTTATTTAGATATCCAACATATTTAAATGTTAGGTTCATCGGAAAGTTCGTAGTGTTTTTCTTTGGCAATGATTATCTCCAGTTTCTTTGGGAAAAAATTACTTTTGTATACCATTAGATAGGTCTCTATCGATCCCCTTCTGTGTCTAATTGATTCCGTTAAACTATGCTTTAATTCTATATGTATAAAACATTATGGGGTGTCAATGGAAAAGCAATTTTTCCTTAAATTTAAGCTTTATGTCGTAAATTATTGGATAATAATTTCATTCTTCGCTTTTACAAAATGACTATTTAACATAATATGCACAACTTGCTCATATTAATATGATTAATATCAGCACATTTAATGAAATTTCACCTTTCCCAAATTTCTATATTTATGATAATTTTTTATTGCGAAAATTATGTCTAAATCAGCTTACTTTCATTTGCACTATTTTCCTCTAACTATAAATGATTGTTTTGGAAATATCAATTGAAATTTAAATCAATTTAATTTCTTAAGTAACACAGTAGTATACCATAATACGATTGCGTCTTAGCACAACATGAAAATTGCAAAGCAAAAAAATGGGCCGAATTGTGGGATAATTGCAGCTTTTAAAGAAAATCTTACTTAAGAAACTAGTGCCTTTTATTCCGGAAAAAGCTGATTTAAATTTCTTTAGTGCGATGATGAAATTTTTCATGCCCTTCAAACTAATATCTAGAAAATAATAAGATATTTTAAATTTCTATAAAGTCTGACAAAATTTTAAAGAGCAAAGTTTTAATGATAATTTATTTGCTTAAATGTAAAACTACAAATATTTTATCCTCTCATGAATGATGATGTTGCAGAAATTCGATATTTAAAGGATGCTGGCAAAGCAGAAAATGCATTGAAAATTATTCATGTTCCAATTAATTTTTAATATTATCTTTTTCTAAAATGATTCACTTTTTATTACCTGGAAGTCTCGACCTTGTTCCTATAAAACGTTCTAATAGAAATCCTTGACTTGATTCCATTTCATTATAAATTGTTTATTTACCTGGCGCATCCACCAAATGGATTCCATTCAATTTCCTACGTCCGACAACTAATTTCCATGCATCGATTCTAATACGGAAATGGCGTCATTTGTTAAACACACGTCCCTTTTATACGCGAAGGAAATTATTTAAACGATACCATTTATACGGGAACCAGATTATTGTTGAGTTACGAGCGACGATGAATTAGCACGAATTGCCATCGCGAATTTTATTGGCGAAACAAATTGTTTGGCACACGTGTATTTAGTATGATTACTATGTGGAACGGGTGGCAGAGAATGTGCAACCACCTGTTGCCATTTATTAAAATTTCATTTTGCATATTATCGCTTAAAATATATGTAATTTAATCAAATTCAGCAACAACCCACTTACAAAAATTGCTACTCGTTGAAATTCGCGTGATATTAGGAATTTATGCAACTTCACTAACAACGGTTTCGTGATTTCCGTCACAATTATTTCAATATTTTTTAGACGTCTGCCCAGCAAAATCGTCAGGGTCGCTGCATTTAAAGACACCTCGTTTTATTTAATTATGTAATAAAAAGTACGTAATAAAATGTAAATATAAATTCGACAATAAAAACCATTCGAAGGAAAATCTATAAGGACAAAATAGAATGAAGGATAACAATACAAACAACAAACTTCTACGTGTTTTTAAATTTCTTTCTCAAAACAGAACCACCCACATTTTCAAAGTATTCTCTTTTCCCTTTTATAGCCATCTGGCTTTTCTCTTACTCTTTTCAGAACAAGACAGAAAGTGCGGTGGTATATTCGAGATTAATTGTGAACGATATATCGGTGGACGTCGCAGTTTTATCGCCTCATTACTTCTATTATCTAACATTGCTATCATGCTCTGATCATCATCGCCATAATCATGAACTTTATTATTATTACTTCGCGGACATGTTGTCTACCTTTATTGTTACGTTTTAAAATTACCGTTCGTCGTTAAGCATAACTGAAAAAAAGAACGATATCAATAGAGTAAAGGACATACAAAGTGCAAAATGAAATATGCTGGTAATTTCACGCAAACGGCGCTAGAATGTTTGCAATTCACTTTATTTCCAACTAATGTGGGTACACAATCATCGTCATAATTAATTGTTTCTTTATCAGTTGCGAAAAATGACTGTAATAGTGGCTTGGTAGTAATTATTTTAATTGATATTTCAGTATAATTCGTTCGAAATTGAATTATAAATTGCATTCTTGTTTATTTTATTTCAATAATTCGAAATCATTATTATCCATAAAATATTCATTCGCACGTTTCCTATGACGGACGTTAAATAGAAAATCGATTATTCGAAAAATATTATGAGAAGTGGGGACTTTAATTAATTATTAATCCAATGCTGTAATTTTCAATTTTTAATGTGTTTATTCCATTTTCCTTTTCAATTGTTTTATTGACCAAGAACTAGGTCAACAATTAAATAATATTCGTCATTAGGAAGAATCCATATTGGACAAATAAAACCGATTCCCAATGTCATCAATGGGTTGTTCATTAACCCCAGACTATAAACTCCATTCTTCTTTATCTGATAATCTAGTAATGGGATAATAGGAATTTAATACCACCATTTTTTATACTTAACGTGCTTCATTAATTAAATTGAAGCACATAAAGAATTGATTGTTTAATGGAACTTTATTACAAATATGCGATTAAATGTTTGTATTCTTGTGAAGTCGCAACTAGTCTGTAGTTTGCACTTATCTGAATCCGGCTTTCATCTTATTTTCTGCACTAACATTCAAAATTGCTAACAGATTGTTAATCGGGATCGCTGACTTCGTTTCATATTGCAATTTCGTCAGTATAATAATTTTTCTAGAGA
This sequence comes from Hololepta plana, assembly GCA_963695495.1. Classification (NCBI taxonomy): domain Eukaryota; kingdom Metazoa; phylum Arthropoda; class Insecta; order Coleoptera; family Histeridae; genus Hololepta; species Hololepta plana. The sequence goes on along the minus strand of OY968832.1, from coordinate 5,535,012 downwards.
GTTAATATAAAATTGGAAAATTGGACTATGGTCGGTGTATGATAGAAAATCAAACGAAAAATCAAGGGTTTGCAAATACTGAATATTTTGCATTAATAACACTTGTGATTTTAGTTAGAGTATTTGGCAACGGCTTCTCCCGTGAGATGATGAACAATTTAATTGATACATCCAGAGAAACTTTTTTTTTAAATTTTTGCCAGAGGTAATTCAGGACCAAAATTCAACTTGCAAACATTTGAGTTAGAAATAAAAAAGAACAACTTTAACAAAAAAACGTTAAAATAAACGTCTTGGGGCAAAACAATCTATAAGATTCCTTGAAATAAAATACCGTATAACCTGGACCATACGACGACATTGATTATAAGACGCACGCAAATTTTTCTTAATTAGAAATGCGAAAAGGTAAAAAGCAGAATAAGAACTACTATGAAAAAATATGACATAAGATAAACGTACACCAATAAAATATACGAGGGTGGATTGATGAATAATGCTTTGATATGTAAGACAACAATTTCGGTTTTAGCGCCTATTTAATTTTTCCTGGCGATGCCCAAAACACTTGTGCCAGATTTCTGATTCTTTTGCAGAAGTGAGTTTTTTCAACATCCTAGTAATAACAACGATAAAGACGTATAACTTGTTAGAAAACTGAAACAGAAGAGCGAAAGCGACAAATATAATGAAAAACCGAGCTGAGAATAATATAAAGTTACTTCGGCCAGCTTTCTGATTCCTTTGCTTTCAACAGCCTCATAATATCCAGTCACGTATTGCTTTGAGACAAATTTTTGTTCGTTCACTAAAGTTTGACGTTTCCTGAAGAGATTACCAACTTACTGCGTGTGAGCTAGTTCAAGAGTTTAAGTCTCGGTTAGATCAATTTTTTGATTCGCGCTTCGGCTGAAATCCATCGATGCCTTGTCAATGAAATCTCGTTTTTGCAATGGGATAAACGACATGCAGCACACATCTTTCACAAGGCTTTTCCTCGTGCAATTTCGTATGCAACATCAAATAAACTCGTTCAGTTCAGATGCATGTGGTCTGTACTATTTCGCCCAATATTATTCGTCTATTTGGTCAAGATCATTTAATGGTTGATTGTTGATTTCAATCGTGACTGCTGTTTTTGAACTTCTAAGAGATGATGCATCGCTTTTAAACACGTTCGCCGAGAGGCAAACAAGTGAACTTTTAAACAACTTACTATTGCCAAATATTATGGAAATTGCAACATTATTTCTTGAAATATGTATGTTTTTCTTTAGAACAATTTATTATATTATATATTCCATATTGACTTGCTTTTATTGTCCACGATTTACACGTGAAAACTAAGACTAAGAAAGTTTTTTTGTTAGTATACATATTTCGTAACTAAGCACCGCGAAAGGAACGCTCCTGCAGGATCCTCAAATGATAATTGCCGACGTTCCTTCCTTTGCTTCAGCTGGAGTACTCGGAGCTTCTCCCAGCTGAAGCAGGTCGAAGCCTGGCACTAGAGTTATGAGGTGTCTACGCACCCTCCTTCGCCGACAACGTTTCGCAAGATGCTCCTGAAGGAGATTTATCCCCAAACTAGACCAGGACTTATTATCATGTTAGCATTCAAATACAACTCCACCCAACTTACTCCAGAGGGTGATGACACACATCACCTGCACCCTTCACGACACTAGTCACTTTTATGAAGTGACTTCATCCGATTCGCGTCTTACATTTTTTTATTAACGCCTACCATGAGTGTGCGAAACTACTTATTCATCAATCCACCCTCGTAGATTTTTTTGCTTTTTATAAGAGCCACAATTAGCTGGGTTTTATTTAAAGGTCATAGGAAAATCATCATCGAATAAATGAGGCGCCATGAATTAAACAAGAGAAACCAAAAGATGAAAAAAGCGTGCGTCTTCGAATCAGGGAAGTACAAAATATGCGATGATCCCTCGATGCATTTTGAATTTATTGAAACGATAGCCGTACAATCGCATACCTGAAAATTCCAACAATTTCCAATCGTATTACGCCGAAACTGTGTCGTGTTAGTCTCTACCATTTTCTCATAGTTGTAGTGCGAAAACGTATAATAGGAATTAAGCGTTATTCAATATATCAAATTTTTCAAATCTGGATGATCGTTAGGATTTCAATTAATTCGTAGTAATGAGTAATATTTGGTTAGTAATAGTATCCAATAATGAACAATTCCAAGGATTCGTGTCGTTAAAATTGGAATCCTCCCTGCCAGAAAAAAAATCTCATTGCGCAATAAAAACTTATATTACCATTAATAAAAGTACACATACACCGATCTATCGCACAACGATCAACTATTAATCATCATCGAATAATAATAGTAACAATGATAAAGACGTATGCAGTATTAGAAAACTGAAACAGAAGAGCGAAAGGGACAAAAATAATGAAAAAACCCGAGCCGAGAATAATATAAGGCTACTTCGGCCGGATATTCCTGATCAATAAAAGTTTACTAAATTATTAAAACTAAATAAGTCACATGACTTGGTCGTCCCTGTTGTTATGTATTAACACATACAGAGACAGAAAGAGCCGTACATACGTTAATACCGTCCATAATAACAAGCCATTATCCAATAAGCCCTTGCACGGTGTAAATGCGAAAGAGACGTTTATCGAGCCGCATATGAAATCGATCGCGTTAGTGTAACATTATGAGCGTGAAACAATCTCCGGCAGGTTTGGTGATCAAGAAGTCGAACATAAGGATATGGATACACCGGCGGAACATCGAGAATTTACAGCGCGTGGTTTGGGAGGGCCAAGGATCCAGGCTTTTGATCGAGCACAGCAACAATCCGAAAGTGAAGAAATTCTTGGAAGCCGTGCCGCGATTAATGGTGAGACCTTGAACTTATCGAATTATCATCGTCGGCGCTTAGGCGTATGATTAATTATTAACCGTTCCATTTTTTACCCTTTATTTTCCGTTATTGCGTCGCGCACAAATACCCAATTAAAATTTCGTTTCACAAACAGCGATTAATCCAGGACATACACAGCGACGTGATCAACGACGATTTGGATAATTTGAAGGGACGCACGGAACCGCCGATACCCGACATCGTGTTCTCCGGCAAGGATTCGAACGGATTGACGCCGTTGCACAAAGCGGCCGGTCTTGGTTGGCACGAGATCGCCGAATTCATCGTGCGTCGGTATCCGTTGAGCGTTAATCTGTTGGACAACGAGGGCCGCACGCCTCTGCACTATGCCGCTCTGCTGAAAGACGACGACCGCATGTACGACTATCTGATCGTTTCCGGAACGGACGAATCCGCTTTGGATAATGTAAGTGATGATTTTTCTTTTGCTTCAGTGACGTGTTTCTTTTTTAAGAGATCGTCATTTATTATTGACGGCAGCGAATCGATACGAGGCCATTCCTCACAGTACAATCTCAGTATGAGAAGGATTAATTTTTTTTTTAGATTAATCGCCTACCCTGTCTTTGGAATTATTATTAGGTTGATGTGAAATAACGACCGGCGCTTAAATGTCTATTACGAACTTCGTCGCACCATGAGAAAAACATAATTTCCCTTTTGGAACGCTTCTGCCGGTCCGAAACATAATTTTGATTACACTATAATTATTTTTCAATGCTATATTTAACTATTATATACCTATGTATAAATCAATAGATTACTAAAAGAGTTTCTCTAAAAAATACAGAGTGATCAAAATGAAATCCTTACTCAAATCAGCTTGGCAGTGTCAGCTTCTACTCCAAAGGAATTTGTTTTTGTTTGCTCTGTAGGTAACTAGAACAAAAGTATCGAAGTCCAAAGAATTTTGGGTGTAAGCATTTAATCCATAAAAGTTAATGAACGGAGATTCTCAGCTAAATACCTTCAATGGCACGCAGTTACACAAGACAAGACAAGTTCAAAGTTCACATATATTGCGATTTACCTTTTAACTTGGAACGGAATCTATTTTTCAAACGTGTTTTTGATTTATACGAACTTTAGTTACAAAATCAATTGGTGCATTCACTAAGGATTAAAATTATGAAAAGAAAATTTGACAACATTATTTTAAAAGAAAGTTATGGATAAAAAACCAAAGTTGGCAAACGTATGACCGATACTGTATCCAGCTATAAAATAAAAGAAGACTATTGTACTTTTCGGACTTGTAAGTTTCCCAGACGAAGTTTGATGTTGATTTATACTATTTGTTACAACTTAAACAAACCACTTTTTGTTCGAAAATAGGGGCAATAAAAAAGAAAGACTTTTTGCGACAACTGCATTGTTCACAACGTGCAATATCGAAGTCGTCATCAAGGTTTGCGGTTTCCTTTAAGTTACGTCATTTACCATACAATTTCGATTCAGAACAAGTCCCGTTCGCTTAAAAATATGAAACATCATTTTGAAGAAAGACGATTTGAATTAAATGAGTAATTAATGTATACTTTGTTGACAATTATTTTATAAAACTAAACAATTATTTTTTAAGTGGATTGGTGCAGTTGAAAAAACTTTAGGGAAAGTGTATTAAAGTATTGAAGAAAGTTGTTAAAAAGATAAATTATAGTTCGCAGTTTACGTCTTCTTTTATAATTAGGCAGATTTATTTTTATATATACTACAATCGTATAACGACATTTTCAACTACAGTGCGATCGAGAGTGATCGAGAGTAATCAGAACTTTCGTGTTATTTGTGTGGTAGTATTGTAATCTGTTACTTAAAATTGCGTTGTCATGTGTTTTTCTGTAAAAGGGGATTCTGATAAAAAATATTAATGAAAAGACGCAACAATTAATACACATTTTACTAATTACTTTAATAAAGTAAAAATAAATGTTTTTTTTTTTCGAGCAGAAACAAAGGACCGCTGCTTATTACAAAACCAAGAATGCCGACATCGATATCAAGTTGTTACACGTGATACCGGAAGCGCCCCGAATGGCGCACGACTCGTTCCCCAGCAATTGGGATTGGAGCTTAATCACGTCAACGACACCCACCGAGGAGACCAAAAAGACCGACACCGTATTCGGTCAGTCGCCGGACAAGGAGACGAACAACGAAGAGATTTTGGCCAACGAGCCGGACAACAATAAAGTGGACGACAAACAGGACGACAGTTTAGCCGAAGAGCCAAACGACAGTAATCACGCGGAAACGAACGGCAATCGGACGGCTTCGGCGAAATCGACGAAGAGCGAGAAAAACGCCGAAGTGAACGAACCGGCAGAACGTCAGGACGAACCGAAGCCGGTTCAGGAGCCGGACAATACGAAGGAAGAGACGGAGCTGGAAGAAACACCACCAGCGACCGAAACCGAACCCGTTACCGAACCCGAGCCCGAAAATGAATCCGAACCGCAAGAACAGCAACACGAAGAACCGACGGAACCGTCCGACGAAACACCGACCACACGACCATCGACGACTGCGTCCGTTCACGAGACGCCGCAGAGTCGGCCTGCTAGTAGTAGTAATGCGCACGAATTAAATAACGGTGAGATTGCGGCTGACGAGGAAGAGGGCGTAATCGAAGGTGTAGTAAATGGGGAAAATGAGATTGAAACGTTAAATGAAGAAGGTCGAGGGATTGCAGATGATAGCGCATCGGACGACGTCGACGTCGCGCCGCTGATCGAATCCGGTAACATGGAACAATTGGCCGCGTTGGTGTTGAACGGCGACGGCGATCGTTTGATTGGCCAAACGTCCGACAATCCCGAACTGCAAGCTTTTTTAGATAACGTGCCGGTCTACATGGTAATAGGAGTTAACGCAAACCAACGATCGATCACACTGACTTCTTTGCCGTTTCGATTCCAGTCGAAAATTAAGCGGATCCATTTGGCGTCGCGCGAGGGCAGCCTCAAGGATCTGCAGGCCGCATTGGATAGGCGCAAATTCGCGATAGCCAAGGAGAATGCGACGCCGAACGGCGCGACGCCGTTACACGTGGCCGTCGTCTTCGGCAACACGAGCATCGTACGGTACTTGGCCGGTCGGTTCCCCGAAACGTTGCAAACGATCGACGATAACGGACGATCGCCGTTACATTACGCCGCCGTCGTCAACGATAACGGTCACTACTACAATCTGCTGATGCATTTGGGAGCAAACAACAAGCAGGAGGATAAGGTGAGTATCAAATGAAAATCAATTGCATTTGATCAGTTTACGACCACGTTCAAAAGTGAACGATGGGGTAACCAAAAGAAACGAGATTTATTTTCTGTAGGCAACTGAGTTGCTTGATACTTTCCGTATTCCGTTTGTCAAGTAGCGTTCCTGAAAAATTATTTCAGCGAACACAGTGGCTGATTTCTTAAGGGGCTACATACACCTAGGTTGGTCAAAAAAATCGAATTTTCGAAAATAAGTTTAATCGATTGTAACAACTTTGAACTATATTCCCTGAAAATTTTATTCAAAAATTCCTAAAGGGAACGAAGTTACACCTGCTTTTGTTCATTGAAGTCCTAAAATAGGTGGTAGTAAACATCCTAGTCGTAAGTACAGTATCGGACATAAGCTTGACAACTTTCATTTTTTATCCATAACTTTCGTTTAAATTAGTGTAATTAAATTTTCGTTTCATAATTTTAATCCTTATTGAATGCACAATTTGATTTTCCAACGAAATTTCATATAAATTAAACATATTTTTGGAAAATAGCACAAAACTTAATTTAACGCGTCAAAAGTTAGACAACTTTTCTAAAATCGTGATTATTTCGTATCAGTTAAGGTAATCCATAGTTCATTCTTCTAAGTTTACGAGTATTTAGTGTTTCTGAGGTGAACGATGTTTTTATCGTAGCCGTTCCTTTGTTTTATTTTTAGTTTTCAAATGGCAGCTTGTTGAAGTTGGATGTATGGTTTTTGAGTATAATTTCCATTTTTCATTTTTTTTCTTCTTTTGAACTGATTATGTCAATCCAAAAATCCTACAAGGTTTACTAATTTTTTGCATAATGAAGCCCTCTGCAAATTTTGAAACAAATTTTCAATTGATTTTAGTCGTACGATAATTATAGCTCGTCCAAACAATCAAAAACCCTGATAGTAGTGAAGTGACACTCTGTCGTACACTCAATGCAAAAAGTATCAAAATACGAGTAGTGACAGTGCCGACTTATTTGGATGATTTCCGTAATGCTTTTCTTGTTAAACTTTCTCTGAATATACTGCTATGCTTCCTCGGTCTCAACGTTATTTTTAACATTACATTATGAAAATATCAAATGTTTAAAAAAAATTTAACTGGTACGTTCCGCCGTACCTGGTATCGAACCACGGTCCTTTGCATTATGCACGATATCCAAACATCAAACTTTAAACGTCATTTTCTCCAAACTCAATTTCTGAAATCGGTACCCATTATATCTCGAAAACTAATCGTCCGATTTGCTTCAAATTTTGCACAAAGCTGCAATGTACAAAAATCTAGTACGTATCGTAGGATTTTTTAAATATCATAATTAGTTCGAGAGAAAATAAATAATGAAGCATCGAAATTGTACGCAAAAACCATACATCCAAATTTAACAAGCTGCCGTTTGAAAACTAAAAACAAATCAAAGAAACGGCTACGACAAAAACTTCGTTTTTTCGTTGGCTTTAAGAAAATGTCAAATTTATAAAATTCGGATCATAAACCAAGGAGCTACATTGGGTACCGTGGAAGACGTTCTCCGCGTAATGTCCCCAGAAAATTACGTCCACATGCTGCATTTTTCTTTTTTTTTTTTCTTTTCAATTTGTGTATACACACAGCGGAAGGTGCATAATTACATATATATTCAGTAATTTTAGTGATAAGTTAATCAGAAGGCGGAGAAAAAATATAGAAATTTACCATGTTTTTACTAGCGCTAGGTGTATGTAGCCCCTTAAACGCCTCTTTTACGTTCTCAGCGATTTTACGATAGTGAAATTTAAGGAATTTTAATATTAACTAAAAACAGCTTCTGAAATCGTTTCAATGCTACGGGAAGCTGTAAGCCAGCACATCAAGCGAAATCAAACTTGAAGGAAATGACGATTTGCCTTCTCGACATTAAAGGAGTCGTTCACTTTGAGTTTGTTCCTCAAGGCACCACTGTAAATCAATATTTACAACCTGGAAGTGATGAAACGATTGCGTGAGGCAGTGAGAAAAAGACGCCCTCAATTGTGCCTATTGGGCGATTGGATTCTTCATCTTCTCAGCGAGCCACTTCACAGACTGTTGAAAATCAAACCGTTTTTGGCGGAAAATTGTATGATCACGGTTCCTTACTCTCCCTTAGTATCTTGACCTAGTTCCGGGAGAGAAATAGTTTACAGGACGTAGAAGAGATTAAGAGGAAATCGCTAGGCACTGAGCAATATTAGTTTAGAAAAGTGGAAAACATTTTCCGAGCAATGGAAAACTGTTGAAACAAATGCACATTACCGAGTGGACTTTATTTTGAAGGGATTAATATGCTGAAGATGGTTCCTTAGATTTTAAAAATGTTAATAAATGATTCTCATTTCTTTTGGGTATTCCTTCGTATCACTGTCTAATCAAATATTAGACTCAAAATGGAATTAAATTTGACTGCATTTCAACAACGAGTTTTCATAAATTGAAAGTTCTTATAAATTTTTGTTTAAATAGATTTAAAACAACATTCAGTGTTTCGTTACAAAGTCTCACGAAATACGACGAGAGCCAAATTTTACATGGACAAATCCTCTAAGAATCTACACATTCATGTAGTTGCGACATTTACTAATGTTTTCTTTAAGAAACATTTGTTGTAGTGTATAATTAAGAGACAATAATAATTCATAGTGTTTCGCTAGGATTTCAAAAAAGCAAAAATGTCGCTACAATTATTTATAACTATTGGTAACCACCTCGCCCAAAAGCTTATTTTTTCAATAAAAAAGTTTATAAAAATTAACAACAATATCCTACTTTGTATTTAATAACAGAAATAAACTCCAACATTGCAGAATAAAGAAATGCAATAGAATGAAATTAAATATTTTTATAGATAGACAGGTTTCTTGTTGTTCTTATTTAGGCAACATAAGGTTATATTTAAGCTTCTTTTGCCAGATAAACGCTAGCTGAAAATTTCAATTGAATTAAAAAGCAAACTTTTTATTTTACTCTTAATTTTATTAACTCGGTTATTATTTTTTTCAAATGTAAAAGCCTGCGTATACATTTTATGTTACCTAAATATATTTTTCACTTAGGAGAGTGAGCTATTCTTGCCCTTAAGAATTATAATTCTTTTTTGTTCGATTTGTTTAGTTTGATCACACGCCGGAATATTATAAAACCAATCAGGACGAGTTTAATCACAAAGTTCTGCTCGAGGAATTCGGCGTGCCGGAGGAAGTTATACAAGAAATGATCGAAGATAAAGGTAAAATCGAATCTGATTAAATAGCGACACCAACGGTTTCTCTCTTATTATTATTATTATTATTACTCTTCTCTCTCTCTCTCTATGACAGCACCAAATTTTAATTAGAAAATCAATAGTCGATAAACAAAAATGTACAGTCACAATGATATCATCAATTAGCTCCTGAATGAAACGAAACAAATAATCTCTTCGATGTGCATGAAATCGAATTTAGTTAATTTGGTAGAAACCAATTCTGTTCCATTTGCTTACATACATACATAACTATAATATTTGGTTGGAAAGTTAATAAAAACGCATTGGAAACTTAAAGTTTGCCCTCTTTATCTTTTCAAAGGCCACAAAACGTTGCTTTCTTGCATCTACAATTAGTCTCGTAGATTTCGTATAACGCATTTCCGTGTTTGTTCAAGTACTAATCATTCAATTGCGATAGAATAACGCGCAGAGACCAGCGCGATATCACATTTCATGTGCGCAACAAACATTCACGTGTGATTACGTACATTAGCTCCGGAGGACACGTGGTCCGCCAAAAAACCGTTAGACGACGAGGACATGTCCTCGGTGCTGGAGCGTTGCTATAACGTGTTGCACGGCCGAAGGAACTCGTCGACGGTATCGGCGACTAGTAGCGCGTCGACGGCGATCAGTGCCACAGCCGCATCGACAACGTCTATCTTATACAAACACATGCGTAAGTACACATTCGACGCCGTGTGCAATCGCATCACGCGGCTCGACCATAACCTCTACGACATCATTTGGCCGAGCGTGAAAAAGTTACCGCAAGAGAACTCGCTACGCGTCGCATTAGAGCAGGATTTCCCCGCCGGCATCATAGCGCCGGACTATTACGTCTACACGGTGTTCAACGAGTTCTTGGAGCCGATCGTTAAGGAATGGAACTGCATCGATTCGCACGTCGAATTGCAATCGCATCCCGAGCCGAAATTCGTTCACGCCGTCGACGAAGACGTCGTCGACGTCGATTTGGATCTGGATCCGCACGCGAAGAACATAATGAGCGCGACGCTGGACTGCACGCGTAACTTGGCGAAATACGAATTGCCGCGTAACTTGAGCGTCGGCGAGTTGGAGGAGAGCGAACGATCGATCACGAACGTGCTGCTAAGTAAGGCGACGGCCATCGCTCTCTTCCCGAAGGCCACGTCGGACGATATCCAAGAGAAAGGTTCCGGCACGTATTACACGATGAACGAAGTGCTCGAGGAACCGTCCGAGGCGCGCGTTATCCTCGCGTCGAACGGATTGCTGATCCCGTTGTGGAATATACCGGAATCGGATCGATTGCACGGCAAGTTTTGGCCGTACGGCCGCGGCGTGTTTATCAGTAACAGCGCCAATTTGGCCGTTTACGTTAACGTGCTCGACCACATTCGCATCGTGACATGCACGTCCAGTCATAAGCCGGGCAACATCGGACAGATCTATTCGCGGATTCATCGATTGTTGAATGCGTTGGGCGAAACGTTGGCGTTCAAACGCGACCCGCGGTACGGTTATTTAACGGCACGACCGACGTGCGTTGGCAACACGCTGCAATTCAATTTGACGGTGCAGTTTCCGTACTTGATCAAAGAGCCGGACAATTTGCGTCACTTATGCTTGGTCCGCGCGCTGCACTATCAGAAACCGACGAACACCAACGATGCGGTTCGCATCGGGAACCAGCAGTGTTTGGGCGTGACGGAGATACAAACGTTAGAGGATTTCACGACGGCCGTCGCGAACATATTGCAATTGGAAAAGGACCTGGCCATGTCGAATTCCATGCACATTGCTGCAATGTTTGTGAATATGTTTAGACGCAAGAAAGCAAGTCTTATAAACGCATAAATCAGATAAACGTAGAATCGAACAAACAAACAAACAAACAAACAACAACAAAATAAGACGTTTTAAGCAATTTGTTTAGATTTAAGGACCAAATAATTTGTACATAGTGCCAAAACGCTCACTTTTTTACTTCTATGTATTGTCACGAATTGCTGTTTTTTCGGGACGGACCACAAAATAGGTCAGTAACTATGTCGCAATTCTAATTTTCTTCTACGTCACGTTTTCGACTCTTCTACTTATTTGTGTGATCTTGTCTTTTGATGAACAGTCAAAACTCATTCATAGCGAATCTACAAACTCTCCTATAGTTGAAAATTAGTAAAAAGTACATGAGAATCATGTTTGTGAAATTATATAAACTAAAATTTTATAGATGAAAGAAGCTTTCAAGTGGATTTTACTCGAAGAAAGGCTCAAATTATTCGTAATTTCAGAAGTAGCTTGCAGCATTATTTGGAGATGATTTCCTTTAATTTTCCATCAAAACTAGACATATTATAATAAAACTTACTTCAAAACTGGACAGCAAGTTTTACCACGTCCTATACGTAGGCATTTAATATTTTGTCAACGCAATTTTTATGTCTCTGATTTTCAAACAAAATTTTCAAAATTTTTGGCTAATCTTTTGCTTCTCTCGATAAAATAAGTCCAAAAGTTCATATGAACCATGGTCCGAAAATACTTGGTCTGCAAGATATCGACCGTCAAAGAGGGGTTTCAAAACCTAAATTTAATTCATAAAAAATTAACGAAAGCACATTTCCTTTTGTCATTTGGTGGATCTTAATTTTATGTTAAAGAGCTTCTTTTGATGTGATTTCAATCTTTGAAAAACATCTGGAAAATGGTGGTCTGCATACTCTTTTCCAAAAGCCGAAACTTTTCCGCCTTTAGAGCTTTGACAATTTTGAATGGATAATTAGAAACCCTCATGTCTTCTGAATCGAAAAGGTACTCTTGTTGGAAAACGATGTCTCGCACTAGTATCGAGAAGTTTAATGCCTTTTATTACCATGCATTTCAACGTTTCTATAATTACGCACGTTCAATCATAATCGTTCCTAATTATCTATTCAAAATTGTCAAAGCTCTAAAGGCAAAAAAGTTTTGGCTTTTGGAGTGAAGTAGACCATCCATTTTCAAAATTTGAATTAATGTCAAAGGAAGCTCCTTAACATGAAATTAAGATCCCCCAAAGCACAAACGAAAATATTGTTTAGTTTTTCTTTTATGAATAAAATTGTGATTTTAAAATCGATCTTTGACGGCCGATATCTCGAAGACGAAACATTTTCGTACCATGATTCATATGAACTTTTCGGCTTATTTTAACGAGAGGAATCAACCATCAAGTGTTGCCCGTGTTATTGTTGAACCAACCTGTATATTTCAGTATAGTATTAAGCTTTGATTTTGTCTATCTGATTTTAGATTTAGTTATATTGATTTGAGGCAAACTGCTGCGTAGTTTTGTTGGCTTCTTTATCTATTTTTGTCTCCAATACAATTTACTATAATATGACCCAGACCAATGAAATTGATATGCTTCAGCATTATTCAAAATGTTTAACCATTAAGTATTAATTGTTTCAATAATTACTGGAAAACTCTATCCTTTTTTTCCTCCTGATGCATTACTATTCTTGTAATCTGTTTCAAAATACATGGTACAAATGGATTTTCATGGAATGAGTTTAATAATAAATAACCAAGCCTTCGCTATAATCGATTTTGACTGTACGTCTAATAACAGTAATTGTTGCACATTGTGTTAGTTTAAGCTTTCGCCTAAAAAATTAATAAAGCTAGCAAAGACAATCGTATTACTTTTAGTTGGCACTTTAATAATAATTTAATAAGGGTTTCTTCAGTTTTATTTTAGAAGATGCAATTTAAACAAATGTTTTCAGGTAATGATCGTATTGTCAAAAGTTGCAAAAGAACTTTTATAAAGTTTAAAAACTTTATAATCGAAAATATTTTTGGTCTATTTCCGATCCAAATGAATACTGAATGCTTCTTGCATTAATTAGCACCCAAACATATTTGTTTCTGTCTAAAGGCATAAAAACATGTTTGTCTTCTGCAATATGATATATTATGGTACCGTACACGTGCACGAAGGATAAACATTTGAACGTCTACTCCATGTTGTCTATTGTCCTTAAATAAACAGCGTTAAACACGTTATAAATTTATTACTGTATCGATCACCGGTGTGATGTAAACATTACCCTTTCACTTACATTTTTTCTTCCCCTTAGCAAATAATCCATACATATACATGGTGATAACAATACAAGTTCTTCGGCCTTCAATTTATCCTATTAAAAACGATCATTATTTTACTTATCGTTACAGATAGTCCATCCAATAACAATGATAATAGCAATTCTCAAACAAATTTACCGTTTTTTTGCACCGAAGAAGGTCGTTATTTAGCGTCATGTAAGTAACCGCATGGGCATAATCAAGAGAGATCCAACAGAAACAAATCGATTTTGCAAAAAACTTTACCTAACACGTTTTTGGATTTCTTTTGATTGCCGTACATATTTGCTTCCTTTTTCCCATAAACAATTTGGTCACTTTTAATATTCAGCATTTTCTCTAATTCTAGCATTAGGCGATCCATTAATCAAGGGCCTAACCGAAGTGGCTAACAAACGACCGCCGGATCCAATTGCCTATCTTGCAACTTATCTGTATAATTTCGCGAATAACAACAATAACAGCAGCCGTGGTAATTTGAGATCGCGCGGCCGGACACAGGTATTTAAGTTCAGCAGCAAATCGTAATTTGTAAACAATTATTTGGACTTCTTTTTTCAAGGAAACTCAAGAACTAATCACAGGACCTCCTACCAATATCGGTTTGAATAATGCCGTACCAACGACGATCGATGTTGTTACGTTAGAACCGGAAGGTGGCAACCTGGAAGAGGATTCGGCATTCAGCAGTACCACCAGAGTAAATATGCATATTATGATACTGCAGCATTCATACATTTAGTAAAGCTCCAACGTAAAAATAAATTATCGATCAAAATATTTTAATAAGACACAAGGAACATAATTTTAAGACAAAAAGATCAGCAGAAAGTCGTAATTTGTCAGGCTGATATTGGCCAAGCATTTCAGGCCATTTGAGGCCAAAGTGGTAGATACTGTCGTTCACAAAGCTGCATTTCAAATGCCCAACCAGCCTCCAGCGAAATTTCAAACCGTCGACGACCTTTCGCCTAAATTAAGTGGATTCTTTTTGGCCAAGCTTTATTCAAGTTCTTTATTCTTGTTTTGAATTCACCACTTCCAAATCATCCTTCTGGAAACTGTAGCTACACTTCATTCTATTAATAAGGCGAAACCACCATCTTCTAAAGTCGTTCAAGAAACAATGTCCGCCAATGTGCATAATTAAATTCTGTTTAAAATTATATTGTTTTTTTTTTCAGTTCACTTTTCACATCTTCGATCCATTTCAATCATCAATTTATGGCTACCTAAACTAAAGATGTTTGACATTGAAATCGTCTTCTTAAATTTTGCAGGATGAGCACGGTCAAAGTATGTTACACTTTGCGGCGGCCCGATCGCACGGAAGGAACGCTTTATATCAGCTCCTATTGGAAACGGACATTAATATCGGTTACAGGGACGAATTGTATAGGACGGCCAGAGATATAAGTATACAGGCAAACGTACAGGAAAATACGTTAGAAATCGACAGATACGTTATGCAAATCGCGACGAGAGGTAAATTTGCGAATTTCAGTTTGAAACCAATCATTTCAAGATGTTCAAATAATTTGAATAAAAAGTAAACGCAAATTACTTGAATAAATGTTATTGGTTTTGGATTGTTACTTTAATTATTGCTATAAGCTTGGTCCTTTGAAATTTCGGTCTCGAGTTTATAACGTAACTCGAAACAACGCAGGAATTGTGTTAATAAATTGGCAATTGTAAATGGAAACGATGTCATTTGACATAACTCGAGGATTCTCTAAAAAAAAATATATTTCCTAGAATAATATTATTACTTTCAGTTTGAATTCGCTTGATACATATATAAAGCAAAAGGTTAAATCTTTTAAGCAATATTTAATTGTTAAACAAATAATTGCCGCATTTAAACATTTTCAAACTTTCTAAACTTTTTAAACTTTCGACTCAGCACGGATCTAATTGATTTTAATTTTAGGTGATACTGATAAACTGGTAGAACTCTTATTGGACGGTTACGATCACATAATCGATTTAATCGACGAGGATAACGTTGCGATACTGGAAGCTGTCAATAATAACAATCAACCAGAAACGGCGGCATTCTTACAGTCTATCTTAGCATTCGAAGTACGTTCGTTTCGATATCATTAGCCAACGAAACCACCTTCAAAGTATAAATCTTTGTTGTTTACAGGAGAGACGCGAACGTGTCCATCACGCGATACGACAGGGCGACTTGAACGAGGTGAAATCGTTGCTGGCCGACGAGAACGATACCGGTAGCGGTAAACTATTGGCAATCGGCAAGAACAGTTACGGCAGGTGCACGTTGCACATAGCAGTGTTGTGCGAACAGGAGGAGATCGTCGATTACATAGCGAACAGTTTCCCGGACACGTTGAAAGTCGGCGACAACGTAAGTCGAGAGAGAGCGTATCTAATTATATTTAGACCAAACAACTAGCCAAGGAGTCTAGCTAAAATTATTGTTTGTCTTTTCTTGCATTACTTTTCTGAAATCTATGGCACGATTCAAAATTAGTTGGTTGCTTATTTGAAGTTATTGGCAACACATACAGGGTGTTAAAAAAAGTGTGACGAACTTTAAGGGGTGGTAACATGGCCCAATATAAGCAAAAAAGTCTTAATGAACATGGGCCCGGAAATGGACGGTTTCGAAGATACGGAGGATTGAACTTTTTTGTAGCATATCTTCGTTATATCGGTGCATAATTATCCGCCGTTTTTTGAAAGCTATTTTTTAGGCAGTTCGTAACACAAAAATTTATGGTAAAGACACACAACTTATTAATAAAGGTCCAAATTATCACTCATTTCAATTGAAGCCTCCGATTTGTTTGCTAGATGGCCAATTCCACGTGTGCAAAAGAGCTAAAAATCTGCAGCTATGCATTCCCTTACATCGGTTACCAAGTAAATACATTATTTTGATTACTTGGTGACCGATGTAAGGGCAAGTAAGGTTGCAAATTTTTAGCTCTTTTGCACACGTGGAATTGGCCATCTAGCAAGCAAATAGGAGGCTGCAATTGAAATGAATGATAATTTGGACCTTTATTAATAAGTTGAGTGTGCTTACCATAAATTTCTCTTTTGCGAACTGCCTAAAAAATAGCTTTCAAAAACGGCGGATCGAACGAAAACATGCAACAAGAAAGTTCAATCCTGCGTATCTTCGAAACGGTCCATTTCTGGCCCCTTGTTCGTTAAGACTTTTTTGCTTATCTTGGGCCATATTACCACCCCTTAAAGTTTGTGACACTTTTTATTTAACACCCTGTATAACCACACCAATGCTGTAGTCAAATACTACAGAACCTGGGGGCTGCATCTGAACCCCAGCAAAACCCAGGCAATCCATATGCCTCCGGGCAGGAAACGTCCGATTCCGGAATACTGGATCCGTGTCCTGTGGACTAACAATATCCTTCATATAGGAATTCATACCGACAAATACCTAATCTTTCGCCCACATATTGACTCTATCCTCCTACAAAAGTCACCAACCAATCACGTAAACTTTCGCCATCCTAAAATCTAATGAACTTCAACCAAAAACACGCATTAAAATCCCAAATGCGTTCCATCCTTACTTACGGTTCACTCATCTGGTCAACCGCTGCCACCCACCTACAAAGACGAATCCACTCCCGTTACAACTACTACGCCAGATCAATTTCCCGAGAACACTACCTCATCCCCAAACCAAACAATCCAACAAATCCAAGTTAATTAATAACGCGTCAAAAGGTAAACAAATCACCAAACCGGAGCAAGGAGCGCCTCACGTTCTAAATTCTAATGGTGCGTTTACCTGTCAGTGTTTCTCGCGCGAGTTTACTCTCTGAGAGCAAAACTCTCACGTGTACACGCTATTCGTAGGTAGCGCAAGAATTTCTCCGAGTTTTCGCACGAGCCCCATTTTAAAATAGTAAATGCATGTGAGAGTCCGATTCTGAGAGTTTCCAAAACTAACAGCGAGTTGATTAAATTGTCAACTGCCCGGCCATTTGAGACTAGCATGTAAACTATCACAACTGAAGGGAACTGTCAGCACTTTTACGTGCAAAACTTTATAAGATTTTAAAACAAAGAGCATGAAATCTACTCTCACGCGCAAAGGGCTCCGAGAGTTACTCGCGCGAGTGATCCAATGAATCAGAGTGCGCGCTTAAAATAAAATACGGTAGAACACAAAGATCACATGACATCCGAATATAAGATTAGAGTACGCAAGAACTCTCACGTATTTACTTGGCTTCGGCGGAGATATTCTGAGAGTTCAACTACCGCGAGTAAAATAACTGTTAGTTACTCTCGCGTGTAAACGTACGAGTTACTCTCGCGAATAACCATGCACGTAGGTTATGTACGATTGACGAAATTTGCACTAAAGTATATGTGAAACGCATGACCAATTACAAGTAAGACAAAAATTGGAAAAGGATACCATGAGATCAGGAAAGACGTATATTCAGTTTCCAGTGAAAATGTTCTGGATTGAAACCGTCTATTTGATGGAATTTGAAAGAGCATTAGATCCTGATTGTATTCTAAACAGCAGAGTGCAAGAAATTGCACTGCCTGAAAGTTGTATAATCACGTTCCTGTACTCCTTACCTCGTATAATCGATTATTAATTTACATAATAAAGAACGTAGGGCAGCTCAAGT
Organism: Hololepta plana; assembly: GCA_963695495.1. NCBI lineage: Eukaryota > Metazoa > Arthropoda > Insecta > Coleoptera > Histeridae > Hololepta > Hololepta plana. Next base: position 5,516,787 of record OY968832.1, on the reverse strand, counting down.
TGTTTCAATAATCGAGTACACTGAAGTATTGAATATCGCAAAAGATAACTGAGTGAATTATCTATAGATTATGGAATATTTAGGCAAATGGTTAGCAAAGTTTCATTCGCTTTTTTAAGCGTGTTTGAATTATATCACAATTTGGGCAATATAAAAATAAAAAAATTTACCTGCAACTACGTATTGTACTTTTAAATTTGTACTGCTTCTGGAGCCTTTACTTTTGAAACGAGTCTCGTTTTAACTAATTCTCATTTAATAAAAGTCACGTCATTACTTGTGGTCCTTTTGCCAACACCTCAGATTAATTGATTGTATTCTTAAATTACGTCAACTTAGTTTCAAGCAAAACGAGATTAACCACCGAGTAATTATTTTGTTTAAAGTGCATCCTGTTTGACATTTTGAAATCATAAGTTTGGCAGCTTTAACACCAAAAGTTATCTCCGTTGTTGCATGTGATCTGACATCTCATGTTGGTACTTTGAAATTGTTCAGAGTCAAGTAGGCAAACACAAATCTTGCATAATCTTATTTTGAAATGCAAAAAAATCGAATTTAACCGAAATTTAATCTTGTATTGTATATTTTAGTACATAGGTATACATTTAATCGATTCTTATCCTTAAAAATTCCCCAGCTGGAAAGAACGGCACTTCACTATGCGATGGGCGTCGAGAAGATCGAATCGATTAGTCGCGTGCTGATAAAGGCCGGTGCTAAGCGCATATTGAAAGACTTGAAAGGACGTCAGCCCACCTATTACTTCATGAACAAATCCGATATACTGCGTTTACAGGAGGAAGAGGAGACATTTTAATTATTAATTTTTTCTCAGTTGCAAGATGTAACTTTACTTGGTTATTCCTTTTTGTTTGGGTAATTGGTTCAAAACATGAAACAAATAATCAAAGTAACACACTTTTATGAGAGTCCATAAGTGTTAATTTAAGGCAATTAAGGTGCACACGATGATTACTTAATTATTAAAAGAAGCGATTGTTACAAGCCAAGACTGTTGTTGATTCTGTTGGTAACGAAAGAAATAAAATATATTGCTTGTTAATCTTGTTAGATTTAATAACATAGGTATAAGTACACTTGGACTAAATAGATTCTTAACTTTGAGTAAAACAATAATAATTATGGACCTTAGTAAACGAAATTTTCGTATTTAGAAGTTCAATGTATTTGATTAGTTTTGTATGCCTTACAGTTTGCTGTTGTAATTTTAAGCATAAAGAAGTAGTTGATGACGCTTTTATAATGAATTAGATTGTTCAACACCTTACAATTACTACTAATTAGGGACGAGTAAAATTACAAATTTATAATACTAATATTTTTGAAGGTCCCAACACTCTCATAGAACTTTTAAAGAAGAGTGCGACTCATTTCTTGTATCAGATTTTATTCGTTTTATAAACACTTATGTATCTGTATTAAAGTAAATTATATAAGTAAAAAAATATATTCGTAAATGTGCACGATTCGACTATTTTCTTTTTCTATTCCCTTCACTATTGCCAATTAAATGGTTTGTTAATTGTTGCTCCTGATTCATTTTCATCGCGACATCGGTTTTTGTTCGTTATCATTTATATTCGGCACCCACGGTTTCGGATTTATGTATGTAACGGATTGTGACAATTTCAGCGCTAAAAATATGATTAACCAAAGATTCAATTAAAAGGGTAAAGAGTAAAAAATCGGCAAAATAACTTATTACATTCTAAACCTTGATTTAACGGAACGGGTTTCGGTTTGTACTTGGAGGCACTTAACCATTCATCGTATGCTTTCGCGCTTTCCATCATACGTTGCTGTCTCTCCTCCTCCAGTCTAACACTTTCCATTTGTTCTTTTAATTTATTTTCTGGAAGCAGTAACGTTAAACAATTTAGCCTTTACGAACATCTTCTTTCAACAAACATAACACGTACTTTGCATGAAACTTTTTAATTATATGCGATATGATTCGAATTCTAAATCAATTATTATAAAAAAATGTCCAAATAGCACAAACAAAATTGATCAAATAAATTTAAGATGTGGTTGCGAAATTTTAAGAAGTTTCAATTGAATTGTCGAGAATTCCCAACGGGGTCTATTTGGCCCACTAGAAACTCGATGGTACTTTTGAAAGGACCAATCAAACTTTGAATGGTGTCAATTTAACTTTGGCAGGGTTCAATGGAACTCTAAATTTTCGATGGGGCTCATGGTAGCTTGAAGAGGGTCGACAGAACATTGGCTGTAATGGAAGGAACTTTGAAAGGGACCAAAAAAACTTTGAAAGTTAATACTAAAACTTTTAAAAGGTTCAATGGAATTTTAAACTTTCGAAGCGACCAATGCAACTTTGAAGGAGACCACATAAACCTTGAAAAAGACCAATAGAACTTTGAAGAAGTCGAGGGATCTATGGAATGGGCCAATGGAGCTTTAAAATAGGCAAATAGAATCATGAAACAGACCAATGGAACTTTTAAAACAGCTGGCGGAATTTTGGCAGGAAACCAATGGAACTTTGGAAGGAGTTGTTAGAACTATGAAAGTAGTCGAAGGAATACTAGAAGGGGCCAATGAAGCTTTGAAATGGGTCAATAGATCCATGAACGGACCAATGGAATTTTTAAAACAGCCGGTGGAATTTTGGCAGTTGACCAATGGAACTTAGAAAGCAGTTGTTAGAACTTTGAAAGTAGTCGAAGGAACACTAAGAAGGGGCCAATGAAGCTTTGGAAGGGTAAAAAGATCCATGAAACAGACCAATGGAACTTTTAAAAGAGCTGGTGGAATTTTGGCAGTTGACCAATGGAACTTTGGAAGGAGCTGTTAGAACTTTGAAAGTAGTCGAAGGAACACTAAGAAGGGGCCAATGAAGCTTTGAAATGGGTCAATAGATCCATGAACGGACCAATGGAATTTTTAAAACAGCCGGTGGAATTTTGGCATTTGACCAATGCAACTTTGGAAGGAGTTGTTAGAACTCTGAAAGTAGTCGAAGGAACACTAAGAAGGGGCCAATGAAGCTTTGAAATGGGTCAATAGATCCATGAACGGACCAATGGAACTTTTAAAACAGCCGGTGGAATTTTGGCAGTTGACCAATGGAACTTAGAAAGCAGCTGTTAGAACTTTGAAAGTAGTCGAAGGAACACTAAGAAGGGGCCAATGAAGCTTTGAAAGGGTAAAAAGATCCATGAAACAGACCAATGGAACTTTTAAAAGAGCTGGTGGAATTTTGGCAGTTTACCAATGGAACTTTGGAAGGAGCTGTTAGAACTTTGAAAGTAGTCGAAGGAACACTAAGAAGGGGCCAATGAAGCTTTGAAAGGGTAAAAAGATCCATGAAACGGACCAATGGAACTTTCAAAACAGCCGGTGGAATTTTGGCATTTGACCAATGGAACTTTGGAAGGAGTTGTTAGAATTTTGAAAGTACTCCAAGGAATACTAGAAGGGGCCAATGAAGCTTTAAAATAGGCAAATAGAATCATGAAACAGACCAATGGAACTTTTAAAACAGCTGGCGGAATTTTGGCATTTGACCAATGGAACTTTGGAAGGAGTTGTTAGAACTTTGAAAGTACTCCAAGGAATACTAGAAGGGGCCAATGAAGCTTTGAAATGGGTCAATAGATGCATGAAACGGACCAATGGAACTTTTAAAACAGCCTGTGGAATTTTGGCAGTTGACCAATGGAACTTTGGAAGGAGTTGTTAGAGCTTTGAGAGGAATTGTTAGAACTTTGAAAGTAGTCGAAGGAGCTCTAGAAATGACCAATTAAAATCGATTTAATATATCAAAATGCTGCGATTTAAGAAAACGACTGAGAAAAAGTTTGAACGATAAAGAGAAAAGTTTGCAATGAATGTGTTATACTGCTTTTTGAAACGACACTATGAATTGAACAGGATAGAAATGTACTGAAGAGTAAGCGTCTTGGTAACTTGGCAGTATATTCGTATGGCCGTAGAAGTATACCGTTTTTACCGATTTAAATTCGTAGTGTGTAATTTGATTGAGAAGATGATTGATGCAAATTTACCAAGAAACAATTCCTCCTTTTGCTTCAACCACAATCGATATTTCAACTCGTTTTCCAGACGTCGCTGCTCTTTGAGCGTTTTCTTGATCTTCTCCTTTTCCAACTCTTCCGTCTTCTCTTTCCTTCGCCGTTCCTCCTCCTCCTTCTTCATCGTCAACCATTTCTTGAAGTTTTCCCGTTCCCGTTCCAGCATCATTTCCCGCTCCTTTGCTCGCGCCTCTTCAATTTTGATTCGTTCCTCCTCGGCTTTCTTCCTCTCCTTATACTTCTTCATGCACCAATTGCGAAACGCCTCCTCTTTCCGATTGGAATCGTCGATGTGCGTGCTCGTGCACGTAGAGGTCATCGATGGCACGGATATCTTGAAATCTTCCGCTTTCAACGTGGTCGCGGTTCTTAACGAGATCAACGACGATTCGCTCGGCGACGCGGATTTGGAGAGGTTCGTTCGACAGTTCGTGAGGCTGGTCGTCCGTGACGCGGCATTCGGGAAACATGGATGGCACGTGCAATTGTACGGATTCGTCGAGCAAGTGCAACGTTTCACTTTCACTAGACGATGTGCGATCTCGTCGTCGTCGCTATGATAATTGAGTAAAATTGGACTACGCTTAAATGGTGCCATTTGCAGAAGTTGACCAACCATCAACGTTCAATTTACATGCTGTCGTAGAATTATAATAGTTTCTGCATTAATCCTACCATCCAAATCATGATCGTTAATAAATATCTTCAGACTATAATGGGGTGGTGTGAATAGAAATTAAGTAAAAGTTATCTCTTACTAATGATATTCTAATAAACGTTGACTTTTGAGGCAATAATGTCCCGGTAAAAACTGAAACTAGTACAGGCTTTCCGTCATCAATTGCTTAAAAATAGCATGAATTTACATTTGGATCATGAATTGATGTAAAACCAAATTTTTCCAATTATTTGATGATACCACAAACCTAATTATTTTGAGGTATTTTTCATCGGGCTTTATTGAAGTGTCAATATCAGTTCCAACACAGGTAACAAAAAAAAAGTATTTCTCGTTAAGGGTAACACAAAAGCTAAAATTGATGGCGAATTAGTAATTAGTGAAATGTTATTCACACATTTCTAATAAATGCTTATACTAAGAGCCTTTTTTTAAGAAACTTAAAATATGGCAAGGGCTTGTTTTTTATTCACACCACACGATTATCTTCTACATCGAATGCTTACAATTTGAATTCGCCACTGTTCACTAATCACTTGCGAATGTTAAAATCGAATGGTTTCGAATGCCGTCAAGAACTTTTTAAATAATTTTGGTATCTCACAAACATAAAAAAAGCAGACCTTGTAAACGTACTTTACTTATAAATGAAAAAAGGTTACCCCCGATTCCTTAAGTTAAAAAAAAAAATTGGGATTTCTTTTTTGAAAACTGTATAACATTGACAACCGGACTTTGACAAAACAAAATTGCACGAACAAGGCTCTCTCGCTTATTCGCGAACCGATGGATTGGCACATATGAATGAATGTTTGAAAATGTGTTTCGATTAAAATTTAAAATTGATCTTCGACATTTTGTGTTTATTTTTCAAAAAATGTACAAAATTACTCATGTAAACTTCTCTCTTGCTTCATTTCTTTATTCCAGCAACTGATATTCGACGACGAACTTCAATTTATTTGGGTATTGTCAATAAAATTTTGCTAAGTTCACAATTCCTTATACATGTTCTGATGCAGGTTCAAGTTAAAGATTCCTCTTAAGAAGAAGTACAGTGTTTATTTTGAAAATTTTGTTCACGTCATTTATATCGTTTTCTTTCGGCATAAACTTCAATTTCAATGTAATCTAGAAAAATATATAAAAACTACAAAGTGTAGAGGAAAAAAACATTAACCTTTTGTTATCTCTCGACATAAAAATCAATTAATTTTCGTCCCATATACATATAATTATAATTTCCGTACATTTACATCAGACACTTAGCTGTAATGCGATTGGTGATAATTGAAAAAAAAAAATTTGTAAAAAATGAAATAAAAGAAAATTAAGAATAGATTAAATATATTATTAATACCATCTGTTTTCTTCTTTTTTTTTCAATCAGTTAGTACAAAGATTCGGTTGCGTTCGAAGATCTCGGTTTTTTGATTTTGTCAAGATTCTTCAAAACTATATCGTGCAACGAGCAATACCTGTTACGGATCTCGGCCATTACCAACCACAAACTCAAATATTCCTTCTCGTCCAGTTCTTGCACGGCACGCCGATAATCGTCGATGTGCGGATATTTCGCAACCTTCGAAATCAGTTTACCTCTCGAGATATAATAGCGCGATATTTGATCGAAGAACGCCGCCGCTTCAGACTCGACCGATTGGATTTCGGCCAGCGTGTCCTCTTGAATCGACACCCCGAAATTGTTACCATCTTCGATTTTTGGTATCATGAACGATATCCACATTTTTAGCTAAAAGAGAAAACCAATTTAAACCACATTAGAGCATCACAAATTTGTGAAGAGCATTGCAATTTTCTAAGTTAACGATAGCACAAGATTTTATCATTATTTGATTCTTAGTTTCCCTTTTTGTATTAACATTCTAATGAATCTTGTCCTACTAACAAGATATGAAGGCCGTTAGTTTATTTATAAGCCCCATTCGAGTGCTTTGCTCTTCAACATAATAATAACATAGAATTATAAAACCCATTTGAAAGTTGAAAAACTTGCAACATAACTAAATAGTTTGTTGCAATTAGCAATTATTAATGTTTTGATGAATAACATAGTTACCAAATTGGAGTCTTCCACTAATTTCCTAATATGAGGCTTGACTGTTTCTACGATTTCCATAATGTGTTTGTTGCTATGAACAGACCCTGATGGTAGGGCCATGACTTTTGTACCATCTTGCGATATGCTATTCTCGAGCTTTTGCCTCTTCGACGGCGGCGCTTCCGAATGGCTATTTAAAATTATTGGATCCGGAATCGGTATATTCAAGTCCTGGTGTATATCGGTAAAATGCCGATTGTAAAACTGCGGCGTTTCCAATAATTCGTTTAATTTGACTATAGTTTCGGGGAACCCTTTCAAAACCAAATCCTCGGCACGCGTCTTCAACGAGTCTTTGTACTCTTGCACCTGTTACACACAATTGGGGGAAAGAGAAAAACCAATTAATACGACAGGAAACAAACGTTGACCAGATGCTGTTTTTACAATTATGAAAGAATCAACATCCTCGTCACTACTACCAGCGACTGGATGAGAATTGCTTATTCCATATTTAGTTGATGTACTCATTATGAATGGTAAATTTTTTATAAAAAAAAAACACGAATAATTCAAGTCATAATATGAAATTTTGTTGTTCAAAGTGAAAAAGTGTCAATTTTGTCGAAACAATATTCGTGTAACCTAAACTTTCCGATTAAAGCTTGCTGCGTATCGATAATAAACTGCTTGATTAAACTTACTCACCTTCTTACTGTTCGTGTCGGCCATATTCTAATTAATTAAAATATATTAAGGAATTCCTTTAAGAAGAATGTATTATCTGTAAATCGAGTATTGAGTCTTAACCTTAAAAACGTGATGCGATACGTAACGCATGTATTGGAATTTTCAATGATACAACACGCACACACAAAGTTGTTCACGGTTAAAAGATTTGAAAGTGTGTTGAATAGTTTCCTTTTTTTTAATTCTCACACTCCACTTAAAATATTGTATTTTGCATTATAACTTATAAAGAAATGTTTAGTCTACGATAAAATATGTTAACATTTTTGTTTCATCGTAATGTTATTGATATATTTTAAATAAATATTTCCGAAGAAATTGGTTAGATTCACTACTATCCAACAGATAGCAGCCAATGTTCGATTTGAAACGGTGACTAATAGGATGTCCCAATAGTGTGGGATCGGAGGATTACGTTCTAGAGAAAAATGTTTTATTTATGTTGTATGTATATTTATGCATTCGGTTGTTAATTTTTAGCAAAGAAGGCAACTATAAAGAAAATACGGCCCGTGATTCATTCTGAAGGTAAAAATGATAAAGAATGTCAATATTGACGATATGGATTTTTGTATATTAAGAAGAATCGTACAAGGCATTTATGCTTACGAAAAAAGGTCCCACTCTTGATATCATCTTGGTAAGAATGCAAAAAAAAGTAATTACAAAGCGTGCAGAGAAACGGCCTGAAAACATTTACACGAAATTAGGTTTTCTTTCAAAAAGTCCGTTGACAAGCGTAAATTGCTTATGGAGCGCAACGATAGAAATGTATCTCCGTTTGATGAGGAATAATCAAATCCCCAAACACAAAACCTGTTATATATCTCGACGATCCTTACATTCATCATTCGTATGGTGTTTTGAAATGTTGGCAAAGCAAAACAGAATTGAGAGTGTACAACCCAAGTCCCAACCCAAATGGATTTATACCAAATGCCCTACTAATTTTCAAGTCGCAAACAAAAACAGGTGACAAAAATTTTATGGAATGGTTAAGAACTCGATTAATTCCAAGTTTACCTCCAAATAGAATAGTAGTTTTGGACAATGCAAGCTATCATAGTGTTGAAATGAATAAGGCACCAACCCCAGCTAAACGAAAAGGAGAGATTTCAACTTGGCCATACGAAGATGAAACCCGTGCAACATCGGACATGTAGAAGGCTGATTAAAAGATCTTGTGAAAATTAAAACGTTTAGCCGAACGCCTTCACGTTGATAAGCCACTTCAACTGGCCATACGACAGAAAGATTGCCGCCATACCATTGCCAGTTAAACCCAACGGGACAAGTCATGAGAAATGTAGAAAAAAAGAGTGCAAATATAGAGACTTTCGTGAAGGAGGCATTTCCTGAAATTACAGCTAATGATTGGCAAAAATTTTGTGAGCACACGAGAAAAGTAGAAGAAAACTTTTGGGAAGAAGATTGTTTGATAGAGGAGGTAGTTGTAAACATTATGTTTTCAGTAAATACCGGATCATCCGAAGAAGAGAATGACCACATATTCTCGGGAATATCTGACACAGATTAATGCATTACATGTTTTTGTTAATTTTGGTTTGTTAATTAATTTAAGCCCTCGAAATAAATGATTTAAATTGCAGTATTATTGCTAATGAAAAAAATTTTACTTATAAAGTACTTTAAAAATCCCGCGCTACTACATTTTGCGCCGAGTGTTCGAAACAACAAGGAATATTTTCCGAAGTGGCGTGCTTCCCTATATTCCCTGAAACTGATACTTGTTCCGGTATTTTAAACGGAGTAGTATGGTTTCTATTGCATTTTTGGATTCATTTTCGGAGTTATTTCAGTGTTTTCCCGATATATGACATTTGGAAGCATATTTTTTTGGAACTATTTTAGACAGAAAGTTGAACTTGTTTCAATTACTTGGAGCATGCAGATACGACGAATTTACATTGCCTACATTTAATTAGAACATTTACTGACTGCCTGTCAAACTTTCACATTTTAAAATGTGCATAACTTTTTTTATTATGGCATTAGATGGATAAAGCTATTCTTTTTCGATCATATTTAGGTAATATTGAGTCAATTCTTGATGGTATTATTTTATTGATAAGTGCTTGTGGTACGTATTAAATAATATTCTAAATAATAAATAATATTCTAACAATAATACACATATAACAGATTAAAATTATAATATTATTTCATCATTATTGTTTTTTAATCACATTAGTTTAGTTAAATATGCAAGTAGTCTGGTTAAAATTAAAGTTAATCTTTATATATGAATAACAAATACCGCGTATCTTACTTGCATATAAGACGGATTTTTTTTCACATTTTTGTGTCTCTGAATTTCTGGTGCATCTTATATTCGATGACGACTTACTAGGGCAAAATTGTTGATGGGCAATTGTATACAGTCACTTTCCCTTGACTTATTAGTAAAACTATGGTAGTTGTTGTTGTTACAAAGAACAAGAAAATCTACATTTCATTGATGTAAATTATTCCTATATATTTAAATTTTTGTTTTTGATAGTAAAGTTTTAATTCAGTTTTTGACTTTTTCTAATTTATAAATAGGGAAAATTAGGGTGCGTCTTAAAAACGGTCTTAAAAACGGTCATTATATACAGAGTCTGATAAATAAGTTTTGAGGCTGTAGCTAGAAAACAAAATTCCTAGTCTGTCATAGTAGTTTCCAATAGTGGACAAAATCATATACGAGGAAGTGAAAGAATTGCTGGCTCGTTGTGCGCTTGTATATGTTAGTGCCCAGAGTATGCCCATGTTTATTAAAAATTGATATTTAAAAATTGATTGTTTACATATGTTTCATTTTCATCACAGTGACAATTTCAAGCTGCACATTTAACACAGTGCGCTTTTAGTGACGGTTTTTTGAAATATCCGTTAATTCCTTTACTAGAAACATACATTAGTGGATTATATAAAATTTGAAATAATTCCAAAACCGCACACATTAGGCATGACTTATGTTTAATAAAATACCAGTAGGAATAAAAAGGTTCTTACATAATCTCTTTTCAAACATTTACGAGAACGTTCATAAAATAATTCGAAGTCATAAAGAAAATATTTTTCAGCGGCACATATTGCTTCGGCATTTGTCGAAAATCTACCTTTCAAATGTTTGAGTTTTGAGGACAAATAAGAGTCTGACAGTGTTAAATCCAATTCAAAACCAATTTCATCAATTTTGCACGTGCTATCAACGACTTGTCAGCAAAAGTGTTGTCTTGCAAAAAGAACAGAGTTGTGGTAAGTTTTCCACGGCGTTTTTCCACAATTTTCTTATGTTATTTAATTACCAACTAAAGATTCTAAAATCATGTCATGGACAGAATAATCAATATTTTCCGGAGTGGCCAAAGAAATTTGTGTTCCAGGGCGATGCTCATTTTTCACATCTGATCCGTCTCTTTTATATTCCGCAACCCAGTTTTAATTGCGGCTTATGAAAGACACCCTGGTCACCTAGGGTTTGTATCATATCAGCAAAAATTTCCTTCGCCCGCTAACCCTTTCAAAATTAAATATTTAACAACCGATCGCAACTCGATTTCTTCGAATTCTATCTTCTTCTCAGACATCTTGTTTTTAAAACTTCGCAGTTTGATGACCGTTCAACTTATTGATGTTAAACTTTCACAACTTACTTATAAGACATCATAGTTGTAATCAATGCAACCATATTCACTTTTGTTTACTAGAAACCTTCCAGGCTAAGTATAGTCAAACAAGCGTAAGAAGTCCAGTGCTGCAAGGGAGAGGCCTCGTACTCTTAGAATACAATAAGGAATTAAAAAATGCCAAAAATATATAGCATTGTATTTAAAATAGCAAAGTAGGTGTCAGTTTCCGGTATAACCGGATGTAAGATGAACGCTTAAGTTATGCCGAGGGATGACGATAAAGATAGGAAAAACAAATTTGCCCAAATATATCAATATTTCACTCAGTTTCTCAATATTTTGCTTAATTAAGCTCTTGTTATTGGTAAATAATTTTTGTTGATTTCAAAAATTGAAAGGAAAAGTTTGCACTTAAGTTACACCAGTAGAAGGGCAAAAGAATGACGATTGCAATGGAAAAATTATTTTGAAATTTGCCTTATTTGCGGCAGTTTAAAGTTCGTCGATCGATTTAGCAATAAATGCATATTAAACTATATAAATTTGTTGGGGCGAATGCGTCGAAGGACCGTCACACTTTGCGCAATGAAAATCGGGTTTTTATTTTGAAACTTAATTTAATACCAACTGAAGACCGATTTCGACGACTATAAGTTGATGTTGATGATGTTTCGATGTTTCTTATACGGATTAATTAGCAATTATATCCCGTTAAGGAAAACTTGTTGGGGTGGCATCCCCGTTCATTTTTAATGTCGATTTTATTTTTGGGAATATTTTGGATTTTTCCCTTAACCTTTCAGTTGTGTTTTTGTGAAATGAAATTCGAACGGTGGACGTGACTTCCGTTTAAATTCATATACTACTTTAGAATACCTGTTAAATTACAGATACAACAAACGAAATCAAACAATAAATATCGTAATAACGACTAATCAGCTATTAAATAATAAATTGTTAGTAAAATACCCGAATAGAAAATAAAAAATCTCATATGAAATTGAATAGAAAATAGCATTCAAAAGACCAATTTTTATGGGATATTACGGAAATAAAGCCATAACAAATTTCAAAAAAAGGGGGAGGACCACAAACGAATAGCACTGAAAAACTAGTAATTATAATTGCAATAAATGGAAATTAAGAAATGCGTGAAGTATACCATGTAACATTGAAGATATTAATAATAATAATGATGCGATTTATTCATAGTTTCTAATTAAAAAAATATCAAATATTGTTACGAACATTAATAAATTTATAATATATTTATCATCGGAACAGTAATAATTCTCTGAACGCGTAACACAGTTAAAATTTATTGTCTATTTAAAACGTGTCTACTAATTACTAACATAATTAATTATCATATTTGTTTTGAATAATTAATGAAAATATACAATCACATACAGAACCGGGTTATAAATATGTTTTATATCAAACTACTAAGCGAGTTGTACCTTCAGTATTAGTGAGATTGCAACAAATGTACTATATTTTCATGTTGAAACATAATAAACAAATAAATCACATATTTTTTCGGTGAAATTTATTAACATATAAACAAATTAAATGTATACATTTGATTATCAAAGAACATTTATTCGATGTAGGCCATATACAGATACAGTCACAGACAAGAGATGGAAAAAACGTAAAGTGCATTCAAATAGCAATATTATCAATCAAATTTAATTAAATTTTTATGCATAAATTCATATTATTAATTTAATATTATCATTCGACTAAATTATTTAATTAATAGGACTCAATTAATTTATATTTACCTATCACTGGAAGAGAAATATTACAAAAAACAAATTGATTTTGTGTTAATTTAATCAGCAAGCCAATGAAATCTTCTTATTCAAATATTCGTTCCCTAAACTGATATACACTGTAGTATTATAAGAGTATTGCAAAACGATGCAGTTCAAATTGTAGGATTAACACAATTAGAATCCTTTCAAGTGTATAACGGTGGGGTCTTCCAGGCCTCCTATTTCTTTTTCTTCTCCATATTAACCGTTTTATTGGTTTAAATTGACAGACGTCTAATTGGCATTATAAGTATTACACAGGATGTTAAAAAAAGTGTTACAAACTTTAAGGGATGATCGTATGGCCCAAGATAACCAGAAGAGTTTTAATGAACATGGGTCCAGAAATGGAATGTTGCGGAGATAAGAAACATTTTCAAAGTTTTATATTATTCACAATTCAGCACAAACAATGCAAACTATGGCCAAAAACAAAGAAAAGTAATTCAAATAAGCAGTTGAAAGTGTTCTCCTTCCATTTTATGGCAGCCACGACATATCTTTGCTGCAAGGACCTGGAACTCTTTCGAAAATCATTGGCAATCAAGCCATTGGCTTTAATACGGTGCCATCTCTGATCTATTCGTTGTTTCAATTTCTCGAGGTTATTTACTGGTGTAGGGTAAATCAAACTTTTCAAATTTTTCCAAAGAAAGAAATGTAGGAGGACTTAAATCTGGCGATTTTTGATACAGGTCCGCTCCTTCCGTCTTCCCTTAAAAGTTATATGTAAAGTGTTTTCTAAGAAGAAGAACTGAAGGACTCTGACAATTGGGAGAAGTTTTAGTATGAAGACGTAGCACTTCTGTGGCAATTTCCATTAGCACGATCACACATCAAATGCATATCGGCTAATTCAGAATTAGAATAAAAAGGCATAGCGAAAATTCGAAAAATTGTCATTAATGACCTAATATGAAGCACAAACTACGTATGACAAAACATCTGTTACGACGCGAAAATGAAAGATTTGTGAATGATAAGACGCAAACCGAAAATATGCTACAAAAATTAATATTGCTCCGTATCTCCGAAACAATCCATTTCCGGACCCATGCTCATAAAGACTTTTCTGCGTATCTCGGGCCATATTAGCACCCTTGAAAGTTTATGACACTTTTTTCGACACCCTGTATATATTTTTGAAAGTGTAGAATCATTCAATTTGTAAATATTTAGAACTAAAAACAGTTTTTGTGTGTGTTGGTGTTAGTATTTTTTGCATTTCCATCATTAATTTTTGTATTCAGTTTCAATTTCATATATAAAATGTACCTTTTAATTAGTTTTTTTACTGTCTTTGTGATTATTTTAAAAATAATTTTTATAATTAGGACGAATAATTTAACACTAAATTATGTAACACGCGGAAAAATCATATTAAACAAAAATAATATCGTATAAAATTATTTGTAGAATTGCTTTTTATTTCAATTTAATTTTTTACACTTTGCAGCTTATGAAACGTTTACAGCGTAATATCGTAAATAACTATTTATTTTTACTAATTAAATGAAATCTTGAGAAACTTTGAAAAGTAACATTTTATTTATTTGCAATCTTCATGTATCTACGAAAGATATTCAAACTTTAATAGGCCTCCTTTGCAGCAGAGGTTGAAAGTTGAGACCTTCTAAAGTTTTTATCAATCTACTTTTTGTGGTCCTCTTTTACGTAACCCCGCAGGTAAAAGTTGAAAGAAATGAGTGCTGGTCCTTTTATGAACGCCCATATAACGTGTTGGTAGCAATATCTTTGACGTTGAATGTTTTATATGGTTTGATGGGGTTGCACGAAAATACAATTTATTAGTCTATTTATGGACCCATTCCATTTATCGTATTAGTGATACTAACAGATTTACACCTAATTTTCAACGAACCCTGTATTTAAAATATTGCTTAAGTTACGAGGGTAATTTAGAAAGAAATGTGTTTACATATTGGGGGTAGACGTATATAATTTGAAGAATATTTTACTTCTGCGCACAACTTCCTTCAACGTTTTAAACGTAAAAGAAAAGAATTATCTTGTGGGTCTGCGAAATTATCTCACATTCCTCCTCCGCAGACATTTTTTCATATTTTGTCGTGCAACAACAATTTTCTTTTCCTTCTTAGTTCATTCATTTTTCAGCAAACAATTGCTTGTTAAAATAAATCAATAGCTAACCTTTATATGGAGAAATACAAACGTCGCAACTATCGCACAGCAAAAAATTGTCATCCTTCGCCTTTGATTTCATAGCTATTAGATTACCTTCTAAATTGCCCTCGTATTGCACTTTAGTGCTACTCATGGAATATTTACTACGAAGCAAAAATAATTAATGCAACTTCGGCATTGTTTAAAATTTATGAGTTTGTCATTACTTAAAGTACAAAGTTGATTGATAAGTTTGTGAAGAAAGTAAATTAAAGCAAAACTGCCTTCATTTCATTTATAACCGTTATTCTCATTTTGCAGCCGCAACTTCAAATCATTGAGTAGATATGGAACCAATTAGTCGTACATATGCTGAACAACGTTGTAAAATCGTGTAATAATCCATGGAGCTCGTTTGTGCTAAAGCGACAAGAGAAAGAATCAAGATGAAGGGAGGTAATAATCAAAGAAAGGGGACCGTGAAAGAGATGAAAAAGAGTGAAGCGAAAGTACACTTATGTGCACGCACATATTTACAAACGCATGTAGCTGACGACATAGAAAAATAAAATACGTGATTCTTTGATTGGACTAAAATAGCATAGACATCAAAGGGATGCGATATGAGTGCACAAAAGAAAGTCGTACATGTATTTAGTCGAGCGGCGTCTTTATACTCCTTTCCCCATTCTTGAGCATAATACAATAGAGAGACTTATAAATATAAAAGTACCTCTGCAAAAATGCAAAAAATAAAAGAAAATTTTGTTCGCCGCGCTGATCTGAAAGAAAACTAATTGCACCAACCTCTTCTAGTGCATTATACCTCACTACTCACATACAGCAGCATTTCTATCATCCACTTCACAATTTGCATGTATCACATAGGGTTTAACGTATATTAAAGTGGAAGAAATGTATACGTAAGAGGGCACTATCGTTGTTGTTTCCTGAATTTACTATTGTTTTTCGCGTTGATATAAAAAAGAAATGCGAAAATTAATTTGCAATCATATAAAATTCTTTGTGATGCCGAACGATTCGTGAATAATTGAACATATTTAAAAATGCATCCTTGAAAATGTGTAATGTCCTGTTTAACCATTTATGGGATATCATCGAGTTAAATTGAACTTAGTTTCGATTTACAGCCAACAATTTTTGCGCTATTTTGTTTGCTGTGTGTCAACACAGGTAAAGTTACATCTACCGACATCCTGTCTAACGATAGATTAAAAAGATTCAAATTTTTTATTTCAAATGACCGTTCATAAAGAACAGATGAACTGAAAATGGGATAAAACGATTTACAAACCGTCATTCATTGCACTTTTAATTTCGCAAAGCAAATTATCTAAGATACTTGATCCAAATAACGCACAGCACAAAATAAGGCCCACCTTCAAAAATTCGGAGGTGAACGATAATTTAGAAAAGGACCATGAAGATAATAGTTCTTCATGTTGAGCTGAGAAATTTGTGTATGAGTTGGACAACTCGGCATATTCCCGAAGTCTTTTTATGCGATAGTTTATTCAAGAGTGAAGCAAATTGTCAACTTTAAAAAAATTTGTCCAAAGTAAATCAAAGATTTCTTATAGAGAACTCGGATAATTTGCGTTTAACTTAAATAAATCAACTCTCAGACATGTTCACTTTTCCATTATTAGTCAAAATTCAATGTGAATGATGACTAAATACACGACAATTTTCTTTGAAAGTTAACATCAATTTAATAAGGCCCTCTTCGGATAAAGGGTGAGACATTTTTTGGCGCATGATATTTTTTGTTTTAATGCCAGCATGGATCTTGAAAGAGGCAAAGAACGTGTACCATGGTCATCCACAAATAAGCGATTAACATTAAAAGGAACAAAGACAAAAATGTCTCAACTTTACAACAGACAATTATGTACCTGCAGATTGTTATGGTGCTATTTTAATTTAATTACTTTGAAAGTAGTTGCTTTATGTAAGAAGTTTTCTTATATCTAAGACACTGTGCAATTTTCCAACTGATTCATATGATTATCTTGAGCCTTATTAAAGTCACGTGTTTAAAACAACTGCAGAGTTTTAAATGAATCTTTTTCTTGTACTTCTGAACCTCTGATTTTGTTACTGCTTACACATTATATGGACAATGTAATAAACTTTCAATAGCCGATGTTTGTCAAAATTCTAATCATCTCAATTTATTGTTATAATTATGAAAAATAATCGTGGGCTTTATTTGGGCCAGTTATACAGTCTGACACAAAAGTATAAGGCACTTGGTTTTTTAAGCATAACTTTTTTCTAGGCGATGCTACAAAGATGAAATTGATATTTTTGGAATCAGAACGACGAGCTGAATCGATATATATATATATATATATATATATATATATATATATATATATATATATATACTTCTTTAGAAAGCAACAACAGCCCATAATGAAAATGTCACTGACACAAAAGTATAAGGCACTTAACAAAAAATATATTTAATAACGAATTTGATGGCCATTTTTTTGAATCAGTGTAAAAACACGATCATTCATAGATTGAATTAGCGATTTTACATAAGATTGGGGAATTTTACGCCATTCCAAGCTTATCGCGCCGCGCAATTCTTCTATTGTTGCAAATTGACGCCCATCAGCGTAAATCTTGGGTGTTAAGTAGCCCCAGATGTTCTCTATGGGGTTACAATCGGGCGAGCATGCGGGCCATTCTAAAACATTGATGTTGTGTTCATCCAAACACTGTTTAGTCGCCTTCGACGCATGAAGTGGAGCATTATCTTCCTGATAAATCCATGTGTGCGGTACTGGCTTGTCCAGGAAGGGCAGAGGATGATTTGTAAGTACCTCGCAATGCTCCTCACTATCCATTCTTGCCGTCGTAAAAGCCAAATCGAGCACACCTTTAGCACAAAACGCACCCCATGTCATTACCATACCACCGCCAAAGTTTCTCTTGCTAAACAAGCGTTCCTCCTTTCGTAGATCATGCCAATAGCAACGATACCCGTCGGGACCGTCCAAATTCCACTTTTTTTCATCTGAGAAAATGACCTGACCACAAATATTTCATAAATAGCCCCTACAAATGAGATAATAACTTTGACCAATCCCTGCTCATGTTGGCCTTCGCAAATTCAAGACGCCGTGCAATGTGTTGAGGCTTTAGACGTGGTGCGGCGTTCATTTTTTTGCGGACAATGTTCCCAGATTTGTGAATTGTCCGTCGAATCGTTTCGCGACTAACGGAGCACGGACCCATGTCAACAAATTTACGAATACTCAAAGATGAGTTCGAGAAAGTGCGTTGTATTGTCCGGCAATCCCGCTTAGAGAGTAGCGCTGAACGACCGGAGATTGGTGCCGTGTGGTAACCATCAGGATTCATTAAAAAAATTTGAACAACGCACCTAGATCGATGCAAAACAGCGGCGATTGAAGATTGAGTATGGCCATCTCGGTGCATAGCAATAATTTGGCCCTTCTTAACGTCGAAGAGACTTTTACCTCGCCCCATTTGGTTTAGACAAATTTATGAAAATGATTTAAAATGAAAAAAATGAAGCGCGATAAATTTTCAAGATTTTGTACACTGAACTGATCAGATTTTGTTAAGTGCCTTATACTTTTGTGTCAGTGACATTTTCATTATGGGCTGTTGTTGCTTTCTAAAAATTATAAATCAAGAAGTATATATATATGGTTCGATTCAGCTCGTCGTTCTGATTCCAAAAATACCAATTTCATCTTTGTAGCATCGCCTAGACAAAAGTTATGCTTAAAAAACCAAGTGCCTTATGCTTTTGTGTCAGACTGTATTATAAATATTCTCTTAAAGTTGTTTTTGCAAATAATAACATTTATAATTTGATGACACTGTCTACAATATAACATTGCATAATGTATTATAGCAAAATATATTAATTTGTTATTTCAACTATTTTAGATCATTTTTCTAGTTTGTCTTTTCCAAGGTCACTATTTGGAAACAGAATAGAATATATTTATTTATTTATTAATTAAATTGCAATATTTTCGTTTTTGCCGCTTACGATAGTAATAATACTATTAATTTATATAATGGTTTTTTCGCCATCCAAATGATGAATCATCCTATTAAAAACGAACCGAGAGAATTGTTCTTAATGGAGTTATAAAAAGAAAATTATGACATTTCCTTTCGCATTACTTTCACGCAGAGAATATCGTCATTATTATTATTAGGTACTTTCTACGTCGCAAAGTAATGGTTATTAATTAAAAGATTGTCAGTTGGAAAAGAAATTGTAATAAAGTGCTCATTTAATTAAGGAAGTTGTATATTTATGTGCAAGCTTCCTCCATTTATGATGTTATTCATAATTTTTTCTTCGTCGAGAAGCGTCCATTACTAAATTTCAATAAATCCGCAGTATGATATGTAAAATTTGAAACGACTGGAAACTATCATACACACCAAACACAAAACTGCAACAACTACGGCAAAGATGATCTAATAAAAATGTAAATTTGTTAGATAAGAAAAACCAAAAAGGAAGAATTGTCCATACAAAATGCATGTATTCTTGTTTGGGGAACAAGCAACGAAATAAAAGAAGGGGAATGAGGGAAAACAGTTCCAAAAAAGAAGAAGAAAACGAACGAATGAGAACCATGTAGCATATACAGAAAGCGCAACGGTAACTGTAGCAGTTTAGAGTGGCCCATTAACTTGATATATATACACCAAACAACTTGTATGTTTAAGGATGGAATAAAACGTGTGTTTTCGGAGTTAAGAAAGACAAAGATGAAGAAGGCGAACGGATGAGAAATTCTTTACATATGCGAATACATCATTCAAACGTTGCTGCTGTTGGTGCAATACAAAAAAGCAAGACACTAGACAACGGCAACAATAAAAACGAGAAAACGACCACATCTCCTATTTTTCCCAATTCACATTATTTCGGTAAATTTTCTTTGAATGTCTATCATATATAAGAACGCAACAACGGCTTAATGGAAATAAAGAATTTCGCTTTCTACAGTGAGACAAATTATCATAATAATACTGGACGTTAATTTTGTGAAGCTCTTGATTCCTCTCTATCTTACGCATTTGTGAGATTGTTACAATTTTAGGATTTTGCGGATAACAATAACAAAAATACGAACGCATCCAATGGAATTTTGAACTTTTAAACTATCCAAATGAATTGCAAATTGTTTTTTTTTTTATTAATTGAGTGCAATCTTTTGGCTTAAAATAACTAGGCATAAGTAAGGAGGTGATTTGCTTATGATTTCAAGATGTTCATATTAGAGACTGGTTTGGATACTTTGTGCTTGCGAAATTGGTTCTGGTTTATTTTGTCTATAATACAACTTGGAATTTTGTTAATTGATATATTGATCATTCAACTGTGAATTTCGCACTGATTATAATTTACACGTTTCCTAATTTCTACAATTTACAGGTAAGATTTACAATTTGGAAGGGGTAAATATAAAAATGCCCTTTCTGATGATAGAGGTATTGCAGTAAAATCTCAAACTTTCTAAGTAAGAGTGGAAATTCCCTGCAATAAGAGTTTATGACTTTATACAATTTTACAATATTTTTCGATATTTACAACGAAATAATAACTTAATATTTACAAGGTTTATTAAGCGGCTGCGACATTATTCTTGTATATATTAGTTTAGTTCATGGTTGAGAACGTTTCTTAAAATTTTTCAGGTACGTAATTGAATTGTTTTGATTCAATTTTTATGCATTTTATTTAAATGCAGTTCAATGTTGACATTGTTGTCCTTTGTTATATTCGGTGACGACTTATTAGGGCAAAACTGCTTATGGGCAATTGGACACAGGAAGTTTTCGTTGCCCTTTTAATAAAACTGTGCTAATTGTTGCTCTTATAAAGAACAAGGAAATCCATATTTTATTGGTGGATATTATTCCATATAATATATCCCTATTATTAATAGCTTTCTCTCTTATCTAAGTAAAAACGAGATATTTACGCTTCCAGTATTGCAACTAACCTTCAAAGACAGCTGAAACATGTTGAACAGTGAAAGTCATTAAAGTAAGTTTTTCAGACGTGTTGTTGTAATGTTGATAATAATATGAGAAAGTTTAAGTTAATTAATAATTTCTCAATGCATATTTTCAAAATGAAATATTGTATTTACACATATTTATAGATTCAGCAATCTTAAATGATTAGTCACTTCCATTTTTATAATTGCATCATATCATATTAAAGTACGAATCAATATTACTATTATTTTGTCGAGAAATATTAAGCTAGTTTCTCATTTTTTTTCCAACTTTTATATTTTGTAATCATTATCTCTATCTCCACCCACATTCAACTAAAATGCTGATTTCTTTCAATGTTTATGAAATATAATTAAAAGCCGTGCGAGGTGAAATCTTTTTTGAGAAAGTAATTTGTGTAAAAGTTCATAAATTGGGATACTGTGCCATAAACTTAGTAGATTTTCATTTCCACTTCCAGTTTTGTTGCAATTATATGTCATGCTGAATGACTATCAGTTTCTGATGCATTCGAACAAAGAAGTGTCATCTTTCAAATTATGTTTGTGTTCCAGATCATAGTCAATAACAAAACTTAGTGTTCTTAAAATTTTTCTAAAAAAATTACCTCAATCCTTCACGTATGTACATATTATTGGGACATTCTTTATGTTTAGACGAACAGTACAGAAAGTAAATGCATACACATTTTTTTATTTTCTGATGAAACTATATGATTAGTATAAAATGAGATAAGGATATAAAATCTGTCGACATTTGAGATCATTCAAATTCAAAATATAGAATACCGTTGCAGACTGCCAATGATCTATTCAATATGTATGGAGTTGTTTTTATTTTTGCTCGTTTTTATATCTCCCCTATTTTGTTGGCACTACAATGTAAGTTGTTATTTTCACGAGTTCAAATACATGCCGTGTTCGGTAACATAAGTCACGGGAACGTTTTCTTGCTGTATTTGCTCGGCACAAGATACACGTACATAATATTTAATAAATAATTTATTTTACAATAAAGTTTATGGCGAACGTGTGTGCGAGAGTTTGTTTTAAGAAGCAATTTATTGACACGAGACGATTTGATGCACCAAGACGGAGACGCTCTTGAAGAAAAGCAAAAGGAATTTAAGTACAGCTAAGTTCCCTTATAATGACATCGCTTATTATGAAAGAGTGGATACTAGAAAAAACAATTTGAGTAAATTTGGTTCTCCATTTACGGTAATGTATAGAAAAGTCATAACAACTATCCGTTCTAACGATTAACTAACGTTGAAATAAATCATTATTTTTATTTTGAAAGTACCGTTTATGGCGGTCAGTAAAACTGTTTGTTGATTTTTCATTTGCTTTTATTGATATGTTGTGAACGCGAAAAGTTTCTTTTTCCCTATCATTAAATGCATGTTTTTTAATAACAGTTGATAAATTGATGAAATTGACTATGATAAAAAAATAAAAGTGTAACAATTAAAGAAATACCTCAGCACCTGGCTAAGTGAACTTAACAACCGTTAACTAATCAAAATTTGAAATTATTTTTGAGTTTTAATATATAAGAGAATAAAAGTTTGGGTGTGCTATATACCGTGCGTCTTTTTTATTTACGCAACATACACACAGGTTATTTTTGCTTCAGTAATTTTTTTAACGCAAATGGTGGTTTATAAAATTCATTGTGGTGAATTTTGAATTGAAACTTAATTTACTCGTTTGTCTTCAAATAAAACAACCTGCAGGTAGGTCTAAATTTTTGTAAATACAAAATCTAAAATGATTATTTATTGGTTTGCCATTAAATGAAATTTTTATTTTTAGTAGCTTTTAATCTGTAGAAGAGGTTTAAAATGCCGTAATACATCGATTAAAAGACAAACATGATCAGCAACTAAGTTTTTTATTTTAATTTTTACATCAAAAGATAAGAATAATTTTCTGCTAAGTAAGTAAATTCTAATGGATACAAGTAATAGTTCAAATTTCTTTTGCGGAAAATAAGTAAATCGTCTCATGAATTCTGAAAATTATCCGGTATGATTCCAACTATTTCAACTTTGAAATATTTTCACCTTACCCTTTCGATTTCAATTAATGGTTCCGAACTAATTTGAATTTGCTAGTGCTGCACAATTTCCAATGTCAGAATAAGGTGAATGTGTGGTTGTTAAACTTTAACGAGAGTTTAATAGGGCCTTCTTTCATGGAAACTCATTTAAATCAGATCATATCTGGAACTTCTACAAATAGAAGCCCTCCCCGAAATTCAAAATTTAAATGTACAAAATCCATAATTTCAACAAGTCGGTGTTCCGCCACATTCAGCACGAGTGGTGGCCTATCCAGAATTCCTGAATATAAGTTTTTCTGGTGGATGAGTAGGCAGATATGGGCCAATTGCATGACCTCCAAGATCACTCGACGTAGCTCCAAATCTCGATATTTTGTGGGGCTAAAATAAAACAAATTACAGTGCTATTCCAATAAGTAGACAAAGATATCCTTTCATTTACAATTTAGCTCCGTTTGAATTGGTTGTAATTCATTATTTTCCCTTTACAACATAAGCGCTACTTAGAATCATTAATTGATTCGATTTTTTTTAAATACGACTATTTCGTCGTATACCCTATGTTGCGTAAATAAAAGGACGTACGGTATAATAAATATGCACAAAGAAAAGAGATTTTAGTAAAACACCTGAATAAATGTTATACAGGGTGCTAAAAAAAGTGTCACAAACTTGAAGGGGTGATAATATGGTACAAGATAAGCAGAAAAGTCTTCATGAACATGGGGCCGGACACTTTTGACACTTATGTTTCAACACCCTGTATACTACTATTATAAACAATAATTTATAAATATAAATATTTATATTTTTTATGGGACGTTTCCTTCTTTGTCTTGCAATTACTGACTGTGATTAGTTCGTCCGGTCTTGACACCGTAGCTAAAGAGATTTAAAATGTAATGTGCTCTGTTTTCAGGTTGAATTTTTTCTTTAGAAAGTGGATAGCTCAATTTTTAAGTTGATGAAGTATATTTAAAAACAATGAATTTAATGAAAAATATCTAGTAAATAATTTATGATTATGGCATTTATTGGAAACTAATTAAGAAGCATTGTTCCAATATTGTGCACAAGTCGATAGTGAATATTTTATTCTTTTTGAAAGTTAGTCAAATGAAAGTACTACTTTTTATGAATTAATTATTGAACAGTTGTCTATTTATTTAAAGCCTTTTCATGGTCCGGTTTGAGAAATTCCGCTTAGGAGGAGTAGCTGAACCAATACTTTTGGAACAGACTCGCAAACAAAAAAATCAATTTTTATTTCATAATGCTTGCAAATTATTCTCCAACCATTTGTCTTCTTCTGCTTCTTCTACATGTAAAATGCTAAACGTGAAAATCTTATAGTAAAAGTAAGACATCAATTCGCTGAATGAAGAAGGAAATTTTGCCGTCATAAGACTCGACCTGTCTCTTGTATTTGACACGTCGTTTATCATTTCTCAACAATCTTACCTATCGCGCATAATGTGTCGTTAGGGAAGGTGGTAGAAACGAAGGCCGCACGCTGAAAAAAGAAGACAAAAATCGTGGCAAAATATTGGAAGAGCATTATTTCTGCGTGATAAGTTAATAATGCGATGTTATTTGATACTCTGCAAAGTTGGTGCTATGGGAATAATGTCTGCTCGAATTTAAGCCTTAACAACGAGGCTAAAGTAACCATTTTATGCCAATTATAATTTGTTATGTTAAAATCTATTCTTCTATTTAATATTTTATAAACTAATAGTAAAAGAGAGGAAATTTTAATTAACATAAAATGAAGCATGGCTTCCTGCAATGTATGGGATGAGCCGCTGAAATGCAGGTACATAAATTTCCGATCTATAGTTATTTATCATCATCGCAACAGCATTATTATATTGCATAATCTGCTCTTATTCTAATACCATGCTGAAGAAGAACGCTTTCTACTTTTTCCTTTCTTTCGGCGATGTTTTTATATTCACGTTGCATCGATGGTATTCGTCTAGGAGAAGAGTCGGCGGTGTTTGCAATTCGAGATTCCAGTTTTATATTTCGTATAAATATGATATATAGAGTGCATTATGTTGATTAATCTTTTATGCCGTAACGTTACAATGGAAATAAAATATATAAATCTCAGTCCCTGTCTCTACCGTTATTTGTTAATATAAGACTAAAAATATGTGAAAATAATACATTTATAGGAGATATTGTGAAAACATTAAATATGAATCTCAGTCGCAGTAACTCGAAACGTTTCTAGTTAGTCTTATTAGAGTGTTAAATATTTAGTAGATCCTTCGACGATATGATAAATATAAATATTCTATGTGAAAAACGTCGACTTTGTGAACGGGTTAACATCTGGCCAAGTGGCAATCATTCATAATAAATATAGCGGACGGATCATAAGGAATGACTCAACACTGAATGATTAAGAGATAACTGAACATCTGAACAATACGAAAAGAAATTTCTTCTCGCTTTTTCAATTTCTTTGCTTTAACTTTGATTAACTATTGAATACAGGAGTTTATGAGAACAAGCACACAAACACAAGATGCACCGTTTCGGAGTAATTTCAATGTTTTCCCGAAAATTGTCACTGAAATGGTGGAAAAACGTATATATCTCTGGGGCTATTTAAGATAGAGAGTTGAATTTGTTTTAGTTCTATTAAACAAGAAGCGACGAAGAGTTGCCACTGCTTAGAGTTAATAAAAAGTAGAACTGGCTTTGATTGTGGCCTGTTACAATTTGACATTTTTAAATGTGAATAAATTAATTTTCTTAAATGGAAGCATCTATTATTTATAATAACATTAGATGCAAAACATGATTCTCTTTCTTAAAAGGGTATTATATTGTTGACGGTTTTCGAGTTATTTCCAATTCATTGTTATTTTGTATCTCATTTATATGCGCTCAATGATGTGATGATCCAAATAACAGCAAAAGCAATTGAAAATCATTTATGTTTGGATTACAATTACATTTTTTGAAGTTATTCTGCGCGATTATTCATTAAAATGTTAATTAATAAGTTAAAGAAATTACCTATTTGAAACTAACTTTTTCATGAACCCAAGTAAATTTCTGTCCAATTTAAAACAAATAACTGATAATTTCAACGATTTCTTCAAATGTCTCATTATTTCTAATTTAAGGTATTATTTAGGATACAGGGAAAAGGCACATTTGAAACTGTCAAAGTTTAACAGGGCACAAATTGCAGTCAATAATACTTTAAATTAAATGTAAGTAGACCACAGTCTTCCTCATTTATGTATTAATTCTTAGTTTTTGATATTGTGATATAATTTTCCTTTCGGGATATTAAGTATGTGCATTTTGAATTAATTTTGCATGATTACTTGTATACAGTGCGTCCTAATATTGATGGGATTTCGTCAAAACGGTTGACGTTAGAGGCAAATGTGCTTGACAACAAGGTTTAATTTTTGGCAGGAACTACAACGTAAAAACATTTAACGAATTTTGCATACAAGTATATGCCGTGTGTTTCTTTATTTACTTTTTTTCTGTACTAGGCATGAGATTTTTGATTGAGTGCGATATGCCTAACTCAAATAAGTACCCAAAACTTGACTTTTCCTAACTCTAGTAGAAATAATATATTTGCACAACTTCGGGCCCAGTTTGAATGTCATTGCATTTGAAAAGCAAACCGAGTCAATTAATGTGTATTGGGTTGCATTTAAGTGTTACGACCAAATTGTCGCACGACCTCTGTATTGCCACACATCGCGTTGAGCGTGTGAAGAAATGTCGAGGACATTGGCAATACAAGACGGTCGATTGATTATGAGGTCTTTCAATAATTTCGGTGGACCGATTGACCCATTCACATGCCCTTTTCCGTCTGAATGAGTGTGTGATTGTAAACAATCCAAGAATGTGCGGATGCTAAGTTTGCCACGTGCACCGCGGATCGTGGGACCGATTATAAAGGTCAATTAAAAAGGCATAGCGTCCGGACTTCTTGGTAGGGATGAGAGTGGAGTTTGGAGCTTGGCTTGATTTCTGCACTCATTAGTTTTCGAACTTCCGTGTGGTGAAGTTGAGTGCAGAAATTAGTGCCCTTTGTGATTTGTGCTTGTGCCTTGAGAAAAGAGAGAGAATAATGTAAGTCTGTTTTGCCATTTCTGCACGATTCCTTATGGTTTACTAACAACCATGTTGCAAAATCGGGTTGTCGATGAGGGAGGGTGCAAGATGCACCTCATAACCCTCATGCCAGGCGAATGTTGGTTAACATTATTGATGCCTGGGCCAGTTTGGGGGAAACTCCACCTGGCGCACCCCGCGCTAACGTTGTTGACGGGGGAGGGTGCCTTTTGGCACCTCCTAACTCCCGTACCAGGACAATTATTCACCTGGACCAGTTTTGGGGGCAACTCCATCTGGTGCAACGGAGGAGGCGTCGTTGGGGGGTGGTGGCGTCCACGTAACCCGCATACGGCAGATGCGTCTGTTTCGGTCGGATCACCTTGGATAGGCGATGCCGACCGTCGCGACTCCTTACTAACGCTCATATGTTAGTCATTAGGCTTTTTGCATGGACTTACTGAACCTTGTGGGTTCATGTGGTTTTCTGTTTTATTTCAGAGAACTTGAGTCGGCCACAATTAATTACCTTATAATAAATAAAGAAATAAAATAAAGATATTTAGCCCTTAAGGTAAGATAATAATCTTTTATTCGTTCCCAACAACCCATGCAGGAGCCAGGTTAGTAACCCGATACGAGAAAAAAAAAGTAAGTCATCTTTCTCGAATTTTTATTTCAAACTCATTTCGGCATCCGTGACATAAGTTAAATTTTAATTTTTAAGTAACCTCTAAACGTCCTATGGCACCAGCTGAGCAACTCGAATGTAGACAAGGATCGTCAAAATTTCTTAAAAGATTTCACCAGAAAGAATATCGTAGCCCGCTCTTAGGATAAATTTCATATAAGCCAAACAAACATTTTGTCACCATATTTCATTTTAATTCCTCAATTATAAAATCGAAAATAAAAAAACGGGCTTCGATATTCTCTCGGATGAATGTTTTAAAGAATTATGGTTTATTGTTTTAATAGTTTCAGTCAGGAATAACGGCGAATTATTTCGGCGAATGTTTCAATGATTTCTAATGGAAGATTTAAGATATAGTCCTGGTTGCATTTTCAGTGCATATGACTCTTAATTTATAGAAGAAATTTACCTTATTACATGAAATCGATTACTTATCATCATTAATTAATTCGAATTTTTAGAAAATGCAATAACGTGATCGTATGTACCCACATTGTGTAAATAAAAAAGGCTAACGGTCTCTATTTATAATTAATTCATCGATGACTACTTGTATACAGTGCGTCCCAGCATTGATGTATATTTCTTCACTAAACGCGACAGAGAGCTGAACTTTAGTTAAATATTTTAAGCATAAAATGACAAAGGATAAAATTAAGAATTTTGCCTTAAATATAATTCTGTTTAGTACGACATCTGCCAACATTTTCTTTACAATTTACTTCAAGAAACTGCTCCTGTCGAAAAGAACTTAAGATTAACCAAATAAAAGTGATAGCTTATTCAAACCGATTCATTATTATAGATTAAGAATTCCAAAATTTGGGAGAAGAGATCTTTAGGCCTTCCCATCGCAATATTTTGCAATAACTTTTATTTGCGTTTAGAATTTGTGCCATATTATAGCAACACGTTGTAAATGTTATTATTGTACTTTCATGTACCGTATGTACAATACAATTTGCTAACTAGAATAAAATAATAACATTATCTTACAATGTTTTACTCCCTGTTTCACTCTATACAGTTTTAATGCAATGCTCCTTTCTTTCATTTCCTATTTTAATAAAATTTTCACTGGCATTTTCCCTATATTAAAATAAATTCAATTTAAAATAATTTCCCTGACTCCCCCTCTCGCATTATTGCACATTTTATCCCCCATCGTTGTTGTTACTTGAATACAGCGCAGAAATTGTAGAATAAATTAATAGGAGGAAATAATATGGTGCCATACGTAAAATAATAATGTAAAAAGAAAACAGTAAACTGCAACTCTATGGAAACTTTCTGCTTTATTCAGATTAATTATATTAAATATTGTAAATGTAATCTGCTCTGCATTACAGCAACATTCTGGCTCCTGCCAGTTTACAGTCTCTTCATTATTATTATTATTAAAATTTTTAATTAAAAACGCGAATATTAAAAATAGGAAAGAAAGTGCCAAACAAACGGTGGAGCATTCATCTACAGCGACACAATTATGACCTGAAAATAATCAACTTACACGTTAATGAATAATTTAAGTGCCGAATAGTTTCATTCACATATTCTCTCTCCAGAGAAATTTAATGGAAAACTAAATGGAAAATTGTGATGAATAAAAATTTTATAACCGACCGAGAAAACCGGCACGTCGTCGTTTATTTGTGTTTTGCGGGCGTTTCGTAAATTTCAATGAAAGTGACCGTTTTAAATCCATTAGAGCGAAGAAAGCTTTGGGATTTGGGGCCGTGAACCTTTTTTTTATGTCTAAAAAAATTATTAGACGAACGAGAAAACGCGAGAGAGAAAAAAAGTAAAGAACGAGAACGAGAGAAAAAACGTAGAAATAAACGCAAAGAAAAAACTTTCCAAATACAAGTTTTTCGCGTACAAAAAGTTTTTCCGTCCTTTCACTTTTTCCCCTACTTATTGTTGTTGTTGCTACTCTTATAATTTTTCTCCCCGTTTTTTCCCTCTTCTTCTTCTCCTTTTACGGGCCAATTTCATATTTCTTTGTTTGTTGGAATTCTCCTCTTGTTTCGCATGCAACGAAGAGGAAAAAAATTGTCCTCACAACGAGCTTTCTATACGCATCAAGACGAACAAAAAGGAAAAAAAATTAACATTAAGTGCTAAAATAAGTTTCGCTTGTACGTACGTTT
Source organism: Hololepta plana (assembly GCA_963695495.1). NCBI lineage: Eukaryota > Metazoa > Arthropoda > Insecta > Coleoptera > Histeridae > Hololepta > Hololepta plana. The sequence goes on along the minus strand of OY968832.1, from coordinate 5,486,539 downwards.
AAATTTCAAGGATTCCGTAATATCGTAGGATCAGTCAGGAATGAACAGAATGAATAAAAAAAAAAGAAACTGAAGCGTAAATAAGGAAACGTATACATCCAAAGTGTGTAAAGGAAAGCACACGAAAAAAAAATATATAAAGAGGACGAAGAAATACGTTTGGATACGTATACATACGTCTTCCACCCACGAGACTTTATTTTATTAAGTCATCTACTCAGAGAAATTGAAAAAAATAGAGAGAGAAATGTGTGTAACAGGAAAAGATCGAAGTAGAAAATAAAGGAAAGCAAAAAAGAACGTGGAAAAAGAAGGAAATATTGTTAAATTAGTTTATATTCTCTAGAGTACTTTACATAATATAAATTTCAACGAAAATTATTATTATTGTTATTCCTTCGACAAACAACGACTACTCGCTCCGATACATTTTTAAAATTATATTTAAGCAAAAGCGAGCTGAAGGGAAAATAATTTAAACGGTAACAAAAACAGATCCATAAATTTTTTAATGAACTTGCCTTAAACTCTACTAATAATGGTAAATAACAAAGAGAAAATTGATAGAGTTTTATCATTCGAAAACTATTTCTGCTCCTCCAGGACTCTTTATCAACGTTCTAAAAGCACTTGTTCTTAAATTAAACTCTTGAGTTTGTTAAAGGGTGCAAACAATTCCTTGTTATATTTCTGCCCAATAAAAGAAGTAAGTACGTTGTCTAGAATACTATGTTTCACAGAAATTCTATAATATAATATTTATGATTGTAGTTTTCTAATTTCAAGGATAAATGTATTTATTTATTGTAATTCCCAAAGTTTTTACATTTGATACACACATATTCGGAAGAAACTATGAGTTAACACAAAATTAATAAAACTCAGACAAAAGTAACAAAATAGGTTTAGCAAAAGGAAAATTATAATAAAATTGTCAATGGATAACGTGCTTTAAAATGCTAAATTATATTCACCTCTCCATCTCAAATGCTTCCGGAGATGTATGCGACTTTCCATGACCTTCCAAGTGATTTTTTTTCAATAAAACATTTATATCTCTATTATATTTGACATATAGTTAAACAATTGCAAACAGAAAAATTTGCAAAAGGATTTGATTTCCGTTTTTATTTTATTTTCAAACGGAAATGCGATAATTATGCATCATTGATAAAATTGTGTGAATCTACAAATAAACAAACAACAATCACTCCATCCTCTTATAGATTGTGGAGCATTGTCTAAATTATCGTGTAATTAATTGTCGAGTATAATTTTTATTATTTTTGCTCATCCTGCAAATATAATTTTCTTTTGGACTGCTTGAATGTTACAAGAATTTACTTGGCAAGCTCCTCCGTTCCAAGAAATTCCTCTTGAAGTCCTCCAATGATTTAATATAAATATTCCTTTCGAAATCGAAATGGAATGTCGCTTTCGTTCGCTAGGCCATAATGAGGCGAGTTCAGAAAACCTCAAATCGCCACAATTTCGGCCCCAAAAATGGACCGCCGCGTACCAAAAAAAGTTGTACATTATGATTTTTATGTCTATGAAACATTATATCAAGTTGATGCATAATTTCGTGCGGGTGTTCTTAAATTAATTTGTTTTTAATTTTAAGCAAAAAATAAGAAGAATTGAACAAATGATATGTATTCTCCATCGCTCTTAACGACTTCTTCCCAACGTTCGATAACTTTCTCGATGCCTCAGCAGCAAGAATCTCTCGGCTTGAGCTCGAAACATTCCTCCAATCAAGCGCGCGATTCCACTTCGTTATTGAATGAAACGTGGCGCAAAGCGTTCGAACGAGATCGAAATAGGTGAAAATCGGATCAATTTTTATCGCCGGTGACCATCCGATGAAGAAGACGTTGCTTGTGACCGTGTGTTGAGCGATTACGGGCAGTAAACTGGCGGCAATCGTAGAGTGTTGATGTTTGTTTCTTGGGTTCTAAACATGTGGTATCCATGAAGCGAGTTTCTGGACCTTAGCCATTGATTGCAAGTGGCGATTCATCGTTGATTGGTCCCAATCCATTTCCTCTACCAACTCTCTTGTTGTTTGCCGCGCATTTTCGTGGTCAAGGTGCTTCAATCACCCTTCATCAAACTCTGATGGTCGACCGATATGAGTCTGGTTAATGGGCGTCGAAATTACGGCTTTTTAAACGGCCTAAATCATTTTTGAGCCGTTCTTTCCGCTATGGCATCATCGCCATACAGAGCAAAAATGCCGGGAGCAGCTTTAGTGACTTTAGAACCCCGATTAATAGCGAAAAGAAGCAGGTGTCGAAAGTGTGCATTTTTGTCCACTTGACGTTCCATTTTGATAATTTTAAATTAAATTAAATTATTGAAATTAAACTATACAGAAAAACAGGAACACAGCCTTCTAGAGCGAGAAATCCTCTATCTAATAGCATATAACAAGTTGCAAAATTATTTTATTTATTTAGGGCAATTTTGCAATTAAGAAACCATACGAAATTATGCACCAACTTAATAAATAAATTTGTTTCAGAAATAGGAACTCTTTTAGATAAAATAAAAAAACTGGAATAAGGTATCTAAACGCATCTTTGTGCATAAACCATGTGTCTCATAAAAATATTTCACACAACACGACATTTTCTATAAACTCGTTTATTGTGATATAGAAAACATCTACAAAAGTTAGATTCTTGATAAATTTAATTAAAAATTTCACATTTGTTTTTGCCTAACAATAATAATAACGTTATTATGAAATTTGCATGGCAATAAATTACTTTAAGCACGAAATTCGTTAAATTAGATTTAAGTAGATTAACGTATTATAAATACATGGGTGCTGACAGTAATTATAATTTGAATAACATTAAGTAAATTTATTTATGTACGTGTATGTATCGTGCAATATGTATACGTATCTCGTCCTACCAGAACGGCGAACGTTAAATTTGATTAGATTATTATTTTAACAGTTTAACTTCCTACGTAGTCGAGGACGATTTATCTGGCAAACGGAAAAATTAACTTTGAGCGAACAAAAAGAATGAGGCAAAAGAAAACGACAAATAATCAATAAATCTTAATTAACACATGCGTAATAAAATACTTTGTCATTGAATTTTTCTAAGAGAAACGAGAACAAAAAAAAAATAAACCGTGCAAAACAACCATTTAACGCCACTGTTAATTTCAAATATTATTTTATTTTTAATGCATCAAAAAGGGCGGTTTTTAGATAATATCTTAATAAAATACGACCACTTTTATGCAAATTATCGGACAAAAGCGAGTTTAATTTTATGTAAAATATTCACATACCTCGCAAGTTCTCCTCGCAAACTTATTATTATATCACGACTAACTCGCACAAATATGAGCGAAAAAAATTGATAAACATTTCTCTCTTATTCATTGTTTTTTCATGCCGTTATCATTATTATTACATTTCGTTAATATTCATCGTGCATTATGCTTAATCTGAAACGGAAAACTTACAAAAAAAAGCGAAAACGCAAATCGCGTCTACGAAGAAGAAAAAATGGATAAAGGAAGCCCAAAAAGACTATAACCTGGAATAGACCTTTGCCATACATTTCTCGGTGTTTCATTTTTTTACTGGTCGTGCATATTCCGGTTATTTCCCTTATCTAAATTCCGGCGGTCAGTCATTAGGTATGAATCGTAAAAACGTACGTGAAAGTGGCGAGAAGCAGGGCAAAAAGGAGACGAGAAAGACAGCATTTTTTTTGCAAGGGAAATATATCAAAAAACGCGCCTCTTTTCCCCATTCCGCATCCTCGCTTTCGTCTTTTTCCCGACTATCCACATTACCGTTGAAAAAAAAAGTAGGAAAAGGAGCAACGGACCTCGTCCCTTTTTTCTCTCCTTCGCGTGCCTCCTTCTTCGCTCCACTCGTCTCCACGTGTAATAATAATAATAGTGGCGATTGTGATGGTGTTGGTGATGGTGGTACATGTCTGTGAAACTCGTTTATCTCCACGTCACGCGTTGCTCTTTGTAGGCTGTCACGTGTCTTGATCCTCGCTGACACTTATCTAATACTCCATATCACATATAAGCTCGAAGAATCTACCGTATATATAGCGAAACGTAAAAAGAAACGGATTCTTATCTGATAACCGTACTATTTTCATTCCTGTCTATCTAATCTATCGCTTACTATTTCTATCTCGCTTTTATTTATTCGTTTAAAAGCGATTATTGGCTAAAAGTCTTTAGAGGTACCGTAAATAGACGAGGAAATTTATGTGTAAGCGCTATTAAAAATTTTATATCAAAATAGCAATAGCGTTTCTAATGTCCAACATTATTGTCTAATGCCTCGTATAATGGGTTAAAATGTCGCATTATATTGTTAATCAATGTAATTGTGTTATATGAATTGTTTCATTCACATTTCCAACTTCGATAGATATAGAGGCGAATTTGGCATTTTATATGGTATCACAATACTTAGTTTTTCAAACTCAGATTTTACTCTCACTGGAAGTAGTTTTGAAAAATGATTTACAATTACGTTGTAAAGTAAAATGCTTCTTTAACTTAACATTTAATTCATTAGCAACTTAACATTAACTTCATTCATAACTTTGGTGATTTTAATTTGACGTCTTGAGCTTACTCTTACTCAATCTTGAGTACTATCGAGACTAGTAACTCTTAAGATTTTGAACTGTATAAATACTGATTTTTTTTGTGTAGTGCCCTTCATTTGGCTAATAAAGAGAGCGACAGTGGCCCATTGTTTTGTTAAGATTAAAAATGAATTATTTGGAAATCTCGTCACCAGTCTTTATCAGTATAGTTTAAACAAATATAAATGATAGACTTGTAAAGCATCAACAATATACATGCTTACTTAGTATTTCTTTTAGTTCATTACAGTGTTTAGCACTGTATAAAATAAAAATAAATAAAATATGCATCTTTCGCATTATATTGCATATATTATTCAGTTGACTTATTAGTGACATTCAGCTGCCTTCTTAATATTGCCATTTAATAATTTTATAGAAGAACATCGTTGCATTGGTTTGTCTGGACCATTATTCTAATATCTTATCGGCAGTTTATTCTTTCTAATTTAACGTAATTGTAAAGAGAAAAAACAACATAAGTCTATTAATCTAACAATATAAACTTTATCATGAAATTGTTTGTGCAATATAATAACAACATAACCTTAACATTCATATTTATTAATAAATAATTAATTTATTAATAAATTGTTAATAAAACTGGATGCTATTCCTTTTTATTTTAACACCGTTTATTGAAAAGATTTTGCAAATTTCAATGACCAGACTAGGGTGGCATAAAAAATAGCGATAAGTAGGCAAGCAAAAAGCTATGGTAATCAAGAATCAGTTTATTTCTTTCCAATTGAGCACAGTTAGTCTAGTAATAATAACTTCGTGTTAAACTGTTAAACGCAAGATTATCACACTTTTAATGTTAGCATACTAGGAGATTTCACTAAATAAAACGTTTTAAAGTACATGAAAACTTCAGCTATCTATATGTTAAACATACTACTATTTTTCATCTCACCCTCGTATAAACAGGAAAGTTGTTAGAGCGCATAGAAATCATGTAGCTTTTGAATACGTTTCACAAAGAAAATGTGCATTTCTTTGATATTAAAATGCAATGTTTGCTGAATTTAATAAATTTCGCAATTGTTTATATTCATCGCTGAATAATTGTGAATTTCTAACGTTTATTGCTTGAAAAACTTCTTTCATGAAACTTTTATAACTTTTTTAGTTGCGGAAAATCCACGTTGTACGAGGGTGGTTTGATAAATAACTTGTTCTGATGTATATTAAATGGCAAACAATTTTTTGCGCTGAAATAATGGGAAACGCGGTATCCATCTTTCGTAAGGCTGTTTGGTCTGCAATTCATTATGCAAAATAAAATGAGCTCGCTTATTACAGATGCTCGTGGTCTCTACTATCTGCATTAGTGCTTCTTTGTACCGGTTTAAAAGCAGATAAAGATAAGCGGTCTAATAAGAAGAACATGAGTCACCCAACGTGGACGGAATTTGTTCATGGGCCTCATTCGTTTGTCCATCCATAAAGGCAGAATTGAATAATATTTCAAATTCCAATTTGATCCACTTTGTTTATCATTTGAAACACTTAAATTTAAATCTACTTTTAAGCAAGTAACTATTGCCAGAATTACTTGCAAAATTGAAATTGTCATTTAGAAAGATGAAATTTTATGACTACATCGAAATCTTTTCCCCTGCTATAAATATACGAAACAAGTTATACATCAAACCACCCTCGTAAATAGCTAAATTTATGGTTGTATAATATAACATTTTGTATTTGTTAGATTTTAGGCATTTTGTGACTTTTCCCCATTTTAGTAATTATCACTGTAAAAAGGGGAATATCCAAATTTCCGCTCAGGAAGTGAACGTGATTGGCCAAGAAGATCACTTTTAACTGGCATCATTTGCTATAAATTGCGATATCTTATTAATATTCAACATAAACAAGATAAATCCTCTTGAACAGTCACATCGTTATGAAGATTGTCAATATTTGTACATATTTTGTACAAAATATTGTAAATAAACTTTAATATTGCGGGGTCGGAGGATTACGCAGAGACGGTTGCTTCAGAGTAAAATGTTTGAGTAAAAAAAGTTTTCGCTGGTATAAGCCTACAACTTACGAATAATTTCCAATATGGCGCACTTCCGCGTCTACCGAAAAGCTCCTTTATTTTGAACGGAATTACACATTTTTAATTCAATTTTTTAACTTCCTCGTCGAATTTTAAGAGGAGCTTATTGAAAGTACCATATGCTTAGAATGTGTCATTTCGGAGTCATTCCAGTGTTTTCAGGAAAAGTGCCATTTGAAAGATCGTCGAAAATCGCATCTATGTCCCAAAATCAGGAGTTTGATATAGAGAGTTGAACTTTATTAATCGTCTTAAGAACCTTGTACATTTTCAAATGTTCATAACTTAGTTTTTGTTAATGGAACCGGAGGTTCCGAACCATATACATGTTTTTAGGGCATCACATGCGGAAAATCATTCTCTTTAGATCATATTCAGGTATTATTAGGTGGTTTATCATTTGTTTATAGTTTTGTATAGCTTTTCATCTTAATGTGCACTAGCGATATTCTGCGAGAGTTAATTTTGTAAAGTTATGAAATAGATATTAATTAAAGGAAAATTATTTAATCAAGGACAGAAACAACGGTCCTTCGAACGCATCGAACGCAGGGAACATCCTTTGTTTAACAATGTTTAGTGGTTTTGTTAATTTAGTATTAGCCCAAATGATAATAATATTTCTATAACCAAAATCTCGCATTATTTAGTCAATTGAGCCTCAATTTTTATTGGATTTCATATACTGGATACATTTCCAATTACATAAATCCTGATGTTGTATTTAACATAGATATTTGCTCGCAATAAATAAGAATGGAATTTAGTTTCTTGACGTGCTGGAAACCGTTTAATTTAATAGTCGAAAATACCGAAAGCATATAATAATTACAACGTTGGTGAAACTGATGATACGAATGATAATCAAACGAACGAGTGTGCTATTAATTTAACGAAAAACTCGTTAGTATTTTAATTATCTAAACCAATTTTAAATTGTAAACGTATAGGGACGAGGGCGGGGGTTAATTAAGTCGGCAAACTATACATTTACAATGATAATTAACACTATACTTAGGATTCGAGACGTGAATTTATTTCGTTATCATAATAGAAACGTACATTTAACTAAGAAGGTAAGTGAGTAAAGGTGAGGGGGCGAAACTAACTAACGAACAAACTAACTAACTAACCGGGTCTCGGCGTATAGACTTTATTAATTAACTTTACCAAATCGTTCAAGTCATAATTTTTAAGAGAGAGAGAGAGAGACGATTCAAGGGGAATTTTAAATTATTTTCATTTTCACGTTAATTAAATAGAAAATGAAATTAAGTTGTTTTGTCTGTCTGCCCGATTCGAAACGACGTTTTGGCACGGAATTCAGGAACAAGATAAATGTTTTTCTGTTCTATAACAATACTCACGTGAAGTTGAACCAAATATAACATTGCTTTGAGGATGCGTAATTGTTGCTGTATCCTTTATTGATAGATTTCCATAATCATTCACGAATGATCGGCCATAATCGATGTGAGGTCAACGCACTAAAATACACAATTTTACAATATGTTAGAGGAAGAAGGGAAACAAATTCATTTCGCTCGGATCTTAAAAACCTTTTAAGCGATTCATGTATTACATAAATGTTTGTGCGCGGAAGCTCATAAGCGAAGGCAAACACAAAAAGGCAAGAAGAGAGAGAGAGAGAGAGAGAGAGAGAGAAAGAGAGAGGTATTGCGGTTTTATTAAATATTTAATGGTCTTATTCTTTGTTAAATGCCACGATAATGTTCGTACGTCGAGCATCCAACAGCATTTTTTCCTTCATCTTACTTTATAATCCAATAAAGTGTAATGTTGATAGGACCATAACAAAATCCAATAACCGCACAAACAAAAAATAAATGAAAGTCTGCTACTTCTCCTTCAGTACGCTGCCATGTGTCTTTGCATTATTAAAACAAATTATTTGCAAATGATAATAATACGAATGCCATTTAGAAAATAATTCACCTAGCTTAGAAGGAAAAGACAAATGATGATATATTTTCTTGCTGTCAGATAGTGATTACATCACAGGCAATGTTTGCTGTCGATTTGTTAACAGTTTGACAAATAATTACATATTTGCTCAAAAATAAACGAAATAAAACTAAATTTTTGTTGTTCCAAGACTTATAAAGCGCCAAATTTCAAGATATCAACGGTTTGTGGCTTTACGTTACGTCAGCCAACCTGTCAAAGGAGCACCGTTTCGGTAACGGACTTAAAGATTAATTTAAAGTTTAAGTACTTTATTTACGAATGTAGAATTGGCTTATATGAAGCGCGAACGAAGTTGATCATGAGTTGATTGATTGACTATTTGCACACGAATGATTGTTTAGCTATTATTTGGGCTTTTCTCTGATTGTTTCCTCGCGATGGTACGCAAAAGGCATCGTTGCGCATTTGTTGTTCTGTATTTGTCGTTGAAAAGTAAAATGCTTCTTTACCTTAACATTTACTTTATTTACAACTTAACGTTAATTTTATTCACAACTTTGATGTTTTTAATGTGATGTTTGGAGTTTACTATTACTCAATCTTGAGCACTATTGAGTACTAACGTTTCTTCTGATTTTGAACCGTATAAATACTGATATTTTGTGTAGTGCCCCTCATTTGGCTAATAAGGGAGATGACAGTGGCCTATTGATTTGTTAAGATTTACAATGATTTATTTGGAATTCTAGGCCGAGTTCAATACTCTATCAATATAGCTTAAACAAATGTAAATGATAGAGTTGTATAGCAGCAACAATCTACACACTTATTTAATATTTGTTTCAGTTCATTACAGTGTTTAGTATTACATATTAAAATATGCACCTTCCTCATTATACTGCAAACATAATTCAGTTGCTTTGTTACTCACATTAAGCTGCCTTCTTAATATTGTCATTTAATAATTGTCTAAAAGAATACCTTTGGTTTGTTTGGACCATTATTCTAGCATCTTATCTAAAGTTCATTCTTTCTAATTCAACATTGGTATTGTAAAGAGTGAAAACAACATAATTTTATTAAGTTAACAATGCAAACTTTATGAAGAAATTATTTTTGCAATATAACTACAATATCACCTTAACACTGTTCCTTTTTATTGTTTGTATTTCCCAAAAGGAACGACTAACGGTATGAACGTGCTTTCCCAAAAATTGAAATACTAGCTTTACGGCGATGTTAAATTGAATACAAAAATGTTTAGCAAATGTAGAATTATAATATAAATAATATTATATGCAAAATGAATAGACTAGACCAAATAAATTCAGTAAAGGACAGATTATTAAAATGACCTGCGTTGATCGCAAACCTTTTCTTGGAGCTCAGAGAAAATCAGCTAGAAATTAAAAAAAAATGTACGGTTTTTACAAAGGGTCGAAATAATATTAAGTTTTGTGAATAAGCGGACGCGACACAGCCCCGATTTACCATTTCTAATAACGTTATTGAAAATTAAAGAAAAACTTCTCTTCTTAGGTAAAGACTTTAACTAAACAAAGGTTTCATTTATGTTGGCAAATAGTAAAAAGAAAATTTGGTTCAAGAATGTTGACTAATTAAATTGTTCGCATTACATGAGCTTTCGTTCAAAATTGATCTCGTAATCGTCAATCGTTTCTACTAATAAACCAATTTCCAAACGGTCAGAAAATGAAAGATAAATTTCACTCGTAGCAAAAATTTAGGGCAAATCTTTTAAATTGCCCAACGTAACAATTAGAAATCTCTCCTTTTTACGTCGCTCTCGCACTAATTCGCCAACAAACTTTTAGATAATCTAATGACCACTTCCAGTTTACCGGAACTTGCGAGTAACAGTACGTGTGTTACAGAAAAAGAGACAGAGAGAGAAAGAGGGAGACCGACGTGTTCCGGTGCGCTCCGAATTCCCCTAGATCGCAGAAATATCACGACGAACACGCTTACCAAAGGCGACTTTCACGAAGTTATCTGTCAGCGGTTTTTTCTTTTGGTCGCTCCTGAAATATGACTTCTTACATGTATGTATATAAGAGAGCGAGTGGTAGCGGTGGAGGCTGGTGGGGAAAAGATAAAATACAACCTTTCTCATTGTGCATCATAAAAGGGCGAACCGGATGACGGGATAAGAAATTATTAGGAGGAAAGGTTTATTCTTTACTCATTTGTTTCCTTTTTTTTTTGATAAGGATTTATGCCCCGGCTCTTTCTTTCTTTTACGTCAGCGAAATTTATAGTTATAAATCGTTAATCGATACTGTGATAAATCGATTATTGCTTTCTTATTTAGCGGCCCCGCACAATTAAATTAGCGTGCATAATGACCGGATTAATAACGGAATGCGGTTGTTTCAGTTATCGATTATTTCTATTTAGGGGTTCATTTAATTTTTGCGAAGCGGCAAAAAGTTTAGCGCGGATTATATGGCACATGTACGTATAGTGTGTGCGGTACGGTTTAATAAATTAATTTAAATAATTAGCCAAGCACCGAGATAACAATGCTGGCCATCATCCAATGGCGGCGTCGGGGGGTTAATATCACGGTCTGAATGTTAATACCCTCGGCCGGGATTTTATAGCCATCGACCCTTTTGGAACGTTAATGAAAACAACGCGTCCGGCAACTGTGCGACTTTGCCAGCGAAAAGAGAAACTGATGGCAGTCAGACGCGATGATTGGATTTAAATTTGTATCATATAACGTTGCTTCTTTTCGGGCACTTTTTAAAACTCCTCGTTTCTATGTTTCGTTCGCATTTTCCCTTATCGTTACAATTTTCTTTCGCCCCTTTTTCTTTATCGCCTGCAGGAAATCAATTGCCGTATCCTGTTTCCTTTACGACTGCGACACGGAGACAACGAACGTGTGTATATCTATTTCTGGTTGCACATTTCTACGTTTCCTTTTCTTTCTAGCTTTGTTACACATGTTAACCGTTATAGTTGTTGATGATCGTCGCCACTTTATCCCAAACAAACAACGTACACTTGTTAGCGGAAGTAACTTACACTTATTTTCACGGACGATAAAGAAACCGCCGGAGCAACCAACTGAAGAGTTTTAAACCGATGAAATAATGCTTGGAGCCAGGAGCCGTATATGTACTTACTTGTGTGGGTGCGTGTGTGTCTGTTTTGTGCAGTTGTTTAAATGGTTCTTTACGTTCTATCACGTTTAATGCTGCCAACTAAAACTGCTGGTTGATACTTGGTTACTTTCCCGGGCGCAATAACGAAAACTATCTTTCGCAAAATGGCAAACATACTTACACTTAGAGAAAGAAAGACCCGAAGACGTGATGTAAAATGGAGATGCGACATTTAAATTGGTCGCACGGTTTTATACGTAGGACATCCTGAAATGATTGACAAAATTTCAAACGATATCTTTCAGCCTTACCACCTCTACTTTCCACAATAGTCCACTGTAAAATTTCTCGCATTAAAATCCTTCTTGAGGTTAAAACTGCACATAACTTAACCTATCATCAAAAAAGTAATATAAAATTACAATATTATGATAATCTTCTCAACCTCTCTCATCTAATCCAATATGATAAGGTTAAAAGGGAGCGTTTCCGTATGGAACGTATCATCATAATGAAATCAGCGTAAAATGTGTCAATATTAAAACATTTGTAGGTTAGATTAGGCGTTTTGTGATTGTACAGAAAATGGAGCACATTGAGTTTCTTACCCAATATTTTCATCGGAGTGAAGTTAACTTTCGATTACGATCATTATCTCTTCGATCAATAAAGTAAAAAATGAAATAAATTGTCATAATCTTTTGCAAATTTTAATATGATTCTCTCGTTACATAACCTAATTATTGTTCTGCATTTGCTAATTTATATGGACGAATTTCTTGAACAAACTCGTAATCAATTTGTTATTGGCTTAGTTAATTCTGTTTTTAACTATTTATTACACAAAGGATCCTCGATTCGAGTCAATTTCTTTTAAGCCACTTGTTTGGAAATTACCTTTACATGCTCGGGTTTGCTTTTAATTGGGGGATTGTTCGACGTTTCATTTGGCCCTCAGTATGAAATCCTTTAAGAATAATTGCTGGATAATTATAATACTTTTGATTACTGACTTTGTCGTATGGTACATACACTTTCAGATTAACCCTCGTAAGTCGTGAACGAGATTTCTTTCCGCTCCCAGTAACGTCGTCCTTCTAAATTTCAATCTTAGACGAAAAGTTTGGATTATTGTCGTTACGACAAACTAATTTCTGACGTGAAATGAACTGCGTGTATAATTTCAGTGAAATTAACTTTGTTGTAGTGGCTTGCTTGAAATTTTCAGGCGGACAGAAACGTTAAGAACGGCGAGTAATGTTTAGAAAAGTGGTGCCGTTAAAATCAATTGTCCGCAACAGGAATCGTTAAAATTAATAATTGTAAAACGTTCTTAATTAGCAATTTGTCTATAGATAAAAATAAACATTAAACGATTCCTTTTATGTTATTATCACATAATATCCTTATCCTTTTATGGTAATTGCCAAAATATACGCTTTAAGTATTTATACCCTACTATTATCTATGTATATTGTACATGGTTACAGTTTAAGTTTAGTCGTTTACAGTTAAATTGGGCGGTCGGTTTTGTTGTTATAATCGAAATTTAGTGGCGACACAGAGAAATCGAGAATGAAGTAGAAAGGAATGGAATTTCAGATGGAACAACTTTCTAAAGGCAATTGAATTTTGGTCGCATGTTTACGGCATATTTCGGATAATTAGTACAATCCCTAATTGTTTCTTATATAGGATGGCGGGTAAGGAAGAATTCCTGAAACGTCCTAACGGTGCACATTAAAATTTTATTACGACATTAAAGCCAACGTTTCAAGATTTACAATCGAATCGTTTAAATTTACAATTCGATTATATTTTATATACACACACATACGTACATATATAAATGTGCCTGTAATTACAACATTGAATGGTAATTATTATAATTAACGTTAATTGTTTGACGATTAAATAATACTTTATTATTCCCAGACATTTCAATTTGATAGAGGACATAAAAACGAATGTTTTTCGGATTTTACTAGTGCTGTTAATGCAAAAATATATACATATATGTATATTTCACAATTTAATGTAGTCAAATTTAGACTACGAATAAAATACAACAATCATTCGGTTACAATGAACTAATTGCGATCTATTTTTCTATTAATCGTAATATTTGCGATTTATTTCAGGTTATTTATAATGGAGTTATAATTTAAAAATTTTACGTACCACCGTTGAGTTATTTTTTACGAGTAAAATAAAATTTTTATTCAGATTAAATTGTTAGTTATTATTTTCCGTGTAAAATTTTTCAATAATAACCAAAAAAATTTTGGTTGCACATTATCTTTATTAAGCAAATTCCGTATAAAATATTTTTTTAGATTGTTCAAAATAGGCAGCTGAAAAGAGTCAACAACTTATTTTCTCGTTTTTTACAATTGTAATTAGGCACATTTGTATTTACTATATCGAACAGCTTCTGTGAATTATTATGGATACGAATTTTTGAATTTTTTAAATATTTCTACCAACATATATGCAGATTAAAATTTGTTTTAGTTTAAGAGGTGAACTTTATTGTCTAACATGTAAAAAATAAATCCATCGGATTAAACTCCAGACCTGCATTTTTATTGATGAGCCTTTCATTGACAATTTGAAATTTGTAGGAAAAATTAGGTCACGTTGGTGATGTTATGTTAAGCTCCAAACATATTTCGAGTGCAGAAATAAACGAAAAAGATTTTTTTTTTCGTAAATGCGAAAAATGTGCCTCCGTTATTTTATCCTCTTAGATGACGATTTCATTAAAATTCCTATAAACTCTGCTTTTTGCACTTATTCGCAAAATATAAAAAGGTAACATTATGTAAAATATACTTGAATGTAGAGGGCAAAAATAAAGTACGAAGAATACAAGGAATAAAGGGAAAAAGGAAGGTTGTTTGATAGGAAAAAATCTTACTTATGTAGATTTTAACAAACCAAAAAGGTATATCGCTAACAACCTTCGAGGATGTACCTTATATTATTTCTTACTTCAACAAAAAAAGAGAAATGTAAATGATGTAGAAAAGGAAGGAATAGGAAGAAGGAATTATCATCGACAAACATCATCATTATGCTGTCCGTTTCCCTTCTTTTCGCATTTCTATTAGCAAAATGAAAATTCCTAATTGAATTTCATATAATGATACTTCGACTTTTTTTTTAAGTTATACTTTCATGTTCCCGAAGTAAGAGCGACGAAAGAGTCGCACATTATTAGCTGATTCAATTTTTATTTTCGCCATAATTTTCGGAACATCGAGCCGAATTCACTCATGCAACTCGTAATTTTTCCATCGTCTAGTGCATTGTTAATAAGATTTAGAATTGAGATAATCCGTTAAATATGGACCGTTATTCTGCTCCTTTTACAATTTTCATTTTGCGCACTCATCTAGCGACAGTGAACAAAGTTCCTTTATTAAGGATACTTCGTTAGTGCGATTACATACATAAATATCAAGCCGCTAACAGTCGCAAGTTGCAAATTGCGACAATTAACTTTATGATTGTAAACTACCACCGTACTAGACGTAAATTATTTATTATCGCCGGGCATGCAGGATTTGGAAGGCTTCAACGATTCCAATTATTTTAAAAAAATGTCGGTTTCAATTAGCAATTGTCGTTACTGTAAATGCAGCATTCATAAATAAATAGGTGTAAGGCCCGGGAATAAATATAATAATTTAGAGCATAACAACAATTAAATGGAACAAATGCGATCTATAAATTAATCCAGGTGTGCAAAATGTACACGTTTCGAAGCCGTTTGTTCGGAGATTAAACTAGGAAGAAGAGGGAAACGGGAGGGAATGTTTGTAGTAATATTTGAAGTGGACGTAATAGTCATAAACGACGCTCAAATAGCCACATTCATAATAACCGTTCTACGTTTATGTCCGTTTCTGTGTGTGTGTGTTTCTAGTACCATAAAGTGTTTTATACGGGGGACTTTTTGTTACGATTATTATCGTTATTACTGTTGTCACACATTTATAATCTGTATCAGATGAGAAAATTATAGTTTCAATTTGTTTTCAATCATTAATTTGCTAATATTTGAAAATTGTATTCCAGATTTCAGGGGCGAAAGTAACAAAAAACCGTTTCTGCTTCCAATAATTTATCTTATTTAATTTAAGTCCACACTGAAAATTGCTGAAATTCATTGGATACTTTATTTAATAATACTCATACGCTATATCAAAAAATGTCACTTTTTCTTATAAGGTTTAAAATGGTATTACAAAAAGTAAAAATTGTGTGAATCTAATCATTTGAGTCATCTCGAGAGCAGCATCTCACTGATGATTTTTTATCCTTCCTGATGAATTCGCGCTTTTTCTCAATGTTATTTTCGCTATTGATGTTTTTAATCTTCTCGATCGATGATCATCATCAATGTCTTCGCGACCTTGAAGCGATTGTATCAATCGAAAGTTACTTGTACGAGAAGCGTGATCACCACCTTGTTTCATCATTTGCAATTAACATACTCAATGCTTTTCCAAGTTTAAAACAGAATTTAAATGTTGCACTACAATTTTGTTTGCATTATTCGAAACATCACGCAATTTTGCACAACTCAATAGAATGCATGCGGAGTTGGAGAAGAAATACTTCGCACTGATGAATCGAAAGTGCGTACTTCTGCAGTAAGACAACGTCAAATCACACACCGCCAGGGCAATCGACGGAGAAATTCAAAGAGGTCGACGACACCGAATTTATTCCACATTCAGCTCATAGTGTGGGAGTTTTATCACATTCGATTGCCATATTTTGTGATCAATGGCGTACTTCCTTCACGAACGTAACTTCCGACCAGCATCAACCCCTTCGTACAAAACTTGCTTTCCTGTGCATTTTTTTCACTATTTTGCTGTGAATTGATTGCAAGTTTGATCAGCTACAAGTTCCTGGTGGCTTCAATCCTTGTGGTTCCATAAAAAGCACAACCGACTTTTCCTCGAAATTACCTTTTTGGGAAACTGGATGCGCTTAACAACCGAACTAGAATTAGTCTGCTTGCAAAACTGCAATTTTTATGAGACGTCCCATTATAATTACTAAATAACGTTTAAAATTGTCTCTGATTTATTAATTTGTAGCAATCTAAAATTGACGTATTCGGTGGGATAGAAATATCATTTTTTCTGAATTTTCTTAGAAATTCTTGTTTCAAAATACAGGTGTCGGTACAGAGCATTAGGCGCAAGTCGTTGACTTTGAAGAAAAATGTTTCAGACAAAAAAACTTTTCTCTGTGATAAAATCCACAACAACAAAAATTTAATTAAACATGGCGCACGTCCGGGGATATCGGAACCTGTTAAGAAATATTCGCCAATTCATCCTTAAAACAACTAAAAAAAAAAATCTTTATTTGAAACAATTTCGCAGATATAAACGGGTTTCACCGACCTTCCCCCATAACCCACATAACTTCGAAACGGTACATTCTAAGCATATGGTAATTTTATTAAGCTCCCCTTAAGATTCGATAGGGAATTCGATAAAACAGACGTCTGTTCGCTTCGCGAAGTCCTATTGCACATTCACTATTTTATTTCAGCATTATTTTACTTTTATATTAAGTTTATTGTGTTCATTCATTCATATTATACATTCACAGCTTCTCTTTTGTTTACTCATAATAAACTTACGATCCATATTAAATTTAGAAATGATTCGCTATCTGAAATGCAGCCAATTCATTCCGGGGTCCCAGAAGGGTCCAAAACTGCTGCACTTTGAATTAGTCAAATCTGCTTCTCGGCAGTTTTCTCTCTTAGAGGGTCCATTCATATGCAGCATTTAAAAATCCGAGCCTCAACGCATCTTGTTAATCTCCTTTGCAAATTCAAGTAAAGACTAAATTCTAAATACATCATACAAAATCAGTTGTGAGTATTCATGTAGATTATTCTGTAATAAATTCATTCAAGTGCGATAAATAGTATTCATTTTTATTAAGAACTAAAAGTTTCGTTAATTACTTGTGAGCCGCACACTTAAAAGGGCCACTAGTATAATCCCGTCATAACAACGTTATTTCCGGTATACCCGGAAGTGCGCCATGTTGGAAAATATTTCTATATTGTAGCCGTGTTCCAGTGAAAACGGTTTTGTCTAAAACATGTTTCTCTAAAGTCAACCGTTTTGTCGGAAACTTCCATCCTCGCACTATTATGATTATTGTTCTTTCCATAAAAATTGTATTAATTGATAGTTTATTACCTCTATATATTAAAATCTTGCATTATCATTACTCTTAATATGTCCGTCCATATTGACAGCGAAATAATAATTTGGAGTATTATCCATCCTGTCAATCTGTAAGTAATGTAATTTAACGTTGTGGCTAGTTTCAAATGTCCGCAAAATTAAAATTATTATTATTTATGATTGTCATAATTTCATAGATAAATTCGTTTAATGTAAGTATTTATTCAAGATTTCAGAAATAAAATATTGATGATCTTTAGTAATTCAAATAATTCCCTATAATTAGATTAATATTCTATTATTATTACTATTATTCTTATGAATGATTTCTTTATCAATGTTCCTATTATTTAGATTCTTCTAATTTATTTTTTTAGTCATTATTTTATAACATAAAACATTATATGGCTCCAATCATTTGAAAAATTGACATTGCTAGATATTTTTGGTGAATTATGACTATTTCTCTAAACGAATTTTAAGCGTCATGTTTGTATTATAATGCAATCTTTTTCCAGAATAAAACAGCTTTCCATTGACATAAACCAGTCAAATATTCTCCATGAATGAGAAAGAAGAACAACAGCATTTGTTATTACTGAAATTCGAATTACTACCCATCCGGGTTTTATTAAAGCGACCCAAATGGACAATGTATTTCAAATGGGAAAGTCGTACGTGACTGGATATAAAACGTACTATTTAAAGGGTAACCTTAAAGTTCAGGGTCATACGTTTTCTAAATACATTTCTAAATTGTTCGGAATTTTTATTAATATTTAGACATTTTTAGGCAATATATATTCTATTATCTTAAGTTTGTTCGAAATATAAGTTCCATAATTTCTTCAGAATATAATTAAGTAACTATTGAGTAAAATAGTCCGATGGAAAATGCGCCGACATCATTTTATACCTAAAGTGAAGATTATTTTGTGTCATAATAATGTTTGAACACGAATGAACAAACATGAATTTTTTATTTAGAACCAGTTTCAGAAATTTAGGGTCACAGAATTATACGCATTCATTTTCAATATAATTTTAATGGGAAACAAATGGTTGCAAGATAATTCAGTACACGAAAAATGCTGGTAGTTGATTGTAATAAATGGAACAACATTTAGTGAAGCTCTGCCTCAAGGAATAAGCACAGAAACTCATTTTAATTACATAAAATTTAATCTGTATATGTTCTTCCCAAATCCGGACGAAACGTGACGATTCATCTAGTGAAAAAAGAATACGAGAAAGGGAAAGGGGACTAAATCCTGCAGCTTTAATTTTCCCATATTTCCTCTCCGTTGTGTATCTGTGTTCGTCTTTTTTTTGTGTTGATGTCTTTACTTCCTTTTCCTCGCTTTTGACGTACATGTATGGCCGACTTTTACATTTCATGCGTAAAGTGAATTGTTAAAAGATACAACAAAAAGTTAGGAACCAAAAAGTAACGCAGGAACAAAAAAAGAAAGAAAGCGAAGGGAGGCTCACATCTTCATTTAATCCAATTACATGCGATTTTGTAATCTCCCGTT
This sequence comes from Hololepta plana, assembly GCA_963695495.1. Lineage (NCBI taxonomy): Eukaryota > Metazoa > Arthropoda > Insecta > Coleoptera > Histeridae > Hololepta > Hololepta plana. The sequence goes on along the minus strand of OY968832.1, from coordinate 5,466,985 downwards.
TTCAGTTTGTTCCTTTTTCTACATTTATTTCAGATTAAACTCCATCATTAGTATCTTTTACTACTAAACATTATCAACATTATATATCATCTATTGGACTAGAATTTTATTCAGATTCCACGTCAGCACGGTGCCACATCATATTAAAAGCAAAAGATGGTACTTAACAAAGGCATAATATTTTAAAACAATACTCTCTTGTCCTCTCTCTCTTTCTTCCTCTATCCTTTTAACAAAGCTTTAACGAGGGTCAAAGATATACCGACGAAAAGATAAAGGGAACTAATTTAATTAATCTTTGTCCCTCCTGATTTGTTTTCGTATAAACAAAAACCTTTATGTATAATAAATTCGTGATAGAGAAAGGACCTTGCCATGAAAGCACTGAAAAGGGGAAAACGAGTGGTGGCATGGAATAAAATAAAAAAAGAAATAATAAAACCTTAGAACAAAAGGAATTTATTTATAAAAAAAATGCGAAAAAAGGAGGAACAACGAACGGGAGAGAATGGAAATAATACAGAAAAGAATGGCAAGATAAAACCTCTAAGAAATAAATATCCTTGAAACCGCGGAAAAATTATTTTAATTTTAAATTGAACCAATTTAATTCTCTTTCTTTCCCTCTTTCTGTGTTGTTGTCTTTTTATTATTATCATAACCATTTCCATTATTATCGTGCTTTTGATACCAGCAACAACAACAAAGACAATTTCGAATGCGAACGAGATAATTGCAGATGCTGCAGAAAGGTAAGAAAAATGAAGTGAGGCTAGAGGCTGATTTAAATTGATGAATTAATTAAGGCATCGGTTTGTCTTTTATTTTGTCGAAAATGTTGAGACACATTTCTCCTAAATTATCGCGGGCTATTAATAGATAAGAGTTATCATTAAACAAAAAATCTTGTACTTGAAGTTTCAAATTTAGAGTGATACATTTTTAAATTTGCTCAGAAAGCAAGATGATTTCTGCAAAATTGTATATACTTCCTCAGAAGCGACTCTACTTTGGTACACATGCATTTGAAAAAGAGGTTTGCAAACTTTTGCTTGAAAATACAACTCATGGAGCGTTTTAGCAAAATTTCGTTCTAAGTAAACCATATTTTGAAATTGTACCAATTAATAATATTCATTTAACAACTCTTTCTAGAACGTGTATATAGTTTTGCAAACTGTTTCTGAAATATAGTATATGTTACGTAAAGAAATATAATATTTCGTTGTATGCAAATATCATACAATTTTGTAAATGCATTTTGAATTCTAGAAAAATATCGAAAGCAAAAATTAAGTTTAGTTAATTACTTTGCTAATTGCATAATACAGACATCCTATAAATACAATGCAAACTTATATTTGCTTATGAATTTTCGAGGAAAGTTCTCTTACATATTTAAATTCTTCAAATACCTTTTGAAACACATACGAGGGGTGGTCGAAAGAAAAACACGAGAATTGTGAACTTAATGTTTTCAAATTCAAGGAAACATCTTAATAACATTAATTCAATATACTGTCCACTAGAAAATCTGCATCTATCCGAACAGTTTTTCCACTGTTCGAACCATCTTTATACTCTTCCTCCAGCGATTTTGTCTTAACATTTTTTTTCGTCCAATAAACGATTTTTTTTTAGATTCGCCTTCATTCTCGGGAATAAGACATCGTAGGAAGCTAGCTTAGGCGAGTAAGGGGTCTGAGGGACCGTGATCAAATTGTTTTATGCCATAAATTGTTTGATTTTTAATGCAGTTTGCGCGTGAACGTAAAAAAGGGTTCTTGAAGAAATCAGTCACTATGTCCTTTGAATAACTTTTCTTGAACGGTACTTGACAAACTGAGTAGGGAGAGTGTCAAGCAAACATTTCTAGCGGGGGAAGGCAGGTACCATCAACTCATTTGCCTACAGGAAATAATTCTTGTTTCGTTTAGGTACTTCCTCGTAGACTACAAGGAAGTTTTCCTTTTTGGCAAGTTCAGCATTGCTAAATTGTAGTTATAGTTTTGGTATTTCATTCCGAAAAGTGATGTATGCATTATAAATCATTTCTTGGATGTACATAAAACAATTCTTTGGTCAGTTTGTCAATTTAGCTAAAAATAAAAGAAAGTCTACAAAATCAGTAAATTAAGAGAAATAGTAATCAAGAAACTTTCAACTTTTTGCTAACCCAATCGACGATAAAGCAAAACAATTATCCTCCAGGATAACGTCACGTACCAATTGTACACACATATAAATATAGAACAAATAATTTGTTCGTCAAATTTCTTTCTCTTGTTGGTCTACTTCCTTCGATTCTCATTATTATTACAACGCCAAACCCAACGTCCGCTATTAATTGTCGAGCTGATTGCAACAACGGGTTCGAAGCCGGTAATCTGATTACTACACTCTACCATACCGACTTCCTACTAAACGAGAACTTACAGCAGCTGATCCGTTTCGAATCGAAACTGACCGGCAATTACTCTTGCAAACTGGCCACTCACTCACTACCGCGTTTAATGAAATTTGAAAGAAGAGAGAATTTATTTTCACGGAGAAAGATGAAGAGAAATACAGAGATAGATGGGAAATATGTGGCCTTTTGAATCAACAAAATAAAAAATCACTTCTGCAATTATTTATTTATAAGGATTGCTTGGCGAATGTGAAAACGTTCATTTTTTTTTGTGAAACAAAATGAAAATCCGGTAATAATTGAGTTGAAAGTTTTAGCGAAAAGAAAAAAGAAAGAAAGAACTTTAGTTGTTAGGCATGTCCTTGGTGTCCTTCGAAAGTTGCGCCAAATACAAGGATTTCGTTTCAATGTGCTAAATATTTAAGTACAATATCTCTCATATATGGCGCACTTATGCAACATACAACGTCCTTTTAGTCCTGTCACAAGTTGGCACTGTTCTAAAATGATTTTAAAGAGAAAAATGAAACAATCCGCCAACAATTTCGACAAAGCAGCGCTGCCGGATTGTACAACTTTCTACGTTTACTTAACTCATTATCACCGTGTTAATATTGAAAATAAACTCTCCGTATGTCTTGGTACCGTTTAAATTATGCGTTCGGAGAAACGAAATTTGTGAACAAAAAGTAGAAGAAAAAAGGAAAAACGAGACAAAGGGGGAAAATCAGTGGACGATTCATCATCATAATAATAATCTGTTTTCGGTAGAATTACCGCAGTAAATTGAAATAAAACCGTTGAATTCCGTGGATTTGCATTTGAATGCCGTGTATCTCTGAATAGAGGTTTAATGTTCATTTCGATTACTCGCGATTCGTTATCGCAATTTGAGTGGATTTATCCACTTAATACACATTCAAATGCAACAAACGATTATAATATTATGTGTAAGGGATATTATATACGTGTATATGTATAGCATAGCTAAACCGGTGTATGGTCTTGCAATAATACAAACTAAACGTAGTATTATTGGTAATGATGATGGCGATAGTAGTAAAATAATTCGAGTGTTGTAGGTGGAATTTCGGACGCAATCTTCTCTCGCGTATGACTTGGTATTGGTAGCGAAGGGGCCGATGAGAGCGTTAGAACGAGAAATCTGGCGAAACGAAAATCCAGACGTGAATTTCAAACGGAAGAGTAAAATCCTATTATATAACTGTGTGGAAGCACCTTCGACCAACTTGGTGCGATACTACTTGAAAACATACACACACACACACACACACTAATTTACAGGCTGTCACGGGAGATTTACTATTGGACTATTACAACAACTATACAGTTCCGTGTTTAGTTTGGTTCATCTTTCTCCGTCTCTGCCATAGTCATTGGCGTGCGCTTGCTTCCTTTTCTATGCGCTTCCTCGAGGGCTTGTTCTGTCGGCTATTTTATAGGGTAACATTACAAATTTCTAAGTCAATTAAACTCCGTTTAATGCGAAATTGTAAAATACGATTCGCTCGTTCGACACTAGTTGGTGAAAATCATTGGGTTGTCTTCTTGAACTTTCCATTATACAGGTGGTTACGTTCGCGATGTTATAACATCTTTTTTTTTGAAGCGGCAATATATTAATTTTCAAAATCGATATTCTAACTATTGATTTTTAACTGAAGAATTATGTGTTTGTTTAGTGACAAAAATTGGTAATTGTTAAACAAACGATATACCTGTCCATGTCAATTTAGTCTAAATCATCAGTATTAAAATAATAGCGCGTATAATTTAAATGCTTGTTAGATTTTATCAATTTTTATGAAGTTTATTATATGAAGGATGACTTAAATAAAAATTTAATGTAATAAAACAGTTGATGATAACTCATCGTACCGGGTCACCAAGTCTTCAAAAGGCGATGAAGGATATTGAAAAGAGGCGTTCTGCAACAATTATTTATTGTAACTTTTGTGAATTTTATGATATTATTGATAAAATTGAACAAACTTATCAATATAACTACACCTTTCTTACTAACAGTTTATTAATTTTAAATTTGAAAATAAGTAATAATTTATTTAGTGTTAAAAGAATGAAGATGTGAATGTCGAAACCAAGCTTTGGTGGAACTATTTTAATTATTAAAAAATCCCTAGAAGTATTCTCAACTAGTTGAACAATTAAACAACTAACCACAAGAGATTATAATTAGAGGAAGTGAATTGCTACGAAATGAAAGAACGTTGCAAACATTAGTGGGTAGGTGGTAACCTTGACTAACAATTACTTAAAATGATCAATAAAACTACATCTTTATTACTAAAAGTCTATTAATTTTGCATTTGTAAAGAAGTAATAAATTCTTGATTGCTAAATAAATTTGGAAGATAATTGACCAAAAGGAGCGACGGAATCCAATCGAACTCTGCGAAAAGCACCCGGCAACCCAATTGTAAATAGGCCTGGAGATTAGAAAACGTTAATGACGAAATCAAGCTTTGGCCGAACTCGTTTAATTAAAAAATCCCTAGAAGCATTCTCAACTAATTGAACAATTAAACAAATAACCACAAGAAATTATACTAACATTTACGTATCAATTTTGCAATTGCAAAACAAAACTAACCCTAGCGCATTACAAACTTCTCGGCATCATCGTCTTAAAAATTGGCCACAATTTATAGCGAAGCAAATCGGCTCAATTAAATCCGTTGATTTTCTGTTTGCCTGACCGAGAAATAATTTATTTAAATCTAATTAAACGTTATTTATATGCGTTAATTTAAATAGAGCATAAATTAAAATTAATGCCTGATAAATGCGATGATAAATGTAAAAGAGAATAAGAAAAGAGTAAGGAGAGCCAGCAGCCGAAATAAAAGAAGGAGAAAAACAACACGAAGAGTATTAGTTAGTAATCTTTGCTTGTTTTTTTTTTCTTGTTTGCTTTTCTCTTGTGCAAGAAGAACGGTATAATCAAAAAGTTTGTTCCGGCGTATAAAGTCGAGGACTTATGATGGTAAGCCTCTCTTCCTACTCGCATCTGATCTCCCACTTTCGGTCTTCCCTATTCTTCGCCACCACCACCAACCGACGTCGACGACGCCGCCAAACTAAATTTTATATAAACAGCACGCGAAAAGGGAATTTCCAGCAGGAAAATTCAGACACTCGTCGTACAATGTTATTATTGTCATATACTGAGTGACATAAAAATGTGTACATCGGGTATTAATAATTGCTTAATTTCAGTAAAGTTTGTAAGCGCGGTTGCTTATTTCTCGAAAATAACTCTAACGTAAAATAATATTTCAAACCACTCCGATATTTAAGGTTTGCTTAAGATTTAGAACATTAATGTGTGAACCTAATCATCACTGGCTAGTAAGTGTTTCTACATCAAGGTAACTATTTATTTCAAGCCATGAAGTTTTGCCAAACTGAAAGGGCACACTCCCTAGCATGGTCAATAGAGGAAATTTCTGGCAATTTTCATTATCATAAGATATTGACACGTGTATGCTAAAAAGAATCTTGTAGTAATATTGTTGCAAGTATTTGGGTATTATCCAGCTAAAGCCAATGTTTTGAGGAACTCTGAGGTAGAAATTTTTGAACGTAACATTGGGCTGCTTAGTGCCAACAACAAGCAAATGAGAGAGATCTAATTGCATTATCAATAGTTCCCAACTTTCCAAAGTTATCATGCTTTTTCACAGCAATTTGAAGACCAGGTTTCAACATTCTTTTCGACTGTAACCATTATTTGTGCCACTGAAGTTGATTAGATGGATGCAGCAAGATGAAAGGTGGCTTTATGCGAAGACTGTTTAAGAGTGAAGCATTATGGCAATTAACGTTACGAATTTTATTAGGGTTTCTATGTTTAATATTTCAACACACTTAAAATCATCCTGGAGTTACAAGAACGGCCTTTTATTGCTATTTTTTCGACGAGATTTTAGGCTTTTTGCCTTTTGTTTTCAGTCTCCATGATGCTGTGTCTGAAAATAACGTAGCACCGCATGTGCGTTCCTTCTTAAATGGAACGAAAAATATGCGGCTGAAGTAAGGAAACAGATATTCAAGTGAAGAACGATTTTATATTTCGCATAATTCCCTAATTCTGTTCTCTTGCGCATAATCGGATTTACAACTCCCGAAAATATGCATTTGTGATGATTTTATTTCCATATCTGAAGCATATCTATTACCAAAGTGAAATGTTTTCTGGCAAATGGTACAGTAAACTTTCATGAATTTCAGCTATTATAATAATAAGGTTATGAAAGTTAAATATCAGACTAACCAAAAATGACAGTTAATAAAAACTAATAACATCAAAGTTCCAGTTCGGTATATGTTGTTTCGCTTTCATCCCACCCTCGTAGTTAGCTTTAATGCAATTTCTTAAAAAAAAATGTCCAGACCTTAGAATTCTATAATTCAACATCTACTAATATTAGCAAGTTAACAAAAGAAAAATGTAATGCCTTATAGCAAAACAACGAATGCGAAAGTTTTTAACAATTCTGCACGCCGGTGTCTCTTGTTAGTCTTGGCATAAAATTAGAGCAATAATAAGTGTCACGGATAATTAAATGAACCATGCTTACTTGTACAAAGCATCTTTACATACACAGTTATTGGATTAAACCTGTTGGTCATCGGTGTTCACATTTCTACGTCACTCAGTATATTATAGTGTATAAATGGGAGTGTGAGCATCCTCTAGGCAGAAAGGATGAGTGGAGTTATAAGTACATAAAAAAAAGACGGAATTACATCGGAATTGAAGTGGAGAAACCGCAAGAAACAAGTCTTGTCTGCAACTCTTTAAATGATAGGGAAAGAGGAAAAAATGTACATAACATTTTCTTACTATTACTATCACTAATAACACCACCACACTACCATTCTTGATGATATTGGTGCTATTTGCCGCTTTCATATTTTCCACGTTCCATTCTTTCTTCGTCCACTTTCCGTTTTCTCCTTGATCTTAGTTTTATGCGCCCTGCTTTTTTCTCTCTGCTTTTGTTGTAATAAACGACTGCGAATTCCGTGGCAGAAATAAATGTTCGTAGCGATGATGAGGGCGAAGATGATGATGATGAGAACAAGAAAGAAAGAGGGAATCAAACTGAGAGAATCCTTCTTCGATTATTCCATGCAGCATTTCTAACGATAATGATAATTTTACTAAAACTTAATTAGAAGACACTCTTCGTTTTCATCTTGCTCGTCGTTTTGTTCGTCGTAATTAAAAGGAGGAGCATTATCAAAGAAAACGATGGGACGTCCTCCACCAATGCAAGAATAATTACTTCGTTATATAGAATGTAACGAAGAAACGTATAATATTGATGTTGATGATGATAATATAACTTTTGAAATCTAAGCAAACACGCTTAGACAATTATCTATTTGCCGCACGATGTTTGCCTTTGATAATGCTAAAATACGTTTCCATTTTCACGACCAGCATCTTGCGGTATCTTTTATAACGTTCTCCGTTTTCCTTTAGCCCTTATTCTTGTCATTTTCCAGTAGACTATTCGAAATATTCGTACGTACAATGATGTACGATTCCAATTTTTTTTGTCGCTCTCACACTCTGCATGCTAAAGCAGCTGTTCGGAATTAGGTATAATAAATGTGAGCCGAATGTATTTCTCATGGAAATACGGTGTTATGTTGCGTTGTTTACGAAATGGAACATAATCGAAATATTTCCTCGTGTTAAAAGTCTCCTTGCGGACAACTAGAACCTTTCTATACATTAAAACGAAATAATTTTACTCTTTCAAAGTAAATAGTAAAAGTTATCGCAAGTAATTAAAAACTAGCGCAATGTTGATTGCTACAAATACCATGAAGAATTTTCACAAACTATATTTTGTCAGAGTGATGAAATATACGCTGCTGCATCTAAATCAAATGTCAGTGTTTCTGATAAAGTTTAACATTTTATTACAAAGAGTAAAATGGTGTTAATTGAAGCTTTTGGATTGTCGCCCCGAGAGCAGCATATCAATGGAGATATTTTTGCCGTTTCTGATGAATTCACGAACTTTTTACATGTTATTTTCGTCGCTAATGCTCTTTGTCTTCCCGATCGATCAGCATATACATCTTCGCGACCTTGAAGTGATTGTACCAATCGTAAGTTAGTTGTACGATCATTTGGAATATAATGGAAAATGTTTTTCCTAGTTTAAAACAATATTTTATATTGCACTAATATTTTGTTTGCAATAATCGAAAATTCATGGTGGATTATACCTTCGTTGTTCAAAAAAAAAGACGCCTAACATTTACTTTTCCTCGAAAACACGCTTTAGTATCTGAACTAGAATTAGTAATGTTTGCAAAACATTTTTTAACACACCATTTCTTTAAAAAACCAATATTCCAATTTAGGAAAGATTTTTAATCCATCGAACAAAAAGTAGAGAAGCAACTTAGATTCATTTGCCTGCTTACAAATACACTAATATCAATAGCAATTTCACTGCAATTAATTTAGAACAAACCGGTCCAGTTGCTTGAAAAATATTAATATCCAGCATAATCTTAACATTTCTTTAAAATATATAAGATTTGCAGATTAAGCTTATCCCCAAAAGAAATTGAGAGCGAATATTTTATTATAATTTAATAGGTAATATTGAATTAATTTTTTAAAATTTTTGAATAACGGTTTCATATTTATTGCACTGAAAGTTTTGACATTTTGTAGTTCCATTTCTTAAAATATGTTATCATGCAGCGAAATCACTTTGCCGTGACTCTGCTCGAATAGAGGCCGTTTTTCTTTAAATGCTCGGCTCAAACGCAACGTTTCCCTCGGTTTGAGCAGCTCATAGTAACCGATTATATAAAATCCAAAACCGACGATGTTGATGCTTTCCTCATGATTTGCTACACGTAGTTGATCTACGCTTCATCGGCAGTCGTCGTCGAAGCAGCTGTTTACGCATGAAAAGACGTCGTTCGACGTCTCTCGACTTCAACTCATGCGGTACCAAAAGTTCTTGCCTTTGAATCATTTCTACAGCTTTCAAACGTTTGCAAACTGTTGTGTGGTCAACTCTGAATGATTATGCAAGTTTAGCTTACTTCTGACTTGAGTCCTTATGAAGTAGTGCCTCCAATTCTTCGCCTTCAAGTTGATACGGTGCGCCAGAACTTCAATGTGAAAAACATAATTTTTGAAACGTTTAAGCCACTCTTCCAAATTCAGCCAAATTCAGTGTGCTTCAGCTGCAGCTTTTTTAAAAAGTAGTGCAATAAAATTCCGCGCAATTACTCCTTTTTTGTTACAAAATTCGACATGTTTAACGGTATGAAAAAGAAATTTGTTTACATTTCAGCAAATGAAACCTGGTAAATTTCAAACTTGCTTGTAGTATTTAAATGTAAATGCGTTATTAACTAAACCACACGCAGGTAGGCCTGCTTAAACCGTATGTTGGAAAACAGCGAGAACTTATTCAACATCCTATACATATTAGTTTATCCCGAAAAGAAAGTGAGACCGAATATTTTTTATTAAATTTATTTAATTAATTTAATCTTGTTTGATGTTTGAATAATGGTTACATTTATATTTATTGCACTGAAAACTTGACAATTTGTGATTCCATTTCTTAAAATATGTCGTTCCGCACAAAATTGGTTATCAATTAGGTTGATGTTTAATTATAGCAGATTTCAACAGATTTCACTTGATATTTGTTAGCCATTCTTTCCTTTTATACGTATACAATTTAATGAAACTCTTAAATTTTTTAAACAATACATTGTTAAATATTAAAATTTGTTTGGATTCCTTGTCTCCAATTTCGTTTAATTATTAAATTTTTTTTTAAATTGCTCGTTAACAACATAAAATGATCTAAAAAATGATATTTTAGCAATTTCACAGAATTGAAAAGAAACTAAAGAGAGACTAAACTTCAACTAATCTTTTATTATCGAATGCGACTGCATATAACTTATTGAAAGCTGGAACAAACTTTCTTTTCAACTCTAAACGGCAATCGACGGAATTTTCTGATTGATACACTTACAATTACATTCGGCTACTTTAAACTCTCCAGTTTCCTTTCAATTCACTCGCAAACACGAACTCTTACTGCAAATTGATAGCAAGTTTATAAACATGACCTTTAGAAGAAAAACGTAGCCCTGATTGATACATATTTCTTTTCTTATTTTGTTTTCTTAATTTGTTAACCGTGCAGAAGTGAAATAAGTTTCTATCAAATAATTTTATAACAGAATGTCAATTGATTAATGATAATCGATAATTGATTTGAGCGAGACTGTTTTTCTACCAATCAATCTCAAATCTATTTTTAAATACCACTTGGTTATTGTTTGTTAAAAGGGGTTACCAAAAGGACTTTTTGTAAGCAAATCTCTCATTTTTTTAGTGGTTGTTTAATTCCATCTCTATTGTGTTGGATAATAATGATCGGGCAAAAAATATTTTGTTTTAGAGCAATTAGAAATAATTTTGGTTTGCAAAAAAATGGAATGGCCAAAAAAAGTCGATTCACAAATAAAAATTGTGTTTCTCGTTTCATTTTAAAAACAATTATTATTGTAGTCGTTTTCAAATTTACATTCGCTAAAGTTGTACAGGAGAGGTAAAACATAATGCTAGTTAGTTCATATACCAAATGTAGCGAATGTGAATTAAGTGTTCAAATCATCAGAAATTTTTAAGAGTCTTAAAACGAAAATGTAAACGTTTAGCGTTAATTAATAGATAATTGAAATTTGCACAAACAAAAATAACTTTCGTTTCCGCATGATTTTCCGATTTCCCTGTATTTCAGTGTTTTTAGATTTATCTTTTTTTGATATATTATTTAAACGAAATAGGCATTAGCGTACATTTTAATGTTTATTTTATTTTACATATTAAAACCGCTAAAATAAATAATTTTAATTTTCAAAAGAAATTAACAAATAAACAACGTTTTCAATCTGTACAGGCATCGTTGTATATTAATGTTCGTCTAAAACCTGATTCTTCAGCGTTAACATGTTTCTCTATTAAAAAACAAAACTTCAAAAATGTGTTGCCATTTATTTCATCTTTCCAATTTAGATATTTTTTATATAAAGCCCTGGCAAAAAAATCTTTTCGTCTTAATTCTATTTATTCTTCTCTTTAATTTTGATCTACCTTCATTCTTGTGCGAAAATAATTTAACTTGCTCCCTTTGTTTGCACTTGCCCTTTAAATATTGCAGTAAAATTCTTGCAAATATTTTTTTTCCGTTATCACACATTGCCACACGACCCGCGGCATGTTTATTTAAGTGCTTATTTAGAAAAGTTTCATATACTATGTATAAAGTATTGCCTAGCTACATGAAAAGACCAAAAAAGGAATTTTCGTCCCTTTCGTACAAGTTGGGGTTTCATTAATATTTAATAAAATTTTAATGAGCTGAATCGTGATAATAAACGATCTAAAACTTAGACATCAATTTAGTATTATTTTCGAGTATAATGTCTAATGGATTCATTTATGTAAGTAATTTTGGGACAAAAATTGAATTTTATTATTTCACAGAATGCGCAGACTTTATTGAAAATTAAATTCCCTACCTTTTGGCTAATCAAGCCGAATTCGTCCTAAATAGACTATTCTAATGAAATCGTACTTAATTATATTGGTTAGATAACATTTGTGGTTTAATACCAATATTATTTTAGGACATATCACTATGTTTTCTACAAACTGGCAGATGTTGTCCGTGTGCCTTTGGGCAACCTTCTTGGTCAAACGTTGTTATTTTCATTCCAAGACCAATTCACTTTATCATAGTACCAAACTACTCTAAAAACAACAACAATAACAATCCCTATCTACCTCTGGAACTTACTGTGTGGTTATATTTTAATTACATAAATCGGTTTACTTCATGTAATTCACAACTAGCGAGTGCAAAAACCTGTTAAATAGTATGCAGTTGATTTGGTTTGCTAAAAAGACAATACATTTTCATTCGGATACTGCAATTCTCTTCGTTTTTGTGCATAAAATTAATTAACAAACGCAATGAAATTAAAAAAAAAAACTTCATGTATTCTAAATTCCGTATACCTTCATAAACTATTACAGTTGTAATAATTAAATCGTATTTAATTAAACTCCATCATTTTTATTTGTGCAAAAGGAACGCTTCTTATTCCGGTGCACAAAGCTTACAAACCGTAACCGTACAAACCGTTAATTGTTCAACGCTGAATTGTGAAATATTTTCCCTTGGAAATGTGAAACTAAAATTTAATAACGAATCTCCACATTAAATTACATTACATACACAAAATACAAGAGTGATAAAGAGAGACAGAAACGGCGAAACTAAGAGAAAGGTTTTTGGCCATTAAACCGTTTCCAAGTACCACCTTACATTATAACGTTTAATGTTACCGAGATTTAATTTACAATTAGCTGGAAACTATAAAAAAGTACGTGTTAATTAACTGAAATTTAATTTAGATTAAGGCATTTTGTTATTGTTACTGTTGCTGGTCGTTGTTGTTGATGGTGGTTCTTGTTGTTGTTTGTTGGTTGGTTGCACTAAATAACATTATTTTCGTTTAACGTGTTAGTAACTGTTAAGAGAGATTTATTGACGGTGAAATTAAGAATACGAAAGTGGGTAATACGAGGCAAGAAAGAAAAAAAGTTTTTTTGTTGCTCGTAAAAGAATAAAACGAAGAACGATAAGGAGGGCAATAATTTTTAATAAACGCAAAACTGAAAGAGGTAAATTACAAAAATGAGCTTTGCTCTTACCGCTTCTTTTCTTTCTCTGGTAAATGTTTTATTTCCTTTAGGGAAACCGGATGGCAGGACGAAGAAGAACGTAATATTTTTTTTTGCGGGACAAAAACTTTAGCTTCTCACATTCCTTTGTCATTTTATATATTTTTTTAGGTTATTCATTTATTTTTGGTTTTGCAGTTTCGTAAAAGTTGCAAAAGCCAACATTGTGACCTGAACGAATTTCGTACGTTTATTTTTCAGTTTTCTGTGCCCAATTGGAAAAAGCGCAGGCGTTCGCTCTTATCAGTTTACGCTACTTTCCAAAGGACGCTCCTTTCAGTTAAAGCATTCAGTAGCGACGCGACGCTTGTATACGAAGGACCTTACGGGAATGAAATTTGCGCACCACAACAATAAGCAACAAGAACAGAAAAGAGAGTTTACGCACGAAAAGTGGTACATACGCGAATAAAGTGCAACTTGCAATTGAAATTGCTTAATATGATGTGATGTTTTGAGTTATCCAATGAATTTTGCCATTTTTCTAAACTAGGAGCACGTTTTCTCTCTAAAAAGAAAAATGTTTATAAATCGAAATTTGTAACGACAATTTCAATAAAATAAGCAATAAACAATGTTTATCAAAATTAGATCATAAAAAAAGCAATTCCTCTGTGCACCATCGACAACAGCTTGAGTGTGTAATTAGTTTAATTGGACTCCGAAGAAGATGACAACGTCTTACTGGAACAAATCTCTCGTAGCAATCATATTTATCGCATATTTCCTTGCAGGTAATTTATACGATTATTTCCAACACCCTTTATTGACTTGGAGAAAAGAGAAAGAAGGAAGCAATTCGGGCAAATGCGCTCTCTCTAATAAACTCATTCGAATCGAAATTAAGTAATTATATCGCATTATTATTATACATCCTACACCCACATTGAACCCATTTCGCTCACTCTTACATAAATCTCTAGTCCTTACCTCTTTCATTTCACGTGTACTTTGTATTACAATGGCTAAAACCTTTTATTAAAAAGCCATTAATAATACTTAAAGCGTTAGATGGTCGCGATGGCGGTTGGAAAACTTGCGATTCCTATCGTGATGTGCGAAGAAAAGAAAGGGAATGAACGGCCAACGAACAAATTAAGAAATTATAAAAAGAGTTTGATAATGATTGAACGAATTAAAGTTAAATGCTTAATTTAATTCTCGTTCATACGCACAGCACGCCCACACCCAGTAAATCGAACTACACCGATTTAAATAGAGAAAATGATACAGGGGCCTAAATTATTTTGAGTTTCATGCCACATAAATAAAGGGACGATGTGGTTTTCAGCAGAAATTCGGTTAAATTTTCATACGAAGTTGTCCAAACTCTGTTAAGGAATAATTAAAAATGAATGGCTATTTTACAACAACAACAAAAATATTAAAAAAGTAGATTATTTCTTTATCTACTTCAGAATCATTTTTGTAAATAAATATTAACACTTAATAGAGCAAACTGGACAAAATTTATTGTAAATTTTAAGAACTCTGGTTCCTTGACAATGTAAAAAAATAGACCTATAATTTTCGTTCAAGTGAAGCAAAAATAGAATTTTTTAAATATTTACTAACAACTTAATTAAACTTTTGAACAACACTCGTAACATTTGATTCTCTCACTTTCACGGTTGTTTTAGTTTAATTTTTGCTATAATGTGCCAAAAAAATGTATGTTCCTTCATTAGCTTTTTTACTGAAATTAATTGCAGCGTTATAACCTAACAAAAATAAATTACATCATTACGTAACAAAAGCGTTAATTTGTATCATTTAATTTCAACAACTCACTCGCCCTCCTTGTCTAAAGCTCTACCGTTTAATTAAGTTTATTTTCCATCATATAATGTTTATGAAACGTTATTAATTAAATAGTTGGAATAATAGATTTTCCTTTTACTTCCCAACCATCGTCGTTGTACTAAATCATTTCGTATTAGGGAAACGGTATAAGGTAAAATTCATTGTTATTATTATCATTAACGTTATTAATATAAATGGAAAGACTTAATAGATTAGATTGTATTGAATTTTCAATTTTGTCTTGTACGGCAAGAAAATTATAGCGGGGGTGAGCCGAGAGGTACATTGATTAAATCGGTTATAGTCACGATATGGTTTTGGCATTTTAAAATTAAAAACCATGCCATTTTCGAGATATATATAATTTGTATCGAATACGTGGCGCACGATAACGAAAGAAATTCGGAAAATAAAAGAAACCGAGTAATAGGAAAACAAGAAGAAGCAAAAAAAAGCAAATAAATAAATGTAATACATTTAAAATGATTACCAGCATGTTTACCTTTATAAACGATTCGATTTAAATAAATAAATTGGTTAGAAAGGAATAAAAAGGAACCGGGTGGAAAGAGTGGTCCCAATCCACTTTATTTTTCTTTTATATTGGAAGTTTTGTAATACAATTTCACAAAGACCGAAATTCCTTTAGTGCAGATAAAGATATGAAATACATTTTTATTTCCAATAAAATTAATTTCCCCAACATGCTATTTGAGAATTACATTTTCCCGACATGTTCCAATGCAAACGGTTTCCCGACGAAAAAAGAGAACCTTGTCATAAATTCATTACGGAAACGATTCCCACCGGTTCATCATACAAATTTCGACGTCATGCAGTCGATTAATAAACCAACTTTGTGTTTCTATTTAATCGTCGGATTAAGCGAAGGGAACTTTTTACAAGATTTGCAATTTAATACTTCTCACATAATTTAGTTCGGCTCGGATTTTCCATTCAGCGCGTAGGGAAGAAACCCACTTGTAAATCGTTGCCGGTAATTTAAAACCTATTTGCGGCTTAAATTATTTAATGGCTCACCAATAATGATTCGTAATGAGGAAATCATTGAGAGTTTGGCATTTTATAAATAATTGAACGGTTACGTATTATAAGCGTTCAAACAATTGGTAAGATGAGTGAACAAAAAGTCCGATGGAAGGACAATTGTTTTGTCATAATATTAATTAAATATTATTTGAGCTTGATTATTTTGGGATGATCCATAATTAGATAAAAATGAGAAAATGCAATGCTTTAGATTTTGATAGAAAAGTTAATTTCTCTTAAAAACAACATACAAATTAGAAATAGCATTATCAATCAACTTAATGACTTTTCTGACATAATAATGACTATAATAGAATGGCTTTTATTCTAATTTAGGAAAGTAACTAATAATTAGCCACGTGGAAATTTTTGGTATTACTGAGGCATTAATGTTGGAAACGATTCCCTAGAACCCAGGGGAAAAAGGCAGGAAACCAATTGTTTTTGTTTTCTTCTATTGTAGTCAAGCACAAGTCTTAACCGTTGAACATAATTACAATCGTGCCGTGAAATAAAAGATAAACACAACATTGTACATGTACAGGCATAAAGAGAACATTTTTGTAATTTACAAAAGAAGGACGAAAGAAACGTGTTTTTTCCCTTGATTAAGAGGCTTATTAATGAGAACAATATGGGTCGAATAAAAAAATTGTTGTTGCTGCTGCTATTTTTTTTTCCTCTTTTTCATTTAAGCCATAAATCCTCATTAAACTTTAATTTTCCAACAACCGAAAAGTTTCACATTCACGTTCACTCATGTATTATAGATAATAACTGGTTACATTATAATATGTGTGTGTGTACTAAATAATCCATAGCCTCTAGAGGATGTTAAATTGGACATTTTCATAATTACTACGTTTAGATAACATTGCGAACATTTTATTATTATTAAATCACTGTCCATTTTTATTCACTATTTTTTGCAACGGTGTATCGCAATTGTTATTAGATTTGTTACCAAATAACAATCAAAACGATTCAGTTTGCGTGTTCGAAATTAATAATGCGGTACATGCAAAACATGAGGGAGAGAAATCAACTGCTATTTAATTTATTATCTTATTCAACTCCATAACCCTCCACGGGAAATCGAGCAAAAAAAAAGATTTGCCAAAAAGTAAAAGTAATAATAAACTTCTTGCTTTACGGAAAGCAAAAATGCGATAACGGCTATACCTAATTTGCATCGTTTGCAAATATATCTTTTTTAAATTTCCGCCCATTCAACACAAAAATTTCAAACTTTTGTTCGTTAATTAAGCGCATTTTTTTCAAGGGAATTGTTCTAACCAAATTTATGAAAGTAAATCGTGAGTGTTTATTTGATAAAATTTTGTTCGTTAAATGAACGATTCTCTCGTTTGCGAGCATTTACCGAGTTAATACATCCATTTGGAAGGTCATCGTACTTTAAGAACTTGGGTTGCGTGAAAACGTGCAAAAAGAATTAGATGAATAAAGAGGTCGAGCGATATAAATAAACTTTTCTGCGTGATAATTTGATTTTCATCGTTGGCAAACAACAATACCAACGAATATTTCGCAAAAGTTCCGCGTATAGAATTTGGTCTTTTATAAAGTCGCTCTCCTTATTGTTGAAACTATTATTATACAAAATAACCAATTACCATTTCGATTGTAATCTATCGAACAACAATTGTTGAGGTTGCCACATATAAATAGACGGTATTGACGACTAACACGTGATCAGAAATTAGTTTGGAAAGGAAACGATTTGATGACTTCCCTTTTGTCACAGCGCTTACAACAACTTTTTTGTGCAACAAACTTTGATCGCCCTTTATATCTCGCTTGATGTTTTATATGGGAAATAGTTAAACTAGTAAAACACCAATAACTCGCACGCTGTTACTTGTTTCTATTTTTTACTTTTTGCCTCTATTATTTGCTGCAAAACAATAACGTTATAAACGTGAAGGCTGGGGATGGATTTACAATTAAAAATTACACCCGTACATAGAGATAAATAATGCGGGTCAACCTCAAATAGCCGGGGCAATAAATTGATTTATGTCCTCGCATAAAACGCACACACACGTTGCCGAAGAATATTGTTTCCTTTCTATTTTTTTTTATATCGTTTCGCCATAATCCGATATAAATTTCTATTGCGTCAGTAACGAAACGATGCCAGTATCTAAATAATAGTGATGGATATACGCACGTTTACCTAAAAAGCAAAAGAACAAATAATAAAAAGAAAAGGATGAGAAGAGGAAGAAGATGCAGGAGAAAAATTGAAATTGAAATATCCATCCGTGAGAGAAAAAGTAGAATTTATCTGTTCCTCCATACCCCCGTATAAATTCGTATTTTATTCATTCTTATATTTATGTCGGTGTTAGAACACAATATCACTCTAACGCCAAAGCAATGGCGAAGAAGAGTAAGAAGAAGGGAAAAAAGCAATAATAAATAAGAAGAAGTGGCTGAGGAAAAAAGTTTCGGTGTCCAAACACAAAAGTTTTCCATTTACACAACATAAACTTTGGATAGGCGAAGGTGGAGATTCTATTATTCACTCTCACTCTTTCATTTCCCTGTTGTTCCCTAACCTGTTAAATTTATCATATTCTGGATTCCACGATAGAAATAAATCCGTTATTATTCATATATTGCTTTGTTCCTGACAATTATAAAATGCTCTCTTTCATTTCTGCTCTACATTTAATGACAATGTCCGCATGGTTTGCGCGCAAAAAATCATAATACATCCTGGACAACGTCAAGCCGAGTTTAATTAAAAAAAAAAACGTACAGAATGACGCACGATATTATCGCAATATGTCACAGCAATGCCTTTTTTGTCATTTGATGTTTAGTTGTGGTAAAATTTTACGAATCCCTTTTATTTTTTTTGTAATTGTACCCGAGCGTGGACTCGTTTTTGGTGAAGGCGCCGGTTAATTAAGTTAAAGAAATCGATAATGACGAAGGTCTTCTTTTATCTATGTTTTCAATTCAATTCTAAATCAAGCATTAATCTCTCTTTGTATGAATTTTTAAGCAGTTTTTTTTGCATTAATAATATAAACCCCAAAATGTAATTAAAAATCAATATTTTTTGGGTTAAAGCGGTCAACATCGAATTTGAAAGAAAAATACATCAGCGAAGCTAACGTTGTAGGTTTATACGAACTAATATTATCAAGAGACATTTATTATTAACATTAATTAGGCCAAAGTTGGTTCGGTTGTTGTTCTTATTAGGAGCAGTTACTTAATGAACAATTACACGACATCGTTCATTGTTAATCTCATTAGACAGAGAGAGAGAATGAAAAATCTTATAAACTTCACATCTAATTAGCAGTTAACTTTTTATGATCAAGTGCATTCCGTTCATGTCTCGAGTGGCGTGGATGAGGATAAAAATAAGTTTGCAAACAAGCACATAAGTTTTAGGAAAACCAATATAATATTGAATTCTTATTTTGATAATTGTATTTTTGAGTTTTAGTACAAACTAAAACCCTCTCTAACTATTCGCGAGTGTTAAATTTATTGCGGTCAATCAAATGAAGCTTAAAGGCTATTCATAGATTTGGTATAAGCTCTTAATTTTTTGTTTGTAGTTAATTACATAAATTTGGTTTGGACCCATTTCCATCAGATTCAATTCAGGAAAAACGGCAGCACATGTGTAAAGTTTCCTCTTCACATACATATGTATAATACTATTCTAATCTATTTTATTAATAATACGAAAATAGAAGGATTAAATTACGCAGTTCCATAAACTTTGTCATATAATTAAAATAAAATAAACTTTGTTCGCGTTTAATTTTAGGAATATTTAAAGTTTATTAATTAATATGAAAATGAAATTGAATATAAAGTTATGTAGATGTTATTGTGCCAGTGTGTTGGTAAAATAAAGATTAATGTTTAGAGAAAAATATGGGTTTTACGCAAGCGGGGTGTCGGGATGAAGGATTGCGGGGGAATCACTATAAAATCATCCATCTGATGTGCAAACAGTTTACGAAACGGTTAATGGATTTTAATGCAAACATTTGATTCCAGTAGATAAAAATCGAGGGTCGATCATCAACATCAACATGATAAAATCCTTTAATAATCTATTATAAAAGTTATAGGATTTTACTCAAACCTGATACCCGATCGTTAAATTACTCTAACATTATTTAACGACTTTAATTTATCATCGGGGCTTAATTGATAAAATAGTTTATCCCGAGAGGTAAATAAATTAATTTGCAGGCTGAAATTTTTAAGAAGAGATGCGATTAATCCGACCGTTTCCAAAATATTCCACTGAACTTTCAACCGGGGAAAATAAAACGAGTGAAATGTGTTTATTAGATTGTTTTTGAGCAAGTTTCTCTCTGTAAACTTTCCACGAGATAAAGTTTGTTAGTTTTGCTTCATTTCAAAGAAATTTCGGGAAAAAGGAGGAGATAAACGATGAAATACGATTTCGCTAATTTTTCATTAAATTCCATCCAATTCCAGGGTTCAAATATAAAACGCATAGAAGAAACGAGATGGAAATTAACCTTAACGTTGAAATCGTAAATTTTAATTAGAGTGAAATTAATAATGAAGAGATAGTAATTAAAAGCAAATAAACGAAATATCAGAATAATATATTGTTGTAGTTTGTTAAGAGTCGTTCATCGTGGAAGAAGTGGAAGGAAGATGGCCCTTTTCAAGATCTTATTTAAATCTATATATGTTTTAATGGAAGATGATGAAGCAAGACGAGCGTATTGTGTGTATGTGTGTGTGTGTGTGCGAAGAAATTCGAATGCCTTTTTAGAATTGACGTAAGAGACGAAGCGTTGTAAGGAAACTCATGAAATTAAATGAGATCCTCGCGAATATTTTAATATGAATTTCTCTGCACATGGAGCAGAAGTACGGCATTTCATTTGCTTAACAAGTAATTGAAATGGGATAGAGTAAGAAAATAATGAAAGAGATAGAAAGTAAGAGAGATTTCATGTAAAACATCTTTTTCATCTTTCTTAATGTGAATGTGTACCCAATGTTTTATTCGACTTCTCATCTCGATATAATCACATAATCAACTTAATGATAATGCGACGAGATAAAATTGGGGATTTAAATAATTGTGCAAAAAAGAAGAAATAGACAATTACAAAATGAGGGGAAAAACGCGACCGAAAAAAACTATGTGAATGTTCATTAAATTTATTTAGATTAATTACAAAAACGTTAAATTTTAATTAAGATGTCCTACGTTTATAATTGGATAGCTTTATCGTTTTATTAACATTTTCTCTCTCATTCTTTTTTTTCCTCTCCGTCGATTAACTTAATGAATGGTTCATCCTCCGCACGCTACAATATTCAATCGGTATCGATTAAAATCAATACAATGGATTCATAATAAGTGAAACAGGCTAATCGAAAAACGAAACGGGACGAAGAAAAATAGCAATTTTCTATAGTCTTCTTGCCGTTAAAACATTTGCAATTGCTTCTTGTAGAATTTTAATGTTTATTTCTTCATCTGTAAGGTTTATGTGCACTTTTTTCGACGAATCAATGTTTTCTTGTGGCAATACAAAATTGTTAACGCAGCAAATACGAACAATTATATTTAATGAGAAAAGCAGAAAATTTGGGTAGATATCTAACATTTGGGAATCGAGCTGACAATAACCTATCACTTAATGTAAATTAATGAAATATTGTAATTTATTACAGCTGACGATGTAATGGAATTATTTTGATTTATATGTGATTGCTTCAGCGGAATATAAAATACGAGGCACTAAGAGCTGTGTTTAATTATTGATTTATTAACAACAGCTCCTGTACTTAATTAACTTCGAAAGTTCGAATTAAGACAAACATATTAAATTTTGCTTTCGTAAAACTAAGTAGCGAATGGGGAAGACGAAAATTATAAACATGTTCAGAACAAAGTGAGAGAGAAGAAACAGAAATATTAGTGTGATATAATTTGATTGTATTTAATTTATCTCCAATTAGACGAACGTATAAAGTGGACTTTTATCTAATTATATTTTAACATTCAAATACGCTAATTAGGTTTGCAAATTTAATGAAAGAATACCCTTTCTCATTTTCGGTGCTATAAAAATGTCAAACGTATTTAGCTTCTACTTATTTCGTATTCTACGTTTGCTTCTTTTTTTTGAAATTGAAAGAAGTATTTTGCGAATCGGAATGGTAATCAATTGACATTATTTGATACTACGTTTCCGGAAACGAAGCACTTTGAAGCAGAAAATATACATCTGTGCTCACAAGAATACAATAACTGAAAGATAGAGGCAAAAATATACGAAAAACGTTTTGTAATTTAAGCTAAATATGATACCTCTTTCTCCTATTTAAAGAAACGTTTTCTTCGCTTTCCCTTTTTCTTTTCGCCCACTTTTCTCCATTTCTTTTTTATCAATTTATAGTTATGCATTATTGGAAAATCATACTTTTTAGTTACGATACGAGTTCAATTTGTGAGTCTAGACGAGCTGAATATATCTCTTCATATGCTACTTTTGTACGTGATAAAAATGAAATGAGTTTTACAGTAAATTGGAAAATCGGAAATGTAGAATGGCTTTAAAATAAATAAAATTTTAAATTACTATATAGATTTTCCGATAATATCACTGGCACAGCCAAAAAATAAAAATAAAAAATAACGTGCGGTTTATTTTTCTAATAGTTCTCTTTTTCTAGAGTCGAGTTAAGTTACTTAAAGAATTGCCGGAGGGAAGATTTGTAAAAGATTTCCTTCTTAATTTTACTTTTCGTCCGTGATAAGCGTACAAAACTTTTATCATAATTGAATATTTCATAGACCAACATGCTTAAGTTTGGGAAGTCGTTATTGATTACGAATTCCACGTTTTATGCCACGTTTCTTTAATCAAAGGAGAAGAAGAAAAAATTCATCAGTTTTACGAAACATTTTCGGACCCCTTTCACATCAAGCACATAACTTATTCATTTCTCCACGTTTTTTGCTTCTAATCCGATGGAAAAGTATTTGCACGTTCTCCCTCATTTACTTTAAACTTTTGCCAACGATCTTAATTTTTAATGTTAATTTATATTTTCGCTTTAGTGGAATAAATAACTCTTTAGTCGTAATGACCAACAACCAAGCAAAAATAATATAATTGTTTTGACAGCCGGTTTTCAGTTTTATTCATTAAAATTCCTTTAAGAAACAGTTAATTTTGTGCCATTATCGTTCTTCAAGTTTTTTTTTGTCGTACAAGAAAAGCTTAAAACGGCGTGCTAGTGACGTTCGAGTGAAATAACGATTTTGCTGAAACTGAAAGAGAGGACATTTATTCTTTTTTGCAAAGGAGTATTAAAAAAAAGTGGGTGAAAGAGTGGAACAAGAAGAAGTGGTAGCAGCATCACTTCGTAATTTATAAATCTTATTTGAAAGAGGAGAAAAAAGTGTGAGTGAGACACGAGAGATGCGTAAAGTTCAAAGTAATAAAAATGATAAAGTAATCAGAACCGCTATGAAAACTTTATATCAGGGGTTAGGTTTGGTTTTAAAGGGTAGATTTCCCTATTCTTACGTGTTGTCTCTTTCTCTCTCTCTCTCTCTCTCTCTCTATCCAGTCATCATCTTTATACTTGTGGACCATGAAAACGTGCCAGTTAATATCGCAAAAATTAAAACTTCTTTAATAGCGCATAATACATAACTGTACAACAATGTCAAAGTTTTAGATTAGGTGTAACGTTTAGAGAAAATTTTATATTAAATTACTCTAAGCAAACAAAAAAACAGAATCGTTTCTCTTAGCTTTGATAAAGGAAAACGTCCATTATTATCACTAATTTATGGCCATTAGAATAATTTTATAGATTCCCTCAAATTGCGAGACCGGCAAAAAGAAGGTAGTCGATAATGAAAGTGCGTGAAAGAGAAAACGACTAATCTGTCATAATTCAAATGGTAATTAAACCGACTTTTTAATTCGTTACTCGTTATGGATAAGAGCGGTCCATTGTTTTAAATTAAAATGCCATTAAAAGGAGCGAAAAGGAAAGAGAAAAAAAGTTATTGAACCGTTTAAGGGCAACACATTCCAACAGCCCTATTAGGGTATTTCACCATTTCATTTTGTGCTCCTCTTTTTCTTTGACGTTCGATTTTTAATAATCCGTTAACCTACCTAACGGGTACCTGCTAACGTCATGAGGGAAAATTCATTTCCGGTACGCTTTCGAACGTAGAATTTCTGAAAATTACACACAAACACATGCCATGATAGAGTTGGGTTGTACGTGCAGAAAAATAAAGCTTTCTCTGACCCTCTGTCTCTCTCTCTCTCTCTCTCTCGCTGTATATATGCACGTTACTTTATTACTTTTTACAATGCTCTTAAATCAGGTTTTGCGATTTATGACTTACACGGTTGGTAGACATTCGAAATGGAAATAAAAGTATGTATCGAGACCTATTTTTAAACCATTAAAGGTGAATTTATAAACAGAAAGAGTTTTTGTTTTCTTCAAAAGCAAAATCTATAGCTTTTAAACACGGACAAATTAGGAAGCAACCTTTGCTTCTATGCAATGTATACATATGAATGAGTAACAAGAACAAAAAAAAATGCCATTAATAGATAATATAGAAGTTTGATTTATGCACATAGAATTATTTCACGCTAGAAGATACTCTCGACTTGGCATCATCACAGCACAATTGTGAATGACAAATTCATTCTTGAGGAAACGACGTAGACTATTTCTGACATTATTTTATCGTAGGTGGAAATTTGTTGCATGAAAATGAGTTCTATCACTTTTTAAAAATACTTTGATCAATCGACACATTTTGGTAAATACCCTCACTGGAGCATTACGTAGCATTATTTCGATAGAAGTTGATATTTGAGAAAATAATGCTGCATAACTCAGAAAATATTTTATGATAATTTCGTTTTATTAAAGCTTACTCTACCAGTTATTCAAAATACTTTTGACTAATTTATTTCATTGCTTCCTTTGTGTTACCTATATTTATCCTCGGATTATTAACTGACTACATTAGCCAACAAAACAATTTTAGCGCATAGACAATGGAACGTAATAGGCGTTATAGAAAAGTTGCACTGATACATGCTGAAAAAGTGTTAACATTTTGGCATTTAGCTTTATTACAGTGTTATTGGCACATAATTTTGCAAGTCGTGCTCAATATTATATGAATATTTATGTTTGCAGTAATACCTCGGTCTAGAGTGAACCAATGAAAGTGAAATTTCAAACGTCTATTATCACATGCTTCGTTTTCGAAAATATTTAAAATATTGATTTGTACAAGCGTAAAGTCTTCCTAAGTTTAAGTGTAATTTTTATTTGAATTTTATTGATAATAAACATTTAAAATTGCAGTTTGATTGGTTCACTCTAGGTAGCAAACACGAATGTTCATATAATATTTAGCGCGACTGTACATGCCATCTAATAATATTTTGGTTTTAATTTTCCAAAATACTTTTGACGCTTTTAGCTTATTGTGATTTTGTTGCTTACTGCAGATCATTGTCCAGCTGACTTGGTCTACAAAACTATTTTAGCGTAATGGACAAATCAAACACAGTGAAGTTTATTAGAACTTCCAATTTTACATACAAACAGAGTTTCACGTTTTCGTCGTTCCCCTGACTATGGCATCAGCGGAGCATGATTTTGACAGGTCTCCATATTTGGAGAGATAATTTGTTTTATTACATTTTTTTCATGTGATTTCCAAAATATAACACTTTTGATCCTACCAACTTATTCTCATTGTTTTGTTGCTTGATGTATCCTTAGAGCATTGACTACATTGCCCACATAGTAAATGCACTCTAAACGATAAATGACACATAGTAAAGTTTAGCAGCAATGCCATTGTTAAATGCAAACAGAATTTGGACTTTTGGGCTTACACCTTTTGTGCATTGTTGTAGCATGATTTTTACAAGACTCGATATTTGAGGAAATAATATTATATCATACGTTTGTTTTACCAACATATGTTTTATTGGGAACCCAAAATACTTTTGACTCTTTGAATTTTCATCTTTATTTTGGGGTTGATGTATCCCTGGGACATTGACTAACTGGTTTCACTTACCTACATAGCAATGTCATTGTTATATGTAAATAGTGTTTTGCCATTTTGGCATGTATCTCTACTAAGGCATAAGTGTTATGGAAACCATTATATCGTTTGCTATATTAAATTTATTCCATTAGCTGCCCGAAATACTTTTGACTCTCTGAATTTATCGTGTTCATTTTGGTCCTACATGTATCTCGAAGCCTTGAGCATTGATTTCAGTAGCCTACATAACAAATATGGTAGAAATGACTACTGAAACTTTGTAAACTTTAGCAACAAATTTTATTCCTTTATGCAAGCAGAGTTTGAATATTTTTACCATATGTGAGCATGATTTTGATCGTGACTGAGTTTCGAGAAAAAGGAGTACAGAAACTATTGCCTCTTAAATTTGTTATTCCTAATAAAATCGATTGCATTGCCGCTTCGTTCACTTTATTGGTTGCTCTAAATATTTCTGGCATTCGTGGAACGTTATATTATATAATGGATTTACATGTTTCGGGCATATGATAACTTTGGAACCTCTTATTTTCCTAATAAATCATTTTCCTCTGCCAGGGAATACTTTTTAGCCATCTTCAACATCACAATTTCCATCGAATGTATATCGATTATCCGTTCTTCTTTCTTCTTTCGCTTAATTCTTTCTCATTCATTTTCTCTCCTTATACGAAAACGTATCGTTATTACTTCTTATTTCATTCGTTGTTGGTCCTTTTGTAAAACGGCTTATGATGATGATATTCGGTGAATTCTGATTCACTATTATCATCGTTTTTGCTGACTGAACCAGTTCCATAAATATCGGATACGTTTTCGAATATACCGATGAATGAACGAGTAAGAAATATATGTATATATCAAGTACGTTTTCTTGACTTTTCCATTTATCATATTACATATGAGTTATTGTAAAATAATTTGAGAGAAACGCTCTCATTTCGGAGAGAAGAAAACCCGAAGCGGGAACCGTTCCATTTTTACTTTTTGTTTATCGAATTTATTTTCAATTACATTAAAGCAGTCCGTCGTATATTACCCACACGTGTTTGCGAGGTGAAATGCGAGGACGAATGCGAAATGGCAAGGATGGCTGAAATGAGTTAGTGCGAGTGAAAAAGTAAAGTAATCCAGTGGCAGGTATATTTAAGTAAATATTATTACAAAGTATTATAGAGAGTGAAGATTTAATAGAAGGAAAATATTCCAGTAACAGATATAATGTGTACTTGTACTGAAAAAAAAAACGAAGAGTGTGGCCGCCGCTACGGATCAAATAAACTCGACTCGAATATTTCACATTATTATTATCATCATTATTGCTACGTAGTCAGTACTTAAACCGTCGAAACGAGTAGGGTGACGTTGAAGGAGTCGAGAGAATGAAGAGATGAAGAAGGGAAAAACGATAAAACTGAAATACGTGACTGGGATGAAGTACCTATCAATTTGTCACTGTTAACGCTACATTGGGAATTATATTTAAGAAATTTTCTTGAATATTTGTCTTTACTATTAGACGTCATTTATAATGCCAGCAAATTTCCGAGAGAGATAGAGATCGCGAGAGGAGGAAGGGACGACAATACGACGTGATACTGATAAGGATTTTTATTTCATTTTATTATATCGACTGCCCGAAGCGGTTTCCTAAACGAACCAAAGAAAAAAAATCCCGCGAAACTTTACCGGTTTCGCCTTCTACTATCATCATCATCGTCCTCTCACGTTTCCATTTCAACCCTCACTTCAGAAAGTCTATCTAATTACGGTTAATCGTTAATTAACGATTTAATGTTCCAGCGATACTACAAGGATACGCTGTCAAAATAACGAAACTTGCCGTACCGGAAGTAATCAGATCGGGTAGACCGGTGGTATTAGATTGCGATTATACGTTAGAAGAATCGGTCGACGAAGGATTGGTCGTCAAATGGTATTTTAATCAGACGACGATGCCAATTTATCAATGGATACCGAACAGGAGGCCGCAAGACTTCGGTGAGTCAATGAGAGTATTTTATGTTCAAGCAATTCGATAATTGTCACATTATCATAGTACAAAGTTCCAGTAATTAGTTCGTAAGTCCCATATTGATTGCGAATAATAATAATTAATTGCACCTTTGCTAATTGTAAACTATTAATGTACTCTCGAACTTCAATGGATCATTAATAAACTTTCAATCATCAGTAGCAATTATGATTTTATTTTATTATAATGAAGTGTAAATGTTGCTAAATATTTTTATCAACAAAGTATTTCTACAATGTGTCTATAAAAGATTTTCTGGCATCCGTTGGCAACATTTCCATATATTACTTTCGTATCACTGATATTCATATATTATTTTAAACATAATCCCTTTGCATGCCAAACGTGATTTTGACAAATATCAATTAAAAAAGCATATAATTTAATATAGAAAATAGCTCAGTGTTACCAAACTAATATTTGCAAAGTAGTTATATTTTTCGAGGAGATCACTATAATTAATCGACACATTGTACTACAAAATTCATAATGTTGGAATTGAATTATCATTTTATTCCTGTGTAAAAAATTCTCGCATGGAAAAGAAATTGTTAGCTAGCCGCATGTGTTAGATGGATGCGTCAGCTCGATGCCAATAATTTATTATCTAAAACGCACCGAAATTTCCTTCTAGTGACGCACTTATCTACGACACGCAGTTAGTTCTCAAAATCTATTCTACGCCAATTTTGAGCAAGAATATATTCAGACACCCGGTATCTAAAACAGAAAATAATGGGGGTCTCATAAAATATGGAAGGTTCGCAAACAAGCTAATTCTAGTTCGGTTGCGCAACGTTTCCAGTTGCCCCAAAACGTTATTTCGAGGAAAAGTCGATGTTACGTGTTTTCTGAACTACGAATGTTTAATCCACCGTCTATTTATACCCGATTGGACATTCACTCACTTCTAAACTTTATTGCAAACAACTGAAAAGAATGTACACGAAATTGACCGAGCTTTGCCCAGGTTTGGTTTGTCGAAAGCAAATTTTGTGCCATGAGGGAAACGCTTGGCAGACGTTACGTCCGCTAACAAAGTGCGCCATTGCTCAAAGAAGATGACAACAGGATGTTAAAAGACTTCGGACTTTGATCTAGTAGAGGAATAAGTGCGGCCTTGCCGAGTTCCTTGAATTTCTCCTTTGTTTGACTGGCGGTGACACATTTGGACGTTGTCTTATTGCAAAAAATACGCAGTTTCTACTGGACCAATGCGAAGTATTACCTCCCCAACTGCACATTAATTCAATTGAGTTCGAACCAGTAATAAATTTGTTGTTTCTGCTCTGTCAAAATTGCGTGAAATTTCGATTACTGCAAACAAAATTATGGCGCAACATTTAAATTTTACTTTAAACTTGGAAAAGCATTGACCATGACAGTCCAAACGATGAAACTTGTTCATCCTGATTATCATGTATCTCGTGCAAGTAACGTACGATTGATAGAATCGCATCAAGAACGGCATTAATGATGATCATCGATCGAACAGACTAAATGCATCAGTGTCGAAAATAGCATCGAGAAAGTGCACGAATTCATCAGGAACGACAAAAAAATATTTGATGCTACTCTTGAGGTGACATTATTTATACTCTTTTTCTTCTTCTTCTTGATACTGTTCTCCCTATTTTGGGATGGTTTACTATCTCCCGCCCAATCCAACCAGAGTCATGTATTAATTTTTTTGTGTCCACATTTATACTCTTTGTAATAACATTTCAAACTTCATCAGACAATGTGATATTCTTTTTGACAGCGTATTAATTCAAAATGCTGTTCTACTAATCTAAAATTTGGGAAGTATCGATAATCTATGGAAGAAAATCCCAATAATTTGTTGACACCTGTGACAACAGAGTTCATAATGTTATAACTTCTTTTTTAATTAAGTTTCACATTATCATTCAGAATTAGTGCTATATATTGGCATGACGAGATTCTACCCAATGATGGAACCTCTTAACTCTGTTTGAGATCAGCTGGCCAGTATCTTTTCAGTCTTCTATTTGGTTGCTCCAAAAATGGCTGGAACAACGTGTTGCTGTGTCTATCTATTCTCTGATGGTGTCGAATGCTACTAGATTTTATCACAAAGATTTTTCACAAATCGAATTCGCAAGTCTTCATAAAGTGTTAGATGTGTAACGTACCAGGGTGCATCAGTAATTAAAGGTAGAATTTTCGATTGCCATCTTTGAATTAAAGTGATATTCGATTTACTAGCACAACCCCATATTTCAATCCCACAGGTCCAGCTTGCTTTTAAAATAGTTTTCTAAATCAGAATTTTGTTTTCATGTGATAAATTTGATTTTTTTCTCCAATAACCAATAAAGTTCTTTTATTGTTAGATCTATTTGCTTTCTCTTTTCGATTATACATATGCTCTTTCCATGTTAGCCTGGAATCGAACTGAAACCCCAGGTATCTAGCATTACAGGCTCAAGATATTTCTTTGTTGCTGAGATGTATTGCTGAAAATTGCTGATTTCGCAGTGTAAAATCAATTTGTTTACTTTTCTGTATATTTTTTTTGTCATCCACCGATTTACCCAAATTCTCCTGTAGATGATTCTGGATACAATTCGAGGCTATTATGAGGCCCTAATCTGATAAAAGTATTATAGTATCATCAGCAAATGTTCCTATTATTGTATTGCCTGATGTTGGTAGATCAGTAGTAATATAATACACATAATATAGGCCCCAAGCCACTTCCTTGCGGAACTCCGGAATATTTCTTCATTAACTTTATTCCTAAATTCTCTATCATCGAGAAAAGACACAAATAGTCTAAAATAGGAAATTGGGAAACACTTTTGGATTTTATTGAGCAGTCCAGAGTGCCAAACTTTATCGAATGCTTGGCTCACATCTAATAATACTGATTCGCAATATTAATGTTGGAATCGAATGTTTATTTTATTCGTCACTCAAAAAATATACCGAGTGCTTAATAAATTACTGCTCAAATTGCCGTAGCAAAGCATTTGTTTGCGTCTTACATATTAAATAATAAGTAATATGCATCGATTGATACTACTTCCTGAGGCATACGTTTAAAAATGTCTTCCCATGGCACTTTAGGAGAAATTTGTGCAAACATTCAATACAGCTTATCATCAAAATATTGCTTTGGTAGCAATGATATTTAAACGTTTGGAATCGAATCCATTTGCTCGCCGAGTGACATTTTTACAAGCATCAATTAAATAGTTGTACAGTAGAAAAAAGCAAATAGTTAAATATCAGTGCTGCCAAAATAATAGTTGGGAAATGTTGATAACGAAAGCCATAAAGGACAATCATTTATTAACACAGTATTTCCAACCTTATGACATAATTATTGATTATTCTATTATTTATTCAGCTAATTGAAGGAAAATAAATTGATTTTATTGTAACAGATATAATGCTTAGATTGAAATAGGAATTCGTTTATTTCGTTAATTAAATTTTTAATTTCTTTATATTTATTCGTTCGCATCCATTATTACAACTTTAAGAGTGCCTCGCATATTTGTGAAATAAAGTTCTGTGATTTTATGTTGGCCTAAGCAAAAGAAAAATGACTAGCATTTAACACGAATATTAATTAATTGCTAATTTTTAATTAGCACGCAACCGACTCCCATACTGCAGCGAAAATATGGCATGGTTACTAAAACTATTATGCAATATTAACGTGTTGAAGACTAAACCTCTCGCTTATAGAAAATCATCTTTATTTCCATAATAATTTTCGTTGGAATTTTGTGAATTTAACGTTTGAGAAATCGTTGTACCAATCAATAGTTTGCCATTATGCATTTGATTGAAATGTTATGAGATTAAATTAATTCACTTTATTAAAATTCCATTCATCGGTTCGATCGAATTCACGTTCCTGGTTTATTTTTTCTCCTTCGCCGCCTATTATTGAAATACCGTCGATCGTAACGTGCCCTTTATATTATTTGACTTATAGAAACCTAATTATTATTATGACGATAATAATAACTTATTGAATGGTTTTAAATAAAATTATTCGACCTTAAAGAGCCGTTTGAATGGAAAGTAACGTTCGTGAACGGCGGCGTTGTACGATTTCAATGGAGTTGAAAAGAATGTACGTCTTTAACACTCCCATTTATTTTCTTCTCCTCTTTTTACCCGTCTCTTGATCGGTTCAATTTCAGCTTCTTTTCATTTTTTTTGTGTGTATGTGCGTTGAAATAAAAGGACTCCAGAAAGCATTTATCATCACGTTCCTGCGGTTTCTATTTACGTCACGTCATTTTGATCTTTTATTAAGAGAAATCGACTGGATTTAATTAAGCAAATAAAAAGAGTTTATAGCGTATACTGGGAGGAAGAAAAAAATTGCAAATAAAAGTGTATAGAAAAATATGTAGGATAAGGGAATAAAGGAAGGAAATGAAATAAGTGGAATAAAATCATAATAAAACTGCTGTTTCTTCTTTCCCGACACGCTTTTTTTGTCGTTGCTCGCTTCTGGGAATGAAAGTGAAAGAGGGGAAAAATAGGGAACAACACAAAATAAAACGTCTCCTCTTTATTTAATTTTTTTTCTTCTACGCCATTGATCTTTTCCTCTTCTCCTTCGTCGCACCCATCTTCCCACTCATTCACGGACCGTTGTTTGTCGAACGGAATCCTTGGAGTCTCTCTGTTCATCCTTTTTCTATTCGAACGTAATAAAGACACTAACACTTTACAATGACAAGGACACACAAACCGATAGACTAGAAACATTTTTAAAGATCTTTCTTTCTCACTCTGTATCTTCATTTACTTCTCTAATATTTCCTTTTGCACACACACACACACACAGATAAATCCTTCGATACACACCTTCTTTTACTTTAGCCGTACTTCCGAGTCTCATTTTCGCATCACGTGGAACACGTGATTTATACCGCGCTCTTTGACACTTTCTGGAAATATCTCCTTCTTTAAATAAAAGGTAAATTGAGCGGAAGACGGAGCCAAAACGAGAGCGAGAGCA
Organism: Hololepta plana; assembly: GCA_963695495.1. Classification (NCBI taxonomy): domain Eukaryota; kingdom Metazoa; phylum Arthropoda; class Insecta; order Coleoptera; family Histeridae; genus Hololepta; species Hololepta plana. Next base: position 5,433,674 of record OY968832.1, on the reverse strand, counting down.
AATGTGTATGTATTTACTTAAATTGAAAGTTGACACCTATTGTTACGGCAATTTAAGGATTCCGTTTGTCACTCTAACCTCTTTCTCGCTCGCTCGATATTTTATATCAACTGTTTTAACATTATCAATTTCTCCTTGCTGACAAAAGAAAAAAAATCATCCACTAAAACTTTTCGCATTTTCTCGTTATTAGTCAAATAATCGTTTTGTAAAACGTTCTTAATATAGGAAGAATCTCATTTTATTCCGTCCTTTTTTTTCCTTTAGAAGAAATTGCCTCTGATTACGATAATACTCTTAAGTAGAAAATTAATCCCATAATATTAAAACTAAATGTCTCGACGATTAAAAAAGATTAAGAATGTAAACGGGAGCGTCTCCCTCTTGAATTTTTATGGTACTGGCGATGATAAAAATGGAAACGGAACCGCTTTCTCCGCGCATTTCCATAGGCTTAACAAAATACCAATTCGATGGCTCCTTTTCTAGACAAATTTGCGACTACTACCCGGATAAAATTATTTTGCAACGTAACTGCACTCATCGATATTCCGTAGCGATTCGATTATCAATCGTTGCTCTTTATGCATGTGGCATACTTGAATGTCAATTGATTTCGGCGACTTTTTCCTCAAGTCTGACCTAGATGTACGCTCATTCGAATTCGGTACCAAACGCGTTTCGCGCATTCCCTTGCAAGTCGATCGCGATTAAAATCAAACAGTGCAGTCGTCATATTGTGCAGATTGGTTTTTATTGTACTGCGAAAGTTGGAGAAAGGTAAAGAAAAATGGAGGAATAAATGCGAGGGTGAATAATTATTAATGGAAATACATATAACGAAGTATTTTACTTTTTACTCGTTTTATTATACAGGATGTCCTCCTATTATGCTGACACAAATTGACTGGGGAGAATTCGAAACTGACAACGGTCAGTTATAAATTCCCTTCCCCGTGTCTATCTCTTTGCGAGCAGTTGTAACACGCTGCCGTTTAAATAATTTGACGTCTTTCCAGGTGATGATGGATGGTCCTGCCATTGGATTATCCTGTATATAATCATAAATATTAATGTTGTTAGGTTTGTTTTACAAATGTACACATCAAACTATTCACATTTTAACATTCGTCATGTTTCGTGCTTATCGTTTTAATAAAATCTCTTTATCTTGTATTTTTAATTAGTTAAATTAGTAGTAACGTAATAAAATGAAACAAAAGAGGGAAATGAACAGAAGCAATAAAAAAAGTAAAGAACGGAAAAGAATAATGGAACGAGACGCAATTTATTAAAATAAAACTGGGATCCTTTTTAGGCGATTTCGAACGAAAAAAGAGAAAAAAATTGGACAATGAGAGAATTATTTAATTAATGTTTTCGTATTAGAAAAAATGTATCTTTAGAGAAAAAAAAGCGGTCTCTTTATTCGACAGTAAAAAGACTGAAACTTTGTAATTATTCCATGAATTTCCAACTACGTATTAGTAATTCTATTTAATATCATTTTACAGAAACGTTCTCTCACTTGCCATGCAATATACCATTGTACATTATAATTGTATTTAATCTTTTTTTCGCTACTCTGTATTGTTGAATAAAAATCCTTTGCTCTTATGCAGAAATTAACAAAACAAAAAAAAATTATTTGTAACTATTTCCTATTTATCCTCGTTCTCGTCCGATTGCTTGTTTTAATTATAAAGTACTGGTGGTGCTTTTAAATTAATAAAAGGATGTCTTTGTTGGATTCTCCTCGCTCACTTTCTACCTTTTTCCGCTTTAGGTTTTTCGCATTTTCTTTCTATTACTCATATGACTAACCCTAACAATAATAATTGGCAAATGAAGAACAGACGGTATTAATTAATGAATAAGGAGAAGGAATTGATTATGAGCGTAGTTTGTGCTCGCAAAGGAAAATCGGAGAGATAGAGTTAGAGAAAGAATGGAATTATTCAAAGAGAAATAAAATGAGAAGAGATAATAAAATAGAATCTAGCGAAATAGAAATTTATCGTTACTCCTTATAAATAAATACTCGTAGATTTTTCTCCCTGAAGGTTTTCCTCTTTCTTCTTATTTATTCAATTTAGCCCTGTTTTATTTATTTGTTTGGTTTTTTCCTCGTTTCCTTCATTTAATTTTCACTTTTTCTCCGTCTTTCTCTCTCTAGTTTGTTCCTATATAACTTCATTAACTCATTCTTTTTTTTTAAATTAATTTTCTCCTTTTGCAGTTTCATTTTACTTTTTATTTGCCCGTTCCCTATTTGTATAAACTTTTCTTCTAATTATGGTAACAGTTTTCCATTTGAAATATTTAAAAACTGCCTTTTTATTCTATCTCTCTCTCTCTCTCTCTCTCTCTCTCTGAAACAGGTAAACTGAATGAAAATATAGGATTCGAATAAAATAAAAAGTAACAAATAAATAAAAGTCTGTTAGAATTGCTTATTAAATTACTCTTTTCTTCCATTTTTATCTGCGTTTAGCTTGGAAATTGAAGGAAATTATTTTTTTTTACACAATTTAAACCTTTACTTCTGCTATTTTATATAATTGCTTTCTATAATAATTAATTGCTTCGATAGTAATTGGTACCTGATACATGATAATATTAATTGAAATAATTAATTGGTCATTAACAATTTTGTTATTTGATGAATTGCTAAATAATTTTTTAATATGTAAATTTATCATTATACAAATTAACTCATGTTTGTTTATCGTAATAAAGCTTATGATCGACATTATTTTGTATAAGCAAAACGTTAATTTTACGAATTGCAATATTTTTGTTGTTGTTGTTAAAATACAAATCAATACGCAGGTTTTCTCGCTTTCCATTACTTTGAAGCAAGGTAACAATGCGATTGAATATAGAATTATAAATAATAATTTGCCAGGAACAATAACAATGATATATGAATACATTTCGTTTTGCAAATGTGGATAATTTGAATTGGCATACGATTGACAGTTTTCTAAATAAGAATCGATATTTGCCGATAATACGTCTTTTAAAATGTATATTTAAATTTGTCTAATCGACGCAAGCAAGAAGGAAAAGAAGAACTAATTAATTAGACGCTTAAGGTAATGTAATATGGGTCATTTTGGTGGTAATGTCGATGAGGTTCATTTCCTTCGTGAGCAAAGTAAATGCTATCAAATTGAAACTGTATTTATCGTAGGTGTTGATCGTATGATCAATAATGAGCGGCAATAAGGTAACAAATTTCACGGAACTAAAAATTAGGTTTAATTCCTCACAGTGGCAATCTACTTAATGTCGGATGGCAATCAATGGAAAACCGAAGTTAACGACGTTTGGTCATTACAATATCCATTTTAATCCATTTCTTTTTATCTTGTAACATTAATTTCTACCACATTACGATGCCTTTGTTGCAGAACGAAAATGATTTGCTATTGGGTTACTCATTGCTTTTTATTTCTGTCTTTGTTTGATTGCTATTTCAAATTTTAGTATAGTAGTATAAGTATAGTGTAATAAAATGATTTAGCAATTTCAACAAAAATAAATAAATAAAAACATTTGCTGCAATTATCATTATCAGCACCTTTCGTTTGTGTTATGTACAATATTGATAGCATTCATTTCTGGAGATCTACTTTTATTTGACAAACTAAAAACATAAATTCATCTATATTTAAATCTGTAGCACCACTGAATAAGGTGCATATACAGAGTGTTTAAGAAAAGTGTCACAAATTTTAAGGGGTGCGCATATTGCCCAAGATAAGTAGAAGTCTTAATGAACATGAGTCGAGATATGGACGGTTTGGGAGATACGGAGGATTATTAATTTTTGTAGCATATCTTAATTTCTCGCAAATTGTATTCGCAAAACTTGCATTTTCGTATCGTAATCAACAGCTGTTTTGTGATACATAGAGTTTGTAGTTGACATTAAGTCGTTAACGACAATTTTAAATATTTTGGCTAGAGCTTTTTACTTTAGTTCTGAATTAGCCGACATGCATTTCATTAATGGCCGTGCTACTGGCAAATTCCAGAGAAACTCTGTCTTAATGTTCTTAGACAACACTTACACAGGTTATTTAAAAGAAGTTGGGGAGCAAACAATCGATCTATATCATGATTTGCAAAATAGGCAGATTTAAATCCTGTATAGTTATTTCCTTGGAAAAATTTTAAAAGCTTTCTGTATTCTATGCTTATAAATGGCCGCTAGGAACTGAAACAACGCATAGATCAAAGATGCCGCCGAATTCAAGCCAATGCTCCATTGCCAATAATTTTCGAAAGAGTTCGAAGGTCCTTGTCGCAAAGATATGTGTTGTGGCTGTCGTAAAATTGAAGCAGGGCACTTTGAACATCTCATTTGAGTTATTTTCCCCCTCGTCCTTTGTTCATAATTTGCATTTTTTTAACATAATGGTAACTAATATAAAAGTCGCAAAATGTTTGGTATCTCCGAAACCGTCCATTTCCAGCCCCATGTTCATCAAGACTTTTCTGCTTATCTTGGGCCATATTATCACACATTAAAATTTGTGACACATTTTTTTAATCACCATGTATATGTGAGTATTGGAGCATGAGATTTAGGTCTTTTTTAGTTATTTTAAGCTTGAATTGTCGAAGATTCGACACATTCAAACATTTATTAAAGCTAGTACTGGCTTGGATTTATGGGCTGTTAAACATTGGCATTTTAAAATGTGAATAATTTTTTTTTAATGATATCGTACATTTTTATTTTGGCATTGGATGTTGATAATTATTATCTTTCCCATTGAATGCTTGTGTAAAATGGTTGTACGTAACTTAGCTCAATTTTCACAAGTAAGAGTTAGATTTTGGGAATATTTTTAGTTGTAATAACCGTAACTTTTAATACATCAGGTACATAAGAAGAGAAATAAATTAGGTTTCTGGTAATAGAAATCACTCATAATTGACAAAATTGCAGTCAACTCACTATTCACTGGTACGACATTAATGTTGCTGTAAATTATAAAGACAGCATTAATTCTCATCATTTTGCAAGAGTCGCGGGATCTAATTTCGTAAAAAATAACTTAATGTTTGTCCCTGCCTGTTTTTGAAATAAGTATAAGGTAACTGGCCCATATAAGGCCCACCATTATTTTTCATAATTATAACAAAAAACTGAGGTGACTAAAATCTTGAATTTTTTAATTGAATTTTAAAATTACTAGAAAAAAAATCTTAAAAAGTCTCTGCAGTAGGCCTTATTTTGAATACATGATTTTAATAAGGCCCGCCTATGAATATCATAAGATCCAGTTCGAAAATTGTACAAGTTTGCCTTAAACATAAGGAAACTTCTTATATAAAGCAACTATTTTTAACGTAATTAAATACTTCTATGTTGTAAAGTTGAAATATTTTATGTTTCTGCGACTTTTATTCCCTTTATTGCTAATCCTAGATTTGTGGATGATCATGGTACACGTTCCTTGTCTCTTTCAACATCCATTCTGGCAATAAGCCAAATAATGACCATGCTCAAAAAAAAATTTATGTTAACTTTAAAAGAAAATTGCCGTGTATTTAATCGGTGGCAATTAATATTGAATTTTAACGAATAATAGGAAAGTTAACATGTCTGAGGGTTGATTTATTTGAGTTGAACGCAAGTAAGCTGAATTTTCTATATAGAACCTTTGGATCTACTTTGGACAAAATTAAAAAGAAATTTGACAATGTGCTTCATACTTTGGAAATCCGCAGAGTTTTACAAACCATACTCAAGTTTCTCAGCACAACGTAATGAAGTATTATCTTCATGGTACTTTCTTAAATTATCGTTCACCTCCGGGTTTTTAAGGTGGCCTCATTGTGCTGGGCCTTTTTTGGGCCAGGTACCTTACCATAAAGGAAAAAACATTCATTTTAACTTCAATGTGTTATAATATTTTTATTGGCGAACGTTCAAACTGATCATTTCTTGAAAATAAAACGTTATTGTCATCAAAGAGAAAATATTACAATTCAGCAGAGACTTTTGCGTGCGACAAAATGAGACCGCGTGTGCATTAGCATATTACGTTTCGTAAATAAAAAAAGGTTACCAAAATTTTGCAATAAAAGTGCGGCGAGTGAAGGAACGCAACAAAAAAAAAACTAGAAGACACTTGGGATGTTTTATTTTTAGGAAAACAAAAAAAAAACACGGAGAAACATACATGGGTAATTGGCGGGAATAAATGGATGTAATGCACGATACGAGTGAAGAATGGATCGTAAAATGTAGCGTAAAGAGAAAAGGGGTTTTTCATTTTTTTTTGTTTAGGGACATTTGTGTTTTACTCTTATTCCCTCTCTGGCTCGCTCTCCTTTTTTCGAGTATATATAAATATATTCTTTTTATTACACCGAAATTGTCCGTGTAAAGCCTTAAATATATGTGGTCTGTCTTTTTTTGCCAGAGTTAATTCCTACCATATTATGGGAGAAATATAACTACATTTTTACTGCAATATGTCTCTTATTATTCTTATACATTTATACATGTACACATTTTTGGTTGGGTAATACCAACAGGATAATGAAACTAAAAGATGGGACAAACATTTTTGTCTCCTCCTTCTTGTTTATTTTGCAGTTAAAAGTGCTTTCCAGTAATGTGCTCCGCTTATTATTACAGGAATCCTTAAGGGACGACTGAACTTGAACTATTCAGCAAGTGGAGATACTAATAGCGTCCATAGAGCGCTTCATATCATCCAACCGGGTACGGATTTATCCGGGGAATACACTTGTTTCGTATCAACTTTTAACAACGAAGATAGGGAAACTAAGACAATGTTAGTGTTCGGTACGTATATTTGTATATTTTACGTTAAAAAAATATTTCTCTTTTATAAAAAGGAAATTTTTATTAAAGAAAAAAGCAAAGAGGAAAAGTCTCATAAACATTTTGATCGATAACCATTTACAATATGAGGGGAAAAATTGTATAGCACACTTCTTCTTTTTTCACTTTTACAGGATGTCTTCTGTTCCATTTTTTTGTTGAAAATTCTTTTAGTAAACGCTTTACGCCTTTCTGGTATTACTTAAACGTCTTCAACGGTGGGGTTGAGAACGTTTTTTTACATTCTCGCATCAAGATTTTTACGCACGAAATGTTGCGCTTAAGAAAGCACAAAAAAGGAATCATGTTCATGTAGAAGAAAACTCTTTCTTCTGCGCGCACACATTTACAAAGCACGGTATAATATTCAGTTTAGGTAAAAAATAAAAATTACTGACGTCAGAATGAAGAAGAACCTGCGTTTTATGATCGTCATCGTCGTCATTTCGTTTTCTTCTTCCTTTTCTTCGACCGTAAGCAACGTTCCATCAAATGACATCTGTACTGTATCGTCGCGGTAGTTTATAAAGTTTAAAAAGCGTGGATGAAGATACAATCAAATATTAAAAGCATTTTTATTGCTCGATCTTATTTCCTCCGTCTACTTCTTATGCTTTCCCTTTTTTTTGTCGTTTCGATTTATTATATTCCTTTTATTATAACCATAAAAAAATCGGTCATAACGAATAAGTAGAGAGTGTATTTAAAAAATGTAATCGTGTCGCATAACCATTAAATATTATTATCCGATTTAATGATAATCGGATACGACAATATATTTAAAAAGCTATCTATGAATTTTGTTATTGAGTACTAATTTAATATTGATTTTGCTAAGAAAATGGAATATTTCATTACATTACAGCCGGTTATGAATAAGAAAAAATGTAAAAAATCAAATTATCCAACGCAAAGCTCTGATGCCAATCGCCGATGAAAAATATATTAGAATCGATTCATTCATTGTATATCAAGAAGCGGTAGCAATGGTAGCTGTAACTGGTGGTAGTAGCGATAGTAAATTGGATGAACCGGAATATATATAAAGTAAAGCAAAAAAAAAATGACGGGAAAAATTGGATGGAGAATATAACGCGAGAAAATTTTGCGTGATGAGAATGGGAAAGCGTTGTGACGGGGGAAAGAATTTCCTTATATTTTTCTTTTGCTATAATAAAATGTTCCATTTTATTTTTCTTCTACTTCAAAAACGATCAATTTATGTTATAAAGGGCCGTATAATATTTTGTTTTTAATTAAATAATTGTTTATTATCCACTTACATTAGAATTAATTATAGAAGTAAATTCTCACTCCAGTATGATTCATTTAACTAAATTAAATTTTATTGCTATCCCACTATGAGTACATTTCTTCTAAATCAAAACCAATAAAAATTAGTAAGCGAAAAATGATTTTAAATATTATGTTAGTTATTACTTAATTTCTAATCAAGGGTATCGTAACAGAAATTGCTTATCATTTCGCTATTTTTGTTAAGAAAATATTACAGGCTCTGCCGAAAAACATTCCGAACAGGCTCAAAACTCTTACACTATTAGGGTGTATTATTGCTTACACGAAATTATATCTCTTGTCGATTTTAAATTCTATTTCACAACCAGAATAGCAACACGAAAGCGTTCCAAATAGTCAAACATGTTTATGGATCTGCCCCTGTATCTCGTACAATTAACGAATGAAAGACCTTTCTTTCATTTATGGTGGTAGACAAAATAAAACAGCAGCTATCGCATTTAGCATGGAAAAATTGCTTGAATTCATTAAAAAAAAACTTAATTGAAACATGCTGATATGGATTTAGGAATGTGAAAAAACCCGATATCTTGGGCGTGAAAAGTTCTATTCGCACCTACGTTTACTAAATGATAATGAACCGGGTAATTGTTCAACAATGATTACAGTCTATTTGACCAAAATTGGATTATAATGCTCAATAATTGACACTATTCACTTGATTTGTCAGAGTTTGATTATACTCCATCTCCAAAACTTCATTTCACAACAAAAGAAAAAGTATTTTTGATCTAGAACAATTAAAGTTAGCACTGACATCATTGCTGAAAAAGTCATTTGGTGAACTCTTAGAACAATCAAAATATTTTGCTTTCGCAGGATATTTACCTTCAATTGGGAAAAATATTTTGATTCGAATTGAGTTTTTTATTTAAAACGAGTTTGGAATCTTCTTTCGACAGCTGGCGTATATTTATTAAACTGCCGCATAAAATAAATTATTTAGAATTAAAAAAAAACCGACATAATATTTAATGTAAACAATTTCCTGAGTTATAAATTTTTAAATTTTTATTTATATTAGGATTGGTTGGATTTATTATTATTATTATATATATTATTATTTTAGATTAAATTATTATTAAATTAATCTAAAGAAATCGCATGAAATTATGCATCAACCTAATAAATATCCATCGCTCAGAATTTTATTTATAGTTATTTAATACAATTCACAACTCCTATTGAATTTTCCACACAAGTAAAAAAACTTTAATCTGCATCTCTTTAAAGTCAGTTTGCTGTTGTATTGTGGGTAACGAATTGCAAAAATATAAAAGCGCTGACATTCATTTCGTTCGTTGAGTGTCGACCAAATACCTGCCCGAAATACGCATTGACATGATGTATAACGACAATTGATAAAATTCCATTGGAAATTCTTTGAATTCTGCAAATAAAAATAAATGCGACATTCTTTTCATATACTGGTATTATTATTACTGTTGCTGCTGTTGTAAAAATGGAACATGTTATTGTGGTCGAAATGGGGCAAAATGGAATTGATGGTATTCTATTTTATCTATATTAACGAACATGCATATTTTCAATTTCAAATTTAACAAATTAATATTCAACGTGAAATATGGTCATTATTAATTAATGCTAAATTAATACGAAGTTTATTACGCACACGATATTAACATTTTATAAACAAAATATTGTTGTACTTTGAACATTATGTTGCAAAAATTTGCATATATTTGCGGCTTTTTTGTAATTCCTACATTTACGCATCTCGTTACATTGCAGGAAAAACTCATTAATTTTGAAATTTTATAAACGTACTCATCGACCATAAAATTAATTGCTTACGTTCTATATTTAATTAAATTATGCACATACCGCTGAAATTTGCAAATAATTATTAAGTACAAACACACACCGTATGCGAGTTGCTAAAATACTCGTGAATTTATTTTATTTACTTACCAAGCAGACCAGACAAGTATGAAACGAAATTGAACATTAACATTAATCATCTTAAGACAAATAAATTAACATTCACAGCAAAAAAGGGAACCTAATTCAAATACAGCTGAATTTAATTTAATATTTCACTTGCCTACGCCATTTGGAAATGCAACATTATTTACAAGTTCTCACAACGTAAAATTGCCAATAAATCGATGCAAGCGAACAATATTTTTCCAACAGAAATAAATATTAAATCTCCACACACAGGGTGTTAAATGAAGTGTCATAAGCTTTAAGGGGTGATGATATGGCACAAGATAAGCAGAAAAGTCTTAATGAACACGGGGCCGGAAATGGACGGTTTCGGAAATACGGATCATTTTGCAAATTTTATATTTTTTACAATTTATGTATACAAAATGTAAACTATGGGGGAAACACAAATGAAAAATAACTCAAATAAGATCATCAAAGTGCCCTGCTTCCATTTCACGGTAACCACGACTTCATTGCCACAAGCACTTTCGAACTCTTTCGAAAATCATTGGCAATCAATCATCTTTGATCTATTCGTTATTTCAGTTCCCGGAGGTCATTTGCAAGCGTAGCATCAACTTAATTTTTTAAATCTCCCGAAAGAAAGAAATCTGAATAAATCCGGCAATTTTGCAAGTCATGACACAGATCCACTTCTTCCTATCCAATCTTTCTTGAAAAATTATGTGTAAATGTTCTCTAAGAGGACGACTTGAAGAAATCTGACGAATGGGGTAAGCTTTAAGTTAAATACCATTTTGCATTAGCACGACCATAAATGAAATACACGTCGGATAATTCAGAATTAAAGTAAATTCGTAAAATTTTCACAAACAACTTAACATCAATTCCAAACTCTACGCATCACAAAACAGCTGTTAATTACGATATGAAAATGCAAGTATTGTGAATAAAAAAGCGAAAACCGAAGATATGCTACAAAAAAGTTCAATCCTCCGTATCTTCGAAAGGGTCCATTTCCGGCCCCATGTTCATTAAAGATTTTGCTGCTTATATTGGGGCATATTAAAGTTTGTGACACTTTTTTTAACGCCCTGTATATTCCAATTTCTTCATATCAAGTTTTATGTTGTGCAGTATGCATCAAGTAATAGATATAATCGTGTACTTTATTTTTGTAATTTTCAAAAAGACATTGCGTCATCTAAAGTATAAGTAAGTGGGCTCCTTTAATCGGTCGCAAAAAGTAATAAAATCATTTTTGAAGTCAAAAAACCTCATATTGAATATGAGTGTGCCTGTGCTTCATTATACAAATCGATCATATAATAATCGGGTAGGGATTAGGCGCTGAAAAGCTATGAAACATCTAAAACGGCAGCGGCCATTATTGTTCAACAAATTCAGTTAAGCGTCAAACTGACATTTGTCAACGTTAATACATAAGTAAAGATGTGCATGCCAATTTGCAAAGCCTGCTCCAACCGTTTTACTTTTCGATCGCTCTGTACATAAAATATAGTTTTGTAGAATAACAATGAAAAAAGGGTAGAAAACGGTTGCGAAGAAGTAAAAATGGGCCGCGTTTCTTCCATAAATGCGTAACATGGGTGGAAGTTTGCCAAGAGTTCCAGAAAAATCACAATTTAACAAAACAAGGATGCGTGATGTTGTTTTGTCGTCGTTGGCCGTGTTGTTCCAGACGTGCGACTGAAAAAGTTTTGCCTGACACGTATCCGATTTTCCATTAAATTAGCACGTCAAACGGTGGCAGTGAGTGGTGCTGTTGCTATTGCTGCTGCTGCAACCGCTACAACTACTGTTACCTACTAGCAACAGTAACGACATTAGCAAGCAAAAAACCGTATATAGCAGCATAGGAAGCTATAACTACAAAACCGACCGACAAACGTTGCCGGTTGTATTTGTAAAATTGCCTCTCCTTTTCCTCTTTTATTTTCCCTCTTTTTTATTCGTTGTTTCGTTTGACATAACATGGTTGTATGCGGTTTTTCTTGTTACGTCTTTTATTTATTCTTTTTTTTTTCGGTGATTCATATATCGTTTTTTAATGCGTGTTCATACGTCGACACAAGGGATATTCGAACACGACACACACACGCCAATCCTATTTATCAGGAATTTCGACTGAAAAAAAAGTGGAAACCGGAAAACATCCACATATATGTCCATTCGCATTGTTTTCTATACATAGCAGACATGTTTGAAATTTAATTAATACCGTACAATGACAATTTTGTTTGTGCTACAATAGGATGTTCTTTTTTATTAGAGGTTTAAAATGTATCCTTTCAATTATTCACTAATTAGAAATCGTTAACTCCACTTAGAAAGTTTCGAAACTATTGATTCACAGTTTTTACTATACACTGAAACAATTTTCGAAACAAACTAGAAAATGTACATATAATTTTATAATTTCGTGAGAAACCATAGTTAACCTGTGAATATCAGATCAGTACTTAGAGATATTATAAACTGAGCTGCATGATTAATTTTTTTCTCCTTGTATTGGTTTTTCATTGCTAATAAGCACGGATTAAAAATAATTAAATAATTTGCGGAAGAAGCGAATTGAATCGATATTTGTTATTATGACTTGTTATTAACTTCCATTGTCTGAAATAGCTTAACAATTTTCATTTTACAATAATGTTTATTACAAAATACACGGTGTCTCAATAGTGAGGACTCGGAGGATTGCGGCCAATCGAGCTTGGGATCTGTTCAAGATAGAGTTGAACTTTCTTTTGTTCCTTTAAGCAAGAAATTACAAAAACTGTAGTCTGCTTATATTTTTTTAAAATGATTACTGACAGTAAATTGTGACGTGTTAAACTTCACACACATTCAAATGTGCATAACTTAAATTTTTTAATGGAACCCTACATTCTTTAGTATCGTATTAGACGCAGAATATTATTCTTTTTCGATTATATTAAGGTAGCATCTGGATGGTTATCCAGTTCTTTACATTTGTATATGATTTTTCCATGTTTCATAATAAATTACATTAGAAACAATGAGACGATTGAAGAAAACTATGAAATTATCAACTATTTGTTTAAAATTTAACAAAATTTTATTAATTTCCCTGAAAAATTTGCTTTTTTTGAAATTATTAATTAACAATTTAATGAATAATCGGAAGAATAACTTAAAAGAAAGTAATTGTAACGAAAATATAATTGATTTCCCATTGTTTTTGCTACTATTTGGATTATTACATCATTAAGACCATATAAATAATACATAAAATGTCAATTAACTGGGAATAACTCGAAAACCGTCAATAGTAGACCGAATAATACCAGAATATGACCGAAAGAATCATTTTCTATGTATAATATCATAATAATAAATAGGTGGTTCCATTTAAAAAAATGATGTTATGCAAATTTGAAAGTGTCAAAATTTAAGAACCCACTAATCAAAGCCAGTTCCACTCGTAGTTAACTTTAAGCAGTGGAGGCTCTTCGCCATTTCGTGCTTAAAAGGAATGAAAAAAGCTGAAATCTCTATCTTGAATGGTTCCGGAGATATATGCGATTTTCCACCACCTTCCAAATAAGATTTTTCAAAAAAATCCAAAAATAGAATAAAAAGAATACCATTTAGAATAGGGAAGTAAGTATCAGTTTCCGGTATATCCGGAAGAGCGCCATCATCGAAAACATTTTTACACTGTAGTCCTTCCTGAGAGAAAACTTTCTTATATGTAAAATTTTCCTCTAACGTCAACCGTTTCGGCGTAATCCTCCGTGTCGCGACTATTGGGACACCCTGTACAATTTATTATTTTCTATGATGTATTGTCTCGTATGTGTAAAATTATTTATTCGCAAAATATGTACGATAACATCATTCCTGTCGAAACTATTGTCGAATTATCAATTCTTCCAGAAATTTCTCCTTTTTAATCGTTCAGCATGAAGCGTCGTCATGTTAAAATTTTTCTCTGAAGTGCAAATACAAACCCTGAGTTTTAAATTCGGGATTCCCTTCCGGCAGTTTCCTTTCATCGCTGAATATCAGTATTGCTCAAAATTCTCTCATCTCTACCAGCAATCCTTAAATAGTGAGTTCGACATTTACTAAAGTAAAAGTCAATTCGAATTCAATTCTATCAATCTCAAAATATCAGTAAAAATATTATAATTTGAATGTAATCGTTTAATATTTCTGTGTCCATGCCAGCAGGACTTTTTCATATGATTTGTTTCAATTCCTGCCGCTTTTCAATGCTATTTTGTTATCACTTATTTGTCCATATTAAGGCGAAATGATGATGTTATTTTAGAACAGGGTGTACCAATATTGCGGGCTCGGCGGATTACGCCCAAACGGTTGAGTGTATAGAATATTGTTTAAGAGACAAATGTTTTCTCTTGGGAAAGACTACAATGTGAAAATATTTTCCAAGCAGGCGCACTGCCGGCTATACCGGAAAATGATACTTGTTCCGTTATTTTAAAAACAATGTTATATTCTTTATTACATTATTTGATTCCTTATCAGATTTCACGGATAGTTTATTAAAACTACCATATGTTTAAAATACACCCTTTCGGAGTTATTTCAGTGTTTTCCTGAAAATATCATTTGCAAGATCATGGAAAATCGCATATATCTCGGGAACTATTTAAGATAAACAGTTGAACTCTTTTCAGTTCTTTTAAGCAGGAAATGACGAAGATTGTGGTTTGCGTATATTTAATTGAAACTATTAGTAACAGCGATTTGGGGCTTGTTGAACTGTTCAAACGCAAATATAATAGATTTTCAATTGTTTTTGCTGTTAGTTAAATTATCGCATAAATAACAGCATATAAATAACATACAAAATAACAGTTAATTGGGAATAACTCCAAAATTGTCAACAATAGACCCAAAATAGAAAGTTCCATTAAAAGAAATGAAGTTATGCACATTTGAAAATATGAAAGTTTAACAGGTCACAAATCAGAGCCAGTTCAACTTTTAATTAACTTTAAGCAACGGAAACTGCCTCATTTCTTGCTTAACATGAGTTCAACTAGCTATCTTACGTAGTTCTTCCAAATGACATTTTTCGGGAAAACACTGAAATAACTTCGAAACAGGGCATCTTGGCCATGTGATTCTTCTAATAAACCCCCCATTGAAATTCAATAAGTAATCCAAAAAGGCAATAAAAAATATACCATTCCATTTAAAATGACGGAATAAGTAAGTAGATTTTATGGTAAGTAAGATTTTCCATATTCATTCGTCACAAACTTTTGCATCAGAAAACACGAATTGTGAAACAATTTACTCGGACGCTTAATAAAAACTTGATTCTTCCTGAAATAAATAAAAAATGGGTTGGTGAAATAGGTATATTGATACGGGTAAACGAAAGGCCATTAAATCTACATATTAGTTAAACATTCCCTATCGACAAATTAAAAAGTCACAAACGCAATGCAAACCATTATGTGAAATGTTGAAATTTTTTATTCTACTGCCAATACTATCGCCGTAACAAACAGCAATCGTTTATGGTCGAATAATAAACGTTATACCATGAATCTCGTTAGAAATGGCAGAAATAGAACATTTGAACGGTTCAAATAAAATGGACGAAAGATGAAAAACAGTCCATATAAAAATGCGTTATAACGAAAATGTCTTAAAACCGAGACGAGTGCGAGAAATAAAGTGTGAGAGGGCGAGGGACGGAAAAGAATGAAAAAGTGATCGTTTTATTTTTCTGTTTCAGTTCCCGAGAAAAGCTTGGAATTACGACAGGAACGAGTGGAAGATGAGACATTGAAAGTTTTATGTTCGGCTGAAGGTGTTTATCCGACGCCGATTATGAGTCTTCATATGGGCAACAGGTATTATTATTACGATTACTACCCACCACTAGCATATACCATTACTATTATTGTTATGCACATTTAAGGTTTTATTTACCACGGAGCGAAAAGAAAAAGAGAACAGAATTATTTATTTGACGACGTCAAATGGAAAAGGAAAAACATCGCATTTATTTTCTTCCTTTAGATTATTATAATAAATATGTTATTATGCACGTAAAATACGAAAATATAATACGAAAGAGGAAATGGATGTTGGAAATTAACGTTAATAAGACATTTATTAATCCTATGGTCACGCCAAATTATTCGCTCCACATTTATGATTGCTTTCGAGATATTAGAAAAAAAGAGATGGAAAAGAAAAGAAAGAAACTTTCATTATTCCTTCTTCTTATTATATTTTCTGCGTGGAGAACGATAGACAGAGAGAGAGAGAGAGAGAGACAGAGAGAGAGAGAGAGAGAAAATGTAATTTATAAGCTATTAACTACCCAAAAAAAGAACCGAATGAAAAAATAATTCGGATTTATTATGTTTTGATATGAGAATTAACCAGATGTCGATTCTCCATCCTTCCACCCGACGCCTCGTTATTTTGTGTTATTGTGAGGCTTTAATACGAACAAGAACTCGATATCCCCCTCGCATTTCTACGTTTAATTAATAACATTTACATCGAGACCGTGAGCACCGAACGGATTCGTTATCGATATCAAATTGTTAATGTACCAAACAATGAAAATCCAAGTGTAGCCGTAAATTTAATCGCTTCCCCCTCATCAAATCATACAATCTTTCACAAAAGAAAAAACCTTTTATTAGTAACCGTCAAATCATTTTATATCGATTACAATCCATTTCGATTCACATTTGATTTTAAAACGTAACAAGCAATTTAAAATGCAAAAATTAAAACAACAAACCACTATTACTGGTTTATGATTTGCAAATAACATTGACGTTAATACCGGGGGCAACGTATAATTTGACGTTTATTACTAGTTTTAAAACGCACCACTTCGAAATAAATCGTACATAATTACAAAGCACTAATAATAATGGATTTTCGAGAGGGTTTTATTTCCTGTTGAAAGAAAGAAGCGAAACCGTTCGTTTTCCCTTAATTATGAAACTAAAAGGATTTCTTTGACTACATTTTTTTGGTACCAAAAGCGATTCTATAGAAAAGATACTCAAAGTCGAACAGCAACAAAGTGAAACGAGATAAAAGCGACTACAAGCACTCGCTTTTCTTCTCACTTTAATATTGGATTAACACCTTACAAGCGGCTGGAATGTGTCCAAAAGACGAATATGCCACATGGGCGAAACAAACTTTATTACGCAATTTGAGATCCGATCGATGGATTCTTTAGTAAAAACATCCTTGCACAAAAATGTCGTTCCCATTAGCAATAGATATTAATTACCCGGTTGGCTTTTATTTTTAAGCGATTAGTTTTGTTCGATGATTTATCGCGTACACAATAAGTATGTAAATCCGGTCGCAAATATCGATTACGCGCGAAACGAAAATAGAGACCTGTAAATGATAGCAGCAACGTCAACGTCTCCATTCCTAAATGCAAATTTATGCCCACATAATACACCGTAGAGATGGGTTTTAGTTCAAATACTTGTTTATATGGTAATGTAGTCGTAACGGTTAGAATTGGTGGATGCGCCGGGCCGCATAGTATTTTATAGCCGCATTTCTTTCTTTCCCTTTATCTCTCTCTCTCTCTACATGTGTCTGCGTGCTTTGACACAAATAATTCGATAATAATTACAACAATTATAATTCGATAGTGATCTAATTAATAATTAGCAATAACCTGATTCGAAATCGACATATGATTGACTATAATTTTCTACGGTTAAATCACAAATTGTTTGAAGTTCTTTCTACAGAGACTTTGAGGTGAAAACCTTGAAGGGCTATAATTTTGTTGTAATAGATTGATTCGTTTTCTTCAAAACGATATTTACCCTTCCGAACTTTTGAGTAAACTCTAGGACACCATAAGTGTTTTAATATATTATTCGCAGATAAAACTAAGATGCCACCTTGTAAACCTTAATGTATACGAATTAATAATTATACTATACAGGGTGTTTTAAGAAATGTTCACAAACTTTAAGGGCTAAGAGTAGAAGATCAAGTATGAAAAAAATAAGCAAAGGAGTCTTAATGGATGATTTTTGCTTAACTCCATTTTCACGCACAAAACTCACATCTTCATGTCGTAATTGACAGGGGTTTTGTCAGACATACAGTTTCTACTTGATAGTATGTCGTTAGTGAAAATTTTATGAATTGCCAGCATGCTTTTTTTGGGAAATGTTGAAGCTTGCCAGATTCCTTCAGTGTGTCGCTTTAGAGAACGTTTACACAGAATTTTTAAAGGAAGATGGGTAGCCAGGGACGGATCTATATCATGGCCTGCAAAATCGTGCGATTTACACCCCCTTCAGTTTATTCTTGAGGGATATTTGCATAGTTTAGTGTATGCTACGCTTGTAAAAGACCTCGAGGAACTGAAGCAACGGATCGATCAAAGATGGCACCGAATTTAAGTCAATGCTTGATTGCCAATGATTCTCGAAAGAGTTTGAAGGTCCTTGCGGCAGAGATGTCGTGGCTGATGTAAAACTGAAGAAGAGCACTTTGAACGTCTTATTTCAGTTATTTTCCTTTGTTTTTCGTTCATAGTTTGCATTGTTTATATGTAATTGTTGAAAAAATTAAAATTGTTGAATTTGTTCATCAAGACTTTTATGCTTATTTTTTGCTATATTCTTAGCCCTTAGAATTTGTGAACAACTTTTGTTACGCCCTGTATAGTACAATAATTAATTTGTGCAGATTAAATTTTATAAGGTAGAATTCTAGATTAACGCTGTTAAAACAATCTTAAATCCTTAACAATCTATCCAATTGACAATAAAATGTAATAATATTCGCATAGTGGGCAATAGTTAGTTTGTTCAACATTTATGACAATTTTTATAATTTTATTCGATAAAGTTTCGAAAATAATATCCCAAAGCTATAGAATCACTATTTTATAAACTTGAAGAACAATTATAAAAGAAACAAATTTGTCATTTACGTCGCAGGTTCAATGAAGAGGTTCGTCATTTACGCCATAGAATTCGGCGTTCTTTGCAAAATTGTTTACAACATTCACGGAACGGCCAACCAAATGAATCAATTCTATTGCTTGTCTATTACTGAAGTCTGCCGCTTTATGCGAAAAATATCGTCCTTTTCTTCAGCTAATGACTCTTGCCACGTGGCGTCATAGCAAACAACCAAAGAGAAATCGCGATATTTTGCTTAAATTCAGGGAAAATTTTATAACTCGTCGTATGCATGTAATAATTTGACAGACTTGTTTCTTGGTTTATGAAATTTTTTGAAATCGCAATACTTATAAATTAACATACGTAATTATATGTATAGCAACGACAACTAGTTTTAATTCCCTAAATAGTAAAGTTGTAGAAGTCTTATCAGTATTAGTAAAATGAATTTCAAATTCGAAATGTGAACTTATAAATGGGAAATTTTGGAACAATGTTCCTTTTTTATTAATTTTCAATAGAAGCTATATAATATGTATTATAGTAATTAGTTATTGATACATACAAATTTTCATTAAATCTGCTTCTTTTCGATATATTTATTTCAAAAACATGGCAAAAATAATATTTGAGTGAACCTGCAGTTGTTGAACAAACTGTATTTTCAATATAAAATATTTGAATTTAAACAATAATTAAACATTAATGGTCCATCTAATTAATTATGAATATTATTCCATATGCACATTTGATTAACTATTAATTTGTGCGGTTAAACATCGAATTGCCATTGGCTATAATTCTAGTCACTTTCCAATTTGATCAAATTTGTAGATAACACCCATCTAAATGCAAATATAAGACAAGAAGGAATTTAAATGTCTCACAAACAGTGTGCCAAGTGCTGAAGTGATCTTTTAATACATCCTCTTACTATTATTAATAAAGGGCTGCCGCTTCGAAATAAAAGCTTCATTTTGTATCCCGAAATTTATTTTAGAAAAATTTTCAAATAAATTATTTTGACTTCCTATGCGTCAACTCCTGCCAGCGTTGCCATTTGAGTTTGGAATGTTTCAATTTATACAGCCATATATTGTTAATGAACTAGGTAATTAATGATGAATAATAATCAAATTCTGTATTGATATTTCATTGACTATTAATGCGGGCAATTAAATAGCTATTTGCACGTGATTTTAACTTTGTCAACCTCTAAATATGCTCAATCAATAAATAAAATACTTCTTCATGAAAAACTTTTCAGTGGAAACCCTTAAAAATATTCACAGCATCAGCAGAGTATCCAACAAAATTTTAATGTTGTTTTTCTATGTTGATTTAACTAGCCTCAATAAAGAATTGTAATCTTTTCACGTCAGCTTTTTGATTTTTTGTATATTTTATTAAGATTTCATTTTGATTTGCAACATTTGAATTGAAATAATAAAAATTCATATAGCTATTAAAAGCAAAGTTTAATTTTGCTTAACACTAATAAATTATTATTTGATTAATAATATTATAATCACGTCATTATTGAGCGGTAATTGATTTTAAATATTAATCAAAACTAATGAACTCCATTTCGTGTTACAATTAACCTCGCTTATTTGTTATAATTATTTTATAATGCAACCGAAGTGTAATGGCACTGTTTTAGAGGGGAAAAGCAAACATTTTCCCTTTTATTCGAAAGAGAAGCGAAACGGTTTCCTTTTTTAAAGCACTCCGTTTTATTTAGGAGACGCTTTCACAAGAATATTTACTGTCAAGATATTATTATAAAGGTATCATATTTCTTTCGTAATCCAAAAACATAACATAATATAAAACAGTACAAGAAGGTAAAACCAAGGCGGAGAAGAAAGTATTCGCTCGGTGTCTGAGAACACTGAAAATTGTAAAAATTCCTCGACATCTCAACCAGGAAGATACAAGAAGGAAAGAGAGAAATTAAGAAATGGAGAAAAAGAAAGGAGGAAACCGGAACCTAATTCGGCTATAAATCACCTCACGGTCGTCGTACGTGTAATATATATATGTGTGTGTGTGTGCGTGGAACAATTTATACTTCTTACGGGCCCCATATCTTAACCGAACAGTCTTAGGTAAAGAAAAATAAGATGAAAGTGAGGACGAAGCAAAAATAATAAGGTTATAACAAAAAAGTGGACCTGTTTAATATTGTAAAACGTCCTGTTGCATGACCCTTGGAGGTCCAAGATATAGAAGGAAAATAATATGCTGCCCCTGGATATATGTGAAGTTTCAATTATATTGCTTCCATTTTTTCTTGCAAGCACATTTGCACACTTTCAACACGTTTCCAAAATTTGCCACGTTTTCGTTTCTGTCTAAAAACAAACTGCTATAATTAAATTTAAAAAAAAAAGTAATTAATTTAAAATATCAAGGGCATTCCTTATGCATTTATTATATAGACTCATTTACTATTGAAGAATGTAAGAGAACGACTTAAGGTGCAACAGGCCTTTATGAGACACCAAAAAAGTAACCAAATAGAGAAATAATATAACTTTGGAATAAAAATAGGAACTTTTCAAATGAGATTATATTTGGTCGCATCTGTTTGAATTGAGATGACTAAAATTTTGACAAAGATCAGATATTGAAAGTTTATATTATCCACTTAAGGTGACGTTTAGAAGTCCAAGGAAAAAATTCTTTAAAAATCCCTGCAGTGGGACTTTATTAACATTAAAAAATGAACTATGTACAAGTTTCTCAGCTCAACCTAAAGAACTATTATCTTCATGGTACTTTTCAATATTATCGTTCACCTCCGAGTTTTTGTAGGCGGGCCTCATTTGGGTCAGGTACATTACATTAAATGGTTACGATCCATGAAACTCATTCTATGTGATGGTTTGATTTCTTTAGTTAAGTACATAGAAAAACAAATATAATTGCTATATTACTTCTGCACTATGTAGACTAATCTAACGTAAAGGTTAAAATAGCAATGATAAAGTTAAAAGTGAAAGCTATTAGCAAATTGTGGATCATTATCATCATTATTGAGCGTTCGTTTTCAACTTTGCGCATTTTCCATCGTTCGCATTTCCATATTGATGACTATTACGAGATGAAGAAAGTATCTAATGATGAAGACAATTTATCAAAATTGTTAATTTGCTTATCTGATAGAAACGCGGGCAAAATGGCAGGAGAAAGTTTGCGAAAGAAATTGATGGTTATGCGAAACGATTATGATTGCAATAAATATTAATCAAACGTCTTGGAAAATATTGATCATTTTTATCGTACTCATATACTTAAGTGTGATATTAGGGGGAAATATTATAGCTTTAGAAATTTTTCAATGAGAAATATTAGCAATTTTTAGAGTTTGCAAGTGTCATACTTGGCACTGCCTAACCATATGAATGATGACCTATATACTTTAAAGGAATTAGCGTGTATTGTTGTTCCTTATTTGCAATAACTATTAAATAAACGCTTAGGAAAATATTGGCCACTTATTCTACCAATATACAAAAACAGTCCAACATTATTGAGAAAATATCTGAAAAAATTGCAATTTTCCAAAAGTTTGTCTTTTTAAAGTTGACAGTCTTCAAATTTGTCATTTATAATTGGCAATAATGAAGCAACTAGATCATTTCAAGAAATTAGCAATGACTGTTGTTCCTTTAGGTTTAATGAACAAACAATTATGATTGCAACAAATATGGACAGAACGCCTAGAAAAATATTGAACTTCTTGGTAATATTTATACAGGGCGCAAAAGCTTAAGAATTGTTTGTCTTTCTAAGAGCTTGTTGCATACATAATTGACAATCCGTTTGGAGTAACTATATGTATAATTTAAGAGAATTAACATAGATTGATGTTTTCTTGATGTTTACCGATCAAATAACGTAACAGTATGCTTAAAATTTAAAAGGAAAATTTTGAATTAGATAATGGAGATATGTGTAATCATCAGAATTATACATTTTCCGCTAATAATATTCTTTATTTCAAAAGATGAGATGGATAACATCTTAAAAAAGTTTATTTTTAAGAAATGGGGGAATGAAATTTTAGACTTGATAAATCAACTTCAGAGGTAAGTTGACAGAACAGAAACACTTGAAGGAATCAAAAGACGGTATAACGCTTGAGGACATATTGGGATACTCAAAACTTTCAAACTTCTCCTGGTAAAAACGTCTTCGTAAAATACAATATTTAAACTTTAACAAAACGATGTTCCTATCATTGCCGAGGGTAGAGCGATTACTCATTACTTCTATTAATGTTAAGAAATAAACTATGTCGAACGGGCGAAAGGAAAATGCTCGGTAAAGAGAAATGTGAACCGTTTTGATATAAATGCATTTGATGACGGCAAACCGAAACAAATTCTAATATTAACTTCCTTACAGTGAGCTAAACGGATCGGTGGTAACGGTAAAAGAGCTGGCCGGACTGTTTAACATAAAGGTCACCGCGAGGATACCGGCGTTAGTCGCCCCGGAGGAATTCTCCTGCGAGCTTCACATCCCACAAGCAAACTATACGGTGAGGAAAGAGGCCGTCTATTATCCCGGTAAGTCTATCCGGTTATCATTATTCTTTCCTTTTATTTTACGTCCTTCTAATAGCGGCAGCAAAAAGTCTCAATAAATTTTCAAGACATTATTTTTTCTTTCTGGTCTACCTACGCATTCAAGCTCAATATCACGACCTAAAAAGCGATTCAGTTGGGCTAAAATATAAAATTTTCTAAAGAAAAATCATTTTATTTTGTACGCTAATGATATAAATTTGCTGTTGGCAATCGATCAATATGCTATTAATTTAAATTTGTTTAATTCCTTTTCCCTAATGACACATTGCTCAATGTATTTCCTTCGCACAAGATTAATATCCATTTCTTTATAAGAATTGTTTAGTTATTTATTATTATTCTCTTGATGTTCGATTTACTTACATATCGAAATTTCCATTACTAAAATTTTAGTGCTTCTCGAATGCTTTCAAGTATGAATCAAAAAATCCTCGATTTATACAGTAGGAGAACGTTTGAATGTTTCCTTTTCAATATGTTGAAAAATACATTTGTTAATGTTTTTTCCGTTATTTCTCTTTTTTCTTCGTTTCTTGTTCATTCCCTTACGCTCTCATTCTTTTCCTTCACATTTCACTTTTAACATTCAAACAAATAAATTGGTCTCTTTCCCTAACGTTTCTTTATTTTCATTCTGCCAAAATGCTATTATAAATAAAGAATTAAATTGATTAGATTTGATTTGATAAAACGAATTCATGTAATCTTTATAAATCTTCTCGCGAGCAATTTTCGTGCAAAGTGAGATTTGGCCCTTGATGTTTTCATTTATTTCTTTAAGATTTCCTTCACAGATGTAATTGGTAAATTGCAAAAAACTTCTATTTCTATGTCCTCTTATTTCCACTCTTGCCTTTCCTTTTTTTATTTCGTTTCTTTCTTAGCACATTTTTCAACGTGTGACATTTCTCTTTTCATCGCGTATTCAACGTGAGTTGTTTATACGTCTTAGAGAACCCAATGTTTATCAAGTGAGTAACGTTCTGTCTTTTGCACGTGAGTTGCATTAGAAATGAAATTTTCTCAGTTCGCATCCAACGTCTACTATTGCTACTACTAGTTTGCCAGCACTAGTTCTAACTGTTATTACATACATATATTCTCTCAATTATAAAGTTTCTTGGCATTATGCAAAGGGTGAAGGGAACCCGTAGCTCCTAACTCTATTAATGATCAAATCTTCAAGTTCTAGAAGCCTTTTAACAGAGTTACAATTAGTTTTGTATTTGCTTTTTTTTCATAATATAATGCCTTCTTTCTTTGTTGGTGAATTTCTCTCTTATTAATTATGATACCGATATAATACCCCTTTTTGTTCAATTAAATTTTTACCAAATTTTAGGGTAATTAATGTGGGTCCATTAAGATTAATGACAACTATTAAAAAGGGGCAAATAGTTTTAATAGGTTTCGGGGTTATACGGAGGATATTATGATATCGTTTAAATTTCTATTCTACGTAGTTATCCGTTTTTGTAGGATAAATATTATGAAAGGATCTCTTAACCCCAAAAATTTATACGTGCCAAGCAATTTCCCGTTCTAATTTCTTCTCTGAAATAGGAAAAAAAAACATGATATGCAAAATAAAAGATTTCTCTTTCATCGTATGGCATACAAATATGCTTTATAATAATTTTCATTAAAACATTTCATAGAGTTGGAAACGCTCATCTCTCCATCCTTCTCCTCTCTCTCTCTCTCTCTCTCTCTCTATCGATTTTTCCAATCGAATGAAATCCTTTTTAGCGAAGAATTCAGTTAACTGTGAAATGTAAAGTTACAACACGTGCATCGTATCTTGTAACACACATAGCACACAGATGCTTCGTGCTGTTGTTGTTACAAGCAATAAACTATGATTTTTATTTATTTAAAATAACGATAAAAGATCAAGAAAGCTATACAAAAGGATGTACATTTGAAAGATTACATTTTCCTTCGTACAGCAAAGCAAAATTCAGGTTTCCGTTGTACTTCCTCTTAGGAATTATCCTTGATTAAAATTTAAAAAAGTAAAACTCGCAACCGATTTTCACGGTAGAAGGAATACGAAATTAAAGACGGAAATCAACTTGCCTTTAACT
Organism: Hololepta plana; assembly: GCA_963695495.1. Classification (NCBI taxonomy): domain Eukaryota; kingdom Metazoa; phylum Arthropoda; class Insecta; order Coleoptera; family Histeridae; genus Hololepta; species Hololepta plana. Next base: position 5,407,927 of record OY968832.1, on the reverse strand, counting down.
TTTTTGTTGCCTTCCCACATTTAAATTTCGTCTATTTATTCATGATATTTGTCTCTCATTATTATGATTCTTGAAACGGAATACATAAACAGTGCTACCACTACTTTAAGTAGGATGAGGACGAAGAAAAAAAAATAGTAAAGGCAGAAGACGATATAAACGGAATAATAAATTTAGTGTAGGTCTTTTATTTGATTCGATGATGTTGAAATAAAATTTATCGAAACGCATAAAGACAACCAAAATATTATTACACCGAACAAAACGTGTAACGCTTCCATTTTATTTATTTACATTAAATAAATTATGGCGATAAACGTTGAAGTGTTCCCTTAATTAAAATGAATGTTATAATTTTTCATTCTATTATTTAAGTGCCTATTCTCGCTCTTCGTTTTTTTTTGTATTCTGCTAACAGGAAAATTTACGCAGCCTCTTCTCATTCACTGCCCCATAAAATACATATACCTATATACTTTTTATTTAGGTCACAACTATTCAAATAAATATCTTCAACCGACGCACGGGATGAAGTAACGGAAAGAAAGAAATGGACAGAAAGCCGGTTTCTTTCATTCTTTTTTATTACCACCCCGTATAGTATAGATGGTTAGAGCTTGAACGCCATCGATCGCATCATACAAGCTTACTTGCCCACATATATACACGCTATAATATAATACCTGTTCTCTATCTTTTTGGTAGACCTTCACGTCTCTTACACTTTTCCCTTTTTCTTGCCATGTATTTATAGCATCAAAGTAACTTGATAGACGCCTTAAAATGTCTTCCATTAGTTTTTCTTGCTGCCTCTTGTTGCCATCAACTACTTTTTTTTTTTCTTTGTTATGGTCGATTTCTCTTTTAGTTTCCCTTGAATAATTACCACCATTTGATGATATGTTCGTACATAATTCAGGTCCACTCGTCAAATATTAAATTACGTTTAATGATAGCAATTATTCCAGAATAATGGCAAAAGTAATGCTATCATCTTGTTAATATTAAGTCCTAAGGTTGATGGGCATGTAATAATAATAGGAACTTTTTCATTCAGCATTAGCAATTGTCCTCGTACATCGAGGAATTCTCTAATTATTTTTGGACTCAAATTGGTCAGTATCCATTTAATCTTCTGGAGATTTGTTGCTCTGTTTGATGCTTGGATTAGTACATTTCTAAAAACGTTTGAGTATGGCACCATATAACATATAATCACTGTACCTTATAGAATGCTAAAGATCACGTGTCGCCCATTTCGCAAGAGATAAACCTGCTGTAATTTCTCGTGTTGAAATGTCAGTGACGTTTCAGTTAGACGATGGTTCGCTGGTTGAAATAAGAATACACTTTTTCGCACCACAATTTGTACTTTATTTATTTTTATTTCATTTAACTATAGCGGTTGTTTATGTTGTTGATCACTAGATGATCTTGTTTAACGTCGTTTGTAGAACAGCACTACAGTATTGATTTAGGAAAAGTGATTATTGCTGACTTTTCGCTTCTCATTTTATATGTTACTTCTTGAGATGGTGGTGGAAGTGGCCCTTTTTTCTTATGATAATTTCAACCTTCAAATTTAACGATAGTGAACAATCTTGGGCCTCTTTCACTTCCAACTTACAATACAAATGTTCAGTTTTTTTTATTATTGTTGAGAACAGTACTAAGTGTTTACATTTTTTATTATTTTTATAGCTAGTTTGGATTGCGTAACTGTGATTGGTCTTGTATTCTTAACACAACAATCCGATGATTTGTTCAAAATAACGTGCTTTATAAGTCTTATAACAACAAGCATTTAGTTTAACTATTATAACTGAGATATATACAATGCCTAAAAATTAATTATAATCAACGAATATACAACTAGCAATAGACAAAAATTATTGTACAGTGCAATGTCTGTTCTCATTTCTTTGGTAAGAAGGCACTTTGTGTTCGGTATGAATATGTGGGTTTATATTCGTGGAACGAACACCTGCAATTCCTAAAGGCTCTCACAGTAAAATCATTGAAGCACTGAATCTGCCGAGTCAACCTCAGAGTTCTATGACGTATGACCAGTTCGATACACTTATAAACTAGGATTTAATTCTCTTATGGCAATTATAATTTTCCATTTTGCCAATCATCAAGTTTGTCATCTTGATACATTAATCTATCGCATTTTCCTTGTTTCGACAGGACATTCCAGATTTTTTTCGAAATCTAGCTGTAAGCACCTTTGTGAAGATGTTCAAGGAATATTGTTGACAACCATTTTTTTCTTCATTCCTGTGTTAAATTAAGTTCATCTGTTGCACATAACCACCGTATTTGTAAATATATAGGATTTGCTATAATGTCTGCGATTTATGACGTTTAATATATGTACATTTACCATTGCCCATAACAGAATCCTTGAAGGCATTCCAACTCCCATGAGAAGTCTTTAGATTTGAATCCTAGGTGCGATAGGTATTAAAATTTGAGAAATTTAACAAAATGAAATGTAGAAACTTGGTTCATTTACAAATGAATATCCTGCTTATATCCCAAACTACAGGTGAAAAGTATGTTTTATCTCCAAAGACGTTGTTGAATGTTTGGTCAACCTGAGAACTTTCGCGAAATAATAAGTGCCGAAGACCAAATAGATTAGCTATTTATATCTGGTAGAGATTTATCACGATGGATAGGTATCCTTCCTAGGAACTTGCAGATGTTAAATAATGGGCTTATGCGTTCTTTTGTAAAAAAGGAAACCCTTTTAAAGAAATGTGAGCATTTACAATGCCTTTCTTATGAAATTCTTTTACAATATTCTGTGTAATTATTTCCAGTGTAGTCAATTTTCTATTGTTTAAAAGAAAGAGAATGATTTAATCTTCAATTTCTTAGAGGTAATTGATCTACGAATGCAATTGTTGTCAAATCGTTGTTCAATAAGATGATGCGCAAAGGACGATATTTTTCTTACAGAATTTAAAAGAATTTCCCCGTCAAGAAGTTTCTCTTTTTTTTCGGTATGTTTATGACTTTTCATAACGGAAATGTTTCATCTTGATGCCAGCAAACGCGAAAGAGAGAAAGACTTATAAAAGGAAACTAATAAGCAATAAAATGACGCTATCGCCTTGTTTTATTACACCTTTATGAAACCGGAAATGTGATATTTATTAATTGAGTTGTTCATTAAATCTTTCCTTCCTCTTTCGTCTGTTTTTTTTTCTTACGTCCTTTTTTTGCCTCACCTGTAATAATATTTTATGTATTTGCTCGCTATATTTTTACGGGTTCCACTGCCGTTTTAGCTTAATACAATTTACTTTTATTAAAGTTTCCTCTTACGTATTCCAACACTTATCACTTCGTCGATGATACCATTTATATTACGAACCATTCTGATCATTTCGAAACGATTTAATACGGTAAATTTATTTTGTCACTTTCAAAATAACAGAGTGAATGAGTGATCGAATGATAACCGTATTCTTGTTCTACTGTGAAGCATGCTAACAATAATAATAAGGACGATGATAATAAAATCAGGTGTTGTCAATTTTCATTTTCATAATTAATTTCGTTTCAGCTTATTACCCTTTAGACCAATTAGATTATAATATAGTAAATTGAGGTACACAAATTACCAAGAGAATACCTATTTCTATACGGAATGTATGAATATATACAGTGATTGAAACTTAACGCATTAATTAGTTTGCGAAACTTAACATCCGCGTCTCAATGTACAAGTGTATGTATCGTCAAACTGAGTAAAATTCGCAACCTATGCAATGTGTGCGCGAAAGCATGGTTGGTATTAACTAGACGTGAGTAAGAAGGCATTGTTGATTTTCCAACGGAACAAACGGTATCGACAAAACTTATGATTCTGTGTTATCCGATTGACAATTAACAAATTTATTCAAATTAACATTTGCCGATGCCAGTTTAATTTTTCCGTTGTTTAGAAATAAATTATAATTGAACAGGGGGAAGTTTGGTTGGCATGTTGTAATTATTCAAATTTAGCGGACGGTCTTTCTCCCTCTCTCTGTTTCTGCAGTTCCGTGCAAAGTTTCTATCAGTTAAATCGATATTCAATTGCTTCTAAATTTAATAATGATAACATAAATGGAGTATAAGGGCTTCAAATAAGATTAAACAATACTATGGAAGCATATATAGCGCAACTGTTAAAAATAATTATCCATAGAATCCTTTGAAACGCCGGACCTTAAAGTTAAAAGCCATCTGTATTAACTAATACGAGGGTGGTTTGATAAATAATTTGTTTTTTACACACTAAATGGCAAGCGACAATTTCGGTTTCAACGACTATATAATTTTTCAACCTGCTCCTTTCGAAGTCTAAAGCACTTGTGCTAGCGTTCCTCAAGCTTTCGGAAGTGGATTTGTTAAAAACTTCATAATCCTCAATTACGCTCTCTATCAGCAATTACTTTGAGCAAATCTCTTTCGCCCAATAATGTTTGGAATTCCATGGACACATTCTTACTGCGATGGAGTTAGTTCAGTGGCTTAAGTCTCTCCTGGAGCATCTTTTGCTGCATGTTACTGCTGAAATCCATGCGTTGTCATAGTGAAATCTCGTTTTTGCATTGGAATAATGGGAAATGTGGCACCCATCTTTCGCAAGGCTTTTTCGTGTGCAAAACAAAATAAATTCGTTCATTTCAGATGCTCGTGGTCTCTATCATCTCGCCCAATATCTATTGTTCATTAGTCAAAACCATTTCATGGACTTTACTGTTGATTTCAATCGTGACTGCTTGTTGCGTTTCGAAGGACCGTTCTGGTTGTCGCTGGTTCAAGTAAACAACCGTTTTTAATTAATAGTATATTAACATAAAACTATTACGTCCGAATTGACGTAAACTTCGAAGCGAACTACTAAACGTTGGACAAAAATCTATTACGTCCGAATTGACGTAAACTTCGAAGCGAACTACTATACGTTCAAAACAGAAATCTATCTAAAATGCGAATGTTACTAAATTTATATGGGCACTTATCTCTCCCCTTCCAATTCGGGGAGAGTGTGCCCTTTGTGAGACAAAACTGCCCAAAACCAGATTTTATTTCTGGCAGCTTTGTCTCAACATATAACACGACAGTCTCTCTTGTTGCAATGAACCTTCAATAGCGTTTGTTTCTTTCCATGTATGAACAAACGGTTCATTGCAACAAAAGAGTCCATCGATTGCTATTTATTTCCTTACAACAATGTACAATATTTATACGCATACGAAAAGATTCAGTATTTAAGATATAACAATGCTTTCTTAAGAGAAAGCGACTGCGACAAAAACTAATACAAATGAAAGTAATCAATTCAACATATGAAATTACAATAGCAATAAGACAAGACTAGAATGACAAATAGCCTCAATTATCTATCATCTAACAATTAAAATAAAAGATTTAAAATGTCTCTAAGTGACTAAACATCCCGGCCCCCTTAAAGGGCAAAAGCCCATTTAACTATTGCTCCGGTGCACTAGCGAGATGTCGTTTCTTCTGTGTCCACTGGTAGGGGGCAGATTTTTCGAATTGGTCGTCGAAATTCGCCTTTGGCCGTTTTAATCGTCACGACGCGGGTAACTCCGTCTTTTCCGGAATACATGGCCGTGATTCTTCCCATGGGCCAAAGTAGGCTGGGCGCTGTGTTGTCTTCCATTAAGACTAATTGTCCCAACTTTGGTTTTTCGCCATAGTCTTTATACCATTTCGTTCTTTCCTGTAATCCAGTCAAATATTCGCGCGTCCATCGCGTCCAAAAGTGTTGTCGAATATTTTCCATGTGCTGCCACCTGGATAGTCGTCCTACCGGAATGTTTCTAATGTTTGGCTCCGGGATTGACATTAGCGACTCTCCTATTAAAAAGTGTCCAGGGGTAAGGGTAGACAGGTCGTTTGGATCAGAGGACAGCGGGGTAATAGGCGAAGAGTTGATAATTGCCTCAATTTCTATCAATAGTGTATTTATTTCTTCATACGTAAGGAAAGCGTTCTTAATTATTCTCTTCAAATGGAATTTGACGCGTTTCACTCCCGCCTCCCAAATTCCCCCAAAATGCGGAGAACTGGGTGGAATAAAATTAAAATTTATTTTTTCATTAGCCATTCTATTAAAAATTTCGTTTCTACTAGTTTCTAATTGAAACAATTTGTATAATTCCTCCAATTCTGATTTCGCGCCTTTAAAATTGGTCCCATTATCTGACCATAATGAATGAATTTTGCCCCTTCGCGCCACCATTCGCTTGAGGGCAGCTATAAAACCATCGCTAGATAATGACGAAACTAATTCTATATGCATTGCTTTGGTTGCTAGACATACAAAGACGGCAAAATATGCTTTTACTCGTTTTTTACTACGTGGACCACCTTCTTTGATGTAGATCGGTCCACCATAATCCACACCACACATACTAAATGGTCGCGCTCTTTTTACACGCATTTCCGGTAGATCTCCCATTGTGGGATTAAAACATCTGGGTTTCACACGTGTGCAAGTTATGCAATTCTTGATCAATTTTCTAATGACGTTTCGTGCATTTATTATCCAATAATTCTCGCGCAAGATCGCTATCGTTGTTTGTGGACCACAATGACCATGTTTATTGTGTATCTCCATAATTAAAAGTGTCGAAAATGTATGATCAGCAGGTAAAATTATTGGATATTTAATTGTGAAATCTAAATCGGAAAATTTTAATCGTCCTCCTACTCTAATTACATCGTTATGAAGAAATGGATTTAACTTTTTTAAACTACTTTTTAATTCTACTATTTTATGTTTAGCTAATGCTTCTACATCGTTTGCAAAATGCTCTCTTTGAACAATCCTAACTAATGCTAATGTGGCATTATCAAGTTCTTGCCGACTGAGATTTTCTATAATTCTGTCTTTCTTGGCTAATTTGCAATTGTTTTTAAAGCGAAGACAATATGCGACTGCTCGAACTAACCGTGTAAAATTAGAAAATCTATTAATTATCTCATTTGTAGAAACAATATTTACAAACGCATGCGAGATTTTCTTTTCTGGTAAACAAGTTTCCATTTCATTTGATGACGGCCAATCAATTTTGTCTAGGGCTAACCATTGCGGCCCGTGCCACCATAATAAATTGTTTTTTAATTCTTGCGGTGTTTGACCACGTGAGACTATATCTGCGGGATTGTTTTCAGATCTAACATGGCGCCAATTTTCTATAGTCGACAGTGTTTGTATTTGCTCAATTCTATTACCTACAAATGTCTGAAAACACCTGCTTTCAGCCTTTATCCAGCCAAAAACTATTTGGCTGTCTGTCCAATAATATATTTTTTCAAATTTGATTTGGATTATTGACTTTATTGAATCTATTAAATTTACTAGTAGGACTGCCGCGCAAAGTTCTAATCGCGGAACAGATAAACGTTTTAAGGGCGCTACCCGCGACTTGGCACACAATAAGTGAACCGTGGTTTGATTATTATTTAATAGCGATTTAATGTATACTGATGCACCATATGCTTCTTCGCTAGCATCAGCGAAGCCATGTATTTCTAACGATTTTACGTCTGCTAATTGTACTATATTTCTGGGAACCGAAATATCTGCCAATGTTACTAACGAATTATAAAATAAATCCCATGATTGTTTCAATTTTTTGTTAAGCAAATCATCCCAGTTTAATTTCGATTGCCACAATTGCTGCATAAATATTTTTCCTACAATAGTTACTGGCGCTATTAGCCCTAGTGGATCATAAATGCTTGCCAATTTTGACAAACAAAATCTTTTGGACGGAATTTTATCTACTATTTCTATATTTGTGTTGTACGAGAAATGATCAGTTTCTGGACGCCAGAATATGCCTAGTGTCTTTACACTATGGTTTGAATCAAATTTTACTATCATGTTGGGATCATTGTTATCGCTTAAATCTTCTATTAATTGCGAACAATTACTGGCCCATTTGCGGAGTTCAAAACCGCCTAATTTTAGTAACTCGAACGTTTGATTTCTAATGTCTATTGCCTCTTCTATTGAATGCGCTCCAGATATGAAGTCATCCATATAGAAATCGCGTTTGGTAACAACGGAACCTATCGGAAATTTATCGTTTTCTATCTTAGCCAATTCGCGTAAACACCTCATTGCTAAGAATGGTGCAGATGTTGTCCCATATGTGAGTGTTTGAAGCTCGTATTCTTCTATTGCTGAATATTTATTTTGTAACATTGGTGTTTTTTTCTAGTTTCTTCTCGAGATTGTTGTAACGTTTTAATGCCAAATTATGGGAATCACCTAATTTTCCCGCGGAACAAGATTTTGGTAACGTTACAGAAAATCTACCTGAGCTATCTCTACTATAAGTATTCAAAAATAATTCTTCCGCTTCTTGTTCCTTCTCACTTAGTTTTGATGACATGTGAACATCTTCTACAAGCCAGAACTTTTCTACGGATTCAGAAAGTGAAAGAAAACTTTTTGTTTGCGAAATTTTTGCATTGTTTTGCAGACTACCTGAAATAACCCACCCAAACAATGTGTATTGTAGGATTGGTTGTCCTTCTCTAACTAATCTATTCGATCTAAGAACATTATAAAACAATTCCGCCCCAATGAGTAAATCGATTGGTTTGGATATATTAAATTCAGGATCAGCTAATTTAAAATGATTTGGAATGTGAAAGTCTTCCCTACTAATTGTTGCGTTTGGTAGTCTGTCCGCTATTTTCGGTACCACTAAACATTGGATCAAAGATTGGAAACTATTTATATTCGAATGAATTTTTATCTTGACCGATGAATTAATGTTTGTTCCGACATCATTTATGCCTATTACCGGAATATTTATCGAAGTTTTCGGTAAATCTAACAAATCGACTATACGGCTAGTTATAAAATTGCTCTGGGAACCAGAGTCTAAAATGGCTCTACAAATAATTGTTTTTCCGCGATTATTGCAAACCAAGAGTTGAATGGTCGACAATAGTACTTCGGTGTCTAATTTCGAATGTAAAGCTACGAGTGGCGCGGAAGATTCTCTAGGTTCATTTGTTTCTATTTTGTCTCTTTCAAAATGGAGAAGAGTATGATGTTTTAAGTTGCACCTTTTGCAATTCGGTCTTTTACACTTCGCAATTTTGTGGTCATTTTTCAAACAATTAAGGCATAATTGATTTGATTTTGCAAAATTATATCTCTCTTTTGACGAGAGGCTAATAAATTGGCCACATTGCGAAATGTAATGTTTCGAATTGCAGTAATGACATGCAATTTCTGTCGATATATTCCGGTTAACGAATGATTTCTTTTGGTAGTCAACTTTATTTTGAGTGACCTTGATACTACTATTGGCGGGCGTTTTCGCTTGAATTGATTCTAAAATATTGCATTTTGTATTCAAAAATTCTAGCAATTTGTTAAAGTACAATTCTTTGTCATTGGCAGTTGCCGTTTCCCATTCTTCTATTATTTTATTATCGCATTTAGCTAGGACGATTTCTATCAACAAAGCATCCCATTCTTTAACAGGTAATTTTAAAGTTTCTAATGTCCTAATGTGTTTTAGCAAGGTATCTAGGAATTCCCTGATATTACTTTTATTTGTAAGTGGTAAGTTTAATAATCCCCGAATATGTTTTCGCGTTATAAATTTTTTATTTTCAAATCTATCGCAAATTAATTTCCATGCTACCTCGTAATTGTCGTTGCAAATTTCAATGGAATCTATATGTTTGGCCGCGTCGCCATTTAAACTGCTTTTGAGGTAATGAAACTTTTGTACTGATGTTATGTTATTATTTTCGTGAATCAAAGAATTATAAATGTCTCTATAACCCAACCAATTTTCATAACTGCCATCAAACGACGGTAACGTAATGACGGGCAATTTGATATTATCTCGTGAAGCGCCTTCTGCGAGATTACTAGACGATTCAGTGATACTATTGCGACTAATTGACAATCTTTCTAAATTTCTATCGATTAACGATAACGTATTGAAGTGAGCTGTGTCATATTCTTCAAATTCGTCGAAGTCAAATTCTACGCCATCTAATGTAGCAAGTGATTGTAAAATATTTTCAAATTCCTTTAACAAGGGTGTAACCTTTGCTGACAGTATTTTTAAAGCAGGCCCATCATTCTCATTTTGTTTTACTAAATTACTATTGCGTGTCAAATTTCTTTTGAGAAGAGTGCGCTTTGTTATTAACGAATCTCTATTTGCCATATCTACTATTAATAAAATTGAAGCAATTAAGAAAGAGACACAAACAAAGGATAAAAGAAAGGATTGGACTTACTTTTTAACTAGCTGCTAAATTTGCGGCTCAGCTACTTTTCTATGGCTTCTACGGCTTCGGATGACCCAGGCAATGGCACTAGATACTGCTATTGGTCACACTTCACTATACTATCGCGACTGTTCTAACTATTGTTATTTTTCAATCCGGCTCGAAGGACCAAAATGTTGCGTTTCGAAGGACCGTTCTGGTTGTCGCTGGTTCAAGTAAACAACCGTTTTTAATTAATAGTATATTAACATAAAACTATTACGTCCGAATTGACGTAAACTTCGAAGCGAACTACTAAACGTTGGACAAAAATCTATTACGTCCGAATTGACGTAAACTTCGAAGCGAACTACTATACGTTCAAAACAGAAATCTATCTAAAATGCGAATGTTACTAAATTTATATGGGCACTTATCTCTCCCCTTCCAATTCGGGGAGAGTGTGCCCTTTGTGAGACAAAACTGCCCAAAACCAGATTTTATTTCTGGCAGCTTTGTCTCAACATATAACACGACAGTCTCTCTTGTTGCAATGAACCTTCAATAGCGTTTGTTTCTTTCCATGTATGAACAAACGGTTCATTGCAACAAAAGAGTCCATCGATTGCCATTTATTTCCTTACAACAATGTACAATATTTATACGCATACGAAAAGATTCAGTATTTAAGATATAACAATGCTTTCTTAAGAGAAAGCGACTGCGACAAAAACTAATATAAATGAAAGTCATCAATTCAACATATGAAATTACAATAGCAATAAGACAAGACTAGAATGACAAATAGCCTCAATTATCTATCATCTAACAATTAAAATAAAAGATTTAAAATGTCTCTAAGTGACTAAACACTGCTGCTTTCGAACCTCTAGGTCATCGATGCATTTCGAATGCTTCTTGTGTCGGTTTAAACCTCGTTCACCCAAAGATAAACGGTTTCATAAGAAGAATATGAGTCACCCAACGTGGACAGAATTCGTTTATTATGGATTTCATTCGCTGTTTCCCCATCCAAAGACGCAGAATTGCATAACATTTCGAATTGCAATTTTATCCACATTGTTTATCACTTGAAACACCTAAATTGAAATGAACTGTTAAGCAAGTTATTATTGTCCGAAATACTTGCAAAATTAAATTTGTCATTTGAAAAGATGAATTTTTATGACTACATCAATAATATTCGTTTCTTATCCCTACTATAACTATATGAATCAAGTTATATATCAAACAACCTTCGTAATTCAAATTCACATGTGATGTCGCTCGAAATGTTCAACCATATTTTAGACACTCTTTCAAAGTCGATAATTATAAGAAACAATAATGCATTTTCGTTAATAATATTAATTTACAAGCTGCTTGTTTCTATAGAGCGTTTAGTTAATATGCTCCGTACATTTTTCGCGACGGGGATTTCTTTCCTCTGAGCATTGGCTGCATTGACATTTTCGTTAACTTGGTATCCATCTACTAGCGTTTCGTTATTATGTTTGCCCCAGGTTAACCTTTGGTCGAGTGTACGCCTAAATATTTTACTTCAGTTTTGCTTGCAACTGCGGTACCGTCTATCTCCAGAGGAGGTCAATATCCTCATCGATTGATCAATGCAATCTGACATGTGCTGGTCTGGTTGATTTGGATTCGCCATTTTTTGTACCAATCGTCGAGGAGATTCAGATGCACTTGCATGCTTTATGAAGTGCAGATGGTGTATTGAAAGTATCGCGATGTCTTCCGCAAATGCCGCCAATGTTTTGTGTACGGCTTCTGCCAGGTTCGCGGTGTAAAGTATAGTCTAACAGACGAAAGAAGTCCAGGAGGATGGAGTGTTTGGAATGTTATTTCACGCCTTCAATTTCTTACCGCGTGTAATTTTTATCAATCATTAATACTAAACGAATGAATAGTTATGTCAAATGATTACTCAGTATAAAGTCGGTCCACATCTACTGCGTAGTAAACCAAATATGTTACAGAGGAAACGTCGCTGAGTTACGATAAAAAATCCTTTGGGCTACTCTTACTGTTGTCGTACTTCTTTATGGTTGCTCCGTTCTTTACCGATTGCCGAGTTATCCAAACCTACCTCTCCCTTACCGCACTGGACTTGTTTCATCTGTTTGACTATAGAAACTACAGTGATCCTAATACGCGATCTTAAGATTTTCGCAAACGCCACGTTAATAGCGTGGCATATTATAATTATAATAAAAGAAAGATACTTTGGTAAATGTAAATGAAAACTCTTAAAGAATTGTTGTTGTTGAATCTTGGTGGTTCTTTGGTTCATGTTAGATCTTCAATTAAAGCTAGTGCACGAATCCTGATCTTGTCGGTTCGGATGACTGACTGAAGATTAATGTCTATCTGGCCACGATTCGTTTTTTACTCTTTTCATTACATTTTTTTAAACTCTTCATGTAAACAGTATCCACTCTCCATTCTAGGATGCGGTGGTAAATCTTGGCGTGTAATTGGTTACCTGATTATTAACCTTCTAAATGTGGCAATGCAACGCAACTATTTACCCCACACTAAGGAAATAAAATTTACAAATATTTTACATTATGCTAATAAATATTGATGAATGGTGACATGCATTAATAAATATAGAAGCAACAAATACATTTACTATGGTATGCACATAATGAGAACGTGACCAGTGTACCCATTTTTAGTAATAAAATTAACAAGAAAGGAAAAAGAGCTCAACAAATAACTAAAACCTGCAATAGAATATGAAACCAAATTATTGTTATCAACAAATTGCTGTTCTATTTGTTGACCGATTCGAACATAATTGTAAAATAACTAAAAATTCAATTGTACTACCCTTGGTAATATTTGTTGTTGTTTGCATATCAAGTTCATACGTTTTTAAATATATTGTAAAAGGAATTTTGTACAAACATTATTACAATAAGTCTAGCGAAAATGAATATGCGAAAGAGGCTGCTTCTTTCAATACTAATTTAAAACATTTCCTTAATGTCGGTTTCAAATTACCTAATTATTTTAGAGTAAAAAAAACAGTCTGGCGTTTGGAAAATATGATTAATTTTGCTCATCAAAGTGATTACTTCATCAATCTCTTAATCAACTAATATTCAAAGCGATATCTTTTGGTTAGTTGCGATGTACTTAAATTGGCCAGTAATATTTTACGACAGTGTGTTACAATAATTGGCAATTACGATTATTATCAATATCGATTATAAATCGACGGTTATAATCGCTAGCATTGTCTGGATTATGTGCCTCGACGTTTATAATCGTAAATGAATAGCTTAAATATGAGTATAACGAAGAAATTGAAAATCTTTAACGCGAATACAATGCTCGTATTAGTCATATTGATATATGATATTGTAATACCACTGACCTTTGCTTGCCATTAATCAATATCAACATGAAATTAATATCAATTTTGCAGCGGCAAATACCAACTTGGCAATAGACAGATAATTAGGGGAAGAATTGCTGTCTGTATTGTTCTTGTAGGCGAAGGCCCCTCATATTTCGGTACTGCTTAATTGACAATTCGATTATTTTAAATAAGCGTTGTCTTTTCAGAAACAGCAAACTTTATAAATGCTAAGATAAATGTTCACGTATCTACCATTAAGCGCATTGTTCAAGTAATCAAATAAATTATTTTGACAAATAATTCAAAAATTAAATTTGTTCTCTGTGGGGTGCATCTCTGCCAGAAAACTGATTTGAGCAAAACTTCATGTCAAGACTTGTGTAGTGCCAATGTCGATGTTCAAGCAATTCTAAAAAAAATGCATCTCATTAAGAAAATAACACAATAAGATTATTTATTAAAATAGTTCATAAAAAACAATCTGAAACTTACTTAACTTTATTGAAATAATTTCTTTGATCAATTATCTGCCTGTATTATGTTTTACAAAAAAAAATCAGTTTAGTTTTCGATAGATTCACAATTGAACGTTAAAAAATTTACAATCTACTTAAGTATGAACCACTAACTCTTTGCGTTTCCAGTTTTATTACGGTATCAACGATTTTGGCTTGACATTATTGCGATCGTACGAAACAATGTTCGAAACTTTTCGGTTTTAATAATAATAAAATCAGTCTGTTAGAAATTTCATTTGCCAACATCAACTTTAGTGTTAATACTAATAAATCAATTAAGAATCGAAACGCTCTCTTCGTGCTAATATTTATTTATAATCATGGGTTAGTCCCGTTTTATTATTATTATTATCATTAGTGTTTTTGTTTGAAAACGGCAACCCTGTCTTTATCTACACACCAATATAAATACGAGCCACTTCTATTAGTACGAAATAATAATAATAACGCAATTACGTAGTGTAATATCAATAGAATCAATACTAAGCACACGTGTAATTAAATTGTATTGTTTCAGCATTAATGTGAAATCGATATATTATTGTCTGAACGTGGGGGGAGCCATTCTATTCATTTTTTTTGTCCAATTTCTCGACCCTGCTCATTTTTTATCTATCGCTCCCTTTACTTTATTTAATTCAGCGTATTTACGTGTTATGTACGTATATGGTTGAGATTTTATCATTAAATATGTACGCTGTTTCTTTCACACTTTAGTGAGTTTCAAATTGCACACACATCAACCACATCCACTTGCGAGTAATCCTGTATTATCATTATAATATGGCAGAGTATGCGGTAATTTGGATTAATTATTTAAAAATCCACTATACGCTAATACCGCTACATATGTAGATATAGGGAGCATTTCTCCCATTCGCGCTAATAATACTAATGCATGGAAATCTATTGACGTATCGATTTTATACTTAATAATATACGGAATTCAAATTCGTTGTTATTACTTTTTATTCTTTCATTCTTTCGTTTTCAATCACTTTCGTTAATAAATTTCTCGTAATGTAAATGGGAAAGGCGCACCCTTTTCCTACACGTATGCACATGTTTACAATGGGGTAGTACGCGAAAAGTTGTAATAGGATAAATGCGGCACGATCTAAATTAAAAAGTTTCTCATACGACGAAACTCTTCCCAACTCCGTTCTACCATTTTCCTCGACTATTACTACCGTTGCAGCTCGTATAACAATCAACAAGACAAATATTTACACTTAATTTTATGTCATCCAAACAATTTTCCAACGGCGTTCTATTTAGTACAAAAAAGTTCTTCTCTTCAACTTAGTGCCACATGATTGAATTAATAAATATCCATTGACTGGATGATATAATTTGCATCGAAAACTGCTTCCACTCTTGGCAATTAACCTAAATGAACAGATTTTATTGTTTTATAAAAGAAATTATAAGCAAAAAATATAGAAAATTATGCAATTAAAATTCCCATAAAAAGCTTTATTAATTAGTAGATAGAAATGATTAAACATTTTTCTCTTCAATCTAAACGAACTTTATACACTTTGTTAAGACCACAGAAGGATTTGAGCTTTATTTTTAAACCGCATGATTATAAAACAAATTCTGTTTTCACAGTCAGCTTTAGCATGATATAGCAAAACTATTAAGTGGAATGAGTATATAAACAAACTTCTTCCACTAGTTATTATAATATGTTTAACAGTTTTATTTGTTTTTACAAATTTACGAGTATAATTTCCATTCAGCTTTGGTTAATGCATTTCTAACAGTTTTCAATTTAGTCAAGTTGTTGACAAACAACTGGCCCCTGCAGTTATTTTGAAAATTACACCAAAGTTCATTTACTTCGGAAAACAACTCACAATTCCGGCAGCACTATCTGTCAACATGTACAAGAAGTAATGTTAACATTTTATAATTATTAACTGCAAGAATTGGTACTGACTTTAGTTTCTGACAGTAGCTAGAGCCATAATAAAAGCCTAGATTTGCTAAATGTTGGATGAATTATTCATTTTATCCACTTCTACACGTCCTTTATCAAAGGAAGTTTTGCATTATTCCGTTTTTTATTTTACTCACACTTATCGCAATATACGGTTCCACAAGTTATTCTTCAATTTCAATAATAACAACAAGGATTTCCCACATCTATTTCTTCAATAATCTAAAAGATGACCATAATTAATTATGGTTGCAATATTTTTCCTATTTAACAATTTATGCACAGCTTTTGCTGATGCATTCCTGATAATTGAGCTTTCCACACACAAGTTTACCGGGAGTTATCTTTTACATTTGATCTCAGTAAAGCAATTTGAAATCTGGGTTCATAAGTTAAAGTATTTAGAAACAAATTCACTAAGATTAATATCGATTTGCCAAAGCTTTAAATCAGATTGCCAAAGTTATAAAACTGATACTTAGTAATTTAGTGAGGATTTCGAAATTGAAAATATATTTCTCTTAAAAAAAATCCATTATTTTTAGACTTCTATTTTTTTTATAAATATTGTATACGTACGTCGTTTTAAAACTAAACACACACGAAGTTCTGTAGTGTAAATGAGTTTATTTCATCATTATTTTGCAAATAGAACCAACGTGATGTTTGAGTCATTGCACAACTAACGCTTTAAAACTTTAATGGGGTGCCTACGAAATTCGGCTCATCCACTGGATTCAATGGATTTGTCGCCAAACGATTACCAATTTTTTTAACGTCTCGGGAACTTCTTATGAGATTAAACGTTCAACAATTGTGAGACTGTCAAAAATGCCTTTGATGAGCTTTTCTTCTCCAGAAATCCAGAATTTTATGTCTTGTGTTTTATGCTCGTAGGCAATACCGTGTAGATGCAAATGCTTTTTGCTTAATAAAGTTTTGCTAAATGTCTAATGATCTGAAAGGACATATTTTATTTCTGTGCTTTTCAATTCAAAAGAACTAAATTATGCATCAATATGTATATGAGAATATCGTTCACTCATAATAAACAGGAATTAAAGCAAAATACGTACTAATAGATTTTATGAAACAATCTGCGCCGATGTTAAAGATCATTCTTGTGCAAATATGCATGTTGCAAGAGCTGGAATTCACTCGCATCTTTTGCTTATCCTAGAACTACATCTACATGCATACATATATTCTAGCGGATATGACGTGAAGAGGAATGAAGAAAATAGTAAGGGGGATAATAAATAAAATTCGTTTTGTAGAGTCAGTTTTCGTAACCGATGCGGGAATCCCACTGCAGCAAATTAAATACATAACCCCTTTCCCCACATATATATATATACATACATATTTCTCTCGCTCTCTCTCTCTCTCTCTCTCTCTAATTCTCATTCTCTGATATTTCCGTCTATTTCTTTCTTTTCCTACCACCATTATACGTACTGTTTCTAGTTATTCTCTCTAGACGCCCATCTGAAAAAAGAGAGTGTAAAACAATGTCTGCGAAAACAACGTTGGTACGAAAATCTTTGCCGTTCTCGTTCCTCGTGGGAATCGTAACGAACACGGATCCGGTGTATATGTATATGGGTGTGTGTGAGTGTGTGATGGGAATGTATAGACAGAAGAAATCTGTACGCGCGTGTGCTTTTCTGTGGTAAGGTAGAATGGGGAAATAGAAGGAGAAAAAGAAAATCTGGAGAATGTCGTAAACGTTTAACATAACGGAAAACCAATGCGTGTGCGTGCCTCGTTCAATACGTACTTTTCCTTTTATTATTATTTCTTTCTTTTCCCTTTCCATTCTTTTAACAATTGTCAAACGTGTTACGTTTATGGCTTCACCTATAACAAGAATTTTTTTCTTACCATAAAGACGTAAATATAAAAAGAGGAGAGGGCACGATCTCGTTCTGTAATTTTATTTTTCCTTTTCTCTCTCTCTCTCTCTCTCTCTCTCTCTCTCCTACAGGAGAAAACAAAAACAATTTATGATTCCCGGTGTTGTAATAACCTACTTTCGAAGGCTTCTAATGAAACCAAACGATAAATTCAATTTTAATTAAAACGTTCCCATTATATTTATAGGAAAAAACGTAAACGAGGAAAAACAGGGAAGGAAAATTGATTTCGCAACGTATAGCCTTTTGCAATTTATCCAGTTTATAGAAATTACATAACAGCATGGCCTTTAGGTTAAGCTAAGTTATTATCTTTGGCTATAACTCTGCATAAAAATCGTTTTCGACCACATGAGGGTTATATTATTATACCTTGAGAGACATCTTACTTTTTAATTTATTAGATTTTTACCTCAAACAATTCAAATGTTCTGAGTATCTCTTGTTGTTACAATTGCAATATTTCATTTATTTGCAAATGTACAAAAACGTGTAGAATTTGAAAATATATAAGAAAAATATGTTGGAATGTAAACTAAGAAGTCGCTTGAACATTAAAACCAATTAGCTAATTTTAATTAAAACAAGGAGACTGTCAATAGAGGACAATCATTATACGAAGGGATATTGGTAAATAGTTAGCCTAAAAGGTTTTAAGTAAATAATAGTGAATATGGTTGACATGGTTACAACTCTGTTGTTTTATAAGAAAGTTGCCAAAAACTAAACTTTCATATCCGACAATGAGAAGAAAAAGATAGAATTTAAAAAGAATCGAGTTGCGGTCACTTATTAAATATTTATTTTGGAAAGGGTTATCGGGCAAAGAAAGTTTTTGATGATATGATAGCAACCACAGGTGATCAGATGTGAAGCATGAATTTGTATGGACTTCCCAGTAGCAACAAAAAAATGTTGTTTAACAATCTTCTGAAAATTATTGAAAAATTGAGTTTCGTACAAGAAACATTCAAATTTCGGATGTCGATGTCAATTTGAGAATGGTTACTTTATATTTGCATTTATAATTCTAATTTACATTTTTCAATTTTAATGCATTCTTACAAACAAATCATGTGTCGTATTATAACTAATTCTTTAGTAAAATAGTTCCAATTGATATAATTCATAAAAATATATTATAATCATGGCGGTTTTTCGGAATCTTTTATTGCAATCAAGAAAGATCTTGGGCGAAGCAATATTAGTCACTCCAGCCAATGGTGAAATTTATCTATAACGAATAAAAAAATTTGGTAGTACCAATGACCCAACTGAAATGACTAACAATAATGAATCGAATGGTTCTTCAATACAAAATATTGGCAGAAAGCTCGGCTCAATAAAACGATTTTGTAGTTCTTCGGACTCATCATTTGATAATAGCAATGAAAATATCCCAACAAATAATTCGATTGGACGAAAAAGAAGCCGTAAAGCCTGCTAAATGGGACCGAAATGTCCAAAAACATTAAAACATGTAATTATATAATGAAGTTTGCGGTAATGAAAAAATAATTCAAAGACTGAATTTGAATTAATAACTTTCTTTCACTTGCCAAATCAATTAACTTTCTTAATCACGAAAAAATTGTAGTAATAATAACAATTACTTCAAGGATATTCTATCTTATACTTTCTATGTTGTTAGATAAAAGATGCGTCTTCAGTGATACAGTCTACATCGTATCTTTTAATTTTTAACTTAAAGGGAATATTAAAAAACAATATACAGTATATTATGGCTTTCTCAACTTCTAGTTTTGTGGAGTTTATCGATTTGGCAAAGGAGGCATTCAATTATCATAACTAAAAGATTGAAGTTTGCCAAACAATTTCATAATGAATGAGTAGAATAATGGAAAAATCTCATGATCATGGATGAAAGTAAATCTCACTTTTTCGGAATGACAGAAAGCAAAATAATCACGCCTATCAACCCGTCTTCAATCGGAAAGCCGATTTTACTGTGTCCGCCGCTGGTATGCTTTCGAACTAATAGTGGTTCCTTTCCTTATTGTAGAGAAAATAAGTTCTTAGAGCAGCTGAACTTGGTATATTAAGTGCTAATACAAAACAAAAACTATTTTGAAAATGAAAGCTACACCCACATATTTATGCTTCTATACAAGTATTTAGGGTAAACATTTCAGGTAATAATTTAGTTGAACACTGTAGAGAAATCTCTTTGTATTCATAAAGGTATGAAAATACGAAGAGATACCGCAAGCAATTATTGAAAAGAAACCGTTTTTCAGATTTATTGCTAATTATTATTTGCTTTTCAAATGGTACTTTTTATTTAAAAATCACCTTTTGAATTGCACAATTAAAGAATTATTTTATGTTGGACCAAATCAAATTATAATAATGATAATAATAATATTTCTTCTTGATTATGCCATAGTAATTCAGATTCAGATTTTTTGTAATCAAACGCAGGTTTATTGATTTGATATTTCTTACTTAAGAATTTCTTTCTTTAAATACTTGACCATAAATTAATTACAGTATGTACTCGATTATAAGACACACTGTATTCATATTTTGGTATTTGCGAATTCATTGCGTCTTATATTCAGTGGCGACTTACTTATCAGTGCAATATTGCTGATGAGCCGTTGGATACAGCCACTTTTCCTTGAAATTTTAATAGAACTATTGTTGCTCTTATAAAGAATAAGGAAAAATATATATATTTCATTGATGGGCATTATTCTTATATTTTGAATTTTTTTATACTGAAGTTTTTCTTCGCTTTTTGACATTTTTTGTTCTCAACTGTGGTCATTCTTAAGGGGAGTTACCGTTGCAATTTTTAAATTGCTGCTAGAAAATGAAATTCACCTCACTGCCATCGACAGCATTAGAGTCGCTCATACTTTCAGTTCCTAAAATTGGGCTGTGGAAGTTTTGTCGTCTTGAGGGAAATTTTTTATATGGAATTGATACATCTATATATATATATATATATATATATATATATCTTCTCTGACGCCTGTCTTCTCAAAAACTTATCAGTTATAATAACATCATGATAGACAGAATATTATAACTTGGAGTGCTATACGTTAAGAATGGATTAGCAAATTCAAATTCATCGAAGGAAATATTGCTCAAAATATGTACCCTAACATTCCATCTTTCTTTAATTCAGCTGTAACATTGGGCGTTGAAAATACATTTTGTTTTTACCGAGAGAACGTACGAAACTCGCAATTATTAAGTGTGATTCACTAGCGTCTCATTTTCATTTCAATAATCATCGATTCTATTGTCCAAAAGGAAAATAGAAAAACACGTTAATACACATATATTTTTCCTAATAATGATGATAAAAATAACGAGAAATCGATTAAATTCTAATATGTAAAATGTAAGAAAGGAGGCAAAACGTTCGACATGCCATCAATATACTAAATACCTTATTATTTAACTGACATTCATGTTCCAAATATAATTCCTTCCTCTCTTTTATTTCCCTTTTCTCTCTCTCTCTCTCTTCCTATCGGTTGTTGAAATTTCATGGAAACTTAAACGTACCGCCTGACTTTGACGTATCTCTGACATCCGGTTAAATGAAAACTCTTTCAAACGTGATGAAAAAAAAAATTACAAGGGAAAATAAGTGCCTGCCTGTTACCTACTCACCTATAAATATATATGCCGAGATGTAATAGGTAGGTGCGTACGGCCCTTGATGGAAATTTTTATTCGATCCAAGAAGGCAGAAAGGCACAGTGAATGACGTTCTTTGCTAGAAAAATCGGTATAAATCTGGCACAACTTTTCTTCTCCTTTATATTCTCTTCGTGGCATGTTTGCGATAATCTTAAAATTATCGCGTTATTCCATTAAAATAATTCGATTCGGCGACCGCATAAATTCTAAATGTAATAACGATAAAAATGGTCGCACGTCCTTTACATTCTTCGCTCATAAATAGGAGTTATAATATCATTATAATACACATTTAGGTATCCTTCATACTTATGTAAGAAGCAATTTAAAATCCGAATAGAAATGAGGCGGCAACCTGAAAGGAATCCATATGGATGGCATCGAAAAATAACGAACTAGACTATAATTTGCATGATCGTCGATAGCATTAATTTTAAAATCTATAAATGTTAAATTAGTTTATTTCGCTGTAATTCACATACATTTACTCATCATATTCTCTTTTCCTCCGAGACCAATACAGTTTAAGAATCCATATACGTGAAACAGGAACTTCCTGCTTTCACATATCCATGAACCCCGGAGTAACATCCTGCAGATCAACATTATCGCTATGCATAATACATAAACATCAACTTGCATATTTTATTTGCTTATAATGTTTTTAATGTACCCCATCGAATGGGCGGCCCAATTTTATCGAATTCTCATCTTATTTTATTGACACATTGTCGACTCGCGTTTTATTACCGTCTTTAAATATTAAATTCGTGGAAGGCAAACGGTATGGGGAAGAAAAGGGAAAATGTTGGCAACTAACTACAGTCATTCACTTTAATACCCTTTTCTTGTCTACCGAAAACGTTCCTATCGCATAATAGCAATAATTTAACCATTTTCATTTAATAAATTCTCACACAATTCTCTTCCTCCAAGTTTTCTTTTTCTATTTTCTCTTCCTCTTGATATTATTGATAATCATCGTAATGGTGTTGTTGATGGTAGTGGTACGTTAAATACAGAGGAAATTTTCGTGTTACGAGATCGAGTTGATTTATTAAACGGAACTCGGTGAAAAAGCGATGTAGGAAACAGACTACCGTTACATACATACATTTCGGTGGCAACAAAAAGCGAATGCGAAATGAACATGAAGAAAAATAAAGCTTTATATACGTGTATCGTACAGTTGGAAATATTATTAAAATGAAGCATTCTTAAAGTTAAATGCATTTCATGCGAACGCAAAATAAACCGAATCGAAAAGAGATATTATGACAGCTCTTAGTTTGTACACCTTCCATAGCAAAATGTGACAGAGATGTGCACGTGTTCGTCTGTCTTCTTGACGTTAGACTGTTTTCTTTTAATGTCTCTACTTTTATACTATTATACAGGGCATTAAGGAAAAGCGCCAATAATATTAAGGGATGATAGGACCCAAAATAAGCAGAAGGGTCCAAATGTACATGGGTCCGTAAATGGACGATTTCGGAAATACGAAACATTTTTCAACTTTGATATTATTTACAATTATGTACAAATAATGAAAAAAAACAAGAAAGTGTCCCTTTATTTGACGGCAGCCTCAACATCTTTGCCGCAAGGACCTTCGAACTCTTTCGAAAATCATTGGCAATCAAGCATTGGCTTTAATTCGTTGGCATCCTTGATCTACTTCTCATTCATTCATCCACTCCTTGCAGTTCATTTACAAGTGCATGATGCACTAAGCTTTTCTATTCCCAAAAAAAGAAATCTACAGGGTTTAAATCTACCGATTTTGCAAAACATGGTACAGATCTGCTCCTTCCATCCAAACTTTATTTATAAACTGTGTGTAAATGTGCTCTAAGACGGCGAACTGAAAGAATCTGGCGATTGGGGTAAGCTTCAACATAATGATATAGCTTCTCTGGCATTGCCCATTAGCATGTCCATAAATGCATCATGGGCTAATTCAGAATTAGACTAAAAAAGCAGAGCGAAAATTCATAAATTCGTCATTAACGACTAAATATCAACTACAAGCTCTATATATCACAAAACAGCTGTTAATTGCGACACGAAAATGCAAGTTTTGGGCATGAAAAGGACGAAAACCGAATATGCATACTACAAAAATAAATAATCCTCGGTAGCTTCGACACAATCCATTTCCGGCCCCATGTTGATTTACACTTTTTATGATCTTGGGCCATATTATCACCCCTTAAAGTTTGTGACACTTTTCTTTAACACGCTGTATAACTCACATGAGAAATAAGCTGCGACTAAGGAACGGAATCGAAGATTTATTACAATTTGATAAAATAAACTGGAAACATAAAGAAAAGATTATATGCAGTTCCTTAATTCGCTTAGTTTTAATCCGGCTTGAACAACCAAGGTTTAGGGTGAAAAAGAAAATGATTCCTTCGCGATATTAACTCTTGATTATAATTGGCGAAAAGATGAAAGAGAATCCCGCCTTTGCTTTAACAATCATAAACAAATGTCAGCAAACAGACAAATTCTAGTTCAGTTGTCCCAAGAGCTCATCACGAGGAATAGTTAGAGAATAATTAGTCCACCATGAATTTGTACCGAATTGGGTGTTCAATCATTTCCAAACATTACCGCAAACTGAACTGTATTACTGAAAAAGAATGCTCGCGAAATTGAAATGTTGTCCAGCTTGGGTTTATCGAAAGCAAGTTTTGTACGCAGAAAAAAATGCTCGTGGGAAGTTCGGTCGTGTCGAATTCTTTGAATTTCTCCTTCGTTTGTCTGACGATGTGTGATTTTACGTTGTTCTGCTGCATAAGTTTCACTGCATAAATTCGTTGTGGCTGCTCTGTCAAAATTTCGTACAGTTAAAAATATTGCGAACAAAATTACAGAGCAATATTACATTGTATTTTAAACTTGGAAAAACATTTACCAAGACATTTTAAATGATAAGTCATGTTCATGGTGATGATCATGCGTCTCGTACAATTAGCTGACCCTTGATACAATCGCTTCAAGATCGTCCGCGTTTGCATTAATGGTGATTATCGATTGTGAAGACTAAAAATAACAGTGTCGAAATAAAATTGAGAAAGTGCGTCAATTCAGGTACGACAAAGCAACTTCAATTGCATGTGGCTCTCGAAAGGACAATACAAAAGTTTCACTTCACACCATTTTACTTTTTCTAATAACATTTTAAACTTCATCAGAAAAACTGACATTTTTGTTGATGGAGCGTTATTATTAGATTGAAGTAATAAGCAAATATTTAAACATTTTTCTAAATCGAATTGTTGACATCCGACTCAAAATGCCAATGTTTAAAGTTAAACAAAATTAACTCCTTGCATTTCTGTGTGGAAAATTTTATATTTTTGGCGTGAGAAATGGTAGGGTAATAAAATTTACAAAATGAAAACGCAAATAAATACAATTAAAATTTTCAAATGTACACATTTACAAATAATATAGCCGATGTTGAAACTTATCGTCTCAGATTATGATAGCATAAATGAAGATAATGAAAGTTATGTTGACACGTTCAGAATTTAAGAAAGGCAAAGGCTATTAAAATCATTGATTTTGCTCGTTAATTTCTTCTAATTGAATGCAATTGACTTGATATTTCTTCAAATTCAGTTAATATATTTTGCATGTGACCATTCAGTTTTCTCATACATCTACTCAAATATTCGCATTAAATATATAACAAAAACCAATACGTATCATAAATTTTATAGGTTAGACTTAAAGATTGGACTTAAGCTGTGCATGTAACCTATAAGAAACGAGTAGATAAAAGTAACTGCAAAAATAATATATATAAAAGTAATAAAAATAGGAGTTAAATAGTAGCAGTTGCCGAAGAATCAGTAGTAGCATGTACAAGTGATCTGTAAGAAGTATTAAGGCAAGATTTATTACCCTGCGAAATATTGTAGTTACAACCTTTAAGTTATCAATGTCTCAAGTCAGAAGTAGGGAGAAAGAATAACACGAAACTCTCAACTTTTCCAATTTAATTCTAATTACTTAACTTTGAGTCATCCGATAGACATCGAAATTATTTTATCGGATTTCTTACAGAAAGAAAGTGATTGAATGTAATTGCAGAATTTGCCAATTGTTAAGAAAAATCATAAAATATTGCTGCAATTTTAATTGCATGGTTATTTTAGGAATTATTTAAAATAACAAAATAGATGTATTCTGTTACAACGTTTAATATAATAAGAAGCAAACAATTGTAGATAAAACTTAATTGAAATTGGTGGATGCGCCGGGCAGTGAGTACGATTATATCCTATACCATTTAATTGCATTTGTTTTAACATTTCATCCTAATTTTGCTGAATAATAAATTTCCAGTGAATAATAAATTAACGACAAAGTACCACTTTTTATTTTCAATTGGCCTTACATCGGATACAATGTATGACCATGCGGAAGATGAGGCATTTTAAAATCAAACAGTTTAATGCTACAAAGGAACTTAACGTTCGTATTATGCCGACTATAAATCACATTTATTGCCACTATACGATCATTTTAGATTATGAAAACCAGATGCAAAAATTCAATTATGAAAATTTAATAATAATAATAATATTGATTTCTTAACACGTGTTATTAAAACAAACATTTAAAAGCATAATATGAATATTTCCATTCAAACACAATAACAAACGAAAATTGCAAATTAGTCTTTCATCACTGCATGCACCAAATGTATGTCGGAATTGTATTATATAATGTAAACATGAAGCGCATACCTGACTCGCCGACTGACTGACTGACTTCTTTGTAAGTAGTTTCGGTTTATTAAATGGTCGGACTAAAACGTGAACATACTAATGTGCATATGCATTTAGTTTGATGTCTCTTTTTGTATTGCGAAAAGGCATCGAGTGTAAACAGACTCTCTCTACGTATCTATACGGTACAATTACTATGAATGAGAGGTAACTGAGAGTAGACATGAGATAGATTAATACCGAATCAAATGATGGTGACGAAGATGCAGAAAATTCAATCTAAAACGGGTGTATATTAAATTAGAGGCGAATTTATATTTAGAACGACTCGCTCGCACAAAATTTCCTTCCACCTTACTTGCTAATTGTAAAACTTTGCACATTAATTAAACTTATGTGTTTGCTTGTTTGTTTGGTTGTTTTCTCGTTCGTTTGCTGCTTGCATCTATCTTATAAGCTTCACATACGTACGTTACGTAAACGGTGTAAGTTTTACATCAAAAGTTTATTTTGTCAATGTCGCTTGCCATAAAATAATATTTGGCAAATTCGTGATAATAATTGGAAAAACTCAAATCTGAAATCAAATTGGCGCAAACTTTCGTTCGAGAATTATTACAGTTGATGTAAACTTTATTCGAAGTTCAAACAAAGTTTTCGGTTTATTTTCGAAATCAATTTGAATTGAGTATTTTATTCTTAGTTGTTAAGTTTATCGAATTTCGTGACGTGACAGATTTGTGATGAATTTATTCTAGTTTGTCAATAATTAAGATTAGAAAAATGCAATAATGTTTCTCTGGTTATTTACTTATTTGAAGGTCGCATCAGTTATATGAATTAATCCAAGGTTCTAGTAAAACAATTTAAATAGAACGTTTCGAAAAGTTGTCCCGAATATCCTGCACTTAAATGATTTATTCCTATATAATTTTAGTTCGTTGTGGTGCAATTAATATTAAATGCATCGACCTGTTATGTGTGTAACCAAAAAAAATAAAACTTTTTTTGTTTTTTCGGTATCTGGTAATTTATTTAAGGTGAAGAAATATGGCATATGCACGAACCCCCGAGATTTATAATGCATATAATTCATGTGCAAGAGAAGGAATAAAACGAAAAAGGAGAAATAAACAGTGAGTTATTATACAGGACGTTTAGTGTTTTCAACAAAGGAATAATTCATTCTCGCATTTACAAAATGTATACGCGAAAATTGTAAATTCGTTACAAATTTCGCCGTTCCCCGTCCCATATGGATATACATATATGTATTTCGCTCTAGTATTTAAAAGTAAAATATATGTTTTGCTAATCTTTCGTTTACATTTATTGTTACAGTTAATAATGGTAACACTCTCGCACCAAACAGCATCATCATCATTGCTCGAATGCTTTTGTTAAACGGACTTTTCTTCTATCCAAACGTGATATTTCGTTTATTTGGTAAGTTTCAATAGCGGTTGATAATAATTAAAAAATAATAAGCACATGGTTATTGTCTTTTGTCTTTTTATATTTTGTCATAGGATAAACCATTCGAAGACGCTTTCAATTCCCCAGAAAAAAGGAAATGAATTATAAAAATAATTATCGAAATGAAATGTGTAAAATATTTTCTATAAATGTGTAAATTATAAAAGAAAACAAAAATAATAATAATTAAATTATAAATTAAATGAATCTGTTCAATTCTTTAATTAAATATATTATGTACATTTTCAAACGTGTTTCATTTTATTCTGAGACCCCCCTTTTTCTACGCTATCATCCCGCATAAGTTAATTTACTGATAAAGGTAGGTTAAATAATTTTATTTATACGTTATTCAACAACGAGAAGAAAGAAGAAACAGTATACATAAAAAAGTATTAAAAAAATTATTTATACAGGAGCAAAAGATTTTGTAACTAAAACCATAAAATTTATTTAGTTTATGTTGGAGATATAACGGTAATTTAATGCCACTAATTTACATAAAAGTCTCTTTTTCTTTCTTCTACCAACGAATGTTCATTCTTTATTTTCCTATGGTTTACCATTTTTTTGTAATTTGCTAATTCCTCGCTTCCTCTTCCTCCTTTTTGTTTTCGTATGTTTTTTTTCCTGAATTCTATAGCATTACATTATTTTTTTTTCGACCGCTCTGTGTTTGTGCGGCGTATAAAATTTTCTAGCAAAATGGCCAGTCAGTCCAGACAGTCATTCAGTTGGTCTGCCCTATTAATTATTTAGCCTCATCCGAACACAACCCGGCAATAACTTAAAATGCACGGGCAAGTTTTGTTTTCTAGCGTTTGTACGCATATCAAATTAATTCCATCGGACACACGAATGCAAACAATGAAATATATTTAGAGTTTTTGTTGTCCTACCGTAATGTGAATGATGCGAATGCATGCTTTCCGAACGTAATCGGTTTTAAGTTTATTATATCTGGACCTTTCAATTAGGACGGTCTGTATATCTTTGCATATATCTACATAAGGTCATATATTCCAATTTCAAATGTTTTTACTCTTCCCTCGCCATGTTAGCCAACGTTATTATAATTTATCGTACCTATATACGTTATGGAATTAATTAATTCCAATTTTGTACGTACATTCGTGCACATTACTCGCCTGGTAGCAATTATATAGAACGTCCATTGTATTTGTATTAGACATTTATTATTAAAAATGAAAAGGACACACAACATCAACAAATCGATTCCAACTAATGGAACGTAGAAACAAGGTTATATCTCAAAATCTATATTTTCTTATAAAAAGAAACAGGAAATACGGTTTCCTTTTTCCCTTTTCGTAATTATTCTCAATGTGATATTTTAATCATAATAAACAGCATGAAACGCGAATATATAATGTGTATATGCAATTATTGTACTACCGCAGTACATATTATGTAAGGAAAGGGAGAAGATTGTTATATATAAGGGGTTGATTAAAAGTTATGAGGGAGTATCGAGGCCAAGGTTAATTTTATTTCGTTGTAAATTGGTTGAACAATTCAGCTTTTAAGATCAAGATAAATGGTTGGTTGTAAATGGAAGGAAAATACCTCCACTAATTATATATGCATAACAACAATAATAGTGCTGCCGAACTTAATCCAACGAACTAATCGAATAAAATGCTGTATTTGAATTGTTTACGTTTGCCATTGTTCGACATTTTCATCTAGCTTTTCGTAACAAATACATTCTTGAACTATCACTTTTTTCATGATTAATTAAGTGATTAATTATCAACTAACAAATATGCCGAAGGAAGGTAAATGATTGCGTTCACCTCGTTTTGCTTTTGCATCTATAATATGTAGTCGACGAAATAAATCAACGAATAACAATAGTACGAATTCGAAAAGGTCATCATACCAGAACTAATTCAGATTAATGACAGTTCTTTGTCGTATTCGCTATATTTATTGTTTATATACGGCTCGTTTACCAATAACCGAGATTATTTTCATTAGATATTAGTATTACGATTATATTCCATCTCACTCTTTATAGCAAAAAGTAAAATTGGAAATAAATTTATGACTATAGATAATGCTACGAATGGATGGGCCCGTATAAAACAAGATAACTTACTTGAATTAAAGATCACATAAAATCTTCAAACATTAATTAATCATTAACAATGTAATGTAATTAATTAAATGAAACCATGAATTCCAATTGGACGCAACAAGCTCCAAATCGAATCCAAAATCTTTAAATTACAAAACATGAACTTGCATTCTTATTAATTTGCTTTTCAATCCTTATTTGCTCTACTCAATAAATTTTCAGTATCACTCCATAATCTTAATCAAACTCGCAACACAGAGTCCCACATTCGACTCAATAAACTCAAAATTCAACTGGATGAGTTATTAAACAAACCAAAAAGCATTAAGTTAAATAGAAATGCTATTCATCTTATCCAATTATATGAGAGAGCCTCTTATGCCACGCAATGAACTATCATCATGAATTAAGAAGCTTCTAAGTCAACTGAAAAGTTTTCGATTATATCTAAGAATATCGATTATATCTCACATTCGAGTCAGTAAAATGTCAAATCCATACATAGAGCTTATAATGTAACTGACAACCTTGAAATTAACACAAACATTCTCAAAAAAATAACTAAATTGTATACCAAAATAAACTTTCAATTCGTTTCATATGTAAACAAATGAAACTCAAACGCTTTTAATCACATTCAAATAATATCCATTCACATTTCGAAGCTCCAACCCAATAAACACTCAATTTGATTGAAAGGCTTCCTAATTAAAAGCAAACGCTGTCAATTGTATGCAAAGAAGTCTCAAAGAAGCTAAATATCTGTCAAGTTAATTTAACTTAATTAACCGCTCTCGATCTTACTCAATCACTCAAACTGCCTTAATTCAAAATCAATTAATTAACCCAACATGTTATCTAACTTACCGAATTAGTTTCAAACGCTCCTTACTGTGAATGAAATACCAACATGATTTAAAATGTCCTCAACTAAACTCCTAGAAGAAAGTTCGACGCAATTCAACACAATAAGTTTTTAATCAGATTTAAAATCTTGTAATTAAACTCTAAAGTGTCTTAATATTGCCCGATAAAGCACTAATGTTTTACAATCGACTTAATAAACCCTTATTGCGTCTGAACGAGCTCCTAATTAGAATCCAAACACTCTAAAGTAAACTCAAGGGACACCCAAACAAACAAAGAAACTTTCAATGAAAATTACAAAATTTCTATCTTATTCAATCATCTTTCCAAACCTTTAGATTCGATTCAATAAACTCAATTAAAATTCAAATTTATTCAACTAAACTCAAAGATCCATCAATACTATTGAACTACATAACAGAATTCTATATTGAACTTAATAAACTCTCCTTTGATCTTAAGACCCTAATCCAACAAACTCAATCGCTTTCAATTAGACAAAAACAATTGCTTAAGTATCTATATTATTATAAAATATTTGCAGTTACCCAGGAAGTTCTCAATCCCACAAAATCGGTTTGGAAAACATCGCATTCCATTCGATAATACTCTAGTACATTTAAATTGTTTCTTATCAAACTCAAAGTCTTTCAAATAGCCTCAAGTTGCTTCTTGTTGACACTTATTTGGTGTCGGAATCAAAATTATAGTTTGATTCTAGTTTGTAAGGTTGAAGTAAAAACACTTGACAACTTTTACACTACCTTCCTTTATTAGATAACAACTTAAATTTTATCACGAGAAAAAGCCCAAGGATTGGTACACTTTCGTTTATGCAACACAAAGATATCTTTCCATTTACAATATTGTTTAATATGCTGCTCCTTTGCATATTTTCCTGTTTTAATTATGGTAAAACAGTTTTTAACAAATTAACGACACTTAATTTTACTAACTTTATTTTCTCAATCAACCTTCTCAACCGTTCTTTTCGAGTTCCAAAAGTAATCTGCTTCTCTTCACTATTCTTCGCTTTTTTGTATACAGATAAGGGTTCACACCTACTATCGACAACTCTATCAAAGAGAAGCACAAAATGGCACAATATAAGCCGAGCGGATTCAAGGTCTTGATATCCCTTATCTGCATTGCTGCTTATGTATTAACAATAGCCTAATACTATTGACATTACTCTTTAACAGTATTCACAAATAATCTTTACAATATTTTATTTAGAACAAATATACTGGTCAATTTCTCCCAATTGTCAATTTTACGCGAACACTTCTAAACAAACTGAAAATATTTCAGTTAATTTCAGAAAGCTCTTAATCATATTCTAAATCTTTAGTTTCGACTCAGTAATCTATCTGTCGACTCAAACAACTAATCAAATTTTAGACATTTAACTTGGATTCTACAATTCTCAATATTATTAAGTCGGTGCATAATTATCCGCCGTTTTGGAAAGCTAGTTTTTATGCAGTTCACAACACAAAAATTTATCGTAAACACCATCAATCAAAGTTTCAAAGTTTTAGCTCTTTTGTACACCTGGAATTGGCCATATAGCAAGCAAATACGAGGCTGCAATTGAAGTGGATGATAATTTGGACTCTTATTAATAAGTTGAGTGTTGATTTTTGTGTTGTGAATTGCCTGAAAAATAGCTTTCAAACAGGGCGAGTAACTATGCACCGATCTAATACTAATTTAGATTTCAAAGTTCAATGCTTGTCGAAGTAAACTCCTAACTCAATAGCGAATAGTCTCACAATCAGTACATTTCAAATGTTTTTGGTTCTACAAATTTATTTGGACAATACACGCTTCAATTTTATTGAGATATTGTGCAGAATCATATAATTCTACTCAAAGATTCTTGATTATCATGATGGAGATTCCAGATAAACTAAAAGTCCAGCAATCTGACTAACAAGTGTTTTACATATACTAAAAGGGTCTCACCTGTAAATTAACATAATGCAAGAAATAGATTCGATATTCTGCTTAATATGCGCGACGAACGGTGGCTTAATATTGGACATCAGTTTGTGGTTATGGCTATTCCAAGTATTTAACATTAATTGACGGTACCAGTACTTAACTTGGCATTTAGTCTATTATGTATGACACACTGATGACCGGTGTGGCTTCTAAATGGTCGCTTCCATCGTAATTGTCGCATATTGTTAACATACGGATGCGTGCTTGCATTGATCACTTTCCAAAATTAAATCAGGTCATTAATATTACGTACATATTCAAAAACTCTTTCCTGAAGCTAATTAGAATTATAGGAAGCTACATCGATTTATTTAGCCAAAACTAACATTAATGGCAGTTTTGTTCTTAATAGTACTTGGCTTCTGGGTTATCGTATTGGGTTTTGACAACTTTTCAGCAATTTGTTTTCGTTTAATTTGTTGAGAATTAAATTTTAGCTCTATTAAACTACCATCAATTATTGCTTACTTTTGGAATAGTTATTCCCAAGAGTGACTTTCAACAAGAAAGATCACCAAATTCTTCCTATCAACTGAAAATATATGAGTTCATGAATATAGGTATAATAATTCATATATTTCCAAGTATATTTTCGGTCTGTTTTTTTTTTTCATTTCCATCACTTTATATTTGGCAAAGTATCTGTACGCTGTAATAAATAGTGATGTATATGAAAGGTGTTGGCAATGGTCGAGTAACACATTATAAAAGGAGGAGAAAGGCGAGAGAAAATAAAGAGAAGGATAACAGTCCGTACATGAATGTATGTACGAAGCTAACGTTCGAGAAAGGAACATCTTCAATTGTTGGATATAGTAATAATGTAGCGCAGATGGGCTTCGAGTTGGTCGAATTGGAACGAACCTCCATACATACCGTAAATATAATGGGGCAAGAGACGAAGCGTATGTCCGCCAACAGTAAAGAAAGATACCGTGTCCAATAAAAAAACGAAACCGATTTATAACGGCACCTACATAAAAATCTGTACATTTCGTATTTCTCCATTTATTCATTGTTTTCATCTTTTAATTTAGTTTTTCTTCTTGATAAATGCACGCCCAATGTTGCTTATAAACAAGGAATCAAACAGGAATAATGCTAATGTATAAGATTTTGATATTCTGTTAAAGGTAAGGTTTGGGTGCAAGAAGTAAATTTGAAGAGTTCGTTACCTCGAAAACTTTAAGGACTTCATCAAATATTCAATATCGCACAAATTTGAGAAACGACTCGAAGAAAAATCGTCCGTCCCCTCACACGCGCGTTCCCAACTCGGTTCATCAAAGGGAACATCCGCACCCTGTATAATTTATGTGGTCTGATACTATAGTAGAGGTAAACTATATAATAAATAAATGGATAAGTTTCTCTGTATAATATTACATCATATAAATAACTATGATGTCTAAATAATAATTGGTTTAGTTATGTGTGTGTATATAACTACGACACCGTAAGAGATATTATTATACAAGTGTATCAAGATAACGCGAAGCGTAGCAAAAGAAGAATGATGAGAAGGATGAAAGATGAAGAAAATACTTATTGAATCACACCCATATCAAATAAAATGTGGTGTAGTAAAGTGGATCGTGGTTTGGAATATCAAACAGAAAAAATGATGTTCCACTTCTTCTTCTTTCTAAGTTTTTTTGCTACTTTTTCTACTTCTTCGTTCTTCATCCAAATGCCTCTTCGTACGTTTTCACGACGGAAAAAAAATTGTAATGGGAATATTTAAGGAAAATTGAGACGTATTCAGATTTTACTTATCTTTATATTTATATCCAAGCATAAATATTCCAATACAATAATACTCGAAAGAGAAAAAAATAAAGGATTGTTATTGAAATTTATCGATTTGCTTCTTTTTCTGACGTTAAGTAAGAATGTTTTTCAAGATTTAGAATCACAATCATCGCTAGCAAACGCTCAATTGGTTTTGAACATATTTACAGCATCTATAATTAGATACAATGAAATAATTTACATTTAAAAAATTATAATGAGCTAAACGAAATCCAGTTTTTCCCAACAATTCAAAAATTATTCTAACCTATTAAAATGCAACTACTCAACTAGAAATAACTAGAAATAGATATTTTTTCTATAAGACCTCAATGCATTACAATAGCCTGTATTTGCTCCACATTTCACGTAAATGCATCGATTCAATATTACAAAGTTTTTCCAGTCTTTCTTTTCTTTGAAGTTGCATCATCAATAATTATTTAGTTTTTGAACGTAGATTTCTTGTTTATTCGAAAAGTTCGAAAATAAATTTTCTTCAGTTTAATACAAGTAATTAAAATGTACAAACTCTTTCATAAACATGCTTTTTTTTTAACAAATATGTATACGAATACAATAATAGAACAGGAATAATAAAAATTAAAGCATCAAACTGCAATAAGAAAGTTTTCTTCACATTCACTTGTTTCCTCGTTTTCTTTGGCCCGTAAGTAATATTAATGTGAGAAGGCGCGCAAATCAATGCCGTTTAGCTTTATTTGCGAAACGAAAGCAAGAAAGAAACAGCAACTTTTACAAAAGTGTATTAAATCACAAAATAGAGACGTAATTTTAAAGGCATCAATAAAGTTGAAAGTGGTGAAAAAAGGAAAATGTGAAGTAATATGTATAAGGGCGAATGTCAAACCTATTGTATTACACGGAAAGAAATTTAATGCGAAAATCATCGGCTTCATTATTCTAGAATTTCTCGAGAAGAAGCGAGAAAAAACCGTAAGCTTTTGCTGCGTTTAGATCGATTTTTAATACACATTTCAATCGCATTTCAACGACAGTAATTATATGTATATTCTAATGTAAAGAAAAAGCTATCACAGATTGATTTGAAATTTAATTGGTAATCACCCTCCTAATATAAATCAATAAAAGTTGTAGATTAATAACGATAAAAGGTTTATAAATACTGTAATACACTATATGTTTCGCGTTTATACTGGAAGGAATTCTTCAAGCCACAAACAACAAGCTATAAAATAAATTACGATCGTTTGAAAATATTAAATGGATAATTATTGATGAGGATATTCAATGAATATTTAACAGCGTGTCCGTTTTATTATATAAACTGGAGCTTATCATTATTGGTTAGCGTTTGTGGTCGAATACATTATAATTTGAACAAGTTAGAAGATTAAAGAGATCCCTTTCGATATGTATCGGTGTGCAGAGATGAATATTTCGAGTGAAATCCCCAATCTATTTACAAAACCATTCGTTACGGCCACATTATGCGTTACAATATCGCAATTGATTTATAATTGGGGGATTAATAGTATGGAATTGATTTATGACAGCACCTTATCCAATTACAAATCCCTTTTAATTCAATTCCATTAAAGAAATTTATTTTTCGGAACATCACCACGTAGTGCTGGGAATTTGTTTTGTTCACATGAAACTCCAAACGATTCCAGGATGGCTTGAATTTTATATCGATTATCACAAAACAATCAATTTCCTTCTGGTGGATTTTAACAAATATTCTTTAGTATTACTTTTTTTTAGCAATTTGCATTGGTTTTATAACTTTTATTATACCCAACTTAAAGTGGATACGACATTAACTCATTAAAAGTTAATGGCGTTCCGTTGGTCTATAACCATAAAAGCATTTATTGACCACATTTCCCGTCCATCGTAATCCAAAATAATAAAATCAATAATTGAAAGATGGTAACACACAAAAAAAAGGAAATCCAATCTTTTAAATCACTTTCCTTATGCAGGTTGGTTTTGTTTGAGCACCCTCTGCAATAAAAGTTCCCTAACGCGGTTAATAACTCGTACACTAGTAGCGTCTTTAACGGAAACAGTATGTTTCCCCGAAGTTATATTTGAAAATTTCTTTAAGTTTCGATTATTGCGAGCAAAGTTATAATGCAAAATGTAACATCATCTTTGTGGAGTAGATAGAAGAATTAATTTCAAACAATGAGCCAATATTAAATTTTGTTTTAAACTCTGGAAAGCATTTAACGAGACAGTTCAAATTGTGAGACGTGCTCATGGTTGATGATCGTGTATCTCGTACAAATAACTTTCAAGTGATACAATAACTTCAAGATCGTAAAGATACTGATAATGATCAATGGTCAGATAGACGAGAACAGCATTTACTCAAAGTTACACTGAAAAAGTGCACGAATTCGTCAATAATAGGAAAGAAGCACACTGAAATGGAATTAGGAACATCGAAAAATCCAATTCACAACATTTTAAGCGATGTTTTGGGCAAGAAGCAACCGATTTGGAATTGGCTATTAACACATGTAATTCAACGATTCTTCGAGATTTATTTGGCCAAAAATTTATTTAAAAGGATGCGATTATTTTCCATATCAAAAGCTTCATTCGGCCGCAAAAGAAAACCCTTCAGAAAGCTTCAACCGAGATCGTTGATAGTATGTGCGTATTAAAAAATAATTTGATGAAATTTTAGAACGGTTAAAATACTCGTGTTACCTTAAAAGAAGATTAAATTTAACAGGAAAATAATATTTAGACTAAAATTTTTAAAAAGTCAGGCTTTTTGTTCAAAACAATTTCGGAGACTTGCAGGACAGTAGATGTATAATCTTTAAATGCATATAAGAATAGAGGTATGCATGTGTATGTATGTATATTTGTGCAGGTACTTCAAAGGAACATCATATTAGGGTTATTTTCTCTTAGAGAAAGATAAAAGGGATGATGATGATGAGGAAAATGGAATACATGCGGTACGTATCAGTCATAATCTGAATGTCTACAGTCATAAAGAAGAGGAACAACAATATTCGCATTTTTCATTTCCATACTTTCGTCCCATTATTGCCAACACATTTTCTTTTGTATCTTCCTTCTTTTGATCTCATTGTTTTAAAGGTACGAAAGCTCATTATACTTACATGTGCTTTTGAGCTTACTTTATTTTTCAAATCTAATCATTTTTATTATTGTCATTATCCCGGAAATTGTAAAATGCTAATGTGCTTTTTTTATTTATTCGTTGTATTTTTTTTGCAATTTAAATAACGCTAACATTTAATATTAGCATTTAATTAATTAATAACGGGGGTTTGTGTGTTTAAATAGGATAAAAAAAGAGTTGCGGATTTTAATATTAATTAGATATTGTTGTACGTTCCCAGATGGCACATTGCCATTATTATACAGTTATTTTGTTTGAACAAGTCCGTAATTATGGCAATTAAACTGTAAATTATGTGTTACATTTTAACAAGGTTTTAATATGTTAATTTATT
This sequence comes from Hololepta plana, assembly GCA_963695495.1. Classification (NCBI taxonomy): domain Eukaryota; kingdom Metazoa; phylum Arthropoda; class Insecta; order Coleoptera; family Histeridae; genus Hololepta; species Hololepta plana. Next base: position 5,369,711 of record OY968832.1, on the reverse strand, counting down.
TAATCTTCTCCTATTTTTCCCCTGGAATTAAAACAAAAAAAACTTTTGCTACGTTTCCATGAAATAACATTTACAATGGTTTCACATAAACGGCACGTTGAACGGTATACAGAATTAATATTGTTAAAAAGAATTCTGACCACCCCAATTTTTTTTATACAATTCCTGTCAGCGCAAAACCAATTTCGTTCGATTAAATTGTCACGTTGCTCGACACAGAAAAATTGTGGCTTTGAGCATTTTGCACGTTCATGTAGCTTATAATGGTATATTATTATATTTAAAGGGTACAATGAAAGTGCATTTTTCAACATTAAAAGTTAATTATCTCGCATTAAAATTTAAATGTTTTTTGTTGGAATTAAAACACTGCAAATTTTAATAATACAGTCTACAACAGAAGAGGGGGGTGGGAGTTAGAACTTAGTGCAGGTTAAAGATTAATTGCTTAAATCGAATAACTTTTATACAAATTGTCGTTATTAAGTTTAACAGGGATGTAACAAGCAAGTGGAAATAAATAAGTAATATTAACCAACGACGTAACTCAAAACAAACAACGTAAATCCAAAGCCTTAAATCGTAACTCGGGGGTTCCGTGTAATCAATACAGAAAGACAATGAAGTTTACCGTCGAAATAATTTGCAAATACACGATGGTGGAAAAGGATATAAGAAACCAGGTCCATATTTTCTGGGAGCTTTGCCTTTTTGAAACATTTGGTATCGACTTGAATAATGAATAATTTCATCAATTTCCAGCTTTGTCATAAACCAATTAAATTCATTTAAAAAAAAGCAAAGCCGGAAATGGACACTATATAAATTCGTTTAAATTGGAATTTATCTAAAGTGGAATAACGTGTAACACGTTACAGTTTGTATTTTAACTATAAAAATCAGTCCTGACATTTACAAGTATTTTATGTAAATAACGTGTACGTTATTATTATTGTTATTAGCGCAGTTGCAGTATTTTTTTGCGTTTACGAAAGTCATTCCAACTAACAATAATAGAAGAGCCATATACAGGGGAACCTCGAGTAAATAGGGTGGAATAATTGTTCTACATTTCTTTCTGAGAGTATGAGAAAACCGACTAGTAACAACATGCTGTACAGGTTGTGTTTTGCCGACGACTAGAGGTAGTCATTGCACAAGACTATGATGACATAAACTATATGTCGCCTAAACTTATATAAGAGTACAAGATATGGGGATTCGAGATGAATGCATGTTCAATATTCGGTAAATACAAAATCAATGTGCAACTTAGGATTTACCTTCAGAATGTTGCATTTGAAAAAGGCTATTCAATTAATGTTTATTGAGCTGCTTGTAAACTTAATCTTAATTTTTAACTAGCTTTTAATCTGTAAAAGAAATTGAAAATACATTATTACATCGATTATATCTTGAACCTTATTTTCTAATCTAGAACCTAAGCAGAAACTTACCACGAAATTAAAATAACACAATGAAATAATAGGAATAATTTTCCGATGAACCTGGGAATATAAAATCTGTGATGCACTAATGATGCAATAATATTTTTTATCGCAGTACACGCATAAATTTTAATTATGAACTGGTGCTTAAGTTAAATGGAAAAAAATGAATATCGTCCGAAGAATTTGTCAATAGTTGCAAGTCATTTTTAATAACTAATGCATAAACTATAATAATACAACACAAGAATACATTTTTCTGAAATTCTATTGGATAAAAGCAACATTATTGAAGGATTTTGGCAGTAAAATAATTCTCAGACGAAGCCACATTTTAAGTAAGTGATACCATGACTTTTCAAAATTATTGGTACCATTCAAACTACAGCAATTTTGAAATATTTTCCCCAAATTTCCTTTTAAAGTTTAGTTACTCGTCCCGAATTAATTTGAACTACAAGTGCTGCACAATTTTCAATGTCAGGACTAAAGTGAACGTGGGGCTAGGATTTTTTACGGCACCTTAATAATACCGTTTTATTGAAACAAACTTAAATCGCACATCATATATGGAACTATTACAAAATGTTGTATTTCCAAAAATTCAAAATTTCAATGTACAAGGTCCATGGTTTGAACAAGACTGTACTCCGCCACATTCAATACGAGTCGTTAGAGATTTCTTGGATAGATGTTTTCCTGAAAGATGGATAGGAAGATATGGACTAATTGCCCCAAATCTCAATTTTTTATGGGGCTATCTAAAATCCAAAATTTACAGTGCTATTCCAACAAATAAAATTGATGAATTAACAAGAAGGATCAGTAATGAATGTGAAAAGTTAACTATATATAATAAGAAATACTTTGCAAAATTCTTTTTGTCATTTAAGTCATTGTATAATGGTAAATGGTAATTTTTAGTTTCTTGTAATAAGCATTAGGAAAGGTAATTGACTCGATTTGAAGAAATCGACAACTCGGTCGTAAGTCCTATGTTGTGCAAATAAAAAGAAACGCATGGTATGCTATTTGCTTGTTTCAACGTGACAAATTATTATTGAACCTAACAACCGATGTTATAACATGCTATTCTATTTAAGTAATATTCAATGTATACGACAGTTCTAAAGCTATCGTAATTTCGATGACCCCTTGTACAGTTTTCTATCTTAGTTCAGCAAGTGTATGAATATACAGTAATATAAAAATGTAATGGGCTATTTAAAATTTTGTTAAGAAATAATAATTATCAAAATAAAAACATTAAAAAATGTCAAGCAAATTATCATTTTTCTGTTCTATATTTCTATCAGAATCTATCAGAAAGCCTTTACAATAAATTAAAATTTGGACAGTATTTTTTCCATGACTGTACGGGACTCGATTTGAAACATTTACAAAAAAATCAATCATATATAAAATTCCGCATGGGAAAAAAATTAAATATAATAAATTTATTAATATAAGTGAAGGAATTGATGGAGAGACAGGCTTAAAAAATGTAGAGCAAATTTTATCTGTATCCCGTATAAAAAGTGCACCGAAATGAATGAAAGCGTATACATCGAGCATTAAGGTGAAATAAAGGTACTTCCCTCCTGTAAAAAAAAAACATTATCGAAAGCATAATATTTCACAAGCATTTCCTTGATATAGCCTATAAGTGTATATTTATAATATATGTAGATATAGTACATAAAATATTGAAATAATGGTATCGAACATATTTTGTGTGAAAACAAACCCATGGACGTTAGGGAAGATTTTGTCATTGGAGGGCACATCGTTGTCATAATGATAATAATATACATTTTTTTTGTGGAATAAAATCAATTTTAGTCCCATGGCTCGCAATAAAAATGACATGGAAAGGTCGTTAATGAAGTGATTTATAAACACTTTTAAGTACATATTTTCAAACGGCAACGAATGGGAAAAAAGGAAAACGTACAAAATTGATTTCGTTATGTAAACAGCTTTTGATAAAAAGGAAACCTTTTCCGACAAAAATAAAATCAGGAGGCAAAAAAATACGAAGAAGATGGAGACAAGTTTTCGAAGGCTAATATAATGGAAAGTGGAAAAAGGTCACAAAGGCCATTTATATTGGTAATATACCTAAATATGCAAAACATACATTATGATTGTTGTTTGTAGAGAAAATTAAATATTTTTCTTTGATAGAACGTCCACAATTGCAATTAATGCATCAGTTCCTATCATCAGGTGTGAAGTTCTTTTTCTCCTTATTTCAGAGGGATTTACAGTAACATTTTGTATAATCTGTTAAAATTCTTTATTCTGTCAGAGTTTACAAAACTGGGAATTTAGATCCGGTTCATTTCTCTAAAACTTTATTTCTATTTTGTAAGCGCGACCATTTAACGCTAGGAAATCACGCGAAAACGTGATGAATTGCAGAAACAAAAAGGAAAATCGTTTTATTTATTGCCAAATAAGAAATAACGATTTCCCTCCTTTTTTACAGATCCATCTTTCTAAACAACTCTAATTATTCCCTCGAACCCACGTGCATGCTTTAATTTAATTTTCTCAATATTTCTCTGTATATCACACAATGGCAATTACTTCCAAAACATTATGAAAACTGTTCAACGTACGTCATTCAGTGCATTTACCGAGGACATATTTGTTAAAAACTTTTATGAAACTACATGCAATATCTTTATGCAGACAAATCATTATTGTTGAAGGAACTATATCTCAATTGAATAGGGGCAATACTGAGTTTTCCGGTTCAGAAAGTTTAAGACAAATAAAATACTTTCCGCCTTCATTGTTTCTCATGTAAATCAATTAATTAAAAAGGAGACGTTTTTTTTTAGTTCATTGAATAATAATAATTGACGTTCGTATTACCTTGGTTTAATTAATTTTGCATTACGTGTGTGGCGCCCCAAAAGGTACACAACACGGGACGTACTTTGGAAACTTTGTAGCTGAACGACCGCAAATTTTTTAACGTATTAGCACCATAAGTTCATAGACTGTAAATAGGAGCGGCACACATGTAGACGGTATATTAGACGTGGATATTGAAGTGAATTTAAACAAAATGTACCTTCGCTAGTGAAATTCACATTTTGAAATTAATCTATAAAGACGTGTATACGTACACGTGCACGTCTATTATATGTACATAGAAATCCCTTAAAGTTTAATGGAACCCGTTACGTAATGTAAATATTAGGAAATCGTAAGGTTAATAACACGGGCACAGATAGCGACTGGGAGTCTCTATTATTCTCGACGCTTATACGCTAATGGAAATTTGTACAGACGAAAAATACTACTTTTCAAATTACCATCGAACATTATTCCATGCTTTTATTGAAATGGGTAACACCAATCAAGTTTATAGGCCTTTTCACATTCTTGTGTTTCTTTTTGACAAATCGTCTGTATTTAAAATGCGTCAGCTCTTGGCATTAATGCATATTGTACTGCATGATGAAAACCTCTTTCGTTTCCTAATCTATAAACGTGTACTATATATTAAATGTGTAACAAAATGCCTTCGAAAAATTTGATTGTTTTTATTCTAGCAATAACTCTTATGACATTCACACATTGTTGATTGATGCTTTTTTAATTTTAAAATCACAGTAGTTGCTTCATTGATTATTTAAAGTTTACCAAATTCTATTTGCATTTTCCTTTAAGCCGTTAAAAAACTTTTATTTATTGATACATTTCCTACTAGCTCTACCTGCATACGTGGTGTGTAAATTAAGTAATGAGACTGGTTATAACCACTTGAATGTTCTCCAAAATGAAACTCTTGAAATGAATTTTTACTTATTGGAAAAGGAAAGAGTCACAAGGACTCAAATCCGGCGAATAAGGAGGCTGAGGAGCAAGAAGAATGTTTTTGCCAGCCAAAAGCGCGTTCGTTGATATTGCTGTGTGACAAGGTGCATTTTCATAATGCAATACCCAGATGTTTTGATGTTTGACTTCACACGCATGACCCATTTGCGAAGCCTTTCACGAACCCCTTTATAAAAATGCTTATTGACAATTTGGCCTTGAGGCAGAAACTCTTTGTCGACATTTTAATCGGCCTTTGCAGTTGAAGGCCTTCCGCTGCGTGATTCGTCTGCGATGGATTCTCTTCCTTCTGGATATGCCTTAAACCACCGAAGAGACTGCGCTCTTGAAAAAAACACTCTCTCCGTATGCTTGTTGAAGTTTTGCACAGGTTTCCGTTGAATTGTGACTGTTCGCACCCGTTCTTGAGTACGAAGTTTTGTTGTTCTTGATTCGAAGGACCAATGTGTAAAACTAACTTAACTTTATTTAGACATATATATTACAAATTGTATACTAATTTAATTAATTTAGTGACACGAAAACGCACGACAACGACAGTGTTAACGATAACATCTCGAGACGAAAAAATGAAATCGATTTATTTTCAGTGCAAAGTTCTTATATTTATATGGGCACTTATCTCTCCGCTTCCAATTCGGGGAGAGTGTGCCCTTTGTTGAGACAAAACTGCCCAAAACCAGATTTTGTTGGTTGGCAGCTTTGTCTCAACAATATTAACATACAGTCACTCTCTTGTTGCGATGAACCTTCAATTTCGCGTTTGTTTCTTTCGATGTTTGAACAAACGGTTCATCGCAACAAGAAAGTCCGTCGATTGCTATATTTCTTAGTTCGCTATTTACAATTCATTTCCAAAATGTACAAAGACTATCTATAAACCAAAATGTACAAAGACAACTCACGATTCAATAACGCACAATGACTGCCACTCACTATAGCGTTAACAGTGACCAAGTCTGAAGCAGGACCTGAGAGCACAACGTTGCTCGAAATTGATTTCACACATTTCTAGAACGCACTAACGAAATATCTTTTACGAAAAAAATCGCTACGAACGACAAAATGATAATTCCAAGTTCACACTCATACTGATAGCGTATCACATGTGTACCTGTCGCCCCGCACAAGTCCCGTGATTATATTGTTACCACATCGAAGACTACACTACCAGTTTCATTAGTTAATTTCTGAACAATAGCCATACAGGGTGCCAAACTTTTCTATTTGAAGAGATGGAAAATTACTCGATCTAAACAATTTCAGTACTTTTCAGATCCAGAGATATTATTATATTTTTATAGTCCATCTTGTTTACCCCTAAATAACAGCAGTTTTGGATTTTTAAATACAATACTCTTTTTACATTTTAGGGTAAAAGGTAATTTCAGCTTTAAAAAGTTATAAGCCTACTACCATGTACTCAGAATGAATAATAATGCAGATATTTTACATTTATGAGTTTATTTTTTTATTAGCTTTTTAACAACAAAAGCGTGATGCATTTTGTTGTTAATACAAATTTAATTATAATTATAATAGCAAATTAAACTTTGATAAAAATTAAATGCAATTATAACTATTAGATATTCTGTTTTATTAAATATGCGATTAAAACCAACAGATTTCGACTGTTGTTTTCTGGGCCCTTTAGTCCCAGCTTCCGCTCAATTTTTAACAGCAGAATTGCACAAAATCTTGATAGAATAAATTTTTGGTAGGAATACGGCAACTCGTGAGAAATAGTTTACTTTTAGAATTAAACAGAGTTATAATGTGAACAATATTCCCTTATCGACATAACCTCCAACCAACACTCCAACACATTTTTCCAACGGCTCTTCAACTATACAATTCTGTCAACAAATAGTTTTTTAAGTCTGAAAAACACTTATGAACGTATAATACATATTAACTCATAATTCGATTCAAATGTTTCCTATTAAGTTCAACTCTGCACCAAGTTTTGCCTGCGAACTTATAATTCTTTCAAAGTCGTTTATCCTTTGTTTCATGGTTAGATAAATTTTGTTCATAGTTAATCTCGCATAATAGTGCCAAAAAAAATTGGAAGGACACGCATTAATTTAGTGGTCAAGTTTTAATAATCAAACTGACTTTCGCATTGTAGCACCTACAAAAATAATTAAAATTCAAATACTAAATGAGTAACATGATCAGCCACATTCACAAAGCTGAAAATTATGTTACGATTCGTGGCCGCTATTGTACTGACATTTACAACGGCGTAAACAAACGTTGGTTAATAACTGTATATCGGGTTGTCGATTAAAGAGCTTTGCCGAATTTGTCAATTTTCCATCGCTGCACGTAACGAATTCGAGGTTATTTGCATTAGTGCTAATTTTATGCACGTAATGGTAGTAGTTTTGGACGTCTTGCTGCAACACATCACACGAAACATATGCGCTAATTAGAATGCGCTTCGAACGTATGTATGGTAATGAATTTCGCTCAATGACTCACTCACCTTCAACTAGCTACTTCTAAATAGTTCCATCTCTATCATACTCACCGATCAACTTCTATTGAATTGTCCCTTTCACTCACTCCCCATTAGTTACAGCACCTTCAGCAATACTGTGAGCTCTTTTGCTCTGCACATGCACTCTCCATTCGATACGAGACGATATTTGGATGGAACACTTTGCATTCCAATCGCTAGTATCGGGGGTACGATGTGCATTAACTTTGGCGGGATATCAACAATTCCATTTGCATGTAATATTCTGGCGGGCTTCACCCCTACACTTGCAGACCGTTCTCTATTAGTTTGACAGTATTATTGAGTTATAAATTGGACCATTTCTTAAACCGAAACGTCGGTAATAAGAGGTTTTTGGAATCGACTTTTGTTAAATGGGCATTAAGATCTTACCAGCATTAATCATCGTTTTTCCAACATTTCTGTATTAATCTAATCAATTGGTTGTCGTGGAATTAAACGTGTTGAAACCGAGAAAAGAATGAAGCAGTTTGAGTGGATTAAAAAATAATCTGTGAAGGGGAAACGTAGAAATAAATGAAAAAGACGTAATTTTTTTTTGCGGAAATTACGTCGAATATTTGCATCCATTTATATTACCAAGACTGTTATTTATTCAGTACATTAGTCGGAACCAGATCAATATTTTACTACCAAAACAGTTTTTTCGCACTTTCGCTCATTCTTATTCTATTTTATTCGCCTTTTTCTATTCGATTTTTTTTTCTTTGTTGCTGCACTCGCCTTCCCAATCTTTTTCCATTGTCTTTCATTTGGGCGGTAATATGCTTTCCTTTCACATCTTTCTCTCGCCATTTTTCCTTTGTATAATGCGAATTATTAAAAGTAATTTAAAATGTGTCACGAGATGAGATGATGAACGTTTTTTACTTCTTTGATTTATATTTGATTTGATAATTTTGGGTATTAGATGGAATAAATTTCTCGCAAGCCCATTTATGTGAACTTCTTTCTCTTTTGTATACGCGTCCCCAATTTTTTCTATTCTTTCCGTTCATAATATAAATTCAATATCATGTAAAGGAATGCATTGTTATTGAAATCCAATTACTTTGCAAACGGAAACAGAATCGAATAAACTGTTAGAATCGATTGCACGTAATTAAAAATAAAAGTGGAAAGGATTTTTTTTGTTAATTAATAAAGAAAATAATTTAACAAATTTCTAAAACCACAAAGGCTTCTACTGCAACTCCGGTTCAAACGAAACCGCAGCTTAAAAGTGAAATTTTAACCTCCAAACCACCGCCTCCACCAAAATTGTTAAAGCTTCTTCTTATTCTAGTCTCCGCTTGCTTTTTTGCATTAATACAAATTCCAACAACTATTTTGCACTTTCCGTAATTAAAAATTTTGGTGCACTTTTTTTGTTATCAAAAATAAAATAGCTAATAACCTAATTAGCAGATTAAAGACACAAAGAGGGAATTCCGATGCGACCGAAAAAAGTAACGTAGAAATTAAAATTGCTTAATCGCAATATTTAATTATAATTAAGGAATTTTATTGTTTAAATTAAGGGGAAAAATTGTATCCAAACTTATACAATAATTTAAATTAATCAGCTCTAATTAATTTTTACATGAAAAGCCAGAACGAAAAAGATATAGAACGAATTACAAGGACGGAAACTTCGTTAAGTTTGAACTCATTATCTTAGTATTTCAAGTGAGAAAAAGTTATAACTATATTTACAAGAGGAATATTTTTTTCTTCCACGAGGCAGTTTCATGCAAATTAACAAAGCATTTTTTGTTATAAATATACGGGGCCGTTCTTAATGATTCTACTTCAACTCTATAGAAAATAATTTAAGCCTTAAATGTCAAACTTTCGTACAAGTGCATCCTAATAAATTTGCCTCTCCAAGTGCATTGTTAGTTGAAAATGGTTTAAGTATAATAACTGAGAAAAGTTGAATGGCCGTTTGCTCAGTATATGGAGCCCGTGAAGGATAAGAATTACTGACAAAGACAATATTTAAATAAATAAGTAAACAATTCCCTTGCGAGAAAATAATGCATAATAAATGGCTTTAGCCTCAGTTCTTTTAAGTTGGTTCTTTGGAAAATCTAATTAATATTAAAATGAAAATAAAACACTAATTTCGCATTATTCAAGCATGAAACTCCTCATAACGTTTAAGCTCCAAATTAATTAATCGTTTCATTTAAATTTTAAAATAATACTTTATTAGAAGACGGAACGAAACGTGAGAAAGCAAGAGGGCGAGAATTAAAACAAAAAGCAGCAAATAATCGTCCTATTGTTTGAGAATGATATTCATTCCGAGGGAATAATATCCTTATCTGCAGCCACAAGTTTCTTTTTCCTCTTCAAAGAAAAATAATCCATTAATTAATAAACGCGAAAAAGTGAATTATACGTCAACAATGCGAAAGCATTTCATCGAAATGCATTGCGCGAATTAAAAAAAAGCTTACTTGAATTAATTGCGTTCGCGAAAATAATTGACGCGGGACTTAATTTTTAATTAAAAAAATCCTCAGTGTTATTTATAACAAAAAAATTATGCGTTGATTATCTTGCTTACACAGTTTTAATTAAGTTTCAGAGGAGAAAGTTTGCGCTTGCGACAAGAAAAATGCGAAGAAGCGTACGAATTTGAAGAAATCGTGATAATGGTCGAAAATTGATGATCGGAACTTTGACAAAATATAGCGGAGCAAATGAAAATTGAGAAAAAAAAACTCGAATCTATTTTCGCGAGATTCCCGGCTAAAGTGATCGATTTTGGATGGATATAAAAGGTCCAGCAAACAAAATGTAAATAAAATTGGGCACTTATACGAATACAGGGGCTCCTATAAGAGCAAACTCTCTATTTTTCGAATTCGCAGCAATTGAAAAACAAAATCCTCGTTGGTCCTTCATACAAACCTATAGGCTAGGTTTATGACCGCTTCTTAGAAATGCAGGTGAAGGTTGATAGGACTGGATGAAGGATTTACAGTGGATACCTGGAGGTTGGTAAAGTTGTAGCCAACCTTTAAATAAATAAACAATTCTAACTTGTAGTTGAATAAGGAGCTGCTACTTTTGTTCTGCTTTTTGCAATTTTCAATCGGAAATATTTGAATACATCAATCTGTTGCGCATGAATTCTGTCCCCATAAATCCTTGACCCTATTAAGGCTATGGACAAACTTACAAACTATTAATAGAATCGCCCTCTTGCTGGCGTTTACCGTTTAGTTTTCTCTTTCATTGTCTGCCATTAGCAATATATGATTCTTCGATGCCCTCGATACGCATTTTAGATATATTAGGTTGATGTGGCTTTTCAAATTCTATGCAGAATCACTTTACAAACTTGCCAAATCAATTAACTGCCATTATTAAGCATTAATTAGACGATAAACATTCCTTCATTAAATTCGTAAAGAAAATTTTGGTACTTTATTGTTGTTTCATTGCTTTGTGATGAAATCAATTTCAATTTGGCTTTTGTATGATATCAACCAAGTGGTTTGCATATGAAATAAACAACAAGCCTACAATTTATTAAAATATTATTACTAGCATTTCCTCATGGGAATATTTTCGAACGGTTTCGCTTCGCATTCGCTGGAACACTAACTGCTTTTTCATTAATAATTTAACATACTTTTCATGTTTTCAGGTCAACGGTAATTTTCGATATTAATATATTGGATAATCGTGAATGTAGCACAGAGGGCTTATTATTGAAATGGGATTTTAATTAATTAGCCGCATTTAATTGAAAAATTATATTAATTTGGTACTCTTGTTAAAAAAAGTTCTGATTGTTGAAGTAAATATTCTTCAAATTTTAAATTCACCCATCCAATTTTAATTATTCATGTCCGCAGTAAAAGTTAAAAATAAAGAATAGAAGAGCAAAAAAGCTTTTAAGTTGGATTAAAGATTAAAGTTGTTGCGTGTAAAATCAAAGTTGAAAGGGTTAATCCTAGAATAACATAATGTTTACTGTATATATAATTTAATGTCTTCCTCTACTGGAACTAACGTCCATTTTTGGCATTGCAATAACTAAAACTTTCGCTAAAAAAATGCTTTTCGATAATTGATTGAAAAATAATTTATTTCTATACTCAAGTGATACGTCGTAAGTTGTAATATGATGGATGCGCCGATCATTTTGCGGACATTATATATGTTAGTAAATCATTTTATGTTGCCTTATTTCACTTGGCATTTTTCTCATGTAAGCTACATTATATTGTTCGGCAATTAATATTTAACATACACCAGATAGACAAGCAACGAGGTAAAGTCTAATGCATTTTGCAAGCTGCAATTTTAGCAAGTGCCTTAATAATTTGCTTTAATTGAATTTTTAGTTACAAGAATTCCAAATCTGAATGACTTTTATGATACATATTTTCGAAGCCAATTAAAATCAGTTTATTTCAACGTGTTTGTTCTAATGATTTATTCAACTCCATCGCTCATAGAAATTAATATTTAACGTGCACCAGTTAGACAAGCAGCGAGATGAAGGAAGTCTAATACATTATGAAACGTTGGTTCTAATTAGTTGTTTGTTTATTAAACAAATTTTCTCAAGTTGCAATTTAAGTTAGGGCCATAAAAGCTTATTTTAATAGCATTCCTAAACAATTTCTAATTGAAAAAAAAAATGCAAACTGGAAAATGAATGATCATCCTTTTCACGTTATTTCTCATACATATGGCCATACGAATGTCGTTTAGAAGCAAGTTGAAAGCAATTTATTTGAACGTGTTTCTTCTAATAACGGTCCAACGGACTTCTTCAAGTCTATTTCTCTCTTTAATACATTTCCGGTACGTACGTAATAAAGTTTTTAAATGACGATCACGACGACGAGAACGACGATGTTGATGATCCCATTGCAGATGGGAAGTAAGTTATTTATATCTAAACGTTGCACTTGTAATTTAGACGTTGTAATAATTTCTGATCGTGCAATTTTTATGTCCCAATTTTAAATTGCTCCATCTATTGCTCTCCTTTTTTACGTATCCTTTCGCAAACCATGGTGACATTTATGTTCTGTTGCTATATAAATGTGTCTAGAAGGATAAATTAGTTTTTTTCGCTTTCAGAAAATTGTTTTAAACTTAATTAAAATATATATCGATAAAAGAGGAACAGACGACAAGCGTAGGACAATGCGAAACTAATTTCCCGTGAAAATACAAGCAATATGTTTTGACTATAGAAAAATGAAGGAGACATTTTGTATAGGGTTATTTTAACATCCCCCGATCCACTGTCGCCCTCTTATGTAATCTAGATTCCACACTATAGTATCTCTCTTTGTTTAATACAATGACCTATTGAGATACTTCCAGCTGAATGCACCGAATCAATAAATCAATTTTATAAAATGGAAATAGTTCCTTTTCTTCTTTTAATCTTTCTCTCTTTCACTTGATCATCGCACAATACGGATTCATTTTCTCTGGCAGAAGTATCTCATCGGTTATTGTTGTTATTGGGCACATTTTCATATTGTTCGTTTCTTACTGTTCCTTTCATTTTCCAACTATAAAACAGTATAGAAAGTCGAACGAAAAATACGTACATGAGATATTTTGTGCATGTGTTTCTACGTAAAAAAGAATTATTATCATAGAGTAAAAAGTATATTCGAAAAAAAATCACGTTCACGTACCTTTTTGTCTTGCTTTTACTATTTTCTGCTGTTATTTTCCGCCACATATTGTCAGATTTTCATCTAACGATGCCTTGGAGTAGTGATTCGTTATATGCATCATTAGATAGAAAGGAAAGCTAGAGATAGAAGGAAAGAAAGTGGCAACGGCGTAAATTGTCCTTTTATCGCACACATTTTCTAACCATTTTTTCCATGTTGTTCGTGTGAAGATGATTATTTTAGTTTTCAACTAAGAATATTGCCAGGATTTAGATTTGTTCACTTCTTTGTTTATTGCAAACTTTTTCCATTTCCCTTTAAAACACACATACACCGCTTTTTTGTCTCATCTGTTTCGGTTTAAACTCGTAAAACCCATAATAAAAGATAATATTTACTGCGAAATCAACTTGCTTGTTAGAATGGAATTAAATTTTACGATAAGGCATCCGCGTTTTTATTTCATGCAAGAGCGACAATAAGGAACGGAAAAAAGGAACGAGTTGCAAGCAAATAATTTTTATGTTGGATATAATCATTATCTTATATATGGTAGTAGTAAAACCAAGAACAAAACGAGAATTATAGGATCGAGAGCACGATAATGACAGTTAAATGACACAAAAGAAGTGTTTTCGTCCTTGTTGAACTTACAGACTGATCCATGTTTGACCTTCTAACGAACATCTACTAGGATGTTGTGGGATACCGTTATTTAAGGAAACGTGAATTAATTTGGGTGGACGCGCCAGGTTGATAGGATGATACCCCCATCCGTTCCTTACCGACGCGATTCGTTAATTATTCATTGCGCCACTAATATTTCGTATGAATCTGCATTTAATTAATCCTTTGAGAGTGCGAGACCGCATCGTCAATTGTATTTAATACAAAACATCGATCACCGCCAGCCATCAACAGATTTTAAACGGGCAAATTTGTAATTCAAAACACCATTATTAACTAATCGAACATCGGTCGGTGAATTCACAACCTTTCGCAAATTATTATAACAAGGCAAATAACAGTTCGATTCGTACACGTTATGTAATTTACTACTAAACAACTAATTAGATAACGTTTAATTAACAAAACACGAGTTTCCCTAATCTCACGTGTCAAGTAATAAATTATTAATATTTATACTGTTTGCATACATAAAGGAAACGGAATCGCATTAACATTTTTCTACAATTAATTCGCTGCGAGAGATATGCATGTGTATGCAGATTTATTTCTCTAAATAAATATTAAAGGCAAAGAAACAAATAGAGGCGTTCCCTTTTCGCATACGTATATGTGCATGTTGCTTTATCTTTTGCTATTTAATATAAAGTTTAAGTTATTCAAAAGTGTTGCTTTTAGTTATATAAAACTAAACTATTTTATATGCAACCACTTTAGACTATGTGCAGCAATAAAATGAGAAAGAAGGAGAGAAACAGTGAATTAGATTGTACGAAGGATATACAGAAAATGAACGAGTGAGCGAGAGAGATGACGAATAAAAAAGCAGCAGAAAGATATTTATTTACATGAACGTGCGATTTATTTTTTATGGTCCGTGAATAAAATGAAATACTTAGTATAATCAACGTGCCATTATACGTACGTGAAATGCACGTGTATATGTGGGTCACTCGGTGGCGGTGCACAAGTACAAAAAGAGATAGACTTTATTACTACCATTATATATATATATATATAACCTAACCTACCCTAGAGGGTGTAACTCATAACCCGTCCGTAGGGACGTGTCATGGGAAACTATTGATTTCGACCAAGATTTATGATTGTAGCTCGGAGATTTCCTGATGGTCGTCGAACATCATTGCATTCCCACTACCAGCAGCAACGGCAACATCAGCCAGCAGCACCACCGCCACCATCGGTCTTCTTCACTGATTGATGGTAGCGCTACACGTCCTATAACCGAATCATAATTAATTACTTAACCTATAGCAGTAATCCAATTATATGAATGAAGCGGCTTCCTCATCTTCTTCCTTCTTTTCCCTTGTGGTACATTTCCGTGGTTCACTAATACTAATACATTTTGCTACATTTTGCGCTCCATTTTTAGATTATTGTCTTTTTTGCAAAGGATTGGACAGGCAAATATTTGTATCGATCCGTTTAATTCAGCATGAATATGATTAGTATTGATGTTTCTAATTATGTGCACCATCGATTATATTGTAACAATATTAGTGCAATTAGCAAAGGTATTGCAGTATAACGATATCGGGCAAAAAAAAGAAGTGAGTTCGTTTGAAATGGAAATAAAAAGCAATACTTAAATTAATTTAATTATTAAACGAACCGGTGAACGTAATTTCGCGCGACTCTATTTAAAATATTCACATTTCCATGCATGTAACGAACGGATTTAAATAATTAATTTTTTGTGTGTATGCATACAGTTAACGAGAATGCAGCCCAATACCAAATGCACTGTACTCTACATATCAAAGCAAAATCGAATTTATGCAGAAATTTGGTCAATCTGCTCAACTTTGTCCCACAATTTGCATTATATGAAATACATTTTTTAATATGCAGTTCCGCTCAAAAGTTTCACATCTCTTATTTATCGATTATAAATTTAGTTTTAGTTTTAACAGTCGTTGCTAATAAAGGCATGCAATCAATTTGCCTTTGTTGTTCTAAGGCTATTTAGTTCAAGGTCCTCGAGGTGTTGGACAAAATCCATGTTTGCAAACTCCCTCGATGAAAAAGGACTTCGAAAGCATGATTGTTAGATTTGCATTAAGGTAACAATGAATGTCACAGTGTACGTCGACAGATTATCTACAAATGATTCCAAAAGTATAATGATATAAAACATGAATTATTTCATCTATACAAATAGTTTGAACACAAAAATTATTAAATTATTGACTGGCTGTTTGCAGAGCCCTAACCTAAACCCATTCAGCCTCCACGCAACAAACGTCAACGATGGGCAAAAGGGTCCTCACGTATTGCAACGTGTATCACCGAATACGCGACGTCCAGCTTAGGTTTGGTGGACCGATTGCGTTTTCGCGTGCCCTTTCTCTACTCCTAGAATGTAAGAATGGAAATACGTCAAGAATGTACGGATGCTAAGTTTGGCAGGTGTATCACGAACCGTGGGATTTATTAGGAAGATCGATAAAATTCTGCATTCATCATTAGTTTTTGAGCTTCGGTTCTTGAGTTGAGTTTTGAGCATGTGTTTGTGCCCTGAAACAGAGAGCGAAAGTCAGAGACAAATTAAGGGTGTTTGGTCACTTTCGCATGATCATTGTTTACTAACCATCATCTTGTACAGTCAGGTTGTTATTGGGGAAAGGTGCAAGAAGCACCTCAGAACCCTCATGCTAGGCGAAGTAGTGTGTGATCACAAATGTCGTATGTCTATATTAAATCCAGTTTCGGGGCAAGTCCATTTGGTTCAACGGGAGGTGTCGTTGCTGGATGATGGCGTCCACGAAACCTGAACACGACTCTCTTCTTCGTGTGCCGCCAAATCCGCTCAGCTAATGTGGGTATCATGACTGCTATCAACACCGTATTGACAGCTGTTCTAAAAAGCGATTTTTTAGTCTGGCCAAACCATGGCCTCAAATTTTTCAGCCACGAATTTCTTTGGCGGCCTATGCCACGTTTCCCCTGGATTTTCCTTGTGAATGATGAGGTGGAGCGTGCTGTATGTTTCCGGGTGCCTCCTCATCACATGTGCGAAATACCCCAACGTCCGTGTCTTTACGGTTCGAATAACTTCTCTCGAGTTGTTCATTCGTTACATTACGATGTCATTTGTGACCTTGTCGATCCAGCTGAATACGACAGATGCGTCTATTTCGGTCGAATTTCCATGATAAGGTAATACCGGCCGTTGCGCTTCCTTCATAACGTTGCTTTCTTAGAACTTAAAGCTTGCATGGGCGTACTAAACCTTGTGGTTTCATATTTCTCTCGGTTCGAGATAGGAGATTTGAAATAGAAAATCCTTTATTCTGAATAAAATAGATTTATTCAAGCTTAAGGTAAGGTAGCTGCATTTATTTTGTAGTGAAACATTTCAGCAACCCTGATACAGGTTGGTAACACTCATGGATCGAATATAATCGAATAATTTTGACATTATACAAACGCTAATTGTCTAGCTTCAATAACGATTTCTTACATTGAAACCAATAAATGGCAAGCAGTCAGTTAACGAGATGAAATCAGAACATGTGACTCAACTATAAAAATCAAGCGACTCAAAATAGAAATGATGCCAAAAAGTGACTTCCCAAAATTAAAACGACTTAACTCGACCTGACTTCTCTTGAGGATCCCATATATTTTAAAGAAGTCACTTTTGTTTGTGTTGCCTTATTTTTGTAAAACTTAAAAAAATGTGAACAATCTTCCTCTTTCGATTCACAAATAAATAATTGAATTGTTTGTGTATGTTAAAGTTAGTATTAACGCTAGTTGAAAATTAATAAGAAATATAAATTGATTGGTTTTCATTAATATTCCGAATTCTGGTGCAAAATTGATGGCAAAAGTACTTAATACCAACCACACTGGATTAATAGTTTAACTTTAGTACAAGCACTGCATTGAGAATGAGTCATTTTAATCTGACACGATTTCTCTTTTCCTGTACCGTAAATATTTAATTACCTTTTTCAAACCAATGGAAACTAACTCATTTTTCCTTGTTCTTTTTCTTTTTCAATCTATAAGATCATTAGTTTGCATGTATGTTGTGCACGTACGGTAACGTTTGCTATAAGAGCAACGACGAAAAAATCGATTTCACTACATTGTTTACAAATTAAAAGGAAAAAAAAATAAAAATTACAATAATAAAATGGATTGTAATTTATATTATTTATTACGGTCATTATTGTTATTTGTCACATATTATTAACTGAAACAACAACATAAAAAGAATTGGATTGTTAAATAAAAACAAATTGTTTTCGTAGTACGAGGATGCATTCAATTTAAATTATTATTAATTATTTTTTTGTCCGTGACATGATCAATCGATTGAAAATAAATTAACTTTTATGTGTGCAAAGAGGCGCATTGTTGATTATTGAATTAAATTGCTAACTGATTATTTAAAATAAAAAGCGAATCTATATCAACCTCATCGTATTATTAAATTATTGATATTTATAACAATGCGATTATTAATTTTTATTATACACGTTTTTCCCTGAATTGCCATTAAATGGAAATTTAGTTGAAAGATAACGTTCGACGCCGTTCATTAAATATTATTTCGTTTGAATTCCTCAACATTTAATTTAAATCTTGCCGTCCCTAAAAACGTACTCGTACGTTTAAAATTATTATATAAGGGCAACAGAGAAAAAATTATTTTACATTTACTTGATTGTGGACCTAATGGAGCCGCAACTAAGAAGATTAATTCACCTAAACCACACATACATACATACATATGTATAAATGTGTCACGTCTATTCGATGCCACAAATTATTCCACGACGAAGAGAAATAATTTACAGACTAACATCAAGAGAATGGGATATAATTAATTGAAACGTAAACCCAAATTGAATTTCGCGTTCCGATATGCATGAATTTTTAATAAATCGTGAAACAAATTTGTAAACATTGATAATAATAATGATCATTGAAACTATTTATGTAGTTATTGATATTTGTCGTTCAAATTGGGATGATTAAAGTGTACTTCAGTTTCGTCTGCTATTATAGAACTCCTCTTTTACTGCAATATTGTTATTGTTGTAGTTGGTTTATTCAAAAATTTCAGTTTTACCTACGAAAAACGAACGATAATTATTAATCCGAAAGTGTGCATTGATTTAACTTCGACCTTAAATGACTGTTGAGAAATAAGCTAAAAATGTAAATGCGTCTGAAACCATAAACAAACGCTTTCATTTCATCTTTTGCTTCTCTTTCAGACCAATGATCGTCATTTTTGGAAGATATACCTTATATTCTGATGGTCCTAAGATGTATCACTGAAGGATACAATTTTAACTTAACTAAACCTTCCTTGTTCTTTTGCTCCATTTTCATACGACCCACCCTAACTTTTGGAAACTCCCCCTATAATGATTACTTTAACAAGTATCGCAAGCCAATTTTGTTTCTTACTTGCTCATCTATTAACCTACCCCAATCAAACTTAACCTAAGAATTTAAGGGTATACCTGAAACTGCAAATAAATGTCTTCCATTATCTTTTGATCTTTTTTCAAACGAAAAATAATAACTTTTGCAATCTGCCACTTTAATGATGAACTTTAGCAAGTAAACTAAACAATTACATTTCTTACGTTCTTCTAATTTGAGGCAATTGAAACTAACCTAACTTAACGCAGGCTAGCCTAAAAAATTAAGTATATATCTGAAGCCAAAAATTAAATGTCTAGTTTGATAGTTTGCTTTGCTTTCAAACGAACGACGCTAATTTAAACTTAATCACAAACGAATTTAATTTGTTACGTGTTATTTTACTAACCTAACCTAACAATTTAAGTAAATAACTGAAACGATAAGTTAATGATATTCTTTGATGAATAAACAACACTTGCTTTTAGAACGACCCCTGTATGATATAATGTGTTTAACGAGTATCACAAAACGATTTTCTATCTTTTGCTCTCATCTGGGACAATTTAAACTTATATTGTTCTTTAATAATAATCATAACGTTTATTGGATGAATGTTTTCTGGTCTCACGCTTCTTGCTTTTCATTTCAATGACTTTAAGAGGATATTTGACAAAGTGCTTAACGAAATTATTACATCGCATTTCCGTCCCTATCCCTCGCCTCTTTCCTTTCCCGTCTCTTCCACTCGTTCCTTCATGCGTTCACTCGCCATTATTATCGTCGTCACTTTATCGAATAATTTACTAATATTTTAACATAATATCAGTTCTATTAATCTTAATAACATCTACTCATCGTCATCAGCACCGTCGTCACCATCATCGTCTCTTCGCCTTAATACAACAGCCGTTTGAATAAAGTAACAAAAGGAAACTTATCGAGAAATATTAATCTTGTAATATGAAAATGCTTCTTATTATAAAAGTGTGCGCTTCTTTTTACGCATTTTGTCCCTTCTAATCGATTGCAGGTACAAACTGTAGTTAAAACAGGTAAAAAGGACGTGGAAGATTTGGAATTTTATCGCGATTTTAATTTACATATAAAGCAGATGATCAACAAGCAATTAACACCGATCTCATGGTAATAACTTGAGTTCTAGGTTCTGATAAAGCAAGTCCATTGCCAAGTCTTGATTGTAATCGCTTATAAGATGTTTAAAATAACAACTACAAAAGTTTTCACCAACTTTCATGATTAGATTTTGTTCGGTTGATTGTTAATGATTATCATTTAGCTTGAAAGTAAAGTGAAACAAGTAATTGATTTTCAACACACAAACATCCATAGCGAAAGTGTGTTAAAGAGGTCTAAGCGAAGACGTAGAAAAGCTCTCAAAGAATTAAACTGCAAGAAGCTTTTAAGCGTTTCCTCAAAAGGAAAATATGTTTGTGGTTTGCTAATAAAATATTTATAAATATATTTATGGCGTCATTTAATCTTTCATTCTACCACTTTACCTTTATTATTATACGCTCTTTACACTTTTAGCCGTGGAAAAAGTTTGCCTTTTTTTGTCGCGAAAAAAAATCGAAATTGCACTTACATACCCTTTTCAAGTGAGATGAACGGTTGGCACGCTATTAAAATAAGAACAATTCTCACTCCAATTGAATTAATTAATTAATTACAATTTATATAAAATTTGAATTAATTTATAATACATTAGCATGGAAAAGTATTTTAGTGGATAATTTAACAAGTAAATTAGTAATAACTTTCTATGAAACTGATGCAATTGAAACTAATTTATTTATCAATAAAAGGCTCCTAACCATGTGCTTTCATGTTCCGAGTGTTATACAAGAAGCAGTGTGTATTAATTTGAAAACATGAAGTGAGTCTCATTTAATTAAAAATTATTCTAATTTGATTAATGACCGTTAGATAAAATTTAATATAAACGAATTGCCTGTTGAAAGGAAACTTTATTCACTTCTAATTGCAATTTATTCCTTTAGAATGATAAGCATGATAGTTGGAATCAAGGTTATTTCTTTGCTTTTCGAATACAAGAAAGTATTATAGATTTTGTTTAGATAACGTTGTGCCTTTGTATTATATGATGGTGATAATGAAGAAGGGAAGTTTGTAGAGGCGTCAAAATGTAAATTTTCGCTAAAGGCTATCTTGGATATTGCAGAAGGAATCCGGTTTCATTCGGTAAATACGAGCAACCGACCGATCGAGGAAAGCGTCAACTGTTAGACGCTGATATTATTACAATATTCAAATTTCGATGTTGGAACACTAACGCTAATAAGAATGTTAATAATAATGTATCCAAATGTGTGTTTATTTGGATTTAGTAGCGCTTAATTAAAACACACACATCGCATGTGTATGTGTGTGTGTGTGTTTGTGCAGTGACAATAATTATAACGGTGTATCCGTTCCATCTTTGTTTAAATGGTATTCGTTGTTATTTTACCATGTGCAAAATTTATAAAATAGTTTATGTGAATTAATTAGACATTCCATACGAAATAATACACTCGCATGCATATATTCGTATTGCGTCGGTGAGCTTTAAATATTGACTGAAACAACTGAAATATCGTTCCGGTTTGCTCGCTCGCTTACAAACAAACACATTAACTCCACTCGTTTCGATCGTTTCGTTCTACGTATCGCACAAGTTTATTAACTCCGAATTGTTGTTTGCCTTCAATTTAAATGCAAAATATTAATCGATCGGATTACGTTATCTAAGTTTGCAATTTGGCAATTAGCGAAACGGTTCATTAAGGACTGTTGATAATCATGTAGACAACAAAAGCTACTGCATAGGTGTATTTGCAAAAAAAAACATACATTTTACAATAAACGAAACTATAGACTAAGCTTTCACATTTGATCTATGCAGGATTTGTACCGCGTTAATTTTTGACAGTCGTAATTACTCACAAAACATTTTAATTTCCTTTTTATAAAGCAGTGTTTCTCAAACGTTATTTCTTATGGCTATTTTATAACAATCTCCATCCGGAACACAGAAGTTTACTTTGATTTAATTGCCTTGATTCTTATTGTAATTTATAATTATAATAACCACATGAATATTTTTAAAATTTGAGTCATTAAATTAAGATGAGTTTGTATAACTTATAAGCAGCAAACAAATGTCTACTTGCGGGCCAAATAAACGTATAAATTATGTTAGTGAATTTATAAAGCAACTAAAATATCTTAAAATTTTATTCTCTGCAAGAGAAGTTTTCAATTACAATTTTCATATGCAAGAGATCACCGAAGTAAGTTCGTGTTAATTTCATTACATTAATTTTGTTTTAAGTCACGGTTAGAAGTTACGTTGTACGATCGTTACTGCATCTGATAGATCGATTGTTTGCTCTTCTATTTGCAGGTTGCATGTGAAACCCTGTCAAATATTAGATTTACATTTTGGTTTAAGTCATGTTCGACCAACCACAGTCACTACCTATAACCTATGGTAATTTCGTGCTTCTTTTGTATTTACAATGAAATTAATGAATTTATTTCTTATACTTTTAAATTTAAAATGTCAATTCTAAACCCTCCATGCTCTAGCTTGTAAATCATCAGCTGGTATATTACGATATAAAACAGAGATTATTAATTGTTTAAACAAAATTAAATATTGAAAAATTCTTGTAAGAGTCGTAGCTTAACATTTGCAGAACCCCTGTTT
The DNA here is from genome assembly GCA_963695495.1 of Hololepta plana. Lineage (NCBI taxonomy): Eukaryota > Metazoa > Arthropoda > Insecta > Coleoptera > Histeridae > Hololepta > Hololepta plana. Next base: position 5,346,398 of record OY968832.1, on the reverse strand, counting down.
TCAGTATACTCTAATTTTACTGTTTCAATTTATTAAACATATATTCGTGAACTAGCAATTTTGATCTGGTCTTTCATAAATATTGCTGCTCTTTCATAAATATAGAGTAAGTTACCGGACACTGAAATAATTTTGACAATAAGTAAGAAACCAATTAGAAAATAACTATTTTTTGATCATTCATAGAGAACTAATTTATAATTAATAGTTAATCACCGAAATAGTTAATATTTGTAATGATATAATTCTAAATAACAATAAATTATTGGTTTAAAATTTGGTAACAAAATAAACTCTTTCGTCGTAAAGTTGCGTATTGCATACGTTAGTACATAAATATCCAAATCAGTGTCCATCCTAATAACTGACATAAGACTACTAAGTGATTTAAGGGGGATAATTGTTGAAACGTCGAAATGCATGTTTCTAAAATGCATTTTTCGAGAATGGTGCAAGATATTGTTTTCCAATAAGAGTTCCTTTTCGATTCATAAGACTTGAGGTGTTCCTAATTTTGCATTCAAAATTGTCAAAACTCTAAAGGCAAAAATGTTTTGGCTCTTGGAAAGGCGTGGACCATCCAGCACACCCTTTTCCATATGTTTTCCAAGGTTTCAAATAACGTCAATAGAAGCTCCTTAACATGAAATTAAGATCGCTCAACACAAAAGAAAACATGCTTCCTTTTATTTTTTATGAATTAAATTGAAATTTTGAAACCGTTCTTTGACGGTCGATATCTCGAAAACCAAGCATTTTCGGACTATGGTTCATATGATCTTTCTGGCTTATTTTAATTAGAGAAATCGTCCATTCAACGTTGTCGGTGTTATATTGTATCCACTTTGTCTAATACATAAATCACTTACAAGATGTTGTCTCTATTACTTCCAGAGTAAATGTTTTTCTAAAAAAAAAATTATGAAATTAAAATTATTATGTATAGTGTAATCAGCATGTATCAAACAAGTAACTGTATTAATTTGTTTGACATTTTCCAATTAAAGCTTGTCGCTACGTACACGTTTATTTCCCTCGTCCCTCAACCCCATCATATAATCACACTTACAATTTTCATTATCTAAAAGAAGCAATTATTTGTGCCCGGTGCTAGGGGAGTTCCCCTCTTATTTATTTTGAATTTTGTTTCGATCAGTCTTTAAACCTCGTTCCTTTTAAACACAAGTGTTACGTTTATTGTGCGCTGAAACCTGATGATAAATTTCGCAAATTAATTATTAAAGCCTGCTAATCAAGCGACAATTTTCTTGAGAAATTATTCACGTGCCGAAAACTACAATTAACATAATTAATAATAATTTTAAAAACTGATCAATCATCGCCCCTTTCCGCCCTCGTTCGCTATCTGTATCTCCTTTTTCTCACTCTCACTTTTCCATTCTTCTTTCTCTCTAATCACCGTCACTTATATAAGATTGAAATCAGGAAATGATTTTCTAATAAGTATAAAGTTTTCGATTCTCCATTGTACAGATTTAAAAGGGGACCAGCCATTCTGCTCTCTAAGTCGTTCCTTATTCCTTTCCTTTGTCCTCTCCTTCTTTTTCGACGTAATAAAGAAGTTAAATTTCCTGACAAGCAAACTTACCCGAAACTCAATAGGAGTTTTTGTCTACTTTTTTTTTGTCTTCCTCGGAAACGACGGTAGTTTTAAATGTGATTATCAAACTGAAATGTGTTGCATTGTCGTTTGAAAACGTACATTGGAGAGTGAAAAAAGGGGAAAAAACAATGGCAGAGTCTCTTTTGAAGCAATGACTCTTATAGAAATTAATTATTAGTTTCTCATCATGAAGAAAGGAAATGGCGATTATAGGAATAATAATAAAAAGTTTCCTTATTAAGACTTTATCCGTTTCCGAGAGGAAAGTATTTTCCAACTATTTCCAATACCAATTCAAACTGATTATTTCCAATCGTTCGTAATTATTGTTTAGTGCTTCAGAAAAACGATCGTACAAATTTAACAAACGATTGCGTTCAATTTAATTAATCATTAGTGTAATAGAAAGGAAACCTCTTATTCATTAAGATAATGAATTACTTAGAAATGAATATATATATAAATGCTTCTGTTATAGAGATGATAATTAACACTCCTTTTCGTAAAAATGCAAGCGACAAAAGAAAAATTACTGTAACACTGAGAGATAAAATGATTTTAATAACTGAAAACGTTTCTAAACATAGTAAAAAATTTAAATATCTTACAAAATTTGTTCAATTTCCTCTGGTTATATAGATCCTTTATTTTTCATATCAATTGCGATTGTCAATGCACAATAGAAAGACAACCGAATGTGCCATTGAACCCGATTTTTCTGAAGTAAAATTAATAAGCGGCAAATCGGTAAATGTTAATTTAGTTAGTTAGCCAGTGTGAAGCCTTAATGATAAATATTGTGGATGCTGATTTTACATTGGGTTGTGATTTTACACAATAATGGTTATATTTGAATATTATTATTTTTTTTACGTTTACAATTTCTTATGCTTTTTACAACTAATAAAACTTTCTCATTAACCGACATAAACTGATTTTTCAAAATTCATCCAACACTTTATAATTTTTCTCTTTGTAGCGGGTGGTAAGGGGACCAGACTTTGGCTCTGATTGGCTTATAATTGTGCCACATGTGTGACCCTTTGTTGAACGGTTGAATTTAGGTCTGACACCTGCTACTGCTTGTATATGCGTACATTTTGCTCGTGTATATTTTTTTATGTGGTCTATAACGTTTGACATTGATCTTAACTGACTGCACCTGATGAACTTATCCGTTAAAATATTTTTGTTTTTGCCTTCCAAGAAACCTTGTCAGTTATCTTTTTAAGAGGTGTGGTGGGATGCAATTTGGTTGTCGAATGGTTCGTTCCATGAATATTCCACTTCTCACGATGCAACTCATTTCATCAATTAATTGTTCATTGTTCTATACGTTGCGATAGGCATTATCAGTTACCAACAAAGGATCTCTCAGAATGTATTTCTGAACAGCTACAATGTCATTGAACGATTATTTTTATTAGAGTACAATAGCAAAGGATACTGTAGATGGACACATTGCAGTGCTATTAAGAATCTGTTGAGATTTTGCAAACCAGTACTACCAGATGTGACATTGTATTGCAAATTTGTTATTGAACTTAAATTCTTGAGCACGAATATTAAGCTTATGTGAAATGCTGAAAGTGAATGAAAATCCTTAATAATGCACGGAATAAAATATTATAATTTCTAAAAAGATTGTGTTAGAGGTGCAACAAATTATTATACAAAAAGGGAACTAAAATAAAATCTCCAATTTTAAAATTCCCAATCAAAAGTTATTTTAATATGCATTTCTCACTGAAAAATATGAGGAGCATAGATATTAAACAAAAGCACCTTTTCAATCGCTCAAAAATAATGAAACCGAAGTTTCCTCCATGAAAGATTTAGGAGCAAGACGGCGTTGTCACTAAAATTACGGGCCTGCATAGATTGAAACAATGGGCAAATTAGTAATTTAACCGACATAATTGGCATATTGTTGCAATTATTGGGACCAAATGAAGGACTCTTTGCTAGATATTTGCAAACAATATATTGTTAAATATAATGTTCGTACGCAATATAATGAAATCCGTTTTCATTGTAAGCAAGAGATTGAATGTATACTACGTTAAAGTGAATAGGGATATTGGCAGTTTTGTAATATTTAGCTTTGCTGATATCTTTTTTTTTTTAATTTATTTCAAACTTCAATCAATTACACGTATGGGAACCAACTGATTTTTAGCCACGGAAAAATTAATTAAATCTGTTTTGAAAATAAAATAATAAACAAAAGAGGTGTCTCGGTCACTTTTCTTATTGTACAGTGTACGCATTTTCCTACAAATTATTATTTGTGTACTTTCCACTATTAGGCACCACTTGTCTGTACCTTTGAGGTGTGTCCTTGATGATGCTTTCAAGGATTTCACATGGAATTTCATTCCATTGACCGAGTTGTGCTGCCAACATTTGTTTAACATCAAATGGTTGCTGGTGGTGGTCAAACAGACTTCTCTGCAACGCATTCTCAGATCTGGGAAAGTTGAAAAGTTGAAATGTCCAAGTATTCTGGACACTGGTGAACAATCCTGCCTCCATGAGGCCAGGCATTAACGTTTAAGAAACGGAAATTTGTGCCAATGCAGTCCATGATTTGGAGTCAGGCTTCCATCAATAACATCGTCAAACAGATTGAAACGCGACTTCTGTAAACCGAAAAGCGTTCCAATTCGTGTTCTCTTACAGGCGCTCGCTGCATCAATTCTACGGAGCTGCCGAAGAGGCGCTGTCGCTGCAGGTCGTTTTAAAGGGGCCAACTTCCCATAAACTGTTACGAATGGTTTGTGTTGATATTACCCTCCCGAGAACATTTTGGACTTCGCTTAATACTTGGCGAGCTCTATGAAAATGGTTATGTCTCGCAAGAAGGACACTGTTTCTGTTTTCCCTTGGAGGCATAATGCGTCGAGATGCACTACCAGGTCTTCTATTAGCACTTCCAGTTTGTCGAAAGCGAGTAAAGCTCCACAGATCATGCTTTAATAAGCACCTGAAACTCGAAAACTGACTCTCACAATATCATATCAAATTTCGCAAAATTTTTGACCAAATAACTTAAGGGTTGGAGAGATGAAGGGTTCAAGCAGATTTAATAAGGAGCTCTCCATCAATGTTCCATTTATTTTATTCTATAATAATATCATTAGTTAATATAAGCTTTCAAAATAACTAAAATATGCATGAATTACAAATATCCATATTTTATTTTGGCGTAGCATAATTTGTGTTTGTTAATTTTGAAAGTTTATGCCCTTATTCTTTAAGTTAGCCATCATTGTCCCATCCACCTTTTGTGTGGCGAAAATATTTCGTTTCAGGTTCGTCTTATTTTAGTATTCTATTATTATTCACCCTAAGCTCGATTGCTTAGTGTCACGTACAAATTGATTTGATTGAAATTTTAGAAACATCAGAAAAATTAGTAGTTTATATTTATTAGCCCATTCTTGGGGACAATTTCTAAACAAATTGGGAAAGCCCGACACTACCGGGAACTTCACAAAAGTGACATATCCAATTCCGATTTGTACTCTACCGAAATGTAAAATCAAATCATACCAAAATTATTAATGTGAAGAAAGAAAGAGGGTCAAGAAGATCTTGAAAGAATGCACATTTCGAAAAGAGAACATGGTGTATATTAAAGCAAGCTTCACCGTCCAAGTCAATTTTGCAGTCTTAAATTGTTAGATTAAATTACAGAAAAAGTAAAAAAGTCTCGTTTTTACTAACCGCGAGGAAACAATAATTCTCCGACCAACTCCCAAATGTACGAGTTTACGTATAATAATATGAAGTGTACACTGCAAAATGTGTATAAATTAAATCGATCCGAGTCAATAAATCTACACGCTCTTACTTACGTATGCACTTTATAAACTTACCTAAACCATTATTGAATTTACAACGACGAATTAACTCCAATTTCCCGTATTAATATTTACAAAGTGTACCTACCATTCGCCCTCATGTACTGCGGGAATGTTAAGGAACAGGTCAGTAAAAGCTGTGCGTACGTTTGGTCGGATAGCACAGATAGTACGTAATCATTGTGTTGATGATAGTCGTGCGAATTAACAAACCATAGACAGTTTGGATGACTAATTCGCGAGGATTGGCGGGAGGTGGTTGGATCAGTTCAACAGCTGCTACGTATCTCTTAATTCAATTAACATTCCGACTAAGCACGAACCACCGGAAAGATAAGATTATATATCTACATATATAAGCGTAACAGCTACCAATAATAACAACAACGACGATGACAACGGAGCCAAGTATGTGTTTTGCGCCAAAAACGACAACATCCCAATGGATTCAGAGAACGTCCGGGGACGCTACGAAAATTAGCACGACACTCTAAACGTCTGCGCTTATTATTTATACAACCGCACAGTAAACGACAACAACAACAACAACGGCAGCAGAAAGATAAAAACCAGTAGAGAGTGAAGGATGGAAAGATAATATTTATGGATAATATGCATGCGTTTATTTATAGATGTGACTATATCAATCCATCCGTGCAGTGAGATCGTGCTATTTATGTAATACATGGCGAATCATAAATTTAGAAGTGCACAGAGAAACAAGAGGTTTCAGTCGATTTAACACTTCGCAACTGACAATTATTAATTAGTAAAATATGTAATCAGAATAAAATTAAACAAATACATTACATCCTTGTTCTAATATAACGATGACCATGTAATTAATTCCATAAAATTCAACGACAATTAAGCCTCTCTTCACGACAATTCGGTTTACGAATTAAACTTTCGAACACAAAACAACTCCATTTGAAATAGTCGTATTCCCAGTCTCCAATGTTACATTTCAAGTGACTTTAGGAATTCTAATTTCCAAGAGGCACTGATAACTTCTTCTTTAACGAAATAAGAGATATCAAGGTACTTCAAAACTTCAAAAACAATTAAGCATTGCCCCTGAATCCCGTAACCACCTGAACCAATTTCGCAAGAACAAAGTATTAGCTGCATTTATGTTTGTAAATATTTAAGATGTATTTCAACTGACTGTATCAGCGCAAGAATGCTCACGATACATGGGGAAATACATCTGCACCAAATTAACAAAATAATTATTTCCGATACTCGTGGCGGAAATAAATTGAGGTGAGATGTGCTAGCAAAATACTAAAATTCATAAAATGTATCGCGTCACAAGAAGAAATCTAACAAGCTAATTATCTGTTAGTGTTTGCAAAATCTTTCATCCAAAAACGGAAAAAATAAAACTCTACTTCCTTAGCACAAAAGAAACTTAGTAGATTCGTAAGTTGCTGTTAGTTTTTGCTAATAGTTAAAATTAATTGTTCAGATTTAGAGACACGTGGCATCTAAGAGTCAAACTAATATATAACAATTGACGCTTTGAGTTTGGACGAGTCAAATTTTTGAGTAATTATTTTAATAACTATTTATTGATCATTATTAAAGTAAGTTACAATAACCAAAAGGAGACAATTATGCTATTTTAATTACGCTTATAAAGCGTTATAAATAATTATCGAATATTAAAGAGAATCCGCTCTCTTTAATGTTTTACACGAAATGATAATTTTTCTTAAATTGTAAGAAGAATTTTAGAGATCGCTCCCTTAAGCCCCTTCCGCATTTTTTATATTACAATGCATACATATAAAGACCAATATACAAGGTGTTAAAAGAGAGTCACAAACTTTAAGGAGTGATGTTATGGCCCAAGATAAGCAGAAAAGTCTTAATGAACAGGGGCACGGAAATGGAAGGCTTCGAATATACGGAGAATTCTTCCGTTTTGTAACATATCTTCGTTATTCGCCACTTTCATTCGCAAAACTCACATTTTCGAGTCGTATTCAGCAGATGCCAGGCCAAAGATAAAATTTGTAGTTGATATTACGTCGTTTGTGAGAATTTTAGGAATTTTCGCTATGGCTTCTTACTCTAATTTTGAATTAGCCGACATGTATTTCATTTATGGTCGTGCTAATGGGAAATGGCCAGGGAGGCTCTATGTATTTATGTTACAGCTTATCTCAATCCTCAGATTTCTTCATGTGGTCTTCTTAAAAAAATCACAAATAATTGTTAAAGGAAGATGAGGAGCAAAGAGCGAAGCTGTATCATAATTTGCAAAATCGCCAGATTTAAACCCTCTAGATTTCTCAAAAGATGAAATGTCAAGTCGCTCGACGCCAAATATTAAAATGAATCTCTAAGACAAAACCCACCAATCGTGGAAAGAAAATTAAGCAAGTTGAGATACGTTCAGTGTTACGCTACCTAATATAAATATATAAGATTTTCAAGCACAAAAATATTATAGTGCGGTTCAACAAAACAAACCGCGAACTCAAATGTAAAAACAATGTGTTGTTAAAAATTTAAGTCTTACTTTATAAAGTTAAGAAGTGAATGTACGGGACAATAATTTAATTTTCAAAGTTTTTTATTAAAAATCCGGGCACACCATAGTATTTTTATTTCTAATAAGAAATTGTTATTGTTTCGGAGTTTGTACTCATTTCCTTCTTTACAGTAACAAGTACTTCTCCAGTCCTTCTTTGAACAAATTCCTTATTTTTGCACTTAAACTTCAATTATTTCCGTCGTTCCTTGGAGCCATTTCCTGCGTGAAAAAAGCTTCAATTTGCCCTTACCAATAAATCAATATCTTTGCATTTTTACAATAGCTGTTGGCTTACGGCAATATTGTTTAAAGTTTTCATAGTATCTTCTGATAGTAAAATAATGAATTCGGTGGAGCATTGTATAAAAAATCATAATGTTAGCAAAATATAAATAGTTCAATAAATGCCATTTAGAAACAATGAATGTTTTATAAAAATCAATACGGAATAACAACAACTATAGTTTAATTTACAAGGACAGAACAACTATTTTTTTTTATCTGAATGCAAAATTTTGTATGTTCCAGAATGTGATACAAAGCTAATCTAACTACAATTTCTGTGAACATCACCAGTTACGACCAGTTTACTCTAATACTTGCAAAAATTTAGATGCCAATTCTAAATATTACTCGTTTCAATTTTATGATAAACCCATCCAGCATCTGCCAGACGCATTACATGCAACGTTTTGATGATGATTCCTATTTAATTTCGAATACAACATCAAATTTTCTTTGATTATTATGGATTGTGATGGTTATTGTTAGACATTCTCTTGCGCAAAGTAAAAAATTATCGCTTATTCGCCGTTTGGGAAATTCATTTGAAATATTTCCGCGTCATATAAACAGATCAAAATAAATATAATAATTTTTGTTTTATGTTTCACATAATAGTTTTCAGAAATTGTAACGATAGAATTGAACCATGGCAAAACGGTGATGCGAAATTGTCAACGTGGAGATCAGTCGATATTTCCATTCCTTGGAGGGCAGCGCACGTTTTCAATTTTGTTTCGATGTTGTTGTTTCACGTTGTCGGTGACGACGAAGATGGATAAAAGAAATAAAACGTTAAAGCGCCGAACAAAACGTTAAGAATAAAGTTTGTTTTATACGTAGTTGTGTATGTATGTGCCAAAGAATGACTGCAGTATAATAATATAGGAAGCAATACTGGCGAGATATAGTGGTAGTAGTAGTAGTTGTACAAACAACAAGAAAGTAAGTAAGCAAGCATCTGCCACTTTTCAATAAGAATGTCTCCATTTTCGCGTTATATTGCATTCACACTTAAAAGGTTTTTAGTTTCTCTTGCACCTGAATATAGGTGGATAAATAGAAAGGTTTTCTCGTTTAATTCTTCTTTTTCGTATTATTTTTATTTAAAGCAGAAAGAGAGATATTTCTTAACGTCAACCGGTAACTTTATCTTTAAACACTATTTTCTTCTAGTGAGCAAAAAAGAAACGATATGTGAAGAAAGTGATGAAGAGGGCGCAAGAAAAGGCTGAAAATTCTCTCTACAGTCTTTCCATATACCGTCATAGAGAGACTTCGTGTTAATATTCTTCTTTTGTGTCTACCATTCATTTTGCTGTAAGGTATCGAATTCCGTTCAATTGAAAAAGACCGGTAAAAAATAAAAATGCTGTTATTGAACTCAGACGTAGTATACCGATTAAAGTGTGCATTTCTAAAAGGTAAATAAGTCGCTTTTTGTAATGACAGTTTTTGCTTAAAATGTGGCAATTCTGAAGAATATTGTGTTTCTATTGCTTTCGATTGATGTAAAATTGTCATTTATTTGAAATAATAAAATGCATAAATAACCTTAATGCAAATTCTCGCCTCCACATAAAAGAATTATGGTCCATCTTATTGCTACTATTCGATCCTCGAACAGTTTCAAATCAGTTTTGTTATCGTTTCTAGCAAAAAATTGGAAACAATTTCTATCTCTTACATTATAATCTGTATCATGTAAATACTCCAAAAAATGGACGTGACTCGTTGCAGTGGAGAAAGCAGCGGATTGATAAGCAAAGAACAACGTTTAACACAAAGAAAATTTGTGACATGATGATAAACAAATTTATCCATTCAACCAGCCACCACAAAATAAGAAGTTTGTACAATTCTTAAAACACTGTCAATGGGTAAACAAAAAACGGAGTTTGTTAAGTTGAAATCATATGATATGTACAAGATAATGTGTCACGAATGATTAGAGCAAGGAACGTGTGAAGTTTTTGATACCAATCTAACAAATGATATCTTGAGACTGTTTGTTTCTCAAATTCATCAACTATCAATTTTGGAAAAACATTGTAATTATATCTATCAGAGGATATTAATGTGTATAACCTTGACCATGAACAAAATTGCATTTATATACGAAAACATTATTATATATTGGAAATAGACAATATGTGTCCATTGCACGGTTTCACGTCAAATAAAATAGCACAACTCTGGCAAGTTTTCTGCAGCGTTTCTCCACTTTTTTTCCGTAATTTACTGGGCAACTAAAAGTTCTAAAATCATATCATGGACAGAATCACTTTTTTCTGGAGTGATCACAGGAATTGGTCTTCCAGGGCGCAGTTTATCTTTCACATCTCATCTTCCTTTTTGATATTCCGCAATCCAGTTTTTAATATTGGCCTATGAAAGACAGTGATCACCGAAGGTTTTTATCAAATCAGCAAAAAATTACTTTGCCAGTTAGCCCTTTCAAAAATGAATATTTAATAACTGACCCAAAGTTGTTTTTTATCAAATTCTACTTTTTTCTCAGACATCTTGTTTTCAGAAATTCACAGTTTGATGACTGTTCAAGTTGCTGATGTCAAATTTTGTCAGCTGACTTAAATAACATCATAGTTATAAGCAAGCATGTTCACTTTTATTTAGTATAAATCTACTAGACTATTATCAATACCCCCTCGTAGTGCATTTATAATTATTTTGTTAAATTAATTAACTGTATTTAATTTAGAAAAGTATATTAATTCTAAGCAATGTTTTTTATCGATGGTCTATGTTAATACGTTATTTAGATCCATTGAATGTTTCTAAACCATTGGCAGCAATATTTATATTGTTGTGAGTAGCTGGTATAAAAGCAATATTCACAGATTCAATGATTAATCATGAATAATCAAAGGTAGTTGCTTTTTAAATGGGAAAAACATCAAATAAATAAAATATACGGAGTTAATAGGAATCGATCAAATATAAAATGCAATATTTTGCCCAGAATAATTTTTTTTAACATTCAAATTTAAAAAATTTAAAATGCTGTCATTTAAAAGAGGCGAGCTAAATATATATTTAAAAGGGTATTTTAAAAATCGAATCGCACTATTTTTAACTCACTTTTTGCTATCCATCATACTTGGAGTGCAAAAAGTAAAACAATAAAGCGGCGTACTGGATATGTGAATTTTTCAAATGCTTTTTAGACATTTACCTGTTCATTTATCTACATTTTCTAGTCAATCCGCTGCTAAAGTCGTTTTGATTTTTATTCCTCCCAAGTTACATTCCCTTGTGACTGTTTTTGTAACTTTCAAGTCAACGTGTCACTGAAATAGTTTAGAGAAAACTTTTAAAATAAACAAAATGATTTCAAATAAAAATTATTACATTCTAACATTCGCTTCTAATGTAATTTACATTTCCTCTCCTTCATTTCATTTATTATTATCAAACGTAATTGTGATTTAATTATTTTAAAAATGAAGATAGTTGTACATATTGTGTAAATTAAAATTATATAATTAAGATATAACGTCAGTCAAGTAAAGTTTGTCGACCGGAAATAACACAAGAAATATTTTCCGTTTGTCGTTAATCGTTGTCGTTTATCGTTAGCGTTTATCGTTTGTAATCTATTTTTCGTCGTTTTTTTTTTTTACTTTAAGCAACTAACAATCCAAGTTTAATAATTAAATTATCATATTCAAATAAAAAGGTGCATTTATTCAAACCAGCACCTCACGTGCATGCGACCTGATAAAAATAAACAATAAATCATGGCAATCCCCAACATTTTGGTCCTTCGAGCCGGATAAATCTAAGGTCAATTGCACTTTCGATGATGTGTCGACGAAAACTGCAAACATACGGACGATTGCAAAACGTTTCGCATTATTACGGTCGTTGTTTAGAAAGTGACGTAAACAAAAAACGATCGTGATTTAAATGGACAGTTTGAATGCCACGAACCCGTTCTTTTTTATTACACTTTCTTCTAATAATCGTCGCAATGCATTAAACAACAACAATGAAACTGTTATATCGACGTATGCAAAAATGCACGGAGCGAAATGTAAACGTATCTCAAGCAATTTAACATTGAATCGGCGTTTAGACGAAACAAAACGTAAACTAAAATTAGCGTAAAACTCGCTTCTTATCAATTAGAATAAAATTGCGATTTCCATTGTCTATTTTCTCTACGACGTTAACTAACGCACAGAACGGTAGCTTTCTTTTTATTATACATATAAAAAGACTCAGTTTTTCAAATATAACAATGGCGAGAGAAAGCGGCTGCGACAGTGGGTCCGTCCAATAGTTTGTTAATAAAGTACCGCTAACTAAATATCAAATGCCACCCAATAATAGAAATTGGAAATCTTTTAAAAATTCAACAGATGGAAGTTAACAAAAAATTGCACAGGTTGTCATTTTGAAGACATACTGAATAATCAGTATCTGATAAAACGCACGGCATTGATTAACATTTTAATTCTTGGTAAACATGCATATCAATGTACATAATTATAATTTCCATTCAATTAATATAAAATGATATTCACAAATACGAGGAAAAACATAACTTTATCGCCGTCATTAAATGCAATAAATTGCAAAACACACCATAGGCGTTAAAGTACAACGTACATAATCAAACATTGAATTTAATTGATTAATCAAATTGTTTTTGTCACATAAATCATCGTTTAAGCTTGCTTTTTTCAAAGTAACTAAAACAGAGAACCATAATGGAATTTCAAAAGAAAATTATTTCGTTTACTTGAGACTAACATCCAATAAATTCAGCAACAGGAAAAAGGATAAATAAGTATGAACAAAAAAGGAGAGTACGCAGTAGAAAGTATTCACGAGGGAGTTTTATGGTCTGACAGAAGATTAAATCTTTGATTGTGCATGACGATAGAGACATGAGAGAAAGATCGAAAGTACCAACGGCATCAACAGAAAGAGGAAAGATATTGTGGTAGTAAAAAGCAAAAGAAAAAGAAGGCAAAAAAACTTCAACATCCAAGTCCATCATTTAATTGTTACGCTCAAGTAAAATCGAAGCCTTTCCCAAACCCATTTTAACTCGTACATCTATCACGTACACTTATATAGACATGCTTTATAACCATCCATCTATCAAAAGTCTTTGGACGAAATTCAATTTATTTCTAACGTTACACCGTTACCATCGTTGAATAGCTAATAATCTAACGCTTAAAGTCGATTATAAAAATACCAATACTTTTTTTCTAAATAGCAAAAGGCATCAAATTCAATTTCTTTTGGCTTTTCTTTTTTGTTCATTCGATTTTTACCATTTTTCCTCGTCCCTTCGCCCGACTTTTTATTGTTCACTTTACTGTCGCACAACGATCGGCTCATATGAAAATCACGTAACTAGTAACGATGATGCCTCTGGAATGATTGATGGACATTAGCTCGACGTAATTGAATTTTAATATCTCGCCAAACCGTTTCAAGCCATCAAACCGAATGTGAAACGGCAGGAGGGCATTGAGAAAGAACAGCGTTATAATTCTAATATAAATGCAAACACGCTTCCATCTAGATAAAGATGGTAAAATTAATTTCGATTCGTTCGTTTGCAAAAAAAAAGACGAAAAAAGATTCGAAAAAAAGTAAGAGCAAAAAACGTAAAACGTATAAAAATCCTTTATCCCTTTGTACGAATCAAAAGCATCACATTCATTTCATTCGAATTATATTCGCAAGACATCAACATTAACCCACCAAAGGAAAAAAATGGGAAAAGGGTGAAACATAACGCAAAATTATACGAGATAACGATAAGATTATATTTATGACGTAGACGTTATGCTAAATGGTATTTATACGGAGGATTTGCATGAAAAGTGCCGCTACTTGCCCGCCCAGTTTGTAGGTTTCCGTGGTTAAAGGTTACAACATATTTAAAAAGAGAAATGAATTCAAAAGTAAAAGAAGGAAAACGTATGCTTCAAAAAATGCACTCGTTTAAAATGTGGATGTTTCTCGTCTTTCGACCGATTTAACATAGAGATTACCTCTATATGATGGCAATTCTCAATAAACGCTTTATATGAAAATTTTATCGCAGGTATAAAGCGATCATTTCAAAGTCGAGTGCAAATGCTTAATGCATTTATCAGCATGATGAGTTCAAACGGTAACGATTAGAATCACATTAATTGATTAATCTTAATTTGCGGACAAATATATTTATTCGCATTACTCAATAAAAGGAAAAGTAAAAGTAATAATAGATCGGTTTATTACTTTTAGTTTATTTATGAGACTGGTAACGTTGCGTTCGATGTGAGAGCAATAAAATCACGAGACTTGTGCGGGGCGACATCAGTATGAGTCTAAACTTGTAATTATCATTTGGTTGTTCTTAGCGATTTTTTTCGAAAAATATATTTTCGTTAGGGCGTTCTAGAAATGTGTGAAATCAATTTTGAGCAACGTTGTGCTATCATGTTCTGCTTCAGACTCGGTCACAATGCAACGGAAACCTTTGGAAAACTTCAACAAGCATACGGAGAGAGTGTTTTTTTTTTTCAAGAGCGCAGGTTTTTCGGTGGTTTGAGGCATTTTCAGAAGGAAGAGAATCCATCGAAGATGAACCACGCAGCAGAAGGCCTTCAACTTCAAGGGCCGATTAAAATGTCGATGAAGAGTTTCTGCTTCAAGGCCAAACTGTCCATAAGCATTTTTATCCAAAGGATCTAGAAAGACTTCGCAAAAGGGTAATGGGTGTGAGGCCAAACACCAAAAGAAACTAGGTATTGCATCATGACAATACGCTTGTCACACAGAAATATGAACGAACGCGTTTTTGGCCGGTAAAAGCATTCCTGTTGCTCCTCAGCTTTTTCTTTACCGGATTTGAGCCCCTAATTACCCTCACTGCATCATTCACGTTGCTTGAACGATAGTAGACTTTTTATGGTTTTTAACGCCTTATTGGGACAATTTTGTTATTTTTGGGTTCAAAAAATATTTGGGGATTTCCAAACAATCTAAATTTCATCAACGACAAATCCATTCGTTATCTTGACAAATCAAAACGCCAAGGTTTCCCATCTAAAACAGGAGGGCAATGTTGTTTACTTGCAGAGAAGAGTCTATGACAACCAAAGAGATGAACATCATATCTTTGGTAGCATAGTACTTACATGACTTACTGAACCATTTTAGTTCATACGCTATTATCTTTCAGTCCAGAAACCAGGCCAGTAGTCGTCCAACAAGAATAAGTCAGTATTGTCCAAAAGATAAATACGTTTCATTGATTTGATTTGAATAAAACGAGTGTGCCAGGTCAAGATCCGGGTGCACAATTATGTCTATATTGTGTTAACTTTATTAAAAATATAATGTCCGTCCTTAGTTGATCGCTTCGCGGTCTTATTTCATGTCGTTTCTCGACCATCATACTTGACCTCTGTTTCTCACAAAAAAATTAGCACGCGACATAAGTTAACGAAATCGCAAATTAAACTTTACATCTTTTATAGTTGTTTACGATGGCAATTCACAAGGAAATCCACCTGGTTAACAAAGCTCAAATAATATGAACAATTTGTCATTTTCTGCTTAACATCCTTTAACAGTCTAATGCGCCATTTATTTAAAAAAGGTGTTTAAGACTTAATAAATAATTGCCAAGAACTTCTCATCTAATTCAAGTTTTTACCCTAATTGTTATTAAATTGTAACAAACAAAACAAATCGACATCTAACCTGGTCCGTGAAGTTACAAATGTCAGACCTACCTGAACGCAAAATATTATTAACATTGACGTTTTGTCTTATAGCTGAGTAGATTTCTTTCTAAATTAACCTCGTAAATAAATCCGAAATAAAACTTCCTATTTTGAGATCAAAACCAAGTGATGCTCGTATAGATTATTCAGCAAGATCCGCTTTGTCAAATCAGAAATTGACTAAAAGTAAATGTATTTGTTTCGTATAATTAAATCTGCAACATAATCTGTTGGGTTGCCATAAATATTTCACCTCCATACCATAATAATTCGTAAAGGCACGAGAATGAAAACGAAATAGAAATACACCAATAATTGATAATAGTGCACGTAATAAAAGAAAATGATTGTCTTAACTTTGATTTTAATTATTTATGGAATCAATCACGCACTCAAACTTTTCCCTCCAGTTCTGTTCATCGTATTCTTTCCTTTGCTGGCCGTTATCGTTATTATTCGTTTGGCAAAGTCAGAAAGTTTTCTATCGAATTACAGCCTTCTTCTCTTGATTCCACTTATTTAAGAAAGTTTTTTTCTTACGGTAATGGTGGTGGTTGTATCTCTCTCTCTCGCTCTCTCTTAATACATACACCGAGAAACAGAGAAGAAAAGAAAAATAAAATCGCGATCGCGCCGACAAACCCTAATTGTACTCTGACATCTCTGACGGCATCCACAGAAAATTGGATTAGTGTCGATATATATATTTCTTCTTCTCTACTTTCTCTCTCTCTCTCTCTCTCTCTCTCTCTCCCTCTCCCTCTCCCTCTCGCTTTATTTTCTACTTTCCAGTTTTTTGTTTCTTTTGGTGGTAGGCCTCATCCATTCTCCTCTCCAATCGTCCTCCTATTTTTTGTTCCATATCCTTCTCACCATTCCTTCATGTTATAGTGAATTATATCTAGTACTTATCACATGGTGGAATACAATAGATTGTTTCACTTTATTTTATCGTTTTCCTTCACGTATAAATTTCTTCTACCATCAATATTAACTTTGTCCGTATACGTTGGAAAGGGGGCCGACGTGCGGATGACAAATTTAATAATAATGATAAAAGAGAAATATATATATATATATATATATATATATATGAGAGGTGGAAAAGGAGAAATGTACTTAACAGCAAATGTGACCGAATGAAAAATATATATTCCATAAATAAATAATGGCGTGTAAGCGTTTTAACGATCAGGCACCGGGAATTTCTCAACAATTTTGCACAATCACGAAAAAAAGTGGGATAAGAGAGACTCACAGACTTTAAGAACTTTTGGCTATTTGACAGAAAATAATCTCCAAATTCCTTAAACAGTAACTTAAAAATTAATTTGATTGCATGGAATTTTAAGGCGGATTAATGTCACAGGACAAACTTCTTTTTGTGCTTTAAATAGAGATTTTGTAAGATCTAGAATGTATTTCAGTATTTGAGCTTTTTTTTAAATTCCTTTATGGACCAGATTGAGTAAATACTTAAAGTGAAGTATATGTGATAACAATCCTTGATAACTATTCTTGCATTTTGTATCCAAGTTAATGAAGAAAATCGAATTTGAATTGAAAATGAATGTCGCTTACTGTAATTGTTCGAAAAGCTTCACAGTAGCAATCAGTTTCAAAAAGGTTTGCAAAAACAATTTTTGGGCACGACATATCACATTCTTAAATAGCATTGAATTGGAAGTTTTGCAACACATAAAATACTGTATATAATATATATCATAAAAGATCAATGGTAAACTAAAGCTTTATAATTAGATTTGTGGTGGAGCCATTAATTCTGCTTGGACTGAAACAATTTTTATTGAGTAATATATTTCGCTGTGTAAAGTACCGTTAAACGTACGTTATTGTAAATAGATTTATTTTTCAAAAACAAATATGGAAGAAGTAACCGAATAAAAGTAACGATTGTAAATCGTGCATAAAGAATTCTATAAAAATTTATCATGAATAATGATAGTGGTGGGACTACTACGTGGCCAGGAAAGGAAAATAAAAGGAATCGAATGAGAGAATAAAAGAAGCGAATGAAATAAAACAATCGTGTATGAATGGAAAAGTTCTAAGGGTCACATGGTCGGTTACATAGGCAGGATATACAGGGCCTTGAAGAAAAGTGTCACAAGTTTTAATTGATGATAATATGGCCCAACATAAGCTGAAAAGTGTAAAGTAACATGAGTTCATTTTGTTTGATATATAATTATGTACAAAAACAGATAAAATATCTACAATACGATGTTTAAATTGCCCCTCTTCCACTTGACGACAACCACGACATCTTTGCTAAAAGAATCTTCGAACACTTTCGAAAATTATTGAGAACCAACCTTAAATTTGGTGGCATCGTTGTTTCAGTTCCTCGAGGTCATATACAAGCGTAGCACATAAAAAGTGCTTGAAATATTTCCAAAGAAGCATGTCTAGTGGTTTTAAGTCGTGCAATCTTGCAGATCATGACACTTCTTCCTACTCACCTATAAGCACATCGAAAATTCCTAAAGTTGTCATATTCACGACTTAATATCAGTTACAAATTCTATGACAAATCATCTGTCAATTACAATACGAAAATGCAAGTTTTGCGAATGAAAAATGAGATAAGCCAAGACAGGCTACAAAAATTAATAATCTTCGGTATTTTCGAAGCCGTTTACTTCCGGACCCATGTTCATTAAGACTGTTCTGTTTATCTTGGGCCATACTCTCACTCGTCAAAGTTTGTTACACCTTTTTTAAACACCCTGTGTAGGTGTGTATATACAGTGGTAGATGGCAATAACGAAGAAATAAGCTCCTGTGGGAGAGAGACGCAAGGATTTTTCCTATTTTTTTTTGTCGGAAACCCTAACTCTTATGAACTCTCGACAAATATTATTTTTGTGTTCAAATAAGAAATGATATCCCGTTGATATACTATATATAATATAACCTATATGAAATGTATTGCCATTGTACACACACACACACACAGATATACAGACTTTTTGCCGTTCATCTCCTTTCCTCGCCAGACTTCCTTCATTGCCGTAGAAAATGATTTGCTTTTATGATTACTTTTCAGCATATTACACGGTTAAGTTTTCTTTTTTCGTTTTATTCCCGCGTGGTCTGCATTATATTTTATATCGTTACTATTCAATAATTCTACCATGAAATAATTGGAAGGCACAGCGAAAAGGAAGTCAGTCAGAACAGAAAGTAACAAGAAATGAAGAATTAATTTTACTTTACGCTTTTTCGTTTGCGGAAAATAAATCTCATAATCATATTTGTTAGAACAGTTTAATATTTTACATTTCAATTTCTCTCCGCTCTTGTATTTTAATTTTTTTCTTACGGCTACATATAAAAGTAAAGCGGCGATACTATAAAGCGAGTTACAGAAAAAAGAAAACGAAAGAAAGTTGAAGGGAAGTAAAAGAAAAGTTGTTAATAAGTTGAATGCTGACAACTCTTGAAGTATCTACAGACGGCGACAACAATCTACACGCAAATACAGAAAAGGAGAGGAAAAATAGAAGAGAAAAATAAAAATAAATGTACTAGGGTCTAATTAAACTTTCTGATTACGAGTTAGTGGAACTTCACTTGCTTTTTGAATCATGTTCTTTATACTTTATACTGTGCGATAAAAAAAATTCAAGTTTCTGCGTGGTTTAGGAGAGATTCGTACCGCATCAGCAATATTTGTTATTTCATCAATCCTTGCAAAACGTATTGAACGCATTTGTTTTAGAGTACATTATCCTACTGAAATTACTAAATCGCCTCTTACACACTTACTGTATTATAACCTAACCTAAATAAAATCATATTTCTCTACAACGAACCTGAAACAGTTATTTTCAGTTCCTTAATTTGCGACTGAATCGCAAAATTACTTAATCACGTTCTTATCTTCGTAAAACTCTCCTCGGACAACGACTATATCAAATTTGGGGCATCGGTAAAAGTTTTGTAACCTTTTGTAACAATAACTAATCTCAATTTCATCATTGTGAAACTCATCATATAGCTTGGCAGCCTTTGTGAAATCTAACCTCATTGTGCTATTACCTAACCTCAATTTGATCTTTTTAAACGCTTCTGGTACATTCAGTATATCCTGAAATCTGACTGTTTATAACTTTTATAGAATCAAACCTCATTTTGATATTTCTATACCCAATGATGATAATGGCTATCGTCAATTTCATCTTTCTACAACTACCTTTTAATATTATCTCGCCTTTTTTTAAATTTCTTTTTCGCTTTCTGCATTATTTAAATTAGTTTGTCTCTTTGTATTATTATCTAGCATAATTAACCGTTTGCTTAATAATCAGTATTTAATGACGTATTTGAAACAGTTTGTGTTAGGATATAATATTAAAACGCCCCGTATATAATGTATAAGTCGATGCAGGAGAAAAATTACAAAGGAAAAAAGTTATACATGAAAGCACTGAAAAATCGTATGTGCCGGAGAAATCGCTTTGAAGTCTCCGCTCTGTCTCGTTTGCACCACTCATTTGCACTCTTTACTCAGGGGGTACGCACTAATTAGTAATTAATTACAAAAGAAATTCCAATTTGTTTCTCTCTCCTTCCTTACGTGTGTTAAAAGTGCATTTGCATCTCTTTAATCACCCAGCCTTATTACTATCCTCTTTTAATTATTATCACTCATTCTATTATTTTTACTCCATACATTCTACTGCACGTAGTTAATTCCATATGGAAATTTTCGTTTCCTTTTTTCTATTAAGACTAGTTCAAAAAGGGTGCCTAACAAAATGTGATTATATAATTAACTCAAGTTGCATTAATTGCTTTTACTTATTTTTTAACAACGTTAGGTTTGTAACAAAAACAGGAATACAAAATATACTGAATTTCAAACAGAATGAAAGAGAAATAAATGAAAAATTGTTTCAATTCGAATTGTGTTCGAGAATTGTGAGGAGATAAATTTTGTTTTAATGGAATTGTATTTGTGCTCATTAAAAAATGTAAATGTAATTCTTGTTGATGATTTTATTTTAATTTGTGTTTTCTCGGTTATTGTTAAAAGCGTTTAAATAAACATTTCATAAAATTATTTTTCGTTTTGTTCTTCCACCATGAACAACTGCTTTGAATTAAATTTACTCCTACACAATTCGTTTCTCTTTTTTGATTATTATTCTTCTTGGAGCATATTTTGGGTGGTTCTATGTATAATCTGTTTCCCTCCTTTTCATCTTGATGCTCCAATTTTTACTCAAAAATTCCTAGGTCCTCTACTCACTAGTGATCTCTCTCTCTCTCTCTCTCTCTCTCTCTCTCTCTCTCTCTCTCTCTCTCTCTCTCTCTCTCTCTCTCTCTCTCTCTTTCTGCGTCTAACCATGGATGATAGATCTTCGAAATTTTTCCATTTTGGCTAACTCCCCTACTGAATTTCATTTTTTCTTTCGGTTTGGTATCAATTCACTCTAATTCTTCTAGTTCTTCAGCTACGAAATATTTAGCTACTGACTAAAAATCCTGTTCAAGCTCAATCTTCTATTGGATGGCAACTAAAGTATATATCACCCATCTTTTTATTTGAAGGTATTTCCTTCTCTGCCCATCTACATTCAGGGTCTGCTCGAAGTTTGTATAAAGTTCATAACATTCTATTTGCGTAGTCCCAATGCCATATACGTTTGCCTGTTATGTCGTCTTCCATGTTCTGGAATACTTCCTTTGAATGTTCGTAATAAGTTGTTAGTCCCCAGCGCAACCCTTCTCATTTACGCAGGCTTCAGACCGGCAATGGTAAGTTTTTGGTCATGAATGATCCTCAATAATTAATTTCTTTTGTGCCTTTTTATTTTCTAAATTCTAAATGTTTCTTATTATTGTGCACAGAAGTATTCGAAAATTCTAAATGAAGTCTTGAAAACCTGCTTGCAAAATTGAACCTGATTCTGATTGCCATTCAAATCAACACCATTCAACTCCACGTGACTTAGCACGTGGACTAAATTTCTGTCTAAAGTAACTCTCGTTCTATATTTGCCTTTTGTAACAGCATAAAGTTTAATAAAAATTAAATTTAGCTTCATATAAAAATTCCTCTTCATACATACTATTTGTACATGCGTCTGAATGAAGAATAAGAATTTTCATTTTCCAACATCTAAATATATGTATATTTAAAACGTAAAATGTATCAATAAAGACAAATAGTAGGAGAAGAATAAGATCTTGTAAAGATGGAATAAAATAAAAATTTCAACGTCGAGAAGACAAGCAATAAAATGATGGCAACAAGAGTGTAGGCAGGAAGAAACGTATGGAAGGGAAAAGAAGCGCGCGTTTTAACGTGCATAGTCGGAAAATTGCGATATTAAAAACGTTTTTGCAGTTTCCTTTTTCAAGAAATATATTTATATATTTCATCTCGCTTCCTCTTTCTCGTCGTATATCCCTGTTTGTTCCATTTTATCCTCCGCACGCATTCGTAAAAATCGATTTGAGTAAAATGGGAAATCAATTTTAGATTTCCCAAGATGCAATACCTACCATCACCATCATCATCCACTGATACCAACTCTTTCATCCAATCCCATTCGACATATACATCTGGTAAGTATAACGAATATTATTACATACCCAAAATACCTACTACATCATTTTTTTTCCTATATACTTATACATTGGCTCCTTCTATAGCGAAATGAAAATCCCACGCTTAAAGAGAATATTGCATTGAGCATCAATAATACAATACAGATATTATTTATTTCTGTTTCTTCTCAGGAGATGGTAGGAGAAGAACATATTTTGTTCCACGTTGTGCGGATTCCTATATCCGCCAAATTCGTAAAACGCGAGATTAAAGTCAACCGCAAAGAAGTAGCAATATGTTGTTGAGCAACAAGAGCGGCGTTAGTCGTTGGTTGGTCGGGAGAGACGCTCGTTCACTTCGTTCTATACGCGGTGTATCCTTTAAGCCGACCAATTTCAAAAGAGGTACCGGTTTCCTTAACACACACACACACACACACACGTGTGTATAACCAATAATAAATACGGCCGTATATCGTAGTAAGAACACACGGAAAATTCGGAATAGTGGAAAACGAAGCACAAAAGAAGATTTTACCATGGAAGAGCGGTTAAAGAGGTGGAAGTAGGATAAGAAGAAGCGAACACAAAAAAGGAATCCGTATAAATATTGAACGTTTAAACGTGACGGGGAGCCCCCACAAATTTTATTTATCCTCGCCCGGTATTCTTTTTTGCTCTTCTTTGTTTGCCTATATTCGGTTACTTTGTAAACATCCCATCTTCCTCATTCGCTTTCGAATAAACATGTACAGTTTGGAGACGGATGAAATATTTTAACGTTATTCGTAGAACCATTTTAGGTCAAAAGTAGTGACAATGGCCCATAGACAGACACAGTTTATTGCTTAAGCATTTGCATAACAGCGAAAAGCAACTGCGAGAATTTAATACAGCATTTTGTTAATTTTGAAACAGCATCTTTTTTTATTTATCATTTAAACATTTTCTCCTCTCAGTATTTAAGCCAATTGTTCTAATTCTCTGCATGACATTTAAAAATAACAATATGACCTTTTTGCCTATTTCTTAATTTTACTTTGCACCTGTAGATCAGGGAAATGATCTTTTTATTATATCTACTGTCAAAGTCATAAGGACAATCTTGGAATCAAACGGAATGCTGGCTAGAGGCGGACCATCGTAATAACCGAACAAAATAATTAATGAAATTTATTGCCAAAGATGTGATTAAAATACTTATATTCACAATTTATTACTTATTACAGAAAATTGAATGTTTTACTGAAATTAAGAAGTTTATAAAAACAATCTAGAAATTCCGTTTCCTTTCTGTCCTGTTTGTGCTTGAATAATTACAATTTTCTGCATAACATTTTGTACAGGGTGTTTAAGAAAGTGTTGCAAACTTTAAGGGGTGGTAATATGGCCCAAGATAAGCAGAAAAGTCTCAATGAACATTGTTGCCGGAAATGGACTATGAAGAAAAAAACAAAGGAAAAATAACTCAAATAAGATGTTCAAAATGCCCTGCTTCGATTTCACGGCAGCCACGACATCTTTACCACAAGGACCTTGGAACTTTTTCGAAAATCATTGGCAATCAAGCATTGGTTTAAATTCAGTGGCATCTTGGATCTATTCAGTGTTTCAGACCCCCGAGGTCATTTGAAAGCGTAGCATTACACTAAGCTCTTAAATATCGCCAAAAAGAGGAATCTAGAGGATTTAAATCTGACGATTTTGCAAATCATGATACAGATCCGCTCCTTCTTATCCATTCTCCTTTAAAAATTATGTGTAAATGTTCTGTAAGAAGACGACGAAGAAATCTGACAATTCGGATCAACTTAAACACAGAACTTATCTGGCAATTTCCCATTAGCACGACCATAAATGAAATGTATGATGGGCTAATTCAGAATTAGAGTAAAAATTTTTGCGAAAATTCGTAAAATCGTCACAATCGACATAAGATCAACTGCAAACTCTATGAATGACAAAACAGCTGTTATAATAATTACGAGAAGAAAATGCAAGTTTTGTGAATGAAAAAAGGGAAAACCGAAGATATACTACAAAAAAGTTGTTCAATCCGCTGTATCTTCTCAACGGCCATAATATCACCCCGTAAAAATTGTGGTACTTTTTTTAACGCCTTGTATAACTAAAACAATATTTTGTTCTTAATGGTGCAACTCAAAGACAATCTTAATTTTTGTAATGCTTACTAAGGCGATTGCTAAGCCCACAAATGCTAAGGTTTGTAATTTTTTACGATGTCAGCATTAAGGTCGTTCATATTCGACCTCCAATTCACAAATTACTGATAAAAACATAATGCTTAATATGCATAAGGAACAGACAAACTTCACGGACGCATATTTATATCAAAGGAAGCTATTGAATAATGAAGAAACGATCTTTTGAATTAAAAAGAAAACGAAAGTTATTCCAAGATTTTGTCGTTATATTTCTCTCGCTATAACCGAGTTCGTTAAAAATGAGTTTGACTGATTTTGTGTATGCAAAATTACCTCATATTCTAATCTCCAATATATGCATTAATAGTTTCGGTCTTTGTAGTTGAAATACAAATTTTATTTGATTTCGTTGCTATTTGAGTGTGTATTTTTCACATCATTTTGTAAAGTTCTGACCAAAGGTTAGATAGTTTTTAAATGACAGTGATATTTTTTAAGCAAGAATTCATTGTTAATTGTGGTACAGCATTTCTCAATCTTTTGAGAGTGTTATATTTTCAATAGTAATGTAAATATTCTAATTTGATTCAAAAAAATAATTACTATAATTAATTTTAAAAATAATAATATTAATTTGCAGTAATTGGTTTGTATGTCTCTTTTTTACTTTGATTTGTTTCCCTGCCAGAATTTCCTTCTAATCGAGTACTTTATTAAAAGCCAAATTTAAAGGGATATACGAAAAGTTGGATTTTCCAAAAGTCCATGCCACAGGACGAAAGGAACCGCAACATTTCGTCAACTTTCTCTCGCACAAAAGTTCCGACTTTAGTGTAATTTATTGTTTTGTGTTTTCCTATATATTACGCCAGCTATTTTTTGTATCTTAAAAGGACAAACAAATAATTTTTGTTTTGCAATTTTCTCGATTTTAATGCGTCTCTACGTCTATCCGTATGCATCGTTGTTTTAATCAATTCAAGTGGATTTGTTTGGATGGAAAAGCGAACAAGTGAAATGTGTTTTGGAAGGAAAATCGATATACGTGTGAGAGATAGATGGAATTGCCGGGCAAAATTATAATTCTCTTTTATATGGCCGGTTAAAATAAATAATGACCATTATCGAAATTGGAACATATTGGTACATAGATTGATTCGGAATAAGGAAAAACAAGTAAATTTTCCCTTACCAAGCTAAAGACTTCTCTCTGCGCGTCCACATCTCACTAAACCGCAGAATAACTTAATATTCTACGTGTGCCACTGCCGTTGCTTTGCCTTACGGTTTCTGCAAAACTTACCTTCACGAAAGATTTACTCTTTGGCGTATTTCTTTTTTGTTTGCGTCTTCTTTATTGTTCCAGCGGTATTGGCAAACAAATAAATCTGCTACATTTTGTGTGTGTGTGTGTGTTTATTCTTCTTGCTGCTCTTAATCCAACAACACACCAGAAGGAATGAAAACGTATCTCTAGTACTGGCAGCCAAACAGAAAAAAAAATAACCATACACAATTGCATTCCGCCATTTACTACATCCAATGGATTTACGAAACTAAAACGAAATTAGAAAATTGTATAGCGAAGAATTTATTTATTAATTTTTCCTCTTCTACAGGGGCCTTGCAAAATATTTTTGTTTTAATAGTATTTCAAAACAATAAAACAAAGTTTGTTTTAATACACACGAAAACACAAAACATTTATAAACAGTTGATATAATACGTCCTTCCAGATGGAAATTTGGTCTCCGCTCTATCATTACTGTTTTAGCATTTGAATCGTTCACTTTTTGTACCACCACCCGTACAATTTAGTAAATTTTATTCATTAAACTGTTGCTCAACCATTGTTTCTTCAGTTTCCAATTGTAAATTTACTTTACTACCACTCTAAAACCTCACACACATCAAAATTGTAACTAGGTATTTACCATGTGAAGAAAGATAATAAAATTTTACTACGTTCTCGGACTGGTAATAAACATTATAAATTGTTTTATAATTGTTAGGTTGCTTAATTAATTAACGTATGTATAACAACAACAATAATAACAGCAGTCCAGACGAACGACAACAACTAGAAATAATGTAATAATAACTGAAAACTAGTATCCAGTCTAATTTAGTTATCTTGCAATTCGAATAATAACGATAATATTAATAATTTTCAACGTACAACTTAATACATAACCAACTTTGTCAGATTACGTTTAAATTAATTTAATTAAACGCGTGTAATCCATTTTAATGCAATTAAACGAAAAGATAATGGAAAAATGTTTTTATTTAGCTTAATGTTAACACGTTAAACTCTTTCAATTAGTTTTGAAAATGTTGTCGACTTTCCAAGAAAAATAAAAGCAATCTACTAAGAAAACAGTACTAATATTAAGACCGTTCACTAAATGCGAATACGATAAAGATTGTCGTTTGAAACGGCAAAACAAGAACAATTTAAATTGCGAAGTGCAATAAAGCTTTAGCTCTTTGTTTGTTTATAAACGCTTCAAACGCATAAAACGGAAAATTCACCCTCATTTTCTGATCGAATTACGCGAACGGAACAAGCGAAATGTAAATTATTTAACGATTAAAAAGTTTGGAATAAAGTTTCAAATTACAAATTTAAAAGTTATTATATTATTATTATTATTATTGCAAATGTACAAGTTAAACAATTGTAATTAATGTAAAACTTAAGCATTTAATTGATTCATTTACTTAACAATTTCAGATACATTTTCCCCTAATCGATTTTATGGCAAAATAAAGAATCCTAGTGCAACGATCCCGGCGCATCCACCATATTTTTTAATATTTCTAAAAGTACTGCTTTTTGGATTTAAATCGTACAATAAGTTACTGTATGCATCGATTTAGAAAAACATTCGATTACGTTGCGTTTCCGTTACAATCCACATTGAAGAACCTTCTTCTGGAACCATTAAAATAATTGCAAGAATTCTTTTCCTTTTGTAGCATGATGATGATGATGATGTGACAGCTGAAAACACAAAGAAAGTCGTTTATTTGAATCGATAATGTTGCAGAGAAAATAAAACGGATAATTCAACATTCATAAGTTTATTATGCAGACATGGAGTTGGGCGATGAGTAGAATTTCGAAGTTTGCATACACAACACTCATTAAATATTCATCAAACTTGTGTATTCTATCACTCTCTCGTTTTATGAAGAGTAATAATATATTATAAATGTATATAATACAAAGACAATTTTCGCGACTTCATTCGTGAAATAGGCTTTAGTTGCTCGGAGAAACAAAAAAATGAAAAAGAAATGGTACAAGAGGAACGACAAACTTGCAACTAAGCGTATCCTTCGGCATCTCGAGATCGAGTCTATTGTTTGATTAATTTAAAAGCTTTTACTATCATTATTATTTATTCTTAACATTGTTAACATGAAAATACCAGATGTCTTTCTTACATTTACGGAAATTACAACCTACCAGAACAAAAAGAAAATGGGAAACATTAAAAAAGTACGTTTTCAAAATAATCCATTGAATGATTGTAAAATATTAATGTCGCCAATATTAACACACTTTATGTTGCGAACATCATCTGAGTATTTAAAAAATTCCAAATATTTTTGAATAAAGAAATTTGAACATAAACATTTCTTCTTGTACAATATAATCCTCTTCAACTGCAATACAACAATTTGCACGTTCTAGAACTTAAATTATATCGTTGCAAGCTTTTTAAACGACTAAAAATCATTGAATTATTGACACCTTTTAAATTCATTGCCAAATGTCTATGCTTACATTTTAAAATATGAAGTTGTGCCAGTTTGATAATGTGAAAATTTACTAGGCCGCAAATCAAAGCCTATGACACTCTTAATCAAATTTCAGTGCAAAACTCTCGTTGCTTCATGCTTAAAATAAATAAAAAGGTCAACTCTCCATCTCAAACAATTCCGATTGCGATTTTCCACGACCTTCCAAACGATTTTTTCTTTTATTTTTTGAAAAAAATAACTCCGAAATGGTGCTTTTAACTAATTCCCCTCGAGTTTCAACGCTATACGCAATAAAAAGTACGTCATTCCATTTGAACTAACGCAGCAAGTATCGGATTCCAGTGTACCCGGAAGTATGCCATGTTTGAAAATACCTTTCGTTGCATGTTCTATTCCGGAGAAAACTTTTTATCCGATTTTTTTTTTGTAGAAAGTCAACGATTGTGGCATAATCATCGGACCCCGCATTATTGGGACATCCTGTATAACACATTTAGCATAAGAAGCAGTTTTTTGGCGCATTAAGTTCTAAATAATTGAAACTATCTTCAATTAACCCCAAAAATAAAGCTCTATTCAGACCATAGGTTTTCTTTTACGTTTTGGATCGCTCAGTACTCTACTATTTATTAAGTCACACTTTAAAAGAATTAAATATTTCTTTGATCTTCCTCCATTTCCTCTGATAGGTCCATCTAATTACGTAAGGTCGGCATGGCCTAGATGTATAAATGTAATAAATGACATTAAACGGAGGGAATTTGTGCTCTAGTAGTGGCAGTAACCTTTTGCCGCTACCATTACCAAACAAGAACTGGAATCCTTTAAATAGTTACAGTAATGGTGTACAGTTGGCTTTTCCCGTTCGAAACTAAAGGGACCAAGTTTAAATTGGTCCAAGATAGTCTATTAAACGCAAAGATGCTTGACGTTGATATATCATTTGTTCACTTGGCTCGCTCTATCTATCGCCTACTCTCATCAGAACGATTTATTATCGAGAAAAATTAGTTTCGATCGAAAAATGTTACTTTAAAAGTCGTGCGACATTAATGATTATTCGAGGAATTAAAATCGAAGCAAAAAGAAATCAGTGAGAATGCGTGTATGCGAGAAAATGAAGTAAAGAGTATCAGTGAAAGAGTCAACTCAAACTTTTTTATTCGTTACTTGAATAAAGTGGAAACGTCCAAACGAATTTAATGAGTAATGAATAGGGCAAGAGGGCAAAATCATCGAGGCCGTTGAAAAATAATAGTTAGATGGGCGACAGGTCGTGTTGATTGAAGAAATAAAATTTATAAAATTCGGTGAAGGAAGCGATGAAAATAAAAATTCAAAAGTGTTTTAATCGATGAGGATAGAGGACGAAGAAAAAATCTAACGGAGCAAATAAGACAGAGTGAAAAAGAAAAGTGGTATTCTCTAGAAGCTAGCAAACTAGTGAAAAAGGCAAGAGTACACTTTTAATGTAAAAGTTTTAAAAACCGTTCTCCCCTTTTTTCGGTCGAACAGAATGTTATATACATATCAGTTTTATAAGTTCCTGTTTTGCTTTTTTTCCACCCTTGTTTTTATCTTACCTTCCATTCTTGCATTCATCCTTCTTCCTCATCCCACTGTTTTCTTTTATTTTCTTATACTTCACCGTCATCCACTTTTCCAACATTTCTCTCTCTCTCTCTCGTGAGATGAATTAGGAAATTGAAATTAATGTTTTAAAGTAGAAGAATTTCTAAACTGTTAATTGGCGAGAAGAAGGAAAAAGGAAGTGAAAGATGGCGAGATAGAGGGAAATGTACGAGATCATTTGTTTGATTTATTATGGTACGTAATTTAATGTATGATAAAGTTAAATAGTTCTATGTGTGTGTGTGTGTGTGTGTGTGTGGTTGGTAGTCGTGATATTGAAGGAAATTACTGCACATAAATCCGTCGGATTTATAATTTTCTCTAGTTTCCACTTAAAGATTCAAATGGTAATTTCTCTAATAGTTCTCCCATCTTTCTCAGCACGCGAACGTGTATCCTAATTAAAATTGAATCAAAATACGATTTAACAACGACAAATGCGCAAGTGAATTGTCTCCTGTTTGTAATAAACGTACCTAACAATGTATTAATACATGTTCTAAAATCGAAATCGTAGGTGAAAATGCGAGGTCTTTCGACCAAATAGGTTACTAGAATAACTGAATTGGCACTATTTTTATATCGTGATAATATTCTGTGCTAATCGCATCAGCACTATGTTCACTAATCCCTTTGGTATTATAGGAACATGTTAGCATTATCTTCACTTTCGACTTCTACAATCGCTATGCTTTCGAATCTCCTTCCTCTGGTGACCTACATTTCAGTGCACGGTTTCAGGTTAATATTCGAAGCAATGTGTTTCGTTACCAATAAGATTCAAATACAAGAAATTTATCTATTTGATTGTTCTTCGAAAAATGTCTTTTGTACAATGAAGGCTAAGCAATTTTTGACTATCATTGACCTCGTGTGCAAAAAACGCAAAATTCAGCGTCTTTTTTGCATGCCCAAACCATCACTAAAAATGATTTCAATAGAATCTTTCGATATTCCTAATTCCCATTTCATCGTGACACTCAAGATTTTTTAATGTTCTTGATTAATTGACGAACTTTTTCAATGTTCTGTTCTGCTGTATTTTCGTTAAACGATCATCACGATGCTTCTTCATTTGGAATGACTCGCTAAAGCTTTTTAATTTTTTTTTTAGTTAAAAGGAAACTTAATTTTGTTGCAAATTCGATATTGTGCTGACCATCACAAATATGATGTAATTTTTGCATTACCGCATTTTTTCATAATAATCAAAATTTCGCGAAATGTTCGCACAACAACAAATAACTTCGAATAGCACATTCTGTTATTACATGTCCTTACATACATACAGGGTGTCCCAATAGTGTTCAAGCAGTTGACTTAAAAGGAGGTTTCATATAAAAAGTTTTCTCTGGGATAGGACTAACACACACTTATATTTTCCAAAAGGACGCACTTCCGGATATACCAGAGACTGATACTTGCTCCGTTATTCTAAATTGAATAATCTATTTTTTATTGCATTTTTTATCGAATTTTAACAGGTCTTTATTAAAGCTATCGTATATGTATTTAAAATATACTGTTTCGGAGTTAGTCAAGTGTTGTCCCGAAAAATATAATTTGGAAAGTCGTGGAAAATCGCATATATATCCGGAACTATTTCAGATAATGAATTGAATTTTCTTTAGTTCTTTTAAGCATGACATGAAGATTTAACACTGCTTACATTTAATCAAAACTGGCACTGGCTTTAGCTTATATATTTTTTATTATGACAATAGATGCAGAAAGTTATTATCTTTCGATCATATTGAGGTACTGTTGGCTCGATTATTTGACGGTTTTCGAAATATTCCCAATCAATTGAGATTTAGTGTGGAATTTATATGCGCTTAATGATATAATAATCTAAAGAAGAGCAGAAACAAGTGAAAGTAAATTATATTTGCGATTGAATTTCTTTTTTTTAAGTATTCTTCAGATTATTCATTAACACATTAATTAAATAGTTCAAAAAGATTATCCAGCTGAAAGTTTTTTGTTTCACGAAAATAAGTGAAACCTACAACTATTAATATCATTGATTTCGTCAATTCTATCATTGACTATAACCCTAAAACCATCAATAATTGAACTTAATACGATCGAAACAGAATCACTTTTTGCAACTAATGTCGAATAATTAGTTAAGTTGTAAATAGTTAAAATTCGTCGCCATTTCATGTTCAAAATAAATAAATAAAGGTAAATTTTTTACCTTAAATACTTGCAAATGAAATTTTCCGGGAAAACCGTGAAATAATTATGAAACATTTTCAGTTTGTATTAGTTTTAATAAACTCGCTTTAAAATTCGATGAGATCCAAAAGTGCAGTAAAAAACAGAGCATACTATTTAAAATAACGAAGGAAGAAACTGTTCTGGTTCATCCGGAAGTGCGCCATATTGGAAAATATATTTTTATGTGTTAGTCCTATACCAAAGGAATCTTTTGTATCTGAAACATTTTTCTGTAAAGTCAACCGTTTCGGCGTAATCCGCTGAGCCCGGATTATTGGCACACTCTGTACCTGTATATTTTAATTTGTTGAGTTTAAGTAGTGAAAAACAGTTTCAGCGCCAGATACTGTCATATTTGCTTAATGGTACAGTAATGAATAAAAAATTGAAGAAACTGTTTCATAGTAGTAACTTGCATCCAAGTAATGGTAGGAGATTGACGTATCCGGTTAATGGATTTTTCAATTTACTAACAAAAAAAATCCTCTAGCAAACTATTTAAACTCCAAAATCTGGCTCGATTAGAATTCTTCAACGTTTCAATTTCCAAGCTTCAACGTGCGAAGTAAAATCATGACATGATCATTGATAAAATTGACAACTTTAAAGTGCGAGTGAGAAAATATTCCACGTATAAAACGATTTTCCTCATCAGATTTTATTTTCATAATATTATTAAACGTTGGTCTAACATCTATACGAGTGTATAATATATAGATATACATACACGTATATCCGCAATAGATTCAAATTTAAAATGCGAATATTTGAAATCGAAGTAAAATCTCATATTTACATGTTCGATGTACCGTTCATTCAATTTACATTTATTTAAATTTTAAAATAATTCCTCTCTCTCTCTCTCTCTCCGTTTTTTATCCGCTGCTCTTCCCTGATTTTCCATCTATAAATAACTTCTTTTTTTGAAATACATTGATTATCGATCGAGTTTGATGCAAATGTCAAGTTTTATAAAAAGTGTTTTAAGCATAAAATTAATCCATTTACTCTCCACGTATGTACATTTTCCTTCGCCTATGGAGTTTCAAATAAAGTGTAAGCGACAATATATGTAGACATCAAAATCACAAAGAAATTATTTTTCTTGTCGCGCACCGAATCAATTTTTCCTTTTGAATTTCCCCCTGCATAAATTAGTAGAAAACTAAGCCATTGTTTAAATGAATATGTATACGAATT
Organism: Hololepta plana; assembly: GCA_963695495.1. NCBI lineage: Eukaryota > Metazoa > Arthropoda > Insecta > Coleoptera > Histeridae > Hololepta > Hololepta plana. The sequence goes on along the minus strand of OY968832.1, from coordinate 5,312,739 downwards.
CTGGCCCAAAAGAATATACACACCAGAAGAAAAAATATGTTTTATTTATTCGATTGTTTAAATGGAAATTACTTCTCGTTTCCCATCTTGCTCTTTGCTTGTTTTTTGTTTTATTCTTTGCCAACGGTCGGTTGTAGCTCAATCCCGCAACCGCAACATCATTCGGCATACACACACACACACACACATACATATCTGGAGCACATTTTTTTCGTATCGCTTTTATTATTCAGTAGGGTATAATTGAAATATATACCTTTACACGGAGAGTATAGAATACGATAGGAAAAAATTATATATAGGCATGATTCTTTCTTTTTGCACGGCATTTTCATTTGCCTCCTTCTGTTTGTGAACACAAGATAAATACAGTATGTTTCTCTCCTTTTACAATATTTCTCGATTCCCACAAGGAACGTTAAATAATATGAGAAACGGCCCCATACCCAATAATTCACGTTTCATTGACAGTAAGTTTACCCCCCCGATCAGACGGACTGAAACTAAAATAGAGGCGGTAAGAAGTGGTAGGAATCTATTTTAATTTCCATCCAAGCATTTTAAACCTTTTCCTATTAAACGTTTGACTTGTCACAAAATTCCGAACAGTCCATTCATCGATGATCAATTTCCCTCACTTTAATAAGAAACTTAAAATAATGAAATGGAAATGGTTTTGCAGTTAATACATTATTCATAAAATGATTTACCACTAAAACTACTTTTAAAATCACTGCTGTAGCTACTAAGACCTACGGTAGAAAGAGCTGGAAAGTGTTTGTTGCCCACAGTGTAACGCAATAAAACTTGTTAAGCGACGGTTAAGAAACTGGTAACGACATCATCTTATATATTTACGGTTGTTAGTTGTTCAATGAATGTAATAACGAAAGCGACGCGGGTACGGCGGAGAGGAGTTTCGAGGGGCGGTGTTGACAACACAATGATAAAGAGGGGAGGCGATTTTGCAATTTCCAGTATATTAACATACAAATGAAACATACTCTGACTTCGGCACACTGTGACTAACTGCATCGTTCTATAATAATCCGATTCGCCGGAAAGAGTAGTGATTAGTCGCGTGGCACCGATTAAGAATATGCGGCTTCAATAGTTTTATTGTAGACAGAATTCAATTTGTTTGTAGTTATTTTTGTTTCTTATTGTTAGTTTAGTTACTGCTTTGTTAACGTTTGCGAGTGCCTTGAGGAACATTTTTGTTTTAATTTGTTGTTTGTACCATTATTTTATTATCTTATCGTTTTCTTAAAACGGTTTATCCTTTCCAATACTTCGTCTTAGTATTTATTATTAAACACTGTGTTCGTTCTAAAAGGGCCCATTTTACTGCCATCAGACAAAGATTACAACGAAAGAATAGGGCAATTTTATTTGCAAACTAACAATTTAAACATTCAGCATTGTTACCCATAAAAATACTTACTACCATTACAGAGAGTAGGTTTTTCTAGAATCTAAGTCATTCATTATAGTCTCAATCAATCAACGGACGACTTTCACCACCCTCTTCAGCCAAACGAAGGGCACTTTGTACAAAACATTCAGTGAACAACAAGACGAATTTTAATACAGTCAACAAGACAGTAACTTATGGACGAACTTGAACTTTAAATGAAACATTTTCTTTATTATTTAGTAAATTGAAACTGTGTTTTACTTGAACAAAAAACCACCGACAACAACGAAAAACGGTGCTTCGATAAACAACAAGTACCGATTTGATAAAGTTCTTTTTTAGAAAGCGTTCGTGAATTATTTTCGTTAATTTTTTCGGAATAGTAATAATCCTGAACGGAATTGAAAATTTTCCAGATTAAATCCCAAATACGTTGTTGCGAACTTGTTGCTAATAAAATAGGACAATGAATTTATAAATTATTTGGACGCCGAATTCGGTGATCCGAAAAAATACATTTATACCAAATTCGCGTACCGTAATGATGAGACGATTCCGGTTAAAACCGTATTTACGTTATTTTGTATTTAATCAACTGGAAAATTAATTGCAAAACATTTAATGGACATTCTTTACAACGCCGAATTTATTTGTAATTCACGCTGAATTTTCAATGAATTTGAATAAAACAATATCAAATGTTTTCATTTTAAAAAGTTGCTCATATTTCAAGATACAAGCTCCCACTCATTCGGTCCGAAATTTGCTTTATTAATTATTAAACAGCGAAAACATAAACTGTCAACTGTATGCCTAAATAATATCCCAGATATTGTAACTTTAAACTGCCACTGAAGCACCTTACTCTAGAGTCTATTTTATTTTTATTCTTTTAGCGATTTTTTAAAATTTTTGTTAGTTAATACAATAAGGCGATTATTTTCTTTTCCTTGTTCTACTTCATTTACAACTTTTGTATCTGAAAATTGATGGCCTGTATCAGTTCTATGTGCCATGCCCTCGCTTATGCAGGCTTTTAAAAAATAATAATTGTGTCGAAAATACTTATGGGGTTAACGAAGAATTAAAAGCAATTATTAACTATTTATTTAGTATTAAAAATAAGATCATGTTATAACAATTTTTGTTTACATTAAATTGCGAACAGAAAGAAACATTTGAACCACAGGAAAATAAGTGGCTCATGATTATTACTCCACTGGATATGGCACGTGTTACGATCGAATTGTCGCACGACCTCTGTATTGCCACACATCGCGTTGAGCGTGTGAAGAAATGTCGCGGACATTGGCAATACAAGACGGTCGATTGCTTAAGTGGTCTTGCATTAATTTCGGTGGACCGATTGACCCTGTCACATGCCCTTTTCCGTCTGAGTGAGCGTGTGATTGTAAACAATCCAAGAATGTGCGGATGCTGAGTTTGCCACGTGCACCACGGATCGTGGGACCGATTATAAAGGTCAATTAAAAAGGCATAGCATCCGGACTTCTTGGTAGGGATGAGAATGGAGTTTGAAGCTTGGCGTGATTTCTGCACTCATTAGTTTTCGAACTTCCGTGTAGTGAAGTTGAGTTCCCGAGTGCAGAAGTTAGTGCCCTGTGCTTGTGCCTGTGCCTTGTGCCTTTGAGAGAGAGAGAGAGAGAAGAATAAAATGTAAGTCTGTTTTGCCATTTCTGCACGTTCCTTATGATTTACTAACAACCATGTTGCAAAATCGGGTTGTCGATGAGGGAGGGTGCAAGATGCACCTCATAACCCTCATGCCAGGCGAATGTTGGTTAACATAATTATATGCCTGGGCCAGTTTGGGGGAAACTCCACCTGGCGCACCCCGCGCTAACGTTGTTGACGGGGGAGGGTGCCTTTTGGCACCTCCTAACTCCCGTACCAGGAGAATATTCACCTCGGCCAGTTTTGGGGGCAACTCCATCTGGTGCAACGGAGGAGGCGTCGTTGGGGGGTGGTGGCGTCCACGTAACCCGTATACGGCAGATGCGTCTGTTTCGGTCGCATCACCTTGGATAGGTGATGTTGACCGTCGCGACTCCTTACTAACGCTGATGTGTTAGTCATTAGGCTTTTTGCATGGACTTACTGAACCTTGTGGGTTCATGTGGTTTTCTTTTTATTTCAGAGAACTTGAATCGGCCACAATTAATTACTTTGTAACAAATAAATAAATGAAATAAAGATATTTGGCCCTTAAGGTAAGATAATAATCTTTTATTCGTTCCCAACAACCCATGCAGAAGCCAGGTTAGTAACCCGGTACGAGAAAAAAAAAGTAAGTCATCTTTCTCGAATTGTTATTTCAAACTCATTTCGGCATCCGTGACACACGTTAATTTTTACTTGCAAAAATTATTAGAATGTTTGGAGCAATTATACCCACTATGGCCATATTAACCTACTTCCCACTAATTATAAAATATTAGACTGTTAATTATGCAAAAGCATGTTTTTCTGAAAGCTTTGCTTTATATAATTTATTTATTTATTCCTATTATAAAAAAACTTATCGCCTGGCTCGCACTATTACCGAGTTTCGAACTACAAAATATTGGTTTGTTTAATTTTGATTCTTCTCCAAAGACCGCTTAATGTTTAATTCACAAAGGATAGTTATAGCAAAATCAACTAAAAATTACAAAGCTGAGGATAAGTTGCGACAATACTATAATATTTTCTACTATGACAATATATGTTTGTTAAAAATATATTTTGCAGTCAAACTTTCTGCGAATATCATATAATTGCAGCAAATAATAGCGAGATGTGTGGCGCATCCACCAAAAGTACATTATATTTTCGAGTTAACTGGATCTTTAAGAAATTAAAAAAAAATAAAAACTAATATTCAGTATTTTAACGAAAGCTTCTTATTATTTGACGTTATCCTGAAGTAGTCAGCAAGAAATTATATCAAACGTGGTCGGTTTAAAAATGCTAAAGAACCGAACTAATTTCCTTTATCAAAAAGTCATTAAACTTGTAATAAATTTTTTCCACACACTTTAGAATAAAGTTCCGAAACTAATCTCCATACATACTCATAATGTACTTTAATAATAATAATAATGGTAGTGAGAGAAGAAGAATGAAAAAAGGAAAGAACGGAGAATTTGCAAGGAGGAAATGAAAACTGCCATAATATTACGAAGGAACATATTCATTATTAATTATTACCTCGAGCTATTTTAAAACACTTTTTAAATTGAACTTATAGCATAGTACAGCATTTCTCTTTAGATAAGGGTATTTAAATCACTATATGGCACCTTACAGAAAAAATTATTTACCGATTATTAAAAGTGGTATGCGCTTAGACTTTTATTGAAGTCTAGAAATTGTTTCCAGAAACTAGTAATGTGAAAACCACTTGGGTTGCTCATATGTCATGCACTTTCATAATGAATTAGTAAGAAAATGCAATGAAAGGACACCGCAATGCCCGGCAAGATAGCCATTTCCTTCCGGCTAGATTACCGAATTTTACTAATTATAAAATACATACGTGACAATTAAAACAAGAAAAAATCGCCTCTTCTTCCACTTTTCGCAACGAAAAAGTACAGTAAAACATCGTTATAGCGCTCTTGAGCGGACCGGACCAAAAGCGCGTTATAAGTTATAATAATTAGTTATATTGCTTCTGCTAAGAATGTCTATGAAACCTTGCCTTCATGGATAAGTAAAAGAAAAGTGTTGCCGTTGCGCCGCGATTGCTCTTTGGGGAGTATCGTAGTCATGCTTTAGGCGAAAGAACATGCTCAGAATGGTTTCAAACGTTCAAAACTGATGATTCGAAAACGAGCATCGAATAAACTTAAAGTCGAAGAATTGCTAAAAATTATTGGCCGAAGATGATACCCAAACACACAAATAACAATTAGTTGATTCATTGAATGTGACTCGAGCAGTAATTTCAAACCGTTTACAAAAAAAGGGGAAAGATTCCGAAGGCAGGAAAGTGGGTGACCTATGAGCTTACGGAAGCAAACAAACTGATACTGCTGCATGACAACGCCAAGCTCATGTTGCAAAACCAATTAAAAACATGTTAGAAGAGGTTCGACGGGATGTGCTACCCCACCTGCTGTACTCCTCAGATTTGTTCTGGTCAGTGGCACTTGGCCTCTCACAGCAATGCTTCACGGTCAAGACATTAAAAAATTGTTTTATCATGTTACACATTAGCAATCAGAATTACAGAAAAATCTTATGGGCTAACTTGTTGGCATAGAGTTTATATGCTCTATATTGGCATGATGAGATTCCATCCAATGTTGGAACTCTAAACTCTTTTTAAGATCAGCTTGCCACTATCTTTTCAGTCTTCTATTTGGTTGATCCAATTACAGCTGTAACAACGTGTTGTTGTTTCTAACTATTCTCTGATAGTGTCGAATGATACTAGATTTTATCACATCTTTCACAAATGGAATTCGCAAGTCCTCATGAAGTGTTAGATTTGTAACGTACCATGTGTACACAAGTATTTAAACGTAGAATTTTTGATTGCCATCTTTAAATCATAGTGATATTCGATTTAGTAGCACAAACCTAAATTTTAATTCCATGGGTCCAGATTGGTTTTAAAGTCGTTTTGTAAATCAGAATTATGTTTTGAAGTGATAATTTTGATTTTTTCCCAATAACCAATAACGCTCTTTTATTTTAAGATCTAATTGCTTTATCTTGTTGATTATATGCTCTCTCCATCTTACCCTGAAATCTAAATGAAAGATAATTAAATTGCCTCCAAACAGAAAGAATTCTTTAATGATGAAATTCATAAGCTCCAGAAAATATATGAAAAGGTTGTTATTAATTATGGAAATTATTTTCAATGAGATTCTTTTTGAACTTTGTTCAAAATCATCGGATTTTTAAACATTATGCACCTAATATTATCACTCAAAGAGGTTTGGTGAGCATTTGTTGTTAAATTGTACATTCCATGCTTTTTAAAGCACGATAGGACATAGCAACGTAGACGAAGAAAAGAAATTCATCAACGTCACTTAGTTGTTTAAAAAGCTGAATCACAATAGATAAGAGAATTTGCAATGGTCAGTAAATGCACAATAAAACTTGCAAAGTTACTTTCAAAAATCTTCAAAGAAAAGCGCTTTTGTCAACATAGACAGTATAAACAAGCTTGTGCGTGTTGTCATAAGCATCGGTCGGATCGATGAGCGTTAAAAACGGGAAAGTTTGCACGTTAATTTAGAAATTGAGGTCGGGACGATTATGCAAAAAGCGCCTAATACACGGGATAGCACTATAAACCGATGCGTTATATGGACGTTTGACTGTTGCTTGCTGAAGGCATCGACAAAATGACCCAACAGCATCTTTCTTTATGATTACAATTCACAATTGTTGTTCTACAAACTAACATTCAGAACTTGTGACATCTCTTATAACGCTATTCGTTCAATAAATGGAAGCGTACTTTATGACATCGAAACCTAAACCTAACTTCGTAGAGAACATCGTACGTTATGATGCCTAACCATACAGCTTTCCAGATGGAAATCTAAGTTTTTAACCAACAATTTCCCCCCTCTCCATTCCCCATGCTCACACACACCATCGACGTATATGGGGAATCATGTCACCGTTACAGCTTATACCTAAAGAGATGCTGATGTGACTATCCTGAATGGAATCGTCGAAGTACGAAGAGGACGAGGAGCACGTTTTCTAAAGGCTTTCGCCTCGAAACTAGACTTAGCAGTGACAGTGAATGTTATCAGCGTTTCGCTAATCAACGACGCGCTTTATCCCTGTATATATACATGTATATTTAGTAACATGCGGGCTTAAGATAAGGTGGATTTAATTAAGGGTCCGCCTGCCTCGATGCGTACAAAGAAGGAGTGAGAGAGGCACAAAGAACAGAAGAGTGAGAGAGAGAGAGAGAGAGAGATAGAGGGGGGAGGGGGTTTAGAATATTTTGATACACCGCCCCGGTTTAATGAAGCTCTGCCGCCTAATTGCTCAGCATCAGCCGCTGAAATAGTGATAAGTGCTAATTAGCATTTACAAATTTACCCTTTAATATTATTCATTCGGTATCAAATTTGCAGTCGTTGTTCGTCGTAGCAAAAGTCGTCGTCGTCGCTCGCGAATTTTCCTTCCGTTACGCCCTGTTTGTCCTCTCATTGTGAAACTCATTACAAGAATTTGCTTTTCCACAGATATTTCGTCCCATTTTCATTTCCATCTTAGTTCCTTCCTCGCTCGGTCGTTTCGCCCATTTTCCTTCTTTACCCCGTTTTTATATCTGTGTATATATTTTATAAAATATAACGATGTCGTCCATTTAAAACTTACAATCACGATATTGTACGTCTCTTTCTCTCTTGCTACCGCGTCGGTTGGTTATTTCGAGTAATTAGATTTTAAAACGGGAAATAAGTAAAAAATATACGTACATTTTCCATTCGTTTATTTTCATTTCGAGGCTTTACTGCTGTTTATTCTTACATATAATTCTCTTTATTTTACTGATGTCCTTTTGTCGACGGAACTAAAAGCTTTTTATTTGCCTTTACGCTAATAATGATAACAATAAAAATAATAATAATGATAATAGTAAACCAAGTCAATTGAGGACGATAGACGGAAATGTTTACGTTGATCTGAAAAGAAACGAATGATTTCGTTTTCGGTACAACAATATTGAACAGGGACGAAGATAGAAAATAAAAAGTAGGCAATTGAATTAAAGTTATGCGGTTTGCCTCCTTTTTTTATGTTTACCAAATAAATACAAAAACGGACCAACTTAACATCATATAGAAATGGAAAATCGAACATGTTTCACATAATTATATGGTCTATAAGAAGGAAAAAGAGGGAACAAGCTCACAATTTATGGGACCTTTTCATTTTACGAGTACTACAACAATAAAAACGCTGATCCCAAGCATGGAAATTATCCATTCTCTTTCACTCGTATTCCAAGATGTTTTTTTTTCCTCGATAAATTTGAAATATCTTCATTAAATTGTAGCAGAAAAGACGAGAAAAAAGAAATAGAATGAAAAGTAGAAAGCTTCTTCTTTTTCGTCTTCTTCCTTCCTAAAGCTATAATTTCCAATTTAGCCTAGATCCTTTACATTACGCTCCGAATCGATAAGCAATTTTTATGGCAGCAGTTCCTCGACGTTTGCCCTTATTACACTTGAATAGAGCTTTCCGCCTAAGGTTATCTTCAAGGTCATTTTCTTTGCAGCTTTTTATTTTTTCGCTCGACTGTTAACATCTTTATGTAATTTTAAAGCAAACAGATTCTGATAATTTAAGAAACCCTTAACCGATTAAAATTATTTAATCTCTCTCCTTTTTTTTTTTCATCATTAAAATTCGCTTATCTCGTCCACTCAAAAGCATTATCGTTAAATCTAATTCGATTCAATCCCAGATAATTGAATCAACGTCGAAAATTATATTAAAACAATCTTTTCCAAATTTCGAAATTTAATGAAATCCAATTAATTTTCTAATTATTTATTTAATCGCAAATACGTGCTTGTTTATGTTAGTGTTATATACAGTATGATTCACAGTGATTGCGGTCAATTTGAACTTCCCTAGTGTATTTTACATTCTTAATATGGTACAAATAAAATATGTTGCCTCAAATCACTATTTTATTTATTTCCATTGTTTACCGATTTGATAAAACAATTATTTTGCAAAATATATATTAATTAGAAACGAATGACTTTTTACATTATTATTTGAAATACCTCACCTAACCTCACAAAAATTTAACGTGATGGTAAGTTTCAACTAACCTCATTTAATATGTATCCCTGTGTATATAAATTTATTTTGTCACACAAAAAACATAAATAATAAATATCGATGGCCCTTCATTCAAACCTTCCGTAACATTAAATTATCAAACAGAACAAATGTTTAAACTGTACGTAATATGTGAGGGATAATATTTATTTTAAACAATGACCGACGGATATTTAAAGCCCAATTTAATTGACAACACACGTATTAAAATAGCTTTTACGTTTGCAATGTTATACGGGATTGATTTCATCATTATCATAATGAAATTTATAAACAAATTTTATAATTAATATAAAGTTGACATCCCCAATTATAAAATAGAAGTTAATTAATGGACGCTCTTCTGTTTTGTATTTGACGATCGTTTTCCTCGTTCGTTTCTAATTAAAAGCAGGTAATTAACGATCAGTTTGTATAATATTTATGTATACGAATCAAAAGGAATATTTTTTATTGTCTTCCTTTAAACTCACAAATAGACCCTTTCATCAGTGCGATTAGTAATAATGAGGTTTCTTTAATCTTTTTTCACAAAGAATTGTATTCATATTTATTAATAATCAAATTGAAGGACTTTGTAACTGGTGATTAATACATAAAAAATTCACATTGAATCTAGTCCTCGTCAGGCGATCCTGGCACGTCTACAAGAAATAACTATCAACTCCCCGTAGATTCTCCATCAAGATTTTTCGAATTCTATAAACATCGCTAGTTTAATTGAAATTTTATTTCAAATTGTTTATTTAAAATTGTCATTACAACGCTTAGTAATACGTTAACTAAGCGCTTGTGATTAAAACGAGAGAAGATTATCCCAATTTAATTCGTTTTAATTATTTAAGTAAATGGTTTAAAATGTTATCAGACACATTTTACACAAACACACATGTTAAAATATGACCTAGAAAATGGATTAGAATAATGGTTTTGCATCATCATCATTCCTGCGAGCAAGTAGAATATTAACATACACTAGCGCCGTACAGACAAAGTTTTATGGATTCGAGTGTGTAGCTAAAAGCTTCGCTCTAATAATAATGATATTCATTTCCTCCTTATGAAAATGTCATTTATAATATACAGTAAAATAATGCAAGTTGAAAATTTTAGATTAAATAGTTGAAAAGGCCATATAATGGATTCCAGTGAAAGAAAGAATCAAAACTACTCAACGTGAATAGGTGCAATAATTATTTGCAGCAAATAAAGGAAACCGATTTAACGCGAATAAGATAACGTGAAGGTATTCATTAAATGGATGGAATAATGTGAGGAACGTTTTTCTATATGAAACGTGCGAAGACGTAAAGCGATAATTAAAATTAATTAATTGAAAGTACGGTTAATTTAACTAACATCGCTTGCATGCAAGTGAATATGATTAGATGGGCGGGGTATTCAATTACGTTAAGCAACAAACAAAAGTGAGCAACAATTTCTCCGTTAAAGTACGTGCAACGAAAGATTAGATTTGAAACGAAGCGAGCTGAAGTAAGTGCTTAATGTTTTATATTTAAAAGACTAATTCTATACGGAGAATCGGTAAGATATTTCAAGTGAACATGTACATTCTTAAACATCATTTTGCTAACACTGATTTTTCAATTAATTTTGAGTCGAATTCGATTAACCAATCAGTTAATAAATTATACTCTTAAAAAAGAAAATAATTTAAACATCAAGGTGTCAAGCATGCCGAAATGAGATTAATAACTAAAATTCTATTTATATACTCTTTCATGAGAGGGTTACTAACCCGGCTCCAACATACGACATCGGAACGAATAAATAAAAGTATCTTACCTTAAGATTAAATGAGTTTTATTCTTTTGATTAAGATAAGTATAGAAAAGTGAAATTGGCTATTAACACCAACCATTTCGTTCTCCGAAAGAAAAGAAAGAAAAACATGAACCCCACAAGGTTCAGTAAGTTCATGCCTGCCTGAATATCAAACAAAGCAGCGTTAGTAAGGAGTCGCGACAGTCGCCATTACCTATCCAATGTGATCCGACTAGACGCCACCACCGCCCGACGACGCCCCATCCGTTGCCCCAAAGGGACTTGCCCCCAAACTGGCCCAAGCATAAATAATTATTAAACAACATTCGACTGGCATGAGAATTATTAGATGCATCTTGCACCTTCCCTCATCAACAACCCGATTGTACAAAATGGTTGTTAGTAAACCGTTGAAACTGATATGCAGAAAATGACAAATCAGACTTACATTATCTCTTCTGTTACGACCAAATTGTCGCACGGCCTCTGTATTGCCACACATCGCGTTGAGCGTGTGAAGAAATGTCGCGGACATTGGCAATACAAGACGGTCGATTGCTTACGTGGTCTTTCAATAATTTCGGTGGACCTATTGACCCATTCACATGCCCTTTTCCGGCTGAATGAGCGTGTGATTGTAAACAATCCAAGAATGTGCGGATGCTAAGTTTGCCACGTGCACCACGGATCGTGGGACCGATTATAAAGGTCAATTAAAAAGGCATAGCGTCCGGACTTCTTGGTAGGGATGAGAGTGGAGTTTGGAGCTTGACTTGATTTCTGCACTCATTAGTTTTCGAACTTTCGTGTGGTGAAGTTGAGTGCAGAAATTAGTGCCCTGTGCTTTGTGATTTGTGCCTGTGCCTTGTGCCTTGAGAAAAGAGAGAGAATAATGTAAGTCTATTTTGCCATTTCTGCACGATTCCTTATGGTTTACTAACAACCATGTTGCAAAATCGGGTTGTCGATGAGGGAGGGTGCAAGATCCACCTCATAACTCTCATGCCAGGCGAATGTTGGTTAACATTATTTATGCCTGGGCCAGTTTGGGGGAAACTCCACCTGGCGCACCCCGCGCTAACGTTGTTGACGGGGGAGGGTGCCTTTTGGCACCTCCTAACCCCCGTACCAAGAGAATATTCACCTGGGCCAGTTTTGGGGGCAACTCCATCTGGTGCAACGGAGGAGGCGTCGTTGGGTGGTGGTGGCGTCCACGTAACCCGCATACGGCAGATGCGTCTGTTTCGGTCGGATCACCTTGGATAGGCGATGCCGACCGTCGCGACTCCTTACTAACGCTGATATGTTAGTCATTAGGCTTTTTGCATGGACTTACTGAACCTTGTGGGTTCATGTGGTTTTTCTTTTTATTTCAGAGAACTTGAATCGGCCGCAATTAATTACCTTATAATAAATAAAGAAATAAAATAAAGATATTTAGCCCTTAAGGTAAGATAATAATCTTTTATTCGTTCCCAACAACCCAAAAAAAAGTAAGTCATCTTTCTCGAATTGTTATTTCAATCTCATTTCGGCATCCGTCACACTTCTTTATAATTGTCTCTCTCTCTCTCTCTCTCTCTCTCTCTCGTTCGGCACAATATAAGGCACGAGGCACTAACTGCTACACTCACAATGCTTCAACTTCACACCACTGAAGTCCAAAGACTAATGAGTGCAGAAATCAAGCCAATCCACTCGCATCCTTACTAACAAGTGCCTTTTGGTTGACCTTCATAATTGGTCCCACAGTTCGCGGAGCACGTGGCAATCTTAGCATCAACGGAGAAGGAAAAGGTCAAGAGAGGTAAAAGATCAGTCCGTGCACCGAAACTATTTCCCGGCCACCCAAGCAATCAGACGTCGTGTATTGCCAATGTCCTCGACATTCGTTCGCACGCTCAGAACGATGCGTGGTCGTGAAATATTTCGATCGTAACAAGTGCTACCACAATAAAATTTTGGAAGCATTTTGGAACCTGTCAAAATACTGTCCACTAGCTAATCTGCATTTGTCCCAGCGGCTGTTCCATTGTTCCAAACTCATTTATAGTTTTCTGATGTAAGTGCCTCCAACGTCCACAATTTATCTTTATAATAATATCATTTATAATTTAATATTCGCCTTAAAGTCTTGATAGGATAGATTAACTCAATAAATTCTCGTCTTGTTTTGGGATACGTCTAGGGCTGTTACCATTTCTGGAATAGTTGGTTGCCATCATTGGCAGAAACATATACTCACAGAATGTTCAGTCAAATCAATGCATTACTTCTTAACATTTTATAATGCATATGCACCCTGAATAAAAATTTTACAGTATTGAATTCTAGTCATGTTTCTGGTCATCTTTTAAATTACACGTGGAGAAATTGCCAATGCAAATAATCACTGAAGTCAAAATTGATGTAGGCTGCGCAGGTGGTTTTGGTATTCCCTGATCATATTCAATTAATTAAACCATGAATTTGGTTTTCCTTAGATGGAACAATTTTTTATATTTTTGCATATTTTATTTGTTGAAAACAATGTTGTAGCCTTCTGCCAAAAGACTAGTCGCTCTCATCAATACGAGATAACTTCATATTGAGTAACTGCTTTTTTTTTCAGCAGCCAAAGAAGAGATCTACAAAGGGAAGCCCCAGAACAGACTGGCGAATTACCGCTTCTCTTTTGGCGAAGGATGTAAATATACCGCAATTATTCTTTACTGTGTAATAATTTAAATTTTAACTTTTATTCTTAGATTCATCATAAAACACTTCTGCAATACAAATTTTAGATTATATGTCTGTGTACACTTTTCAACAAACAATTCTTATACGACTTATTCGCATTCTTGTGTTTCATTCTAAATCATGCTCTTTTATCAAGCCTGCATATTAAATTGTTTTTAGCAGAAACTTTTTAGTAGATAAACTAAGCACAAACACGAGTCATATATTATATAATAAAACTGGTTTCGAAATGGATGACGACATTTCTTCGCGCGTTCCTTTTACAATTTTTGGTCTTTACTCTTACGGTTCTTCAATCTTTGTTTTTTTTTCTGGGGGAACCATAATTTTTACGTGTTTGTTCAAAAGATAGAATAATAGCAGTGGTAAACTTACAAAACTTTACAATAGTGGACTTAAACATCCGCAGCTATTACTGGGTTCGTTTTCGTTTTGGTTTCTTTTTTGGACTCCTTCTCAGTTATTATTATGTGTTCTTTGCACAAGTTTTCAGTGGCAGCAGCAGCAGCAGACGAAACTTTTTACACGAAAGAGCATTTATTACATAACTTTCTTCCTCCCACAACTACTTCCTCCCCTTTTCTTTCTATTTTATTATATTCGAAGAAAAAACAAAGAGATATAGTCTAATATCATCCTGGTCCATATTCATATACAATGCAGTTGTTCTACTGCTTTTTTACTCGTTGCATCGTCGAGATGAAAAAGGGTTCAAAAGTATAACAGTATGGGGTACATCTAAAGTTTTCTAATCATAATTTGAATTATATGGCTTTTATCCGTTCTTTCACATTTTCTACTTTCCACACATCCAACGCTATCATTATTAAAGGATCTCCGTTAGGCATTTCCCTTTCGGGTCATCAGATATCCCTTAACAAAAAAGGAAAAGTAAGCACCGAAATGACATTTATTGTATTCCCTTTGTTATTACAGGAAAAAGGAATCTCTTGTTACCGAAAGCCTTTTTCCATCTAGTCAAATTAAAATCATACCCAGTGCTACCCTTTAACTTAACATTTTAAATTGATCGAATGAAATTTAATTTTTAATTAAAAATTGATACTATTATCTTTATCGTTCTTTCAACTTTATTGATAATAGGAAATCCAACACAAAAAGGACGAGTTTTAATTAAATTCACTTTAATATTAAACGTCATCTCTAGTTTAAGATTTAATGAATATTGTTTAAAAGATTTTTTTTCCAAACAAAAAGGCCTGAAACGTTCGAATTCCAAACGAAGTTAAAATTATTTGTGGTAATGAGATTAAATTAACAAAAGCAAGATCGCAAGATTGTATGTGCAAAAATGCAAATTTTGTAAGCTACAATAAGAATTTTAGTTAGTATTATACTTGTTGTTAACATATTCATTATAGTTGAAGTGAAGAAAGAGACTACAAATCAAAATTTATTCAAAGCTTAATCTCTACCACATTTCTAGTTTGAACACAAATGATTAAAAGCCAAAGTTAGATAAACGAAAATTTTCGGCTCATAAATCGACAAATTTATTAATTTAAAAGACATTAACGTTTGGAACGCGTTCAAACGCGAACAATTAACGTGAATTTATTATAAATCCCATTCCATCTTGTGTGCTGTAAGCTCTTGTAAAATTATTAAATTCTAACCGAATACTTGTGTAAAATGTCTTCGTCATCGTTTCAGATTAATGCCCCGCAAAATGTTAAAATATTAAAATTAATATTTTTGGCAATTCAATGGAAGACATGACCTGGATTCTTTTTTGTTACTGCAAAGTACACACCACCTCTTTATAACGTTAAACTGATATAAATTTCGCAATGAAACGTTTGAATGCGATTATAAATGATATAAAGCACAATAATTTTGACATCATCAACATTAACCGTCGTTTAGTATTTACTTTACATAAATTTCATCATGCAGTGGGGAGAATGTTCTTCTTATAAGAACCGTTGCTCCATCTGTGACAGGGAAAATAACAATTTTCTACGAAACTCTCTCAAATCTAACGTTTCAAAGTTAAACTTTGTCAATAAAAATTAATTTATGGAATTTTCTATTGAAGTTTGATCAAATTAAATATGATTTATGGCAAAATATAGTGGAGAATTATTATTATGATCGACAACAACAAAAATAACTCATCTTGCCATATATCTTAGTATAAGAAAATAAAGAACAAAAAATACGAAACAATAAAGACAGAGATTTCTGTATGAGACTGATTCATGTATGGAACGCGATAAATGATTCCAATTGAATTGATGCTAAAACTGCAATAAAAGAAAAAGGTCAAATTACAAATAGCGTTTTAATAAATAAAAAGGTACCTCAAGCTGATGTGATTATTATCGTGGCCTAAATCAAATGAAGGGGCTGCGTTTGAGGAAGTGAAAATTATTGAAAACGAAACTCATTCTGTCAACACTAAATTTCGCCTATGGCTTTTGTAAATCCAATTGTACATTGTTGAAATTTTAAGTTTAATTTGTTGGTATGACATTTTTAGAAAGTTTAGACTATATTAATGATTAAAGTTATAGGCAGTCTCTCTATATCTGTATTTTGAGGCATTCCTATGCAACAATTTGACTAAATACATCTCGGAAACTAATCATCCGATTTATTTCAAATTTTGCACAGAGCTTGATTATACAAAATACTAGCACGTATCGTAGGATTTTTTGATCCTCTGATCCTGTGATGGGTTCCTCGACTAATTAAGAATGCGAATTGCATTTTACACATTTCTCTTTCGCAATGTTAATTGCGACTTAAGAATCTTCTTCGTCATTGCAACTGTTTATACTTGAAGTTTTCAGGAAAGTGTCTTTTTAAGACGGAATGTAAACCACTTAATTGGCGATTAGACCTCTGAAGTCATTTCAAAGTTGGCTCCCATATCTGTAGGGTTAATATAATATTGTTTAGAATGAGCGTTGATTCGCTTCATTGTTCAATGATAACGTTAATTGAGACTTTACACATTTCTCCCTGCATTATACGATTTTAATTGTGACTTGAGGTTCATCTTTCACCTCATAACGTCTTGTGAAAATAATCTTTTTACAGATGAAATTTAGACTACATTGGCGACTAAAATTAAATGTCGGTGCATATTTCTAAAACATTCTCCAAGTTTATATTTTCCAGCGTTTCTGTTGAATCAAATATGTTCAAATAATTATACCACATAACAATCATTATTATAAAATCGAATATAAAGCCACTTCTACTCAAAAATTCTGAATAGAATCGGCTTGGCTTTCAGTGGTTCTTTTAAAAGCCACGACATCAAGGATTCAATTCAATTGCTGTTCATATTATAAGAATAGCGCATTAAGCGCAAAAAAGTTAATATCTTGATAAATAAACCAAGTTGCAACATATTTGTTTAGCAATTCAGCTAGAATAATTTTGCTTTAGAAATAATTTTATGTTTTTGCTTTCATCACTGGCTTGATACATTTATATGTTACACGATGTTAATTGTGATTTAACAATCTTCTAACTCTTTCATTATTGAATATTATTGAAAAAATCTTTTTTGTACAACAATTTAGACCAAAATTAACGTTCTGTAAATATTTGTTTCCTTTGCATTTAAAACATAACCCAGGAACATTTTGTTACTCTTATAACTCTCGTCCTTTGTTTATTGATATTGGCAGTTTATAATTTCTCTATTACGATTAACTTGTTTCAGCGAAAAATGTATCAGCAAGTGTCAGTTTGAGAAATATCCAGAAATGCACCAAATTGGTAATTATTTTATTTTTCTAAAGTCACGTGGACGTAATCCCCCGAGCGCACACTATTTGGACACCCTGTATTACACAGTCAATCATCATTTCAATTTTCTAAAATTTAAATTTTCATTTACTGTTAAATTGGTCTAACCGTCCTAAGATAAAAGTTCGATTGGAATGAAAATCAAATTGAAATTAGAAGAAAAGTAGAATATTTTCACTAATATTCTAACACACTTTGTTGTTGATTTCTTTGTGACTTTACCGCCTATGTTTGTTTTCAACATTGTTAACGTGTGTTTGTGCGTTTTTCCATTATACACACCAATAGCAAATATTGCAAATTTATATCGTGCTGCGATTCGAAAATTACATTTTCCGTGAACCGCGAAATAACCTTAAAAGTTATAAATGTACGTACGCATACGTAAATACTTGCATATGTATACATGTATGTATAGGTGTCGTATGTGTAAGTGGTGTGTATATGTAAGATGTGGGTGGACGTATAAAATAAAAATTTCTGACAATAGATTAGAATCAATCGAAAGGCAAGCAAGCGGGCGAAGAAAATGAAAAGGTGCCGACTGAAAATTTCTCAAAATGAGACTGCGAGCAATCGATGGAAGTTAGAGTGAGAGAGAGAGAGAGAGACCGTTCAACGAAATAATGGAATAAGTAAGAGGAGATTTGTATGAATGCTATACGTATTTATGCGTTCTATCGAATGACAAAGAAAAAGAAATGACGACGAAAAACTTTCTTGTTTTCTCATTTAAAACTTTTGCTTTTTGGCGGATGGAAAAGGAATGGGCGGAGGAGGTAAATAAGAAATACTGAATATTTATGTATGTAAATGGCGCGATGGAAAGAGTGCGAGTGCGAGTGAGAATGACAGAGAGAGTGTGAGAGAGGGAGAGAGAGAGACCATCGGTGCCCGGTTTTTGTGCAGTCGGCGGATATAAACTGTAAATTCGCCGAGGCGAGATTAAAAAGGAAACTTATTTATTCGTTGCCTCGTTATTAGTTTATTCGAACGTTAAATGGAAGAGGATTAGTGCCAAACGGAAGATTCGAAACAAAAAGTGAACTCGGATAATTTATTCTAATCGAATCGTCCGTTTACAATAAATCATCTAAATTGATGATAATTATCGGATTCCTAGAGCCACGCTTTCTTTTTTAGTTTGCCTCATTATTTCGCTCGTTTTAAAGAACCGCCTCCGCTATCGACTATTTAATCTTCTCCTTTGCGTTTTCGTTTTGCCAATCGGTCACTTTGAACTTTCGAATTGACGACACGAAACTCATAGGAACTGGCAGACCATTTAATTTCATTTAGTTCGATTTTTATTTAACTAAACGAGAAAGTGCACTCGAACTTTATCCTTTATCCGCAAACTTAAATAATCGATTGCAGCAATCTCCCTCTCTAGCACATAATCTCGTTCTATCCGCCAGTTTCTCCTTTATTTTTATTTTTTCCCCTCTCATTCGCCAAACTATTTGCGGTATCTTTAACATTCTAAAAGATCAATAGAATTTGGTTAGTGTAGTACTTTAATCACTTCAATATACGCTGTCGATTATTTAACCGTTCGATTAATTTAATCGAATTAAACGTTTAATGACATTCTTTTATAATTAAAAGTGTCACAATCGAAGGAGAAGCCACACGAATTTAATTTTCAGCCCGCTTCTTTCTTTTTCAAGAACGGCTTTGAATCACGCCTCGTCGAATTTTAAAGGGAACCCAATTAAAAATTAAAGGTCGTTTTAATCGGAATTAATTTTAATCCTATTATTCTTAATGATGATGGTGCTGGTTGCAAATATTCGCGGGGAATGCAATAATCACCTTGAATGTTATTATGCAATAGCAAAAAGGTCATCTGGATGACAATAAAAACTGGGTGAAATTATGTGCGCATTAAAGTCCAATTAATAATATCGACCGTATTAAATTAAAATTATTATCTTACCTATTATTTAATCCACCCTAATGGACATCAAATAGAGAGCGCGCGCGTGTTTGTGTGTGCGTGTGCATTAAATTATCCGCATAAATTTTGCACACGTCAAATATTGATCATATGATATGGGTTAATTTGTTCGAATAAACAATGCACGCCATAGGATTCACGAATATTTCGCTAATATTCGAATCAATTTAAACGGAAAGATTCTCTAAAGTTGAATTTGCATACAGTGTTATGATTACGCAAATTTAGCACCAACAAGGCAATATACGAAATTAATAACAAATCGTAATTGCCAAAAATGTTCTGCAGTCACTTTTAAACGAAAAAATTACAGATGTTTCGAACAATTTCAATTAATTTAAATTATCAAAAGTACTTCCATTTTAAAAATGACGAATAATGTTAAAAAGCGTTAGAAATAAATATTTTACTATTGCAGGTATATAAAATGTAAAAATCTGCGTCTTAATTCTAGTTTTTACGGAAACTTCGCAATTTAATTTATTTTTCTTTTCAGTCAATATCAAGTTAGCACAGACATTTTTTATTAGGAATGCCGGATATTAATAATTAAAAGGCTTCATCGGCAAAATTGCATCGAACTATATTTGAGAAAAGCAATTAGACGATGCAGCAATAAATGAAATTTTTCAATAAATTAAGAGCCGATGAAGGACGTAGGCGAAGTAAGAATAAAGAGCGGACCAAATGAAAAATGAAATCCATTATCCTTAGTTATCATCCTTCTCGTTCTCTATATTAAATTTCGTGCCATTTTATTCGCGTATCCAATTTAACCATAGGCCCTTTGCTACGAGAGTATGATTCTATTCGTTCTCAATAATCGTCTATTGATAAGAACTCCCACGATAACAATAATAAAACAAATAGATTGATCTATTTCAATCTATATTACCTTTATTTAATTTTTATTTAGAAAAGTGAAAGGGAAAAGCCGAATGTTTTCGTTTCTCGTTTTCCACTTTACTCATTTATTTGATTTTAGCACCGTCGCAATTTTATCTCTTTTTCGCACGCATTTTCGACACCTGTACCAATAACATTTAATTTATAATAAATAAGAAACATTCGTGAACATACAAAACGTTTATTGAAAATAAATTGGTCTGTTAGACTAAGGAAAACGAAAATTAGATTAAATAAAATGATGAAATTGGTTGACACGTTATCACAGGTTTTTTAAATTTGATTTTACAAACATATTGATAACATAAATGCTTTTCTCTTAACTTTGCCTTTCGGCTTAACGAATTTAATTTGAAATCATTGTACCTTTTGCAGAAAGTTATCGTATTATTTTGAAGTGTATGATGACTTTTCTCATTTCATAATCTTGTTGCAACTCCCCATTGAAATTTCCTTTAGAGACTGTTCAAATGCTTAACTTGCAGTTTGTTATTTTGACACACACATATAGATGAATGAAAAATAATTAATTTCCTTAGGACATTTAAAACAGTTCCAGTTCATATTTTCCTTCTTTCATTTCCACCACTCCTTCCCGTTTCTTTGTTAAATATTATCTGATCGTGTTTTTAACAAGGAGAAGAGCGAACCGTAAGAAAAAGTAAAAATAAATTACTCGAGGCATTTTAAGAAAATTAAAGTAAAACCAATTAAATTTAACCATAATAAAGTAAATAAATTTTCTCGAGTACCTCTCTCTCTCGCTCTCTCGCATACATATACACAGTCTACGCCTGTCTGCCCACGTTTTGCCCCTTCAGAAAGGAAAAGAAATAAGTAATCCAACGAATCGAATTAATTTGGTTTATTTATTTTTTGTCGGAATCAGATAAGGATTACTTTTTTATTTTGCCTGGAAATAAGATGATTCCAACAGTTTATTGGCAATTTTAATTCGCAAATAGTTTATTCTGTATCATTTCGAGTGTATGATTTGTTATAATCGCGATTTTATGCAAAACGTAAAAAGCGATCTTATGGGTTTCTTTTTTTGGTAAAACCAAAGCACCTACAACTAGAAATTACAAGTTTCTCCTGAATGTTAATTGTTCCCTCTTTTTGTGGTCCATTTAATTGCTCACAGGAAATTAATAATTATAATAGCCATCATAATTATTAATAAATTAATTCCAAAGCAAAAGTTGAAAAAGAGAAATACATACCGAAAGAAGGAAGACAGAAAGAGAGACAAAAAATATTTTCCACGTTTGCTTGTATTTCTTTGCTATCTTTTTTGTTGGACTTCCAGAGAGAGACGAAGAATTTGTTACACAAACAAAACAACTTTTTGCTTTTTGCAGGTCCTACGTTTTAATTTTTTCGCCATTTGTCGCCGTCCCCATCGCCTGCCCTCTCTGCTTTTCGAATAATATTTCATCGTCAAAAGGCTAGTGTGAACAAAGTACGTATTCAACATGAATATATCAAAGCAAATGTTATGCATGAAAACATATTTTTGGAACAGCATTCAAAGTTTATTATTCGAAAAAATATGTCGGCATTAGTGCCAAGATGAAATATGAAAATCTGATTTTCTGTTCTGATGGCAAACTTACGTTTAAGTCACAACAAATTGACGCCAATTTATTTCCAAAAATATTTTTTCTCATTAACTTTCCTTACCTTCTATGCCGTAATTAAGTTAACCAATCTTGTATTGTTAACTTTGCAATCCTTCATACAACTGTCAAAATAACAACGAACAATAATTAATCTTACATTACATTAATTAAAATCGATAATTATACAACATACAACGCTCAGTAACGCAATAAAGTAAACGTTATTGTGTGATAAAAAGAGCATTAAAAAATGCTCGTCTCGTCAACAAATTTAACAAAGAATTTATTAATTAGTGTTTAATTAATTTTAAATGTTTCACCTTCTACGGTTTTTTATAGTCCTCTCTCAAACGCCAAGAAAGCAATAATTAACCCTATAAAACGTTCGCACTTTCTTCATCCCCAATAATTCATGATAAAATATCTATACATATAGACAGAGGGGTATGATAAAAAGTAAGAGGGCGGTAGAGAAAAAGAAAGAGGGGGTGTAATAAATCTTTTTAAAATTGTCGAAAGTTTATTATGAATCTTAATTAAATCTTATAAAATTATAAAAGCGATTCTTTTTTGCTTTTACATTTTGATGATGATGAAATATAATGAAGTAAAAGAGGGTAAAGTTTGGAAAATTAATAAATTGTGAGTAACAAGCGAGAAGCGTCAGTGATCGATAATCAATTAGATGGTAGAACTATAATTTGCCATGTGCCGGTGTTACTGACTGCGAGCAGATTCTGTTCCTTTCCTTGGATACTTTTCGCTCTTCTTAGTAAAACATACAGCTTCATTAAAGTCACTAGGTCAAGTTATATGAAATCAATACTTTACAACTTGCGATTTGAAGCATGTAAGAGAACCAGAGCGAGATAGCAAAAGAAACGGGGGAAAATTGTTTGGACGTGAGTTTGGCGCAATGATTTCGCTTTGATTTTAATTCGTTTATTTGGCAAAGGGAAAAAAAGGGAATCCAACACGTCTCCCGCTGTTGTTGTACTTCGCCTTTTTGTAAATCTAATTAAACGAATGGCATTGTCGTGCGCGGAAAATCTCTTCTTCAATTTTAAAACTCGCATTAAATAGTAAACCTTTCTCGTGATTTCGTTTCAAGTTGTCGACCAATTCACTTATCACGAGTCCATTGTTTGTCACGAAGACGTTTGAAAAATTAATTTTGCGACAATTGGTTCTCTAACAAATTTGCGGACATTCGGAGATAATGGAAGGAAATTAATTTATTAGCGGAATCAATTTTGATGAGGGATAATGGGAAAGTCTCGGGAAACGAACGAACCCAATCACTCGTTAATTACATTAAGATGCTTTATGATCCACTTCTATTAAATATTCTGTCGCGAAGATTTTTAAATTTGGAACTTGATTCGAAATGATGTCCCATCAGCTTCATTTTTACGTTAGAAAATACACGGCTTAACTTTACCCTTCGTAAATAATAACGATGGTTATGATAATAGTAATAATTTGAGATTATTGCCATTAAAACCGAATGTTATCCGTATCTAAAGGGTGGCAAGCATTGATGTGATGGAAAAATTTATGGCCATTATAAAATAAAAGACATATTGTATTACATCCAACCTCGTCTTTTTCAATCTTCCTCACAAATACTTATCATTATTACCATGATCTTCATCATTGCTTTTAGCGTCCTTTGCGTCTAGACGATAACGACGATCTTTATTCATTCAATAATAATTCCCTCTCCATCTAACAACACACTCATCATCATTAAAATCATATTTCGTTTATTGTTCTACTTTTATGCTCTATTTTTAGAGCAAAATTTTATACGGCTAGAGAAATTGAAAGAATGTTCAAAGTTATTAGAAGACGATTTGCCAACAACTTCAAAATACCACGTTATGAATACAATCAATTCACATGGTTCTGAGGAGGAAATCGAAAACCTGTTAGTTAATGAAAGTGTTTAATATTTCGATCTTTGTGTTTGTTGTGTGAGAAGAAATGTAAAATTGTGGTAAAGAATAATTGTAATTACACTGTAATAAATTAACCCTACATGAGTAAGCATGCCAATTTTAGTGATTCAGAAATAGAAGTAAGGTTAAATAACTTCAATAAAATGGTTTTAATATACAAAAATGCAAATCAGCAGAAATTTTAAATCCATATTGACTTTATTAACAAATAAATAAATAAGACAACTACGAAGAATTATTTTAACATACAATACCAAAAAAATTGTTGATGCAGCGATTTATACTTTATAAGTCACCAATATTTTTTTATATATACGAGGGAATATTGATAAGTACACGTGGAATCGGCCATCTAGCAAGCAAATGGGAGGCTGCAATTGAAATGGATTATAATTTGGACCTTAATTAATAAGTTAATCGTATTTACGATATTTTTTGTGTTGTGAAGTGTCTAAAATTAACTAATTTACTAATAATTATGCACCGACAGAATATTTTAGAACTTTTAGTTGTTAACTAAATTACGCAAAAAAATGCGGAAAAACACCGCGGAAAACTTGCCTTTTGTAAGACAACACTACTGCTCATGTCGTTCGTTGCACTAAGAAAAAAATTGATGAAATTCCTTTTGAATTGGTTGACCACCCGTCCTATTCTTCGAATTTAACACCGCCAGACTATTATTTGTTACAAAACCTCAAGAAACATTTGAAAAATAGAAGATTTTCAACAAATGACGAAGCAATATGAGAAGAGCAATATGATGAAGAAATGGTTTGCAGACCAAGACAGACTTTTTTATATCTCTTAGAAGTACTTTATAAACGTTCTGCTAAATGTATATCTTGAAGAGGATTATGGTAAATAAATGAAATTTTGTTTTGAAATATTATGGCGTATTGTAGGCTTACCACCTAGTACCACTATTATTTAATAATAATCAGTAACAATATTGATTAATCTTAAAGTCTACCCTTTTGAGGCTTAAGAATCAGCGTATTTCGTTTCGTAGAGGTGTTGCTGAAAATTGGACAATATTTGGACCCTAAAAAGTGAACAGTAAGAGAATTGAAAAGTGAGAGTGACCTTGATTGAATTTTGAATAAAATTGTGTCCACTAATTGAAATTTTGTTAATTTCTCAATGGTTTTGAATTTTGTTACAGACTTTATGTTGGAAAATTTCTGGAAAAACATTGTTTTAGAATCAAATTTATTCTAATTCTTCATCTGCAATTTTTGATTGTTGCAGGTTAATATCTTCTTCCTATCTCTGTTCTACTTTGTTTTATTATAGTATTTTAAATACAAGTTTCTGAAAATTATTAGGTGTACAACTTTGCTCCCGTTTTCCAACAAATGGTTTTAGCAGGAAGCAGCGGTCGAAATGAATAGATCGTACACATCATGCAGTAACTTTGGGCTTCTGACAACAGAACCCCATAATCATATTAGTCGATATGTGTCTTCATTACAAAGTTTCTCTCGATTGAAAATGTCAGCGTACGAGCCAAATGCTGGTCATTTGCGGGAAGTTTTAATTTACCTCTTCGATATGAAGAAATCTGCGGCCGAGGCTCATCAAATGCCCTCAGGTACTTATGTTGAGGCCACTATTAGTGAATGATCGTGTTGCGATTGCTTTCAACCCTTCATGAATGGTGATATTTACGTCAAAGACCGACATAGCGTTGGAAGCGAGAAAATGCAGAATTTGAGGCATTACGTGATGAAGACTCGTGTCAATGTCAAGAAGCATTGGCACGATCACTGGTAGTGACTCAATAAGCAATTACATAACGCCTCAAAGCCTTGGGAATTCAGAAGCAACGAAATTAGCTGCCGTATAAGTTGAAATCGAGAGATGTTGAACGGCGTTTGTTTGCTTGTGAACAGTTGCTTA
Organism: Hololepta plana; assembly: GCA_963695495.1. Classification (NCBI taxonomy): domain Eukaryota; kingdom Metazoa; phylum Arthropoda; class Insecta; order Coleoptera; family Histeridae; genus Hololepta; species Hololepta plana. Next base: position 5,286,816 of record OY968832.1, on the reverse strand, counting down.
AAAGACAAAGACGGAAGGGATTTCTGCACCATATTGTGAGTGGCGATGAAAAATGGGTTGAGTACAATAACTCCAAGCGCAAAAAATCTTGGGAATAACCTGATTATGCTTTCATGGCGACAGCCAAACCGAATATTCATGGCTCCAAAGTCTTGCTCTGTATTTGATAGGACCAGCTCGGTGTACTGTATTATCAGCTGTTAAATCCGGCTGAAACAATCACAGGGGATCGTTATCGAACGCAATTAATGCATTTGAGCCGAGCATTAAAAGACAAACCGCCGCAATACAGCGAAAGACACGATAAAGTGATTTTGCAGCTCGAGCTCATGTTGCTAAAGTGGTCCAAACATACTTGGAAACGTTGAAATAGGACGTCCTACCCCACCCGCTGGATTCACCAGATGTTACTCCCTCTGACTATCACTTGTTCCGATCGATGCCACACGGTCTGGCTGACCAGCACTTCCAGAAGTATGAAGAAGTGAAAAAATGAATCGCATCAAAAGTTGACAAGTTTTTCCAACACGGGATTCGCACATTGCCCGAAAAATGGGCGAAAGTAGTGGCCAGCGATGGACAATACTTTGAAATATGCAACCAGTTTTTTACAATAGGGCCTTAAATTTTGGAAAAAAAAACGGCGGGAGCAAAGTTGTACACCTAATAATTGTCAATTTATCTCTGCAGAAGATATAATTCACTGTTGATTTTTAAGAATTAACTTTACGAAATACTAAATTTTATTCCCGGTTAATTTGATGCGTACAAAGTTGTAAATTTTTGGAAATATGTACGCAATTTTTTACCATCTAGGTTCCATACAAACAAATTTGTGTGACAAAATTGATTTATTAGACATTGACGAAAAACAGAGATAAATAGAGGAAACAAAGACCTATCTAGTGGTAGTTATTATTTTTCGCAAAGAAATGGGAGGTAATTATGACATTTCGCTCTTTTGTACACGTGGCATCGACAGTCTGCCAAGCAAATGGGAGACTGTAATTGAAATTGATGACCATTAGGACCTAGATTAATAAGTTGATGGTGTTTACGATATATTTTTGTCTTGGGAATTGCTTAAAAACTATTTTTGAAAAACGGCGAATACTGATGCATCGACCTAAATAGTAAATGACAACAATTCCAGCTTAATTTTATGAAGGTTTAAACTTACTCAAACTTATTTTATATGTATATCTTCTCTTCTTCTCTTAATTATTGAGGTATCGGCAGACAATGTCTACTTATTTTCCTTTTCCTTTCTCTAAACTGTACTTAGAAAATTAATACGATTAAAATAATGATTTTGATTGATCGAATCAATTTCTCTACTTCCTCCGATTTCCTTTTTATTCTGTTCTTCCTCTTTTAATTCGATAGCAAATTGATTGAAGATTTAATCGAAAAAGGAGGCGACGTGGAGGACCGAGCGAGAGAGAGCGATATATTCTTTGGTTAAAAGGGAAGACCTCGTTAATAATATTTCGACTATAGAACGTGACTTCGCTTTAATCTATTTACAATTTAAATTCGCAAAGAGTTCGATGATTCTCCGTATAATGAATTATTTACAGTAGACATGATTACATCAAAGCCCGTAATGACGACGATGCGCGTATCGCTCAAACGTATTACATTATCTGGTGTAACGTTACTTCGAATCCATTCTGCCAACAAACAGAACAATGGCAGGTTAAAGGAGATCGAACAGACATCATCATCATCGTCCGCATGTGATGTTGCCGCGACGATGAAGAACCAAGTTTCCAGACGTATAAATATGAACAACTATAAACGTTGCTAAAAGCTCTTTATTTTACTTTCAACGCCTAACTGCTTAAACGTATTCCTCGATCGATCTTTTTTATTTTCGTTTAGTGCTCGCGCCATTCTTACAACGCCTCATGTATAATAATATTTAATATTAAAATGTCACGGAGGAAGACAGAAAAAGCACAAAACAGGAAAAAAAACGAGTGGCGAAACGAAGATAATAATAATGTCACCTTCTTAAAAGTGTTATTATTTTTTTCCAACTTGCCCTTTCTCTATTCTATAGAAACGACTAGAATATGTGTAAGGTAGGAGAAGAAGCGTGTGTGTGTGTGCTTTTTATTAAAATATATTTCAAGTCGCGTGAATTATGGTTTATTGTAAATGAAATTCTATGAAAGGATAGAAGGCGAGCAGAAGAGTTAGAAGGGCGAAAGCAAGAGGAACGGAGAAAAAAGAGAAAAACGTCGGCGCTTTCTTACCACGGGTTCTGTTCTAAATACATACATAAATTGCGAGTCGACCTTCATTCCATGCGAATCCGTTTCTTCGATGGCAAACTATTATGTGTGTACAGTTGCCGGCGGAAACGTTCGACGACAAAGTCAAATATTTGAGGTGCATAAAATTGATTTGAAAATCATTGGCAGCGGAAATTATTACGAAATTTCCTACGAAGAATATGTACCCGCTTTATGATTGGATTATATAAAGATTGGGGTCGAATCTGCGAAAAACTGACAAAGATTTACTAATTAATAATTTCAACATAACAATCGTTTAGTTTCATCGAATTGCCGATTAATAATTATTGTTGCAGTTTGGATTTTTCTCTTGGTTGAGATGATTTCTCCTTAATAATTTTGCGACAAAAATTTAATTTGCATAACAAATTTCTGGATCGGTTTAACGGAATGAGGTTATGCACGTTCTATCAAAGTTTAAAAAGCCACGAATTAAAAGTCTTTTAATTAACTTTCGGTAGCGCTTAAAACAACTAACAATGTGAAATCTCTAGCTCCAATAGTTACGGAGCATTTTGCACGGCTTTGCAACTGACATTTATCGGAAAACAACTTCCATTATATACGGATGTGCGTCGTTTGAAAATATTTTTGCGGCTTTTGCATGAAAAAAAGCACGTTCGCCTGAAACATTTTTCCCTATGCTAAAAAGTTTTGGCGTAATCCCCCATCTCCGCACGATTGGGACATATGAAATTTCATTATTGTGTTGATTACAAAAAAGAATATATTTGTTTTATAAAAATTATATAATTCGTTCAGAATTCAATTAAAATAATGGCAAACAACGCCCAAACAATTATAATTCGTAATACAATTATAATACGATTTAAGATGAAGCAACACAAAAAGAAATCTAATAACAATGATGTGAAAATGAGTGAGTACCTGCTATATACGAAGAAGTGAAAAGAATGGAATGGAAATAGAAATGAGAACGAGGATTCAGCTTCATAAATCCTCATCCATACTTTTTAACGGTTGCTTTATAAAGCGCGACGTTTAAATTAACAAATTTTCTCCCTTAACAAAAGGAGCGAATATTATTATGTAATAACCGGCGTGGTAACAACGCTTCTTTTTAATATACAATTTTTTAATAAAAAAAAATAAGTAGAATGCGAGAGAGCGACTAAGAACGGATGAGAGAGGAGAAGAAAAAAAAAGGAGAGACGGGAAAATTTAATCCACTTATTCGGCCGGTGTGAACTTTTATGAAAATTGCGCCAAATTTATTGAGTTATGAGGCTAAAATTAAAAATTTTCCTTTCTACATAGAGATAAACGTGCAACATTCACTAACAAATAACAATAACGAGAACAAAAAAAAGACGAGAAAAGAATAAAATGAAGAATGAAAAAATTGAATGGAAAAGCAAAGGAATAGCAGAAGAAAATATAATGGGAACGCAACGCAAAATTCTATTATGAACGTAAACATGTACACAGAAAACAAGAAGTAATTTACTTTTAATGAACTTTTTTTATGTAATCTATTTTCCCCTCTCTTAGTGGTATTCATTTATGTTATATAGGGTCAGCAAAAATATTCATAAGAATATATATTTAATCAAAGCTTGCTGTACTTCAGTGACGACGTAAAACTACAATGAAGTGGCCAAATAATTTTTTTTTCGAAAATATCAATCATTTTTCTATTGTTAAGTTAAAAATAGCAACCAATTCACGAATCAGATGCAACTGGAACATGTGACGCAACTCGAAACAAGCTACTTAAAACGAAAATGCTACTCGAACATAGCCATATGATCCCGTACATATAGAGTGATAACGAGCGATCGCCCAGTTTTCATAATTTTTTTTAATACTTTTTTGCAAATGTATGCATTCCAACAGAAAAGTTGATTTTCTAGTCAATTTTCAAAATCAACTTAGCGAATTACGAATAACGCTTTGCAATTGTACTACATGACTACTTTCTGATCACCTCGTAGTATAAATCAGAAAATCTAATTCGTTGCCAATTTTCTTGCTGCTTCACTCTATTTCATTCTTCAACTTTTTGTTTTGTGTTTCCCTATTTTTTTTGTATTATTTTTTAATTATAACCAATGCAATTTCATTCTACCGTGCGCCCCATTATAATATACAGTATAACTTGATTTCTATTCAGTATCACGATAATCTCTTTTCGTTTTTAGTCTCGTTGGAAATTAATCCACTTAAAAAACTTTTCGCAAGATTCGCAAACGCCACGTTAATGAAACAGAAAATAATAACAATTAAAAACGGAAAAACCAATCATCATTATCATTTCCCGTTCGTATCGCATAACTTTAATCTTAATTGATATTGTACAACAATCGCAAAGGACAGAAAAACATCCAGAAAGTCGTACAGTGAAAAAAGGGATGGAAAAAGAATAAGGTGGATGGAAAATGTGCCGGAGAGAAGAAGAAACATATTAAGATTGGTTATCGAACGATCAATTTCGGACGTTTCGCGTTTAAATGGCGCGAAAGATCTAGATGGATGGTTAAGTTACCGGGTGGAATGAATAGCGCTGGTTATAGTAGAGGCAGATTCGATTGGAGAGAAATTTAACGTTTCATTTAGCTACTTCTTGTTGAGCATAACTTTTTGTCTGAATATTTCATGCTTTTAAATAATTTTCAAAATTATGTCAAAAGATACCTACATTTATTATTCATTATTCCCTTTGACACCCTAATTTGAAATTAGTTAAAGCATATGTCTTTAATTGTATTCTTAATAAGTAGAAGAATTACAGGAGACTTGCACTTCTTTATCCAAAACAAATAACGGCAAATCAAGTTGCCCAAATTAACAAAAATCAAGCTAATGCTTATGACGGATATTAAAATTGCATTTAAAAATGTGCAATCGTTTTCTAAATAAGTTACTGCTTTTAACAGTTATCAATTCACCAGTTTACCATTATTAACGTTTGTGTCCAATTTCGCGTACCTTTAGTATACTCAGACAGAATCACCTTGTCGCATTCAATTTTCTATAATGGGCAACTTGTGAGCCCTTAACAAGCTTTTAATTAAATGTTTTAGATCCCCGTGGGGCGTGCCCTTTGGTCAGCAATCATGTGTAACTTCGTATCAATTTGTTTTTAAATCGATTTATATATCCTTACCCTTTCGGCCCATATCCTCCTTTACTTACTTACTACGTCCCCTTCTCTCGCAAAACCATTTTCTGCTCGCACATACACACACACACCCTCGCTATCTCGCTTTGCCCATCCTATACGTGCAACCGTTTAGTTCTCCCTCTGCCCCAAACGCTTCCGTGTCACCCTTCGTGCCCAATATTCTCCTCCACTCACTCACTATTTTCCCAAAACGAAAATTTCTAAAATTAGATTTAACCACAAAATTGATCGTTACGCATTTTCGAGTGGATTTTAAATGTTCTTCATTAAAACTTATGAATGGGTCCTTTTACATTAATATTAAATATTTACGGTCTTTGGGGCGTCGTCGATATTGGGGTCCGTGCGAAATTTACATGGCCGAAATTAACGATTTATCAAGGACGGAAAAGGAGAATTTTTAATTAACAATTTCGGAGGGGCCATAATTCAATTGAAACCGGCAAAAGGCAAAATGTCATTGTTTGAAATTCATAGGGAATAGACTGATATTTAATGCGAAGAGTCCATCATTTTCCTAACGTACCATGCACATTTCTTTTATTATACTTATAAAGGGCGTTATAAAAAGTGTCACAAACTTTAAGGGGTGATAATATGGCCCAAGATAAGCAGAAAAGTTTGAATGAACATGTGGCCAGAAATGGACAGTTTCGGAGATACGAAACATTTTGCAACTTTTATATTATTGACAATTATTTAGAAACATGCAAACTCTGAATAAAAGTCCAACGAGAAATAGCTGAAATAAAATGTTCAAAATGCCCTGCTTCGATTGCATATCAGCCACGACATCTTTGCCGCAAGGACCTTAGAACTGTTTCGAAAATCATTGGCAATCAAGTATTGGCTTAAATTCGGTGGCATCCTTCATCTATTTGTTGCTTCAGTTTCTCGAGCTCCTCTATAAGCGTAGCATAACTAAACTTTTCAAGTCTCCTCAAAGAAAGAACTGTGGAGGATTGAAAAGTGGTGATTTTACAAATCATGATGCTGATCCGTTCCTTGGTCCCCATCTTCCTTTAAAATTCTATGTAAATGTTCTCTAAAAAGACGAACTCAAGTAATCTGGCGATTGGGATCAACTTCAACATAAAGACCTAGCGCTTTTCTGGCAGTTCCCATTAGCACGACCATAAATTAAATGCATAAGGGGCTAATTCAGGATTAGAGTCATAATGCATAGCGAAAATTCGTAAAATTCTCACAAACGCCTTAATGTCAGCTACAAACTCTATTTATCACAAAACATCTGTTAATTACGACATGCAAATGCAAGTATTGCCAATGAAAAAGGCGAAAAACGAAGATATGCTACAAAAGCGTATAATCCTCCGCATTTTCGTATTTTCTGGAATCCATCGAGTATTTGGTATTTGCATAGAACATTAAAGCATTTAGTTGAAATGTATTAATGGTTGAAACACGAAAGTCCTCCGTTAAAAGCTGTAATTTTCAAATGTGTCTAAATTAATGAGTTAAAGTAAACAAAATTAACGCACAACAATGTTGTTCTTTTTTAATGCCAAGATGAAAAGAAATGCGTATTTACTCGCGTATAAGACGTCATCGATTATAAGACGCACCCCAATGTTTCTCAGTTAGAAGTGCGAAAAAGTCAAAAACCGATTATCCAAAAAATTAATTTAAATATAGAGGAATCATGTCCATGAATAAAATATAGTTTTCCTTGTTTTTTGTAACAGCAACAACTAGCATAGTTTTATTGGGAAAGTGATTGCCCATCAGCAGTTTTGCCCTATAAGACGCATCCTGAATTCAGAGACACAAAAATGTGAAAAACATGCGTCTTATATTGCGAGTAAATACGATAATTTAAAATGCAATGTTTTCATGAGTTCGTTTGTAACGCAACAAACTCTGTATCTCTATTCTCCAGAAGAGGAATCCAAAGTCCTTCTATGAGAACATGCTTCTTAAAATTTAAAATTGCATAATACTAAATAATTCCAACTAAATAATTCCAACCATGCAAACAATGATAAGCGAATAATTAGTAGTCGTAAATGGGCATACACAACGATCTCCCCGTTTGACATTAATGCCCTGGTTAGCAAGTTTCACTAATCCGAAAGGAACAGGTGTCAGCAAAGTGGCGGATAACACGGTATATATATGGGGAAAACCGCATCAGCCGCAACTTTAGCCCGCCACGATTTTATTATACACAAGGCCTTGGTATTATTCCTTCAGCTTTAAATTAAGAATTCATAAGCACCGCATGCGAATTTACTTCACAAATTGTCCCAATACGACGAAAAAGCATTTTCTAGATTTTGCTCCGCCATTTCCATATCGATAATGATGTCATTTATTGTTTTACGAATTAAAAGGAAAACTAAATTCCACACAAATCATCTATATGCATGGTTTTGTCATTGTTTGATCAAATGAAAAATTGCATTTTTATAAATACTGCATTGAATGTCGCACACAATGCGGAAAATTATTTGCCGGACCTAGCGCATCCACCAAACTTCCCTAGGGCAAACGATCCGATAACTGATTTAATTATTTATTCATATAAAACTGATGACGAGTGTAAGTAAATAAATTAAAGAGTCGAATTGACACGATGACGTTATCTAGCGCACGTGGACGCGTGATAAAACGTTAATGTTTATTTCCGTCAATAAAGTTTCATTAAAATTATCAGATGGCACGTCAGTTTCACCAAAAAAAGCCGCTATTAATAATGACATTTCAGCAACAAAAACACACGGAAAACTTCCTTTAAAAAATCAAAAGAAATCCATAAATAAAACTGCATGAATTTTAGCCGCGGGAAGAATTTTACACTTTCAGTTCATTTGAAAATTATCGTTTTCGTTTTGCAATTTTCGTTAAGCTTAATGTGATTTTAGTTTTTATGCGTTATTACAAATGAAAATTTGGGAAGTGCATCTTTTTGAAATTAAAGTTTTTGTAACCTAATTTAATTTCTTAAAATGGGGAAAATATATCGGAATCAGTGGGCTTCTTAATCATTTTCCATTATAACAAAGGAAAGCTTTTGAATGAAGAATCTAAGATATTACAGTAACCCAAATTAACAGTTCAATATATACATACATATCAAAATTACCTACTGGACAAATATTATAATCGTGAATGACTATCACGTTTCCTAAATCGCAAAACAAAACAAGAAAAAGAATACCGCAAACTTAATTATCTTATCAGCAACAGTAAACTACAGTGGACAAAGCATTAAGGTTTGAGACGCTCTGGATTGTCGAAGGGTTGACAATTTAACATCCATTGATGAAGGCGATATGGGCCAAAATATATAGATTCTAAAAAGCATTAAAAATTTAGCTGAGAAATTGGGCTTTAAAAATTTATTCTTAGCAAAACAACAACAATGCTTCTTCGTATGGCACTGTATAATGTACTATACACACCCTCTGTCAAAAATGTTCCAAACAAGCTCAATATGTCCTAAACTAGCGCCCTTTATTCATAAAATGTATTTACTCACAGTTATATATGTTGTTGTTCTACATTAATGAATGTTGATAATTTTGTTTAATTAGCTCAAGAACTGCACCATTCACTTACTAAATAAAGGACTATTTGTACCTATCGGTTTCGCGTGGTGGCCCTAATTAATAAAATATCGTAAAATATGTAAAATTACGTAGCCACAGTATTTCAGCATCAAACTTTAATGAAACAAAAAATTATGTTGAAAGTACGAATTGTAACTGCTATAAAGGTTTGCAACTCATTATTAAACCGTTAAGATGAAAAACAAATAATTCATTTTCGGTGGTTTAATAAATAAATTATCTAAAGAAGCGAAACGAAAATAACTTCAAAGGTGATTGCTTCATTTTCGAGCTTTAATGCAAAAAGAGAATAAATCTGTTGGTAATTGTTGAAATATAGATCCAAGCACGCATTTAATTATTGTCCTCGATTACGTTCAATATTTTTGAACTCTCTAAACAAATTGTATTGCAATTAAATCGAAATCATCGTACTGAAAAATTACATGACACGCAGATGGGTAAAAAATGGCTGTAATTCGTTTGCTAAAAAAAGGAAAAATTGGAAAATAAAATTGGGCGAAAAATAAAACGAGAGGATTAGTTAAAATTTACACTAGGTTAAACATATTGAAACGAGGGAAACAATATGAAATAATTCATTCCCCGTTCCCCATTTCAATTATTTCATTTTTAACGGGAAAAATGAAAAATAATCCGTTAAACGTTGAACTGGAAGAGAACATTTGAACAGTAGCAAAACCGACCCGTGCACAATCGTAATTAGATCTCGAAGATAAATAATAAATTATAATTAATCGTGATAGAAGGTTTAAAAGTTTCGTTAATTCGGTTTTGTTGGTGGATTTCAGTTTACTTAAATTGTTAATTCTATTTACATTGGGTATGTGGACTCGAAAAGTTCATCTGGTAAATTTTAAATTACATTTACATCGATTTCTGAACGATATTTGTTGAATTAAAACAAAATATCTACACCCACACACACACACAATATCACGTATACGTTTACAATTCACCAATTATTAAATCGCAAAGAGTAGTGCAGAGAAAGAGACAAAGAGAAAGAGAGCGGACAGCAATTAAAGAAAGATGGGTACATTAAATGCGAAGAGAGTAAATAGGGAGAATGAGAGAGAGACTGAAATGGATAAAATGATTTGAAATACGAAGAACCATTGAATTTGCGGGCAACAGTAGCATAAAGATAGTGACTCTCAAAGGTCGGTTCGTAGCTCGTGGATTATAGGGTCACTTTGAGACCATTCATTATCGGATAGATTCATTCGCAAACGCAAATAATATACGTCCATATAATTCACCGACATACGGTGTATATACGGTGGGTCCTAACAGTACGGGAACGAAGGATTGCGACGAAATGGTTGACTTTAGAGGCAAATATATCAGAAAGGAAACATTTGTTTTTGTGGAACGAACATGAAAACTGATGCTCGCTTCGTTAGTTTCCTGGAACGATGCATTTTTGACTCATTCGCGAATTCTAAAAGAAATTTACTAAATACACTGTATCTACAGTTTTGAATTTATTTCCTGTCTTCTCTGTAAAATTCCATTTGGAAGATCATATATCTTCAAAACTATTTGAGACTGAGAGTTGCTCCCTTGTAATTTATTTTACGCTAAACGGCGAATATTTTGCAGTACAAAATTGTATTCGGATTTGGGACCAATTAAACTGGCTCGTTTCCAAATGTGCCCTTCCTTTTTTTTCAGACGATCAAAAATATTTCCTGTAAACTCCACAATTTCATCGTAATTCTTTTTCCTCGCACGCTTAGGACACACCGTATACAAGTGAATCAAAATGTTTTAATAGTTAAATCGGTAAAAATTATTATTATATTTATAACCAACCTAATCAACAAGTGCTACTTGAATTGAATATAACTGTTTTGTCGAAGGACCACTGTTTCGGTAATGGACTTAAAGATTAATTTAAAATGTAAATACATTATTTACAATGGGCTTATATGAAGAGCGAACGAAATTGATTCCGAGTTGATTGATTGACTATTTGTACACGAATAACTTTTTAGCTGTTAATTCGATTTAAGGATAACTTGATTCGAGGGTGGGATGACATCCCTTCCCTAATGGCGCGACGAATTAAAATTTGCAGAACATTTGGGTTTTCTCTGATCCTTTTTCTAGTTTGGATGCCCCAAAAGGAAAAACTAACGGTATGAACGTGCTTTCGCAAAAATTGAAATAATAGCTTTACAGCGATGTTAAATTGAATACAAGGGTGTTTAAGAAATGTGGAACTATAAAATATACAAATGAATGACTAGAGCCAATAAATTCAGTAAAGGACAGGGTATTAAAATGACCTGGCTATAGTTATTGGGTTGGTCCTTTTCTCGGATCTAACAACAAATAAGTTAGAAATTAATAATTATGTACATTTTTTACGAAGGGTCGAAATAATGATTATTTTTATGGAGGGAGCGGCTAGGACAATAACACAATTTCTAATTGTTACAAAGCTGAATGTTGACCATCGGATTATATATATAATTATAGAAAAATCAATTTTACCTTGACAAATTGGATTATTACTTGAGTCAAGCGACTGCTAAGTATCCAGACAAGAAATTACTATCATCAAGTACAACTGCCGTTAATTTTTTGCATATTAAGGAATGCTCTGTTTGGGAAACTATTTCTTAGACTTTAAGCCATAAAATAAAGTTAAGATTGAAAAATCTTTTAGTAGGATGTTGAATAAATTCTCGCTGTTTTAGTGAAAATTAATGCTTTATTTTCACGAATTAATAAAAGACGTCATCCATAGTATTGTCCAACGCTAGCCAGTATTTTTTCCCACCTTTCTTGTAAACAATTGAATTCCACATCGGAAAAACAACACGTCTTTTGGAGCTATCCAAGAGTCGACCAATTTATTTGGCATCTTCATGAGAATGGAAGTGCTGTTCAACCAGACCATGTGCCATCAATCAAAACAACTGATAATCGGAAGACGCAATGTCTGGTGAATTCGGTGGGTGAGGTAGGATTTCCCATTTAAGTGTTTCCAAGTAAGTTGCAGCTGATCCACCAAAGGCAAAGCAGAAACTTGGAAGCATGGATATTCGGCTTTGCCGATGATGTTGATGCACGTTCGGGTTTACCCTATTATTTTCTACGCTTAGGGTTATCGTAGTCTATCCAGCTTTCATTGCCAGTCACGAGACGCTGCAAAAAAAACTTTCTTTTTCTACACTTGAAAAGATGCTGGTCTACGTCTCTCGGCTTCAACTAGGAATTATTACGAATCATTCCTAATGCTTTCAAACGTTTGGAAACTGTTGCGTGGACAACTCCTAATGATTCTGCAAGTCTGGCCTGTGTCTGACATGAGTCTTCTCATGAAGTGGTGCCTGCAATTCTTCGTCTTCAAACTTTTTCGGTGCGCCAGCAGAGTTCTTTACCTGCAATGTCAAAATCATTATTTTTGAAGCGTCTAAACCAACCTCAGTCTCTCTCGGTCACCGTACGTCTAAACAAGAATTAGATGCGCTTCAGCAGCGGATTTTTTAAATAAAATAGTGCAATAAAATTCCCCGCAAATACTCTTTTTTCGCTACAAAATTCGACATGTTTAACGCCATGAAAACAGAGCTTGTTGACACTTTGGCAAAATGAAATATACTGAATTTCAAACTTGCTTATAGTATTTGATTATAGATGCGTTATCAACTTAAACTACACGCAGACAAGTCTGAGAAGACCGTCTCTTGGAAAAAAGCGAGCATTTATTCAACAGCGTAATACAAGTTAATTTTATTCGCTTAATTGTATTTATATTTCATCTTGCTTTAAAATTCAACATTTTCTCCTTGACCATTTTTTGCCGCTAATGATTTTATTTATTAATTTTTAAGTTCAAGTTTGCAAAAGTTTGAACGATTGAATTTATTCGTTATCAAAGTAATTTTTTACTTCTTGCCGCATTGATAGTTAAAAATTGCTAACATGAGAAACCAAATTTGAGTCAACCCGTTACCACGTATTCTGAAGCATAAAGCAACAACCAATATATAAGAGATAATAAAAAATACGGCAACACTGACTAAAGAAATTAGTCTATCAATTAATATAACTAATTAACTACCAAACAAATTAGGATTGAAATTAAACGAACACTTCTTCGAGCTAATAAATAATGATAAGCATTCTAGTTTTAAACCTTTTTAAACAACAGTCGTAAGAAAAACGTACAGGTGAAATTCGTTTCCAATGTCAATTAAAACACCGGTTTTGGTTTGAAATGAAAATAAGCGTCTTAATCGAACCAACGCCATATAATAATAGGGTTTAGAGCCACTTTTATAATTTTAAACTGTTTCTTATCGATCATTTAATTAAAAATATTATAATTCACTTTCATCAGTCGCCCACCTTCACTCCTTTGTCAAAGTACTTTGTACATATTAATCGTGTTTGTGTTGAATTGAATTTCCGTTAACTTAAACGTTAATATTTAAACGATTAATTCTGGGCGAGGAACAAGATTTAATTTGGAAAATTTGATAGAAAACATTAAACTTTTATATTTGGAAAAGTGCCTTAATTTTAATTGGATTTCGTAATAAGAAAGTAAAATGTTACATGACATGCAAAAGTCATTGTAGCAGTCGCATTCGTGCTTACAGTGTGTTAAGAGAGTTGAGAAAAATGGGGTTTGCTCTATAAATGGCAAAAGATTTAAAAAAAGCGAACCTAAAGATTTTAATCTATAGATATACGTTATAGCGTATGGTACAAAACAAAAGAGAAAAAGGCAATATCGAGTTCTTAATACGTTATATATACACACCCCCATTCGCTTAATGTGCACTAAACTAAACTTAATGAAAACCTTTTATATAATAAATTTTATGGGAGGCCATACTTTTTGCACGATTTTTTCTTCTGTTCGTTTGAAACTTGCTAATTTCCTTATCGATCCACTCAACATTGACACTTTCTCTTTGACTCGTACTAATCCAGTTTACTGCGAAACACACTGAATGTGTTCGCATTGATGTAAACAATTTTAAGTGGTGTTATTCGACACATTAACACAGCTTTTAGTCGTTTAAAAGCAACAAAAAATGTTAACACAAACTAATAACCACATACAGCGTGTGCCAACAGCATGGAACCGAAAAATTACACCGTTTTTTAATAATTAAGGATAAATGTTTTAAATAAAAAGTTTTCTCTGGGATACGTCTAAAACGTAAAAATATTTTCCAAAAAAGCAGATTTGCTAACAGTTTTAATGGAGTAATATATTTTTATGGCATTTTTGGATTAGTTAGCGGACGTAAAGGGTAGTTTGTTAAAAGTACTAGGTGTCTAAAATGTACCAGTTGAAGTTATTTCAAATTTGCCATTCTTGTAAGTGTCATTTGTAGGCTAGTAGAAAATCGCATATATCTCTGGACCTATTTGAGATAGATAGTTGAGCTTCATTGGATATTTTAAGCATAAAATGATAAACATTTTGGACAATGAAATTGTCTTTAAAATATTACTGTTTTCTATTTGTAGCCTGTTAATCTTTGACAGTTTCAAATGTTTCGATCATAATGCATTTCACGTTATCCGCAATTAATTCATATTTGAGGCAATTTTAAGCTATATTTGATAAAGTGTGCTACTATAAGTGAAAATCCTGGTAAAAGATACCGAGGTGTCACTCACAGAATCTGTCCTTCTTCGTTGAATTCGTATCTCATTTATCCTCTCGGTCTCCGTAAGAACAGCGTGTATAGATTAAAAACCCGAAACAAACACCGCTGAAATCATCGTACGTTACTCACAAAGAGGCAAAAATGGAAATCAAAAATAATGTTACAAAGGCAAATTGTACGAGAGCGAAATATAAAGCATGGTAATGCGAAAGAGGGAAAGTGTTGTTTGTAATACGTTTTACACTTTTCATGTACATTTTTTTTTCCTGAAAATTATATCAGGATGAAAGAGATTCTACTGTTACATATGCAAACCATTAATATACACGCGTACTCTACAATGTTTATTCCTGTGTATGATTTGCCAAATATAGCATGGCACAAAAAATATGAGAGTGAAAAATGGAGAGAGCAGAGTGTCGCTGTTGTTATTATTAGTATTAATGTAAATTTAAAAACAAAAAGCGAGCGAATATAGTAAAGGTTAGAGTGAGAAACGAGATCAACAAGGACCAAAATGCAGAATCAAATTTCCATACGTATACCATGAATACGTGATTAGGCCCC
Organism: Hololepta plana; assembly: GCA_963695495.1. Taxonomy (NCBI): domain Eukaryota; kingdom Metazoa; phylum Arthropoda; class Insecta; order Coleoptera; family Histeridae; genus Hololepta; species Hololepta plana. The sequence goes on along the minus strand of OY968832.1, from coordinate 5,271,563 downwards.
GTTTGATGTGACGATGATGATGATGAGTGTCACCGAAACTACTTGTTATGCATTATACGGTGCGATGGATATTATTATCACGATTATTGTGCGATAGAGTTCTGGACCTAAAGACTTTACATTGTTATGCCTCATTAAAAGTTTGTAAAAGTGCTTCATGTTCAACTGAAAATATTAGATCGAATTTGTTTTCCGTGGTGTTGATGCAAAGTTATGCATCTACAAAAACGAAATACTAATTCAAAAGAAAAAATTCTTAAAACATTTTCCAGAAACAGAAGCAATATGGCAAATTGTAAATAATAAATTATCCATACAGAAAGACATCTTTAACTAAATGAAATATGTACATACATATATTTGAAAATTAACTTAAGAAGTGGACCAACTAATGCAATGTGCAACTCGACTTCAGAAACAGGCACTTAACTTGTCAATATTATGGAGTTTATAAACTTTAAATAAAAACTATTAGAAACTTCGAAGCTAGGAATAAACAAATGGTATTAAAAGAGTAACATATTCCGAACAAAGCATAATATATTGCTCGATCAATTTGAGTAACAGAAATAAAAATCTCTGTTGCAAAGACAAAAGAAAATATTTCCAAAACAATCTCCCCAATTACAAATGAATTTTGTGACGTTGCAATAATGATTATTAAGCTAAATATAGCAATTACACATAACAGAAGAGGTAAATGTTTTTTTTTACTATACTTTTAGTGCTTAGAAGATTTACCTGTAATTAAACACTCATTGTGAACTAGAATCCTTTGTTATACAGAGCCATCAAAACGTAAATGACTCGGGGTGAGCTTTGGGAATTGGCGGGCATGTCTGTACTTAAATCAAAAATATTAACTTTAGAAATGTCACTGACGTTTAACAAATTTCGCAACTTGTTGATCAGTAATGGACAATTCGTTTTTGCATTTATTGCAAATGTTTTACTTTTTGATCGCTCTCTATGTATTTAAGTTATATACAGAGCGATCAAAAAGTGAATGGCATAGAACAGCCGTTGCAAATAAACTGCATATCTTTATTCAAATTACCTAATTTCAAACGTCAAAAGTATTAACGTTACAGATGGCGATTTCGTAATTTGAGTGACTACTTTTCATCATCTACTTTCTGATTCCTCTGTACAATGTAGCTTAAAGCCAGCCGTAAATCTAACTATTCAAATTTTCAAAACTAATTTTCTCATAGTTACGAACACGTAATAATTTAATATTGAAAACGGTTCGGTGGCGGCATCTGTGAGTAAGTAACCAAATCCAAAACCGAGCTACTTATCAAATGAGGTAACGTGATGACCTTGCATTTGTTTGTAAACAGACACGACACGTTGATCCGTTTCGTAGAGTGTGCTTCTATGAGTATAAACACAATTTAGTTTTTATTGGATATTTGATAAGTTTCGAAGTAATTAAACGATTCAAAAATGGATTATCAGCAAATGGTAGTCGTTCAAGAACCGAATCCTACGGTACGTTATCAATGACAATCATTTATAAACGTGCATTCGATCGCAATCCAAAAAAAAACATTTATTTCCATTGTCCTATCATCATCATCATGCATAGTATGTTACACAATATATTCATTTTTTGGTCGTTGTTTGTTTGTGATTATCACTTTATAAGGATCAAATTGTTCGAATTGATTCGCTCGCATATCGAACTGGGCATACAATTACCTTAAATTAACGAAACAATCGATTGGTATTGGCAATTTAGGAAAAATATGTAGAATAATCATTTCTATTTTGCTCAGAGGCACAGTTGGGTTACTTTTTTATTTCGCGTTTGCGCTCGGCGCCCTTTGTTAACCGCGAATGTTAAAAAATGATTTCCATCAATCATCAATATCCTAGCCAAATCGAGAAACGATTTTCATATAGAATCGCCATTCGGTATTTAATCGTCGTCCTTTCGCAAGGATCATTTAACGTTAAGGAAAAACGATCACGATTTTAATAAAGGTTTAATACGCTAAAATCCAATTTGATTCGATTTGTTAGTTTCCAATCAGTTTGCAAACGAACGTGACGGCTACATATTAGCAAATGAAGCTCGTATTTTTTGTTAATACGAGCCTAGATTGACTTATGGTATGCAAATGGTGTTTGATAGCGAGAAAAACGTCGTTCTCTCTGCTGCACCATCAACTCTTACAGAAAATTATGATCATCAACGACTGCCCTCGCACAGCAACAACAACACCGCGACGAAAACGTCGCTTTTTTTTTAGTGAGAGAGAGAGAGAGAGAGAGAGAAAACTAAATTCACCGTAAGAGGGGAAACTGCGCAATATCGGACCCCAGTGCGGTCACGACTCCACGTTTTGTGTTGTTGCGTACTACTTACTACTACTATTATTATTACATTATATATATATACAGCAAAACTGCAGCAATAATAAGATAGAACAGACCGAATTTCTCTTGTGTGTATGTTTAACGTCAGGAGGAACGTCCCATCAGGCAAACGGCACACGCAGTACGGTAAGAAGATTGATTAGAGAAAGAGATCGAAATCGATGAAGAATACGTACGTTTTTTTTTGTCTTTTTCAATTCGCAATTTCTCGCCCTCCACACTCGACTGTTAATCGCAATTTGATCGGGGTATTATTACGTTGTACTTATTTCCTCGGTGTGTTACTGTTGTTCTTTCGATGTCGTTGGACGCGCTTTCCACCTTTTGCTTAGTTTAACTGGATTTTGTTCGATCGAGCATTTCGTGTGTTTCATTGTGCAAAAGCCGGCTCTCGGTTGAAATAATTGAAACGCATTTCACGTAATTATTAACGTTAATAATCCGGCGTTTGCCTGGGTTTAGTTAACAAGCACGCGTACAGGTTCATATTGCAGTTTCACCTATTATTATCTGGATAGTAATAATAAATAATACACGTAACTACTCCGTGTATATCCGTTATTATTAATATTAATATGCATTTTGCCATCAATAAGTTACGAACGCAATCAATTTCGCTTGCTTCGTTCTACGTTTAATCACGTCCCAAGTACGCATTAAGGATCGAAATAAATTGTGAAAGAAGTAGAAGCAGAGAGAAAATTTGAAACAAAAAAAAAACGCGCAGTTAAGTTGTGTATTACGTCGTCCTTGACTTTGGGTAGAATTTGATCAATTTACGATGGGTAATGTTTCATCGATGTAGATTTTTTTTTTACTTATTAAGTGTCGGTTAGTTTATGGGTGGACAATTGATTTATGCGAGTCGAGATTTTTTGGCCGCTTTCACTTCTCTCTCTCACTTTTATTTTAATAATAGGGAGCACCCCATAGCAACTAATTTGATTTAGATATTTAATTTTCTTTTTTTAATATTTATTTTCCTGGCTATTATTTATGCGAGTGATATTATTTGCGCACATTTCGCAGTAAGTCGCCATATACATTAAGGTATATTATTAACAAATTAATTGATATACTTACAAAGAAAGCGACAGTAAAGGATGAATGCATGGCATAAAAACAAAGTTTACTAATAACGTTATCGCATTCGGTACACTTTTTTTAATTTCGTGTAATACACATGTAAGTGCGCAGTGCAGTTGTTTGAATTACAAAATACTTTTTTGTGTTTTTTATTTGTTTTTCGAAAAACTATATGAACGAATATTGTTTTAGGGACAATTACATTCCATTCCAGACGTCTTCCTCTGACTGTTTCTTTTTCTTTTTTAATGAAACTTCACAGTGATAAAATCTAAATCGGTCGTCATTGAACGAATCCTACGTAATAAGTTAGCCAGTACAAAAATTAATAATAATTAACTTTGATTATTTTGTTGTTGGTGTTACCTTCAATTTTACATATCCCTCCAATAATAATAATAATAACAACAACAACATTATACGCATTCGCCATTTGTTCGCGACGCGAAAACTCCGTTTAAATACAAATACAACGTGCGTAAAATGATGTGCTCGACCTTTTCCTTCATATTATTATTAGGTTTCTTCCCGGCAAATTAGAAATTTTTGAAGTTTGAAAATAATTAAATATGTAGTCTAAAATTTGTAAACCCTGACATTTTCAACTTTAACGGTCATTAATTGCAAATATTACGATTTGATCCTTTAAATATGAAACTGGATAAAGTATTTTGATGCTTATTGTTCGGAAACAAAATCAAGGATTATTTGTTGTTTTTCTTACTTCTTATTTGTACCCTTGAATGAATTAAACGATAATATTGCTGTTTTGTATTGTTTAATTAATAACGATTTATTTCTGTTTACTAGGAGGGTACGCCTCGTAAGGAATCTGGCAAGCGTGGTCGCAAACCAGGCCGGAAATCTGCTGAAAAAGTTGACATGAAAGCCAAATTAGGTATTTCAATTCATTATAAAAATTGTGTGATCCAAAATTATAAATTATTGTTAGGTTGGCATGATGTATTCCCCAAACATTTCACCCCGTCTTTTATTTAACAGTGGCCTCTCAAAAAGGAGTATATCGCAAAATTACTTTAAACATGAATTGGCAATTAATATAATTTTTTAAGGAATCATTTCACATTATTATTGTAATTAAATTAAATTAAAACTTAATTGTGCCAGCACAAACACACGTGAAATGCATTGAAACAGTGCGGGAATTTCAAATTATTCCCAATCGTTTTGGATCGCGCTATATTATTGTAATTATTTATTGCTTGGATTGAACTTATTATTTTGTTTTCTTTTAGAAAGGAGCAGACAAAGTGCCAGAGAATGCCGTGCCCGAAAGAAGTTGCGTTATCAATACTTGGAAGAATTGGTAGCTGACAGGGAGAAGGCTGTGCTAGCGCTAAGAAAAGAATTGGAAAAGGTAACGTATGTGCAATTAATGCCAACTCACGAATACAAAAGAATATTTTACGATCGCTTATTAATTATTTCTGCTGTTAATTATTCATATGCATAAAATACATACATACATTTATTATTTCAATACTATATGTATGTTACACTCTCATCAAATTCATTACTAACATTTTATAATTATATAATTGACCTTGAGAGTTTAGTTTACAATAGTTATTTCCTCGCATTAAACTTTCTTTTTATCATATGTTTCTTGCAGTATCACTTATGGGCTAAGGAATTGGACGAAGGACGTGTACCGGATGGCATAAATGCGTTGATGGACGAATTTGGTTTGTTGAAGCAAGAGTCTTGAACCATTGTTGTTATTGTTTGTGATTGCCTCCATCAGCATCATCGGTTTGCTTCTGTTTGATTTGAACATGTTATTGATTAATAATTAATCACTAAATTGATAACAAAATGTAACAATAATTTTATGGTGTTTAACACAAAGTATTTAATCACTTCAAATCTTTATGCAACCACAAAATATTAGCGATTAATACTACAAATACAAGGTTTCTATGAGGCTCAGAGATTATAACATGTTATTTTTGCATATTGGAATTTATAATAAAACGGTAAAATTTAAAAGGAAATGTAGTTTCAATTATGAAAAACAATTTTAAATAATTAATCGGAATTCAAAGAAAGTTACCAAGATGATGCTTCATTTTTAAGGACTTTTTCTAATCTTTTACGAATTATTATACACTGCTCAAAACAATTACCAAGCAATGTAGGACATGTATTATTATGTTTTAACTCAATTGTGCATACTTAAAGAAATTGTGAAGTTTTTCTGTTGTACTCCTCATTGTTAATTTTATCGATTTCTGTGCGTTAATGAAAATTGAATTGGAGTTTCCACCAACAAGTTCAAAGTTGAGAAAATGTTCCATTCCACAGTAACAATTTCAAGGTGCACATTTAACTCGGTGCGTTTTTAATAACGTTTTAATGAAATATCCGTTAATAATTTTGAAAAGTATAATTAACTTGCATATTGCATCATTTCCATGCAGAAATGAATAAAACACAATTTATTTTTCGTATTAAGCAAGCATTAAAATTATGTGAAAGGATTAAAATGAGATTAATTAACAATTCTCTTTATTATAATTAATAACTCACTATTGTATATTTTTATAAAATATCAACGTAATTATTGTAATCGTCGAAGATATTCGAAGCTTTAATATCCATATCATATTACAATTCACGACATTTCAAATGATCTGGCATCTCAAATTTGCCTAAGCACAATTTTTTTACAATACTAATTTTGAAAAAGATTTTGCAATTTCTTTTTGGCGAATAAATTTCCATTTTCGCGAATCCTTTATACAAATTTTCTTAAATTATGACATTTTTTATATGCAAATACATTCTTTGAATTCCTTGCCGTTCAACCCAATAAACATTAAAAATTCATGAATAAAGCAATATCCATAAAAAAGAGAACTTGCAAACTAACATGAAACATTCGAATTCTTTAGATTTTTAATAAGTACAATTAGTTAATCCATTATTTATTACTCTAGAGAATATTGTTACGTGCCGCAAAATTCAGAACAACGAGAGGATTCTAACAATTACTTTATTTATTTTAACGACGTGCAACTTGTGCTTGATTACAACATCCGAACAGCAATGTTTATTGTTTGAAAAGTGTCGAATATTTATACCCGACTTCTTACGGGGAACGGATTGAAATCTTTTGATTTTGGAATTGTCAATCGACAGTGTTCCATTAGCTTTTACCTTTTTTATCTTTTCGGGGTTCGTGGATTATCCTTTGACGGCGTTCCATTAGCTTCTTAGATTATCTTAATTTATGAAGTTCCTTTGTTTATGAAAACTTTTTAGGAGGGCGCCTGTGTCTTTGTTTATGAAAAGTTATTAGGGTGCCAGGTATCTTGTCTAGGGTTGGCATATAATGATCAAATATCTATTAGCGATATCTTTTGTTATAGAATTGCTTGAGTTTGTTTAGTCAAGGTGTATTGGAAAGGTAATTGTTGGACAGTATTGTTAAATATTTCAAGACTCCGTCTCCTCCATCTTTGAGGAGTTTCGCCAGTACTGCGTCTTCACTTCTTAGGCTTTGCCTATTTCATCTTCTGAGTTATCTGGCTTTTGTTCTGCGTTGACGTTTATTATTTTCTTTAATAGGTATTCCTCAGATGTTGGTGGTACGTTACTTTCAGAACTATATGGCGCGCAAAAGTGAATAGGAATACATGTAATTCATGCATATTTTAGTTATTTTGAAAGCTTATATCTCCTCTAACGATATTATTTTGCAACAAAATGAATCAAACGTTAATAGAGGGCTTCTTATCATACCTGTTTCATTCCTCCAACCCTTAAGCGATTTGGCCAAAGTTCATATGATATTGAGAAAATCAATTGGCGAGTTTTACCTCGGTTTCAGTAGACTGGAAGTGCCAATAGAAGGCCTGGTGCATTACTACTCCAATGGAGTACGAAAGCATTGTCATTTTTTAAGGCGTAACTCTTTTCATAGAGCTCGCCAAATATTAAACGAAGTGTAGGATGTTCTCGCGAGGGTAATATCAACACAAACGATTCGTAATCCTTTATGGGCAGTTGGCCTAACATCGTGTGCTACTTTAACAAGGGGAGTGCACAACATGGTACCAACCGATTCCATTGAAATTTTAGTATGTTTTAGGGTATATGCCCCTAATTAATACTGCAAAATACTAAAACACAATTTGCTTTCGTTTTTCAGAAAAATCAATTCAAAGTTTTTAATTTTTCACGTATATATTTGCATGATGTCATGCTTGGGTCGTCAGAATAGCAGTGGCGTGTCCTAATGGTCCTGCGTTCGTTTAGTAACCGTGCGGTCGGCAGTTCGTATCCGTACGACTAACACTATCTTTTCTTCATTTTTCTTTTCAATAATATAATATAATATTATTGTGAAATATAATTAAAAGGTCATTGAAAAAAGACAAGAATTATGTAGGAATTGATATTTATTAAAAAATTATTGCATTTTACGTTATAACTTTGGGTTTGCTGTCATGTATTTTATGTGCCAACTTCTGTAATTTGGACAGAACGAAAGTCACGACAATTTGTGCCCTTTAGTTGAATAATTTAAGTACATTCGAAATATTTAAATAATTCTGATTCAGAAAGTAGATTTATCAAACAACAATGGTTTATGGAAGATACAAAGAAAGCAGTAATACTTTAACCATTATTATTACCGAATGTACTTAAATTATTCAATTAAAGGACACAAATTATCGTACTGTCCGAATTACAGAAGTTGCACATAAAATATTTGGCAGGAAAGCCAAAGTTATTCCTGCATAATTAATGTATCTTTTCAATGATCTTTCAATTATCTTGCATAATCATCTCATATTATTTACTTATTGAGACGAAAAATTAAGAAAAAATAGTGTTCGTCGTACGGATTCGATCCGCCGACCGCACGGTAACATGGCTAGCGCACGACCATTAGGATACGCCACTGCCATTGGCACGCTGTTATGTTTGTTTAATATGACGATGTAATTGATAGAAGCCTCACTGCAGTTCGTTATGTCGAGGAAATCATCCTCCAAATCGTGGATCTCATTGGCACAGATGACAATGCGCCACCTCATAAAGGCAGAATTGTTCACCTGCGTCAAGAAACTTGGGCATTTCACATCTTCAGCTTAGTCTAATATCTCCAGGACCGAATGCCATAGAGCACATATGGGATGCGATGCAGGAAAAGCTTTTTGACCACCACTTAGCGTTCAGCAAATGTTGGCAGCACCACTCCTCTATGGAATGAAATTCTATGTGAAACCGTTTACAGTAGCATAAACAGCCTGCCTGAAAGGGACAGACTGGTGTTGCGTAATAATGACAATTACAGAAGTTTATATTATTGTAATACAATGACAGAAAAAATATTTTTCCTAAATGTTATCTTCAAAATACATTTAAAAGGGTCTTAATGAACATGTGACCGGAAATGATCGTTTTCGGAGATACGAAACATTTTGCAACATTGATATTATTTACAAATATGTACAAAAAATGCAAACTAAGAACAAAAGGCAATTTTATTTACTTGGTAACCGATGTAAGGGCATTCATAGCTGCAAATGTTTAAGCTCTTTTGTACACGTGGAATGGACCACTTGGCAAGCAAATAGGAGGCTGCAATTGAAATGGATGATAATTTGGACGATAATTAATAAGTTAATAGTGTTTACGATAAATTTTTGTGTTGCGAAGTGCTAAAAAAATAGCTTTCAAAAACGGCGGATAATTATGCACCGACCTAATAGTATAACAAACTCGATTTCTTTTCAATAACGTTCACAATATCTTTTCTTATAAAAGTTTTATTCGATATCAAAGATTAAAGTATATACCTAATTCTAAGACTTATCATAAAAAAACACAGAAAATACTTTAAAAAGAAACAGGTACACAAACGAGAAAGGCACAGAAAAAAAAATTAAGGGAATTTGAATATCACGTTTCGCGCGGTGGAAATATATACGTTGGATTCAATGCTGTAAATTCGACGTAAATCTTTCGTCTACGATCGCCCAGAGTGGACGTGATCTCTTTGAACGTGGGCCTATCGACCGGATTCGAACGCCAGCAAGTTAACATCAACTGATACAATTCGTCCGTACAAATTGCCGGTTTGTCCAATCTCAAACCAGCGAGCAGTCTATGTTGTAATTCCATGTCAGGTACAGAATAATATGGCACCGCGGCTAGATGAAATCGAAATAAAATTACTATAGATCGAATGATGATTGAAATGGATTCGTTTTACCCAACGTGCCAATTTCCCATAAAACCACGCCGTACGACCAAACGTCCGACTTCGAACTGCAGATACCGTCCGTGATGGATTCGATCGCCCACCATCTTATTGGGATTTTCGTTGTTGTTCTATTATAGTACGGACCTGAACGCGACATGCCGAAATCTGAGATCTTTAATACTTTCGTTTCGCTGATCAAGACATTCCTGGCTGCCAGATCCCTATAAGAACGATCAATGTGGAGCTTTGAAAACTATCAGAAACAGATATCGAACAAAAGCAATAAAGGAACTTCATAAATTGACCGTTTTGTTGTAGCTTTTAAACATTTCGCAAACTCAAACAATTATAATCTCATGTGAATCATTTTAAAGAGCACGTAAACATTTATATAACTCAATTCCAAAGATCCACTTCCTAGTACGAATTGGAAGCTCAGATTTATTTAGCACTATATAATGAAAATAGAACCTACTTAATTTAAAATGTTCACAATTAAGCTATTAACATTATGCTGTCTTAAAAAGAAATTATCAAGTTAAAAATTTATTACAAACAGTAAAACTATGGTAATTGAATATTTTGCATTGTCGTGTCGAAAGCAGTATGTCGCTGAAGATTTTATGTTGTTCCTCATAAATTCACGTAATTTTGTTATGATGTACTCCACATTGATAAATCGAAAGTCCGTAATGCTGCAACACAACGTTCAATCAAATGAAGGAGTAATTCAAAGAACTCGACACGACTGAACTTCGTCGTCTATATTTATAGTTCGGACAATAAACCGTGCGATTACCACCTTTTCCCATTAATGGCACACTTCCAACGGATTTTTTTTTGTCGTACAAAACTTGCTTTGGATAAACCAAAATTGGGCAATGCTCGATCAGTTTCGCGTGGATTCTTTTTGGTCGCTTTCTGTAAAGTCTGGAGGTGATTGAAAGTTTATGATGGTTTAAACGTTCCTAGTTTCAAAAAAACATCGACTTTTCCTCAAAATTACCTCTTGGGATAACTGGAAACACTCAGCAACTAAATTACAACTAGTACTGTTTGCAAAACTGACATTTCGTTTTGAGACTCCCCATAATTTCCGAACATATGAATTGGATAATTCATTGTTCAACTCATTATACAATTTTAAATTCTGTAATTTAACTCCTGATGTCTATGTTTCTGGCAGTTTCTTCAGCTTGTAATCATGGCGGCTCTCTGCAATTTAGCAAGAGTTGATTAAAATCTATGTTAAACGCTATTACTTTAGCTGTAACCTTTCATTTGGATTTTATTCATCCAGAAGCTAGTATTTACTGCTCAGTAATAATTGCTGCATATTTTTTTACTGACACCACCCGCTAGTAAATTTATCTACATTAAGTGCTTCATTTGAAACTAACTTTTATACTATATTTCTATCACATGAAGTTATTTTGCCTTAATTTATCATTGAAGGAATTGCAAAGCTTAAAAGGATGAAAGTAATTTTCATAAGAATACAGTGTGTCAGTGATCCACAAAATTTATATTAGTGATAAGTTAAGTATTTACTGGTCAATCAAAGAAATACTTGAAGGGCGATAACTAAAAAGAGATACGAACTTCAATCGCGGACAACTTAATTTATTATATCAAATACTAAAAATTGATTCCAAAATTTATAGAAAATTATGTTTGAGCTAGCATTCATGTTAATTACCATCAATTCGATCATTATCTACCTGTGAGCTATATTTAAGCTTTCCACGTGCGCCATCCCATTTGCAATTTGTAACGCAAAATTCTGCAATTCTGCGCTGTTCAATGACGGTTCCATTTTGACGTAATTAGGTTTTGGCGTGAGCGGAGTCGTTGGCGTCGTCGGTTCGCTGCCCAGGAACGTTACGAACGCTGCAAAATTAAATTACCAATCGATGCCCTTAATGACTCGTCATTACTCTCCACAGAAACAAAAATCAACTAAAGTTTCCGCTAATGAACGATGCAATTGTTCAAACATCCGTGTACAAACATTAAAATTGCACGTGTATGATAAACATTGACTTACTCTCGGCATTTGAGACATTACTAAGAGGCGTCGTAGGTGTGGTCGGTGCCGATGTGCCATTATTAGAAATGTAGGTGCCTCTTTAAAGAAAATAAGAAGAAACAATTCGACATTTGCAAACGGATATTTGCATCCCACTCACTCGTACTGATTCCTCGACGATCGATTCGTCCATTCCTTTCTCAAATCCTCTAAATACGTGTGCAGGTCGCCGCACGCAACAAACTCCATCACCATCAAGTAGGGTTTCGTTTTGGTGGTATGACCAATCAGTTTCACCACGTTCTTGTGAGTATTTAGCGTTTTCAGTATGTTGATCTCGGTAACGAACTCCCGCATCACGTCCGGATTGTTAACTGAAAAAACATTTCCTATAAATTTATGTTAATTCACTGTCGATGTTCTCACTACCCAATAAACCGAACAATATTTTATTGCTAGGAAAGGAACATCTGCTTATTATGTTAGTTTCTTTCGTGTACCTTTTTATTTGTAAAATATTCATTCTTCTTTATATTCATGCGCAATGAACGCACAGTAATAAATGTCCATCATTGTAAAACATTATTGCGGCAATTACATGATTATTTGAGCATAAAAAAAAACATCTTTGTTAATTATTTGGTCGGTGTACAAAGGACAATAGCCAAATAATGTGACTAGTTGAAGGGAATGAAGTAACGTATAGTTGCGAAAAATGATAACAAACAGCAACCAATAAGAATGCCACCTTCGTCCCCAAAAAAACTAGTTGCTAATCATAAAGTTGGTAATTTTGAATCAGAATTGTAAACACCTTCAACCAAACAACATCTACAGAACGACATTAGACTTAAAACGATTTAACTACAATATACGATAAGTTCGAGTTTGTGTTTTCTTTCTTTTCATCAACAAACCAGCAGCAACACGTGGGCAAGATAACTCTAGATAAATCAAGACGAAAACTCAAGACGCATCACACTGTTAATATTAAACAGTTGTGGACTTAAATTAAGAAAGATTAGCTCAAAGGTCTATTAGCAAATAATTTTGTCAGAACAACATTCACTGTTTGAGGATCTTCACGGACAAAAATAGAAAGTATCTAGAGAAAATAAAGTCTAAACGCTCTGAATTTGGTTGAGAAAAATGTTTTAAGTTTCCAAATTTATGAGTCTGAGAAGTGAATAACTTTGACGTATGTTGCTTTTCACACTTTACATACGAGGGGGCATCAAAAAGAAACGAGAATTATTTTCTGCTAATGTTACTACCTCCCCCGCTGGACATGTTTTCTTGACACTCTTTCTGTGCAGTTTGTGAAGTGGCGTTTATCAAAAATAATTTATTTTCCGTTGAAAATCAAAGAGTTGTTGGCGAAAACAGGTTGACCACGGTTCCTCAGACCCCTTACTTGCCTAAACTAGCTTCCTATGATTTCTTATTCCCGAGAATGAAGGCATATATAAAGATAAATCGTTTATAAAACGTAGAAGATGTTAAGACAAAATCGTTAGATGCACTTACTTAAGAAGACTAAAGAAAATGTTTCGAATAGTGGAAAAATCGTTGGGACTAAACCAATCCACTAGGGACAGATTTTGTAGGGTATTAATGTTCTAAAGATATTTCCTTGAATTTTAAAATATTAAATAAACAATTCTTGTTTCTTTTGGGTACCCCGTCGTAGTTGACAACTTTACATTTGGTCGTAGCAAAAATATCTAACATAAAAATGATAAATGACATGCTCTTTTAGCAACGATTTAAATTATTTCTTGAAAAGGAATTCGGCTCGAAGGACCGTTGTGTTATTTCTCTGAAATCGATGTAAAATTACATTTATAATATTTAAGGGATTCCAAATATTGCTCAGGATTAATATAAAAATATGAAATATGTACATTTAAAATGTTTTCGACTTGTTTTTGAATAATTTGACTGGCTGTTTACTGAATTCCTTCATGTTCTGTTGCAGGACGATCAAAGAAACTTACTAGTTAATCGATTGGTGTGATTTGGTTATTCCAAATAACATGCATTACTAGACTTTACTTACGTTTAGGTTTCTTTACAGCTACAGGCATATCTTTACAATAATCGCAAGTTAATTTGCCCAAGAACACCTCACCAAAATGGCCGCTGGCTAACATTTGTAGAAATTTAATGTCTTTAACGTCGATCTCATAATACTCGTTGATCTATAAACAGCTCATTATTACTAGTTCGTGATTAACAGAATAAACGGTTGAACTTACGTTTAAAGATTCGGACGGAGGGTAATTAGGATTCCTGAACCAAATGATGGAATTTCCCGTTCTGCACAAAACAGAAAATGCCTTTACAATTGCCAACGGAAAAAGTCGTTGCGAGGAAATCAAAAATTAACTTACCGACTATTTAAACGCATAAACTGTCGAATTTTATCGGCAAACATGTCCAATTTTTTGAAACAAAGTAATGCAACGACGACAAACAAGATCCCCGTAACAACAGGTACCGCAATGTAAATGACGTGATCGAATCGCCTAGTTTCGTGATCGTCGAACCTGTAACTGGCGCTCGCCGTATACGAACAGGAATGATTCGTTATGATTGTCAGATTGAAATTGTAGGTCGCATCTTTACGGGGAAAATCTAATTGATACAGAAAGTAATTAGCATCGATTTCATTGAATATTCCCCCGGAGTCACTGGAAAGCAAATGTAATGGATAACTTTGTTGGGTTGAAAGAAGCAAAATTGTTTTCTACGTACGGGGATTGATTTAAATTTTTTAATACCAAATCTGTGATGATTGCTGGTATCTCGCCTGTATTAACGAACAACCAGCTAATGTTCAAGGCATAATCGTCGATTGGCAGTACATTGAAATCGGTTATAATTCCATAATTGCATTTGCATTTTCTGAAACAGTCTGCAAATAAAACTTATAATGGAAGGGAAGTGAAACTAGTAGTAAGATATGAGAAATTCCACAAGGATTGACAAGTTAATTACTGTGGAACAAATATTCAGGAGAATCATAAATAACTGATATAACGTTTGTCCGCTGTTTAGAGATTTGCAACAGCTATTATTTGAATATTTGTTTCATTTAAAATTTTAGGTCGATGCATAATTTCGTGTGGTTTTTTTAGTTGCAAAATTGCGCTAAATAAATAAAATAATTTTGCAATTTTTTATATGCTATTCAATAGATGATTTCTCGCTTTAGTAGTCCGTGTTCTTGTTCTTTTTTATAATAATAAAATTTTTCGTTGATTTGTAAATTATTAAAGTGGAACGTCAAGTGGACAAAAATGCGCATTTCCGACACCTGATTCTTATAGCTTTTAATCAGGGTTCTAAAGCCACTAAATCTGTTCGCGGCATTTGTGCTGTGTATGGCGAAGATGCCATAGCAGAACAAACGGCTCAAAAATTATTTGCGCGGTTTAAAAACGGTGATTTCGACGTCCAGGAGGAGTTTGATGAAGAGAGCGATTGAACCACCTTTACTACGGAAATGCGTGTCAAACAGCAAGACAGTTGGTTAAGCAAATGGATTGTGACCAATCAACGGTGGTTACCTGCAATCAATGGGTAAGGTCCAGAAATTCGTTTCATGGGTACCACATTCTTAGAAGCAAAACAAGAAACATCGACGCTCTACGATTGCCGCCGAATTGCTTGCCCGTCACAAGCAACGTTTTCTTCATAGGATAGTCGCCGGCGATGAAAAATGATCAGATTTTCACAATTTTCCATCTTGTTCGAAGGCTTTGTGCGGCATTTCATTATATAATGACGTGGAATAGCACGTTTGGTTAGAGGAGTTTTTCGAGCCCAAGCCGAGAGATTCTTATCGCTGAGGCGTCGAGAAAGTTATCGAACGTTGGGAGGAAGTCGCTAACAACGATGGACAATATATCATTGATTAATTCTTCTTATTTTTTGTTTAAAATTAAAAATACATTAATCAAAAAGAACCGCACGAAATTATGCATCAAGCCAATAGCTAATAAAGATTAATTTTCTAGTGCTTCTCTGTTAATTTTGTATCTACCAACCTGGTATCGCACAATTAAATTGAATGCTGTAGTTAAGGATTATCGTGTAATTTTCTCCAGCTTCGATGCAGAATGTTTGCGAGTGTTCCGTTAAATGCGGCACCAAGAAATACGTCTCGTTCTCCTGAAACGTTTCGTTATAGAATCGATCGACTACCACTAATAACCTTTCGCTCACCAAAGCGTCCTGAAACGGCTCCGACTTACCATCGATGTTCATCACTTTAATGTGACCTGAAAAAGTTGAAAAGTCGATTAAGCAAAATTTACAATTTGCACGAACAAATTCGAGAAAAACTCGCTCACCGTGATCCTCTTTCAGATTCGACACATTCAAGTACAATTCGGTAAGGTTACGATTGTATAATAGCGTGACGTCGAAGTCATTTTTGGTGCAATTAACTAAAAAAAATATTAAAAACTATTGTCATTATCAGCTCTTGATATGTAATCGTGCGAGATTGACGTGCTAAAAATGTATCGTCATACTTTTGATTTTATCGTTGTCATCAATCCTATAAGAGCCAATAAATGCCATCTGCTCCTGTAATAACGATAATAATAAAAATAATAAATAAATGCATAAAAACGTTAACAAAAATTAAATTACACGAAAAGAGAAGAAGAGAAAATCTTTAGTTGGCGCTCATATAGGTCGAATGTTTATTTTATAATCCATTTAGATAAAACAAGACGATAAAGCATAATAATATCGAATATCAATTTTATAAGAAGAGTATTTTATTTTTGTTATTTACTAGAAGATACCAGGATTTGCAATAGATAAAACGTGATATTTTTAAAATCAATATTCTAAAACCCGTATCTTTCAAACAAAATTGTTTCGTATCTTTTTATTGACACAATTTTCTTAAAATTATCTCATACGTTTATGTAATGTACAAGATACTTGTCCAAAATTAGGCCCACCTTAAAGAACTCGGAGGTGAACGATAAAATAGAAAATTGCCATGAAGATAATAGTCCTTTAGGTGCAAACTGAGTAACTTGTGTATGGATTGTACAACTCTGAGGATTCGCAGTCTCCCTATGGGACAATTTGTTCAAGCGTGAAACACATTATCAACTTTTTAAAATTAAGTAAATCAAAGATTTCTTACAGAAATCTCGGCTACTTTAGGTTCAACTTAAATTAGGCAACTTTCGCTTTGTTCATCACTTTCCTATTATTAGCCAAAAAATAATTGCATGGATTGAATAAGGCCCGGTTTGTGTAAAGAGTTCATTTTTTTGGGAATGGTAGTTTCTTGTTTTATTGTCCGCATAAACACAAAGAAAAGTGTCTCCACTTTACAACATAAAATTGTGTATGTGCATACTGTAATGATGCCATTTTCATTTAATTACTTTTATAGTAGTTGCTTTATACATATAAGAAGTTTTCTTGTTTAAGGCATATTTAGACAATTTTCCAACTGATTCTTATGATTTTCACAGGTGGGCCTAATTAAAATTGCTTCTTCAAAATAAGGCCCACTGCAGAGTTGTTTTAAGATTTTTTTTCTTGTACTTCTAAACATCTGATTTCCTACTGCGTACACATTACATGGAGAATACAATAAACTTTTGATAACTTATGTTTCTCAAAATTTTAGTTATCTCAATTTATTGTCATAAGTATGAAAAATAATGGTGGGCCTTATTTAGGTCAATTACCTTATTGAATCAAACCGCTTTTTGTAAAGATTTTAATCAATATTTGTTCCAAGTATCTCTTCAAATTATTGTAAGAATTTTATATGGCACTTCCTTATGTTATAACAACAAGACAAAATATATGATCACCCATCTGTGAATTTTTTGTTTATTAGTAACATATCATGAAAATCCACTAATTTTAAATTATAAATTTGGTTCAAATCAAAAGACAAATGATATAATGCTATAGAATTGCAGTTTTTATTTCTTATTTGGCGATCCAAAAGTAATTTTTACCTTACAAATGTAACAGATAATAAAAATAAAATGTGCTTTATTATTAAGAGTTAATTACACAACAAATAAATAAATATTGAAACTACCGGAAAAAAGTTAATTAATACGATGCATATGGTTGATCGTTAGTAAACTTAGGTAATAATTTTGATTACAAAAAAAAGCGCATTTCATTACGATACCATTGATAGTTATCGTACGCAACAGATTAGTCACAGTAAGTAATGTAACGGTAATGAATTAATTATGAACCATTTCAATAATGATAAAATACTGACCGTAAAAATAATTACAAGGATCAAAAGGAAAACTTTCAACGTCGCCAGATTAATAACAATGGACATTATGCGTTCATTTGGTTTTCAATTTTGCCCTTCTCGTGCACCAAAATACACTTTTTCGCTGCATTTGAAGCAAAATCAATTGATATCACCGAACTAAACTTAAATTTAAGGAACAACGTTTGATTCAGATCGTTCGACTCCGCAATACCGTTCAAAGTGATTTAAATTGATTAATAATATCGCTCGAAAATAACGAAAATATCGATATCGCCCGTTGCTCGGGATGGCACTTTCATAGCGCTGATAACTACCGCACCGTTTAGTTATCCAACTTATACTGATTAAATTAATAACATAGTAAACGGTTTTTTTTGCTATTATTATTACTACTATAAAATATTACCAATTTTCGCAAACATCTGTATATATATTTGTACAAACTTATTGACTTACAAACCCTTTTGTAAATTTAATTTCATTAATAATATTTACATTTCCATGCGTCTATTTCACTTCACTTCTTTTTCCGTATTCACCAAATGTATGTCATGTATATTCAAATAGATTATGATTATTAATAGTAAGCACAAATTAATTGAAGAACATCTTTTTGCCGTGGTTCAATTATTAATAAAATTTTATTAAAAAAACAATTTGGTGGATTCATTTAATTTTAATTTAGAAAAATTGAATCTTGAACATTTTATTTTCAGCATATGTAATTTACTAATGGTTTATATTTAAATTCCTGCGTTTCCAAATTGAAATACCACACTAACACGGGCGAATTATATTGTTTTAACATAAATGTTGGTAAGCATGTACCAGACAACCAACATCAATGTTTGCAATTAGACAATGCGATTTCCTCTCGAAGCTCAAATTTTAGAATATGATTGGATTATGAAAATTATATTAGCAAAACGGTTTTCATAAAAGTTTTTAAAAAAATATTATTAATATTTCTCACACCTGAAGAAAAGATTAGCGGGCTATTAATTATATTACCAACTTAACGACTTGCAATTGTTAATCATTCTAGTCCGGTACCTTTTTACAAGATGTAAATTCAACTGGCTTTTAAATTGTTGGATTTCATCATAATATTTACAATAATGAGTAAGATCCGTGAAGCACTAGAATGAGATGTTTGCGTTAATAAACTGAGGCCAAAAATTCGATAAATCAAAGAATGTTTTATGTATGTTAACCTTGATTAGAGTAATAACATCGCGTAAACAATAACCGCATTTTGTATTTATCGACCAGAAACTATTAAATTAAAAATACTTTATGGTCGAAGAAAACTGATGCAGATGTTGCCTTGTTCCTTGTGCAGTTCAAACCATATCATTCACGTTGTTGCGAACAGTTAAAACTTTGGGGCCGGATGTTTTTGTGTATTTTAACGTTGTTAGTGTGTACAAACGATGATGATACGGAAATGAACGACTATCATTTAGGAATAATTTTATTAATAATGAAAAAATTATCTTTAGATATTTGGATTACCAAAAATTTTATTTTTAAAAATAAATCTATCTTCTGGCATACTACAGTTTAAGATTTACACCTGAAATAAATAAATATGCTTTTGTCGGATTATCCAACCATGTAGGAAGGAAGTGTTAGTAGCCTGATAACCATTTGCGGAAAGACCCCCATAGAAACAAACGCATCAACCGCGAGACTTAAATGCATCGCCATCCCTCGAGGACGTCGCATCCGTTGCTTCAGCTCTCCCAGACTGAAGCAGGCACAGAAAACTGGCTCGAAAGTTATTCAGCATCTTTCCTCGCTGACAACGTTACGCAGAATGCTCCTGAAGGGAATCCCCCCAGCCAGAACCAGGCACAATAATAAAATATATACACAAAAGCGGACTATGACCCATAAATACCCAGCACAATGGTTCTTAGGGGTCGTATGCACCATCCATCAGCGGCATCCTCATGAGTTAGCTTATTTTACGTAATTATAAACAACCGTCAAAGGCAATCGTTAAAGCAAAAAGTCCATTCTCCGTCATATATCTGAAGTTACCAAGTTTTTGAAGACTTCAACCGTTTCATTTGCATTAGTAACTCGCAAACCACGCAGGTCAACCCTTAAGCTACGAAAGACGAAGAAATCGCAAGTTGCCAGGTCTTGAACTGTACGATGGGTGCTCCATGAATGAATGAATGAATAAAATGTTTATTAATAATTATATAAAAATACAAAATAAAGGGGGTACAATTTTACATAGGTTGTGGCTGTTCAAGAGGTTATTCCCTCTTCTTCAGCCTATGGGTGCTCCACCTTTGATGCCTTTAAATAGTCCTTCGCTTGCGCAGCAATATAAGGGGGAGGCATTGTCATGGTGTAGAACTAGTTTTCTTCGAGGCCGAATTCCGCGAATTTTTTCAAAAACTTTCGGCAAACCACAGATAATGAAATTTAACCAAAACTGTTATTAAAGTATAATACAGGGTGTTAAAAAAAAGGGTCACAAACTTTAAGGGGTGGTGATATGGCCCAAATAAGCAGAAAAGCCTTAATGAACATGGGGCCGGAAATGGACCGTTTCAAAGATACGGTGGATTTAACTTTTTTGTAGCATATCCTTGGTTTTCGCTTTTTCATTCACAAAACTTGCATTTTCATATCGTATTTTATGGTAAACACACTCAACGTATTAATAAAAGTCCAAACTATCATCCATTTCAATTACGGCCTCGGATTTGCTTGCTAGATGGCCAATTCCACGTGTACAAAAGAGCTAAAAACATGCAGCTATGCATGTTCTCACATCGGTTAGAATTTAGAATAAGTGCAAAAAGGCATAGCGAAAATTCGTAAAATTGTCACAAACGACTTAATATCAACTGCAAACTGGACGTATCACAAAATAGCTGTTAATTACGCTATGAAAATGCAAGTTTTTTGAATGAAAAAGCGAACCCGAAGATATGCTACAAAAAAGTTCAATCCTCCGTATCTTCGAAACGGTCAATTTCCGGCCCCATGTTGATTAAGGCGTTTCTGCTTATATTGGGCTATATTACCAGCCCTTAATGTTTGTGACACTTTTTTTTTAACACCCTGTATATAACAAAGTACTTTTATTTTGTGATGCATTTTTTCATCACGGCCATCATGATTATCTTAGTTTGCAGAAAATTTCACTGCTACCTACGCAATTTTTTTTTATTGAAATAGCGGAAAATATATTACGAGGGTGGTTGAATAAATAACTTGTTTTGATATATATTAAATGTCAGACAACAATTTCGGTTTTAACATGTATCTAATTTTGCAACCTAGCCTTTTAGAAATCCAAAGCACTTGTGCCAGCGTTCCTCAAGCTTTGTGATTCTTTTGCAGATGTGGATTTCTTAAGAACATAACACTCAATTACGCTCTCTATCGCCTATTACTTTGAGCAAATCTCTTTCGGCCAGTAATGTTTGGAGTTTCGTGAGCAGATTCTTACTGCGATGGAGCTAATTCAGGAGCTTAGCCTCTCTTGGAGCACTATTTACTGCCTGTTACGGCTGAAATCCATACGTTGTCATGGTGAAATCTCGTTTTTGCATTTGAATAATGGGAAACGCGACACCCATCTTTCGGAAGGCTTTTGCGTGTGCAACTTATTATAGAAATTAAAATAAACTCGTTCATTTCAGATGCTCGTGGTCTCTACTTTATTGTTTATTTCAATCGTGACTGCTGTTTTTGAACCTCTAGGACATGAAGCATTTCGAATGCTTACTTACTGTTGCCAGAATTACTTGCAAAATTAAATTTCTCATTTAAAGAAATGAAATTTTATAACTAGATCGAATTTTATCATATATGAAACAAGTTCTATACCAAACCGCCCTCGTAATAATAAATCATTCTAGAATTAAGTACTATTTTAACGTGGAAAAGCTTTCGTCGAGACTTTCCAAATTTTTAAACACGTGACATTGCAAAGACATTGATGATGATCATGGATTAAAGAGGACCAAAGACATCAGTTACCGCAAAAAAACTTTGCATCGATTCATGAGGAATAATAAAAAAAACCGTTATTAAGTCATGCTGAAATAAAGTTGGGAGTATCAAAGTATTCAACTCACATTTTAAGCGAAGTTTTGAGCCTGAAAGAAGTATATTCGAAATCTATTGTTTCTGTATAATATTATATATGTAATGATTGATACTAAAATTGCGTGCACTAAAATATGGATCTTCTGCCCCCGATTGATCAGGTTTTGTGTATTTTCTATCTGCAAAATTTCATTTAGCCATGAAAGGTAAGTATTTTGTTGATATGAAAATTGTTCAATAACATTGCACCTACGAAATGGGGAATGTACCAAAATATTAGTCGAAAAAGTCATTTCATGAACTTTGAAAACTTGCAAATCGAGATTTTTTTCTCAAAGATTATTGAATAAAAGAATAATTTTGAACTTAAAATATCAAACCTAGGTTTTTACTTAAAACAAGTTCCACCAATTTCTCGACAGGGGGTATATAATTAATTTGATCGAATTTAGCTCGAATGTTTTTTAACCTGACGCGAAAGGTTCAATAAATAATAACAATTGGAAATATTTATATATGAAAACAATTTTTATTTTTAAGTATAACGCAAATATATACAACAAATATACATACATAAATAGAATGCAAACATTTTTTATTCATTTCTTTTGCCTTTCATAATTATCATATTGTTGTTCTTTTATTTTTCTTTCTCGATTCCTAATATTGTCATCTAACGCCAAAATTAAGAAACATGCAACCAAAGATCAAAATGAGATTATGAAAATTTCAAAGGAAAATTATGTGACATAATTAAAACAAAAAAATGAGACGAGAAAAAGAAATTGGCATTCGTCTACTAGAAATTGATTTTGGACTTTTCGTACGTTTTGTTGATATTCCATAAATGGAGAACTACTTACCCAGAAAAATAATTGCTTAATAAAATCAATTGCCATACTTACAACTTAGTGAGAATAATAATCACTTATCACTTGTACATGTGTGACAATCATCATTCTGAATATGCCTTTTTACTTTAAAGTATTGTATTTTGCATGTCTATTTAAGAAAGAAAAAGACGGTAAATAAATTAGAAAAGAGAACGGAAATAGTAATAAGAAGAACGTGTATATTAATTATATCGGATTCATTTTTTCTTTTTTTTTAATTAAACGATTATTTACTGTGTATTATTCATCATCTTCCTTTTGCATACACAATTCTCAGTTCATAATAATAATAATAATATTTACAACGGTTTTATATTATTTAAAATTGATAATAATATAATAATAATTAAAAAAATAGAAACAAGAAGTAAAATAGGAGGGAAAAATAAAAGAGGAAACAAATACAGTAAAAATAGTACAATAGTAAATAATAATAATCGATAAAATAATCGTTACATTAATCAATTTTCTTCTTCGTCTCTTATTCAATCTGAATAATTTTCTTTTAGTTGCTTGTTTTCCTTTAATTATTATTAATTTTTTTTCTTCATCTCTAGACATGACTCTTATCTATTTATTCTTATCACAATGTCCGTGGCGCACCATCCACACAAACAGCACAGTATAAATAACATGTAGTACTTTTTGTTAATTCTATTATTTACTTTTTTTAAATTAATTATTCTGCGAGTTTAATTATTGATCTGACTTATATTTTTTTTTTCTCTTTTGGCATTCACTCTTATACAGCAGCATCGTCGTTATAATTTTTTTAATTAATTACAAGATTAGTAAATAGTTGTAGCAGTAGTAAAAAGTTGGCTAAAATGTATTAGGATGTCTTCTTTTTGCTAATTCTCTCTTTTCACTTAAAAATTATTTTCTCCTCTTTCCAGAATGTTGTTAGTAAAATGATAATTGTTGTTGAAGAAACGAATAAGATTTGGATTTTTTTTTTCATTTTTATTGTTTTAACAATTTTGTCTTATGCATTTACTTTGCTCTTTGTTGAAATATCATGTGTTTTCTTTTTTTAATTTCTACAACAGTTTCCAAACTTCCATGTACAGTGGTAGAATAATCAACAAAAAAAAATTAAATTAATCAATTAACAAAATATAAAGAGAATAATAATAAAGACGAGAGAAAGGAATTTGTTGTGGAAAAGAAACCAATGTTTGAGACATTTTTAACTGTAGACTGCCCAAAGCAAACCGACCTCAATTATTTCTTTTTTATAAAATCTTGAAAACATTCAATTTATATTATATATATACAAAAGAATTGAATAACTTATACCCTAATTAGGCTTCATTTCAAATCAAATACCGCTCGCTTTTGATAGTGTTATGCGAACAGAATCATTCGAGGACAGTCAGCAAATGGGTTTTCAGAGCTTTCATTTTCGTCCTCCCATTTAAAATTTAATACTCACTTAATGAATACATAAATTATATGTATTAGGTAGAACTTTCCGTTTCTTAATCATTTTCTGTCTTCCTCATTATCTTCTCAAGATCTTAAAATGTATAAAATAGTATCTGACCGTTTTTTTATTTTACAATAGCGGTAATAATTACTATTATTCAGGAAGTTGGGAGTGAAAAAGATAACTGTAAAAATGTCTCAAGCTGCAAAAGAGAAAAATGCTTATTAAAACATTTTAGCTTATATTTATTTATACATGTGTGTGTGTCTCCCTTGAGGAAAAAGAATCAGTTTTCTTCTGTTTTAAATCATTCCTCGCATCTTCTTGCTTTTTTCATCTTTGTTCAAAATTCATTTCATTATTTCGTGTGAGCGTTTGACTTGTGAATTAATAAGCAAATTTTTCTCGATTTCATTTTATTTTCTCATGATGAAGAGGGGTCGCCTAAAACTTAACATAGGCATTTATTTACAATATTATTATTACACTATTTATAAGTGGGATTTTTTCTTAATACGTTTTTCATTATTTTTTTCATTGACGAGAGAATTGAAAATGACGGACAGGGGTGAAAATTATAAAGGGATAGAGTAGAAGGATTGCAGCAAACCAAATACACACTATGATACAAAGCAAGGTCACTTCATAACATAACTTATATATCAATGTTCTATGTATATATATATAATATATATAATTCCATATTATATCAAAAAGGAAACATGAGAGACTATCTGTTTACACTCTTGTAATTTTAAATGTTTCTTCTTTCTTCTTCTTCAATAAAAAGATTTTCATCATGATATTTGAATCTTTACTTATCCTACACTTTTCTTTGCCATTTCGTTATCATTAATATGTATAAACTAATATAAATTTTAATAATAATACACTTTTTCCTTTCCATGTGAGATAGTTCACAGCAAATAAATAAATCTCCAATATTCATAACGAAAACCCCTTTTTACTTTATTATTTAAAAATGTTGTGGAAAAGGGGAAGCAGAGCGGCAAGCAACGAGAGATAGAGAGTAAGAGAGAGAAATTGATGATGACAGTAGACTATTTGCGATTATCTGCATTTTCTTCAATTTCGAGCACACTTGCGTCTGTCTTGAAACTATTCCTCGCTTTCGGTTTTTTTCTTCTTTTCTTTCTTTTTACTCATTTCTTTTCTCCTCTAATTCGTAGAGTAATTTTTCTCATTTCATTTTTTTAAATTTTAAAATCTCCATTCATTTAAATAACTGTTTCATTATTATAATTATTATTAACGTCCAATAAGTGTTCCACTATTTAAATTATTTCATTAGCTAACTGAGTAGTAGTAGTAGTAGTAATAATAGTAAATGTTCAATTTATTACATTACTTAATTATGCTCCTCCTCCTTCCTCGTCTTCCATCGAATCGATCGATCGATTCATTGTTATTTCATTTCGTCGTTCGCCCTTTGACTCTCTCAATCTTCTCGATAATTAATCATCATTCATCGAATCAATTATATATTTAATAACTTATACGATAAACACAGCACTGCACTAAGACGAAGAGGAAGCGTTCATTGCTCCGAATAGACCGGTCGAGAACGTGCCCCCGGGCTGCACCGTACTGTGCTGCGTATTGTGCTGGCCCGGTTGCTGTTGCTGCTGTTGCGCCTGCTGTTGCTGCTGTGCGGTCGACGTGAACCGCGAGTGTTTCGGCATCGGCGGCTGGAGGTATTCGTGCCTCGCCAACGACAGCACATCGATTCGATCCTCTTTCCTATACGCTAAACAGCTACGGATGAAACTCTACGGGCAAAAGAGAAAATGTTATTTATTAATTGGTTCAACATTGAACTTGGTAAGATCGGGAATTTATTGATTATTGCCCAGAATTAGCAAATTGACCAACATCGGTAGCATTATATGGAAAATCTTGATATTTTAAAACTTCGTGGATAGTTAAGTAATTACTGGTATTCAAGAGCAAGTTTCTGTTGCTTGTAAAAGCTCCAACTGAGCGTTTTATCCCGCATGCAGTCAATTGCAACAGAAACTATTCTTCACTCAAATCAGTGAATTCCAACAGGTAAGATGTTAACGTGAATTTGCAATAAGTCTAATAGTTTTCATTACTTCCAGCTATTAAGTTTGCATAGTGAAGCAACAAATAAGCTCTGGAATAAAGATTGACTTTGCATTATAATCATACTCAATAATTTTAAGTAGAAGTCAGTATGCAAACGTAAGAAATTATCGTGTATGTTCAACTAACGAATACTTCCAAACTCGAAAAACGTCTTCTTCGTATTTTATCAAAATGAGTATTAAAATTTAGTTTCTTATGATTTAGTCAACTGATAGAAAGAAATATCGTACTTTTGCCTCGTTCGTTACGGCCGGTTTATTTGCGAATTGAACTTCGGTCGCTTTGAGGATCGTATTCTCTTCAAGTATCGTCGCTTGCGACTGATTGTGACCGAACGGTTTCTTGCCGTACAAACACTGATAGAATATGACGCCGACACTCCACACGTCCACTTTCGACGAGATCTTTGGCGGATTCTTGCCGACTACGAAACATTCCGGTGGAAGATACCTAAAAACCAAATTTAGAATTAGTTTTAATTAATAAAATAAGTAACCAATGATTGATTAAGTGTGTGGACCCCATTAGATTGTTTGTTACATTTAAACGTAGTTTTTACGGGCCGAGGATAATTAACACTAGAAAGACTGAAACTTAGTATATACCTATATTGCCCAAAAGCAGTCAAAATGACTATATTTTGAAAAATAATTAGTGCAAAGAAATTTGTTTAAAATTAATTTTTGTTATTTTTATATTATTTAAGGTTTATAACAAGTTATTAGTAAATCTCACTGCAAGATTGACTTCACTTGGAAAAAATTTGTACCTTAATTTAAAAATCAGTCAAAATGACTTCCTTGGGTAGTAGTGTTAAGTACCCATAAATTTCGTTTTAAGTTAATCGTTTTGACGTTTTAGCAATGTGAAATCTTTCAGATTCAAGTTTAAAAATTAAACTTCACAGAGAAAACTTATGGAAAACTGCAATTGTTAATTCCAAAAACACTTAATTGTTTAAACCAAAATCGACAATTTAACATGAGAACACTATTTAAAAATAATTTTTTGCATCAACTGCGGGTAAAAATCGAAAACACCTTTTGAGCCCCGAATAAATCAAAAAAAGCAACTTTTGGTATAGAAATAAAAATACGAAAAGGCTTAAGCTCTTTGTAGTTAGAAGCTTACATGTTCAATTTAAATTGTTTTGTGCAATTAGCCGAGAATGTAATATAAGAATTGCAATTATAACTTTTTGAAACGGTGCAACTGAAGAATAATGGAAGAATAATTCTTTGAAATTTTGATTTATTGTTTAATCTTACCAATAGGTGCCGGCGCCTTGCGACGTGAGATCCATGCCGTGGTCCGGATTGTAATTCTCCTCGTCCATCACTTTGCTCAAACCGAAATCGGTGATTTTGATTTCGCCGCAAACGTTGCCCTCCGTGAGCAGGATATTGCCCGGTTTCAAGTCGTAATGGATCACGGGCGGTTTGATCTCGTTCAGGTACTTGAGAGCCGACACGACTTGCATCACAATCGATCTTGCCTCCCGTTCCGGTATCGTTTTGTGCTGGACGAACAAGCGATGCGTCAATAGAATCGTAATATGTTCGGAGTAGAAAGATAAGCTTACTTGTTTCAGGTAAAAGTCAAGATCGTGACCATCACAGTATTCCAGAACTGTACAGAAGGAATTGGCGTCAATCTCGAAGACGTCGTAGAGTTTCACTACCCTAGGATGGTCCAATGCTTTGTGTATGTTGTACTCCCGCAGAGCGTGCCTGGAAAAAATGTTTGGATCGTTTAAAAACGCTATAAAATTGAATTACACGGAATGAAGTGTTCAAATAACGTCAGTTGGTGATGCATGTTTCGAAATTCTCATCTCGGCGATCAACATTTCGGGTGTGTAGTGTGTCATCATTTTCGATGTTTAATTTTGTGATAGAGAAATAGTTAATAAAGCAAAATCTAATACGAACTACTCACTTAATGTAGTTGGCCTTCTTGTCTTCCTTCCAGTCTTTATTCAACTGATGCACCTTGCACGCCACGTATCTCTGCTCCTTCAGGTCGAACGCTTTGTGCACCTCGCTGAAACCGCCTTTCCCCAACAGCATCAGCAGCAGGTATCGTTCGTTTAAGACGGGATGATTGTTAAACCGCGACTGATCCTCGTTGTGAATCCGTTTCAGTTCGCGTATATGGAGGTTCCGCTCGCGCTCCAACTTTTCCATTTCTAATTGTAGATCCGCGTCCTCTTTCTTTAACGCGCTTTGCCTTAACTGCAACAACAACACAAATACGTGAGGACCATTCAGAAGATTTCATTAATCGGCAGTCGTACTTTTAATATTTCGTCAGCCTCATAGTACTCCTGTAAGGAGAAGGAACCAGGAACGGCGTCCGGTTTAAGGAACGTTGTATCCGTGCCATTGTGCAGCGCACTCGATGCCGAGGAATTGTTTCTTTTACGACCGCTCTCGCTATTTGAAGGCCTCTTTTTAAGTAATAATTTTTTTTGCCTATCGATTTCTTCCCGTTCCGCCGTGATCTCTTCTTGCCGCCTTGAAAGGAAAAACGACAAAAAAAAGTATGTTAACAACTTGCTTTTGTGGATTTTATACGGCGATGGTTTTTCAAAATTAGATTACCTTGCTAATTCTTGGAAAGCGTGGCCATCAGTCCAATTCTCTTGGAAGGTCGCCCCTACCCTCTGTGTCACGAATTGCCCTAATCTAAGTCTATTTTGCATGCACTTCTGCCGCGCCTCTTTTTTCTCTATCGAACTTTTCTCTTTTAAGAGTTTTTTCACTACGTCAATACACTTGGTTATATGCTGTTTATGCTGATCTATCGTCTTCTGTTGCGCCGACATCTGATGCCGCAGCTCTTCGTTCGAACGCGTTAATTCCTCTATTTTATTGTTCCTAGCTTCCAAATCCGACGACGCTTGCGTTTCAAATTCTTGTATTCTTTGACATGTTAAATCAGTCTGGCCGATGGCAACGTGAAAAAAGAAAGAGTATAATATTAGAACGCAATACGTGAGATATTGAAATTAATCGTTTGATTATAGAAGAATCAGTTGGAGGTGCATGTTATATTAATCAATCATGAATCAAATATTCAGACTAAGGTGGTTGAACGATCATCATTTTTATTCAAGTTGGTAGCAACTGTAAAGTAATGTGTGTTAATAATTACCTGTACTTGTTTGCTAACCATAGTAGGTGGAGGCAATCTTGGAGGTTGTTGCTTGTAGTAGTCGAAAGGAACAGGATTTACCGGTACTTGAGGGGACGGTGGCAGTCCCTGCGGCGATGGCGGGAACTGAAAAATTTAATTGAACCATATTTAGTGGTCAAAACGCATTTTAACAGTCTACATGTTATAAGCACTGTTTGTTTCATTTACGAAAAAGAAAACACATAAGAACTAATATTTGAAAAAAGTGGGATTATGTATCGTCGTTCAATTCATGTATGTATACATAAATAAAGAGATTCAAAAAACGAAGCAATTTTTCCTTTCAGTTAAGAGGCAACTGAAACTGTCTAAAAGAATAACAATTTTTTTAGCGTAGCTCCATGATTGCAACAATAAAAGTAACGAAAGTGGGTCAAAAATCAATAAAAAGAAAAGAAGGAAACTGAAAATAATCGCTCGATATTCATCTTATTAATGATAATACCTGTAACACCGGTTGGGTGTTTCTGGAAGTTGCGGATAACAGGACGATTCCTTGCCTTGCTGCTAGGCAGCTGACAAGGTGGACAGGTACTGCATCAGGCTAGAATACAAAATTAGTAGTAGTTGAGCAACATCCACTAACATTATCTCTTTTTTGGCAAATTGAAATCTATCTATTGGCGATAATAACGATTCAGATCCGAACTACTACTGATATAAGTTACAAAATTGAATCATTTTCTTTCTTTCTTAGTTTGCAAATCATACACTATTCCCACTATTTTCGCATTCTAATCACAAAACATATCTGCTAAATCAAGACAATCCCATTGAGATTTCTCATTTTCTTTTTGCCTTTGATTTTCCTTTCTTTCTTGCATCCCTCCATCTCTCCACTCTTACATACCATCGGATAAGGTTGTTGCGGCGACGGACTCTTAGCGCCGCCGTGCCTAATCGGACTGTTTCCCGAATTCCTAAAGTAATCGTTAATCTTTTTGTCCGTCGACGTGGTGCGTACGCCTTTCGCGGTCACGCCGCCACCGCTATCGTCGCCTTTTCGTTTTCGCTTTCTTTCAGAAGGAGTTCTGGGTACCTTCTCCGGAGTATTGGGGTCCACCTCTTTATCACTGTGAGACGAACCTAAAAAACCACAAAAGAAACAACTGGTTTTAAATAAAAAAGTACAACAAAATGGGAAAATGGATGAGAATGTTTGAGGGAAAAGTAGTCGAATATATGTCGCAGAAGTATTGCGTATTTACATTAAAGTCGCAGTTCTTTTGCACTCTACCGATTCGCGCGAAGGAATAATATCGTAACAATGAAAAGTTTCGTTTGTTTTTGCTCAAGTTTCTTTTGTTTACGTAATATCTTCGGATTTTTCATCGATAAAAGGCAAATATTAATAAATATAAAATTTCGGACATTTAGGGAAATGAAAATGTTTTAATCTTATTGCCATTTTTGTAAGAAAATATGTTGGCAACATTTAATATTCCATAATTCGGCTTCCATTTTATGTGTGGTTTTCCATTTTGTTTCCTTAAATAATGTCAAAAATATGAAAGCTTAATTATTATAAATGCGTGTTCAATTGACAAAAATATTGTAGGGCGATTTTGTTAATACCATAGATAGTATGGGTAGTTTATTAATAATTTAAAAAAATATCAGAGAAAAATGGAGAAAAGCGCCGTTATGAAAGTTCTTCCCTGAACAAGAATTTAATTTTAAAATGGAGCACGTCACTTAGCATTCAGCTTTTTTTGATATATTCTACATACGAAAGGACGCCACGTGCTTTCCAGCGAAAATGTGTTGTAAAATAAAAATTAATGGCACCACTCACCAATATCGCTTGCAAGAATAACGCCATTACGATCGGGTTCCTCTTTCAGGTCGGTAATCGACATTCCCTACCGAATTTCGCGAATAGAATTATTCTTACTTCTAACAATAAGAGCGCCTCGTGGTGATCGTATCGTGCCGCCATGCTTCCCGTTTTTCGAATGAAATGCGGAAACGCACGGATCGCCATTGATGTGAAAAAAAGAGGAAAAAGAGAGAAAGATTGGAGTGGCAAGAGAGACGGTGCGAGAATACCACGAAACGAGACATCTACGGATTAATAGAGAAAACGCGTTGACTATCATTGTCATGATGATGATTCTCTTGTACGTCATTTTGCATAAAGCATGAAGAAATCTGACATACGATGAAAATAATTATTCTGATGATGGCGATAACAAAAATGTAATTAGCTGCTTTCGCACGTTTATTTTTATTAATTCGTTCGACGGTGTATCGAATTTAATTAGCGCAGTCAAAATGCGGATTATGAAAACTGTTTGGTTTTACAAGAACGTAATTGAACTTATAATTGACCGTTGTCTCCTCCTGCCGTGCAATAATTATAATAACGTTAAAGCCCAATTAGTTGTACTACTTTACTTACATATAATCATTGTTACGTAATCGAATTGATTTCGGTGTACGAAACAAAACCAACACCGAAAACTAACTAACTGAAACGATCACACACATAATGAATTAACAATAATAATAAAAATATAACGTGTAAGTACGGGGACGTAACACAACAAACTTTCGGTTGATTAATAAAATATTTATCGACGTTTTATCAATAAATTCAAACACGTACTTTTTTCGTTTATAATATCATTATGATAATTAACAGTCACGTCTTGTTTGCTATCTTGCTTCACGAACCCAAGCAGTTAAATAATTAACCGATTGGCGGAGAACGTGACGAGAGAAGAGGATATATTCATTATTAATCGAAAACCGAATGAAATGTATGAAAAATAATGTTTGAGGCTAAATAAATAATTGATTAGTATGCAGAAGAGCAATTATTCATGTTTTCCTACTATACATGTTACATATATTCGCTAGGAGACGCTGAAATGGAAATGAAACAAGGATGTATTTAGGTGTGTGCGTAATTAATAACGATGTTGGAAAAGAAATTGAACGGCGCGCGTAATTGGTTTGAACTAAAAAAATTAATTGCCCGTTTTTCTTTGTCATTTCGAATCGAATTTGCAAATAAAAAATATGCTAAGTGGCCAATTTATGATGGCCACTACAAGAATAAATTAATTTCAAACTGAACAAATAAGTTATCCGAACTACTTCCTATGTCAACAATTAATATCAAAAAGTAAAAAAGAAGAACTTAAAAAATAGAGCCCAGATATTATTTCTGTCGAAATAGTACTTGACAAAAACTAAAAATATCACCTGAGCCTGTGAGGAAACCCAAAAAGGAACGTGTCCACCAGAGAATTAGCAAACAACTGACGACTTACAAATATTTGCTGAAAAGGCTAACGAAGAAGCAACATTAATCATCATGGGTGGGTCTTGTTTTGCATTGAATGCCACCAATTTTGTGGGCAATGTTTATCGGCTAGAGGGTGTTAGTCGATAACCCCAAAATCAAATTATACACAAAATTCCCCAGAAGAAAAGTGAGTGGTCATCGATCTCAAAGGACTTTCACGTGCTTGCATGGAAACTAATCAAGGCATGGGTAAAAAAAGTGCAATAGTAAAATAATGAAATTTTTCTAATAAAATTTCATTCTGATGGCAATTTCATTTTTCATATTCCATTCTGGTAGAATTACACTTATGTTGTGAGTGTCTTTGATATTCAACCATTAAGACCCATGGTCAAATTTTGGCTTCAGTTTACACAAAATGTGTACGAATATAAATGAGACGCACAATATTTTCCTGATATCAACAAATAATTAATACCAATAAAACTTGCCTGCTTTGAAAATCAACAGTTTGAATATTTCGATGACAATAGTATACCCTCAAGTTGGGAACCCTGTTAGCATTACTTTGGTCAATAAAGGGTTATACAATCTTTCTAATTAAACTGTACTTGAAAGTTCCAACTGATCAAATCCAATGAAAGTGTTGGATGTACGCAGTCGTAGGTAAATTTAGAAACAGAAATATGTTTGGCAAATTCCTCCTACAGCAAACACAATTGGCATTTCTTGCGATTCTATTAATGCATAAACTGACCAATTCTGATCCTTCTCTTGTTATTGAAAGATTTCTTATTACATTTGATTCGCGAATAATATAAACGTGGAATTTCGCAATATGTTTACATTAATAATCAGAGATAAATATTTGTGAGTACCAAAAAAAGCAGAAACAGTGACGTAAATATTTGAAAAAAAAAGGATTATTTCCACTAAGAGAACAACAAAGATGATTCCGATTGCGACACAAGCGTCTTTCGAAGAGAAAGATGATCACCTCTCTACAAGTTTTTTGTAGGAGATTTAATCGAATAATTTGAAAGGATTCAATTAAATTTCACTTAATTCTTTTTCTGTCCAGTATTTATGCCTGGGAGAGAAATCTAAAATTTGATAAAACGAGTAATTTCGATGCAAATTCTTTTTCTGCAATCTCATTAGGTAACAATCCTCTAATGATTTCATTTCGATATGAATGTCATATGATCTTTATTTATAGAATATTAAAACTATTCCCAGATAAGCATTCTCAACATTTAAATGTACATAAATACACGACAAAAAAATCATCTTATCGCTTTTTTTTTCTTTCGTTACAACTTGTAAAAGTATCAATAACCGAGTTATTATTAATTAAATTAAATATTAAATTATTGTCAGACTAAATGGAAATATAAAGTTTCTATTGCTAATTAAAAAAAAAACATCTGCCTATTCCATTCAAACTGGAACAGATGAATGCGAAGGTAGAATATCCTACGGTGTGGACTCATATTAAATGAAACTATTAACAATTGCTTATGCACAAAACAAGCCTTGAACAACAATAAATTTTTAAAGCTTGACGAAAGAACCAGACCTAATCTCTGCAGTAGCAGAAATCTTGCTTGCTACAAAAGTCAACGAGACCAAAAATGACGATGATTAATGGTCTTCAAAAGCAAGGCAAGTCAGGCAAGCTTCGAATATACGAAGAGGACCACCATTAACAATGGGTGGATAGAACGAAATGGTAAAATGAAGAATAAGGAATAGTTTAGTTTCGAGTTTCTGTGCTGTTTTATCTTCGTAAGATAATATTAAGGCAATGAAAAAGAAATGGCGGAGGACAAAATGTTATTACGAAACGTAGAAAGGTGTAAAAAAAAAGTTTTCTCTTTGTATACACAAATGAATGTTATATCAGATCACCATCAGAGGCATAATGCTAAGAAAATGTTTTTAAAACTTCTTTCATGATTGTGATTACCTCGAATTAATTATCCAGCTTCCTCAATAATACGTTGGTATGACTGATTTTCTAATCGAATCCATTTGCCCGCCAAATATCAACTTGTCGATTATCAATTAAGAAATCGCGGATTTAAAAAAAGGGAATTGTTTTCAAGCATCATTGCTACCAAAGTAACATCTGGAATACTTTAATAACTAATACGCAAAAATCATAATCATTTGTCGATGGATATAATCAGATGAAATATGGACAGCGAAGTAACCTTGAAAAGATTTGTTCCTAATTTGGTTAGAAAGTGTTGAACGGTTTGAAAACTTTTAAAACAAGTGCACACATTATTGAATACTCAATAACAATATTTTCGAGTCAATCGAACAAAACCTGTTAGCGAAACATTTAAAATTTTGCAGAACTTGGAAATTAAATGTTTTTGCCACTTGTTGCTCTTTAACCAAGTCATTTTACGTAATAATTATAAATAGAGCTAAATAATATTATAAATTACTCTTAATTTTTAAATCATGGACATGTGGACATTGCATTTGATCAAATTATTAATTGTACGCACTACTTTTTCCATGACGAAATCCTAAAATGTTTTTATATTGGAAGCTTTTTATAATTTTGCATACGTATACTCTATTATATGGATTATAAGACTTGGTTATAAATGAGAAAAAGGCAAAAACCGAACAAACATTTTACTATAAAAAAATCCATTTTAATATACTTATAGGAATAATG
This sequence comes from Hololepta plana, assembly GCA_963695495.1. Lineage (NCBI taxonomy): Eukaryota > Metazoa > Arthropoda > Insecta > Coleoptera > Histeridae > Hololepta > Hololepta plana. The sequence continues at coordinate 5,235,855 of OY968832.1, read as the reverse complement.
ACCACCAATAAAATATAGATTTCTTTGTTGTTTATAAGAGCAATAATTAGCAGGTTTATTAAAAAGTGAACGAAGAATGACTGTATCCAATTGCCCATCAGAAATTTTGCCTTGGAAAGTCGTCATAGAATTTAAGATGCACCCTGAATTCAGAGACATGAAAATATGAAAAAAGTGAGTCATATTTTCTATTCTCATTATTTGCTAATAGAATAACAGATGAACACGTCCAAAAAGTCATTGTTTATGACTACAGGGTGGACAATAAGTAATTAGGAATTAAAATTGGTACTATTTGAAAGCAAGAAGAAAACATCTAATATCTAATCAAATCGGTAGCAAGTGGGCTTAGAAGCCGCAAGAAATAAAGCAGACCCTGAAGAGGAAGATCCTAAGAAAATAACGGCACCATCACAAGTTCCATGCAAAACGGAAAACAGGAACAATTTAAGTTTAATTCAAGCCACAAGCATTTGTTTTAAATGTAATTTCTTGCTGATTGAAACTTTCTTTTGTGCAAGCGCATGCAATTTCTATAATTTGTCTTGTTCAGAGAAAAGTTGGACAAGACGATTGTTTAAATGTTCGCCATCATTATTCATAACAAACGTTTGTTTTTAGAAAAGCAATTAAGTAAAAACGATTTTTCATCACCTCAAGGGAGTAAATCAATGAAAATTTTGAATGTATTTTTCAGAGCTTACGATTTACATGTGTTGGAAAATTTTGAAAAATTCGAATGAAAATAAAAAGTATGAATCGATTCTAAATTTTTATATATTTTTTTAACAGTAATTTCTTGCCTTGCTGGATTCAAAATATTCGGAATATTCTTTACATTTCCAGCCTTATTTTCATATTTTGTTACAATACATTTGCATTCTTCATTTTCTTTCCTTCTTTCCAATTATTTTCTTAAACGAACTTTCTAATGATTTCACTTCCTAATTTAAAATCACGTAACGCATACAATATCCAATAATAACAGTATTGGCCAAATTAATAATAATCATGATCAACGCAAATTCCAATTGCATTAAGTACAACATCGTGTGGATTCATTGATATCATTATCTCATAAAAATTCCTATGAAAAGTGGAAAACTATCATTGAACAAATATGTTCTATTCTGTACGCGATATATATAACATCACTTAACATTACTCATTAGATTGATTTAAACCAAGTGCGATACGCAATAATTTATATCCGTGTAAGTTCTTAGAAGACCGTAATATGTCGAAGAAACCAGAAAACTTGACGAATTTTATAAAACATTCGCACAGAGTTGAATTTAAAAAGGCTCCTTAGCAGAAAACTGTTATGATTTCGGGCATATATACTTGATTGTTTAAAAAAAATAATTATTTTTAACAGGAAATTGTTGGCATTATTTATATAAAATATGAACGTTAAACAAAAATTACCTGTAAATTATTTCAACAATTTATAATGTACAGTTAAAAGGCATCCAAAGGAATTACTTTGAGGTATTTTCAATGTACGTTCGTTATCGCATAATAATTGCTATTACGTATATAGAAATTACACACAAAGACAACAATTATAAGAAACCACTTTAAGGACTAAAGCTTAATTTAAAAGATATTTGAGAGACGTCAAAAATGTTGACTTTTGGAATATTGTCAAGAAGATTGTTACAAATACCTTCGACACTTTTCGACTTTAAGCCTCAGAAATTCAAGGTTGCGACCATTTTTTTGCCTCTCCAAAGTTGTTGTTTTTATCGTTGTGTAACTCAACTTGAATTAATGTATTGGAAAAAAATGGGAGTCATCAAAAAAATGCTTCACCTTTGACTCTTCCTTTTCCACATAAAGAAAAACATAGTCGACGATAAAAAGGTATACAATTATAGTTAGGAAAAAAACAATCAAGTTAAAACAATGAAGAGGGTTAGCGTAATCGCACAAACTTATTGGCAGAGACTAAATAAAGGTTAAACGTTTCATTTATTGATTATACTTAATTGCGATTATTATTATTAACTCCATTTGAATTATTTAGCAAAAGCGGGATTTTAAATAACGTTTCGTTTATTTTAAAGGCCTCTTATTGCCAAAATCGATATCACATTAAATATTTATAGATGTAGATAAGAATGTTTGCTCCAAATGTATTATACAAGAATACAGTAGCTTAATTAAAAACAGATTCGAAATGGTGCTTGATTGGGTTTTGAATTTGATCGAAGAATAGCAATCTTTGCTGCACATTAATGAAATGCAAATAAAAAGTATAACAGTTTCTGTCACGTTAAGGTTTTCGGTATTAAATAACGCAATTGCTTGGCCATCAATTTGAAAATTTTTTGTACTGCTGCTGACACCGGATGGGCGACAATAATATCATAAACGGTTTTCGTTAATAGAAGTGTTCCGTTAATCAAGAATAATAATAATTTTTCAATTTGAATCGTCATCATCGTCGTGCCATTTTATTTCTCGTACGAAGAATTTTATTTACGTGTCATTTTAACTCGACCGCGAGGAAGAAATGAGACTCTAATTGATTAACTAAATGGCGAATTTAAAAGAGCAAAAGCTACAAAATGCTTTTAGAGCGTTAAGAACGAAGAGAACGAGATGAAACTAAGCTAAAAACATCGATCCAACTCTGATTAAGACGTTCGCATTTTAAATGCATAGCAATTATACCCAAGGGTAATGATGAGTAATTGCTCTAACTTTTTCTAATTGATATCCGTTTTCATCGGCAATAAAATCTGATTGGAGCATCGTTTATTCTAAAATTATCATAATCATTTCAGCAACACAGAAAAACAAAGGAATAATTGCTACAGATTTCCTTCCCCAGAATATTTGAATCTCTGTCTAAAATGTTTATTTATAAAGACGGGTTTGCTAATTTGCATCCAAACATTTTTTTTTTAATTGAAAGTAATCGCCTTCGACTGCAATGCAACGGTGTGTACGTTCTAAAAGTGAGCGATTGAGCATTAGAATTGGATTCTTTTGCCAAACGGTGGCAACAATGGGTGTAGGAGAAACATCGACATCACAGACCCAACATATCTAAAAACTTGCGTGAATTGAAATTTTTGCTATTCCCAACTGCAATCCTGCGTATCTCAATGAATAGTTCAAGGGCTTTTCCAATGTCACCTTCGGTAACTGATGCTTTTAGTCTTTCTGATCGTAGATCATCGCCAATGTTTTCAACATCAATATTTTATAATTTGGAATGTCTCGGTAGACGTATTTTTTATAGTTTCACACAGAATTTAATATTGGCTTTCATAATTGTACCAATACAAAGATAATGTTCTGCGGTATAACTCTGTTGGCAATCATAAAATTTGCACGAAACTTCATACATCAAATATAACTTCGAGTGAACAAATTCTATCAATAATAGGGCGCTAATAATTTCCAAGTGGTTAAAAGTGTTCGCGAACATTTTAGTCGCTCGAATGCCAATCGAGTTTCGTTTATTTACCAATGTTTAATTTTCAATCGTTTTCTTGCCACTCTCAAACCAATTCCAATGCAGCAAGAGATAAAGAGAAGTGGAGAAACAGCGACAGGGCGGCGTCCGGTCCGTGTATTGCATAGACGAAGAGATCAAAGTCAATGCTCTTTGACGCGATAACGATTTTCTAGCGAAAATTATAAGAGAAAAATCTTGGGATGATGGCCTAATTCTCCACCGCCATCACCATTCGGTTCCATCAAGTTCTTACGAACGTGCTTACGTGGTGGTCGGCGGAATTTAACTTTTTTTCTCTTTACTCTTTTCTCAACACATGTGCACTCCTTTCCCCTTTTTCTCTCTCCGTTTATATAAATATCGATTGAAATAATAGTAATGATAATAATCTACCTGTACTCATATTGGAGTCTTGGCTATGAACGGGTTGGATTGGGTTGACAGTGGACTGCGGTGCCATCTGTATCTGGGATCCAGCTGACATCTGGAAAGAAGTAAAAGATTAAAAATTATGCCGAATTGAAATTTTAATTCGTCGTATGTCTCTTATTTCACTTGAAGCAGCAGCAAGAGATTTAAAAGCAATAATAACGATGATGATGATGATAATGTTATAACCGGCTACCAAATACCAACAATAAGAACAACAATCATACGTATGATGTTATAGAACATTATTATAATAGAAATGAATTTATTTATTAAACGGAGATACGTATATCATTATTATTATTACTGTTACAAACCGTAATAGTAGAAATGTTGTTAATATTATTATTATTAATGGTGACAAACCAATTTTTTCAGGTCGCGTAGTAGACGTCGGAGAATAATTTTTTTATTTAATTTTTCTGTTTTCGGTTAGGAATATTTTCGCGACGACGAGGAAAGTAAATCGTTACGAAAGCAAAAGAGCTGGCACATTCGCGTTGTCGATCGAATATACAACACGATTATAATAATCGTACAACAATCAACGAATGCATGCGAAAAAAAATTACAAAATTGCTAAAAGAACCTTCGAATAAAAAGCAATTAGCAGTAGTACCCTGAACAATAATCGTGCCCATCGCCATTTCTAAATCTTACATATCACGTTGAAATTTCCTTCGCCTCTCTTGGTGTAAGAAACGACGAGCCAATAAAGCACAAAATGAACCTAACCTCCAACAACGTATGACGAACTAATGTAAGAGAAAAACTAAAATGTTTCTGCGCTCATTCGTTCGGATTAAAATAAAATGATTAATAAACAAATAAAAGGTACTCTTGCAACGTTAACTTTCGGTCTGTGGTGAAAGACAAAGCGTCGCCCCTTAAAACGGAAAAACTTAAGTTGGTAATTTTGACTTGGCACTCCAAATGAATGGCCGAATTGTTTCCGTTTGTTAACTGTTCGCTAACTAAATCGCTTTTATTAATGGCACTACATTATTACATGCTACGCTTTGATAAGCTTTTTTATTCGTCTTTTGTTTTATTGCGAGAATTATCTTGATTTCTGCAAAATGATTTCCCAACGATCCTTCTTAGAAACGCATTTTTCAATGGAAACTTGTACAATTGGCAGTCAATAAATTCCTTGGCTGCACATTGAAAACAGTGAACAAATTTTGTGTGAAGTTATTGAAAACCGCTAAGAATTTTTTGGATTCATCTTTATTCCCAATAAAAAACAATAAAGCTTCAACTAAACAAATTTTGAAAGTTAACCACAACAATTAATGAGACGATTTAATTCCAAAAGTTCCTTAAAGACAACATTGGTTTTCTTAATGCAGAAAGCTCAAACAAATTACCTCAGAGGATATTAAAAATGGTAATAAGATGATTTTGTTACACGAAAATATTCGGAATTCAACGATTAATTGTACGAAAACTGTAATTTTGAATCCAAATATATTTTTATTTCTAATAAAACGCCAAACAATTCAATTGGATCTAAATGTTCTTATAACCTTGCTACATGAAGAATATACTCGAGCTTCCATTTTAAACGTTTACAATGGTCAATTCAAACAAATCCGCAAATTAAGTCAGTGAACATCAAAGGTGCCCTTTTGAAAATTATCTTGCATGAAATGTTCAGTAATTCATAATTTGGTGGATTCAACAAAATTTATATCGCTTAAAAAGTTATTTTCATAACTAATTAAAAAAACAGTATTGAGACAATTTAATCGTGCAAGTTTAAAGCTCCTTAAGGTGAGTATGAAGTTGTTAATTAAGAAGCTTAAGGTTACACATGTTTTAATGGCCAATTCAGGGCTTTTTGCAAATTGACTCAGAGTGTATCAGAAATGTTATTTTACTGAAAAACCTTATGAATTCACAAAATTGCTAAGGAAATTTCATTATATAATGTTTTCCAAAATTTAATATATGAAGTTCGCTCAAATAGAATTTCCTATTGCAAATTACCCCGAGATAATAATTTAAAATGTTAGTACATTTTTCTAAAAGCATAATTCAGTAAAAGCAAAATTTACCACATTTGCTGGGATAATCGACTGATTGACGACTTTCAATTAGACATTGATTTGAAACAAATCATTAGTTATATTAACAAACTAATGCTTGAACACAACAACATTCCAGAGGTGGCATTCGAAGACGGCCATTTGTTTTGCATGAACCCAACAATAATAACGGTTGTTGCTTGATAGACGTTCGTTGAAAATTATAATAACGTTAGGATAATTTTGAAACGAACTCGTTCCTTTCTAAAAAAGAAATTACTAATTGTTATGAGAAAAGTATAATTAGGAGCTGACGACGGTGAATAAAGTCTAGTGGCCTTCGTGGATTTGCAAAAGTAAAATTTCTTTAGCAAATTAATACCAACGATACACACCCAAAACTGAATGCAAACAATGAGTAACCGTCCCATTTGGAGCCGATTCCAGCCATTTAAGACCTCATCGACATCATAATTTCTTGTTCTAGCTTTCAACATTTGGATTAACAATTTATAACATTCTGATTGTGTAAAGACACAGAGCAAATGGAATACTGAAGAAACAATCTTTCTATGATAAACTAATATGGATATCGGTATAATTATTATTTTAATGCGTTATTTAATTTTCTTTTAACCACATTGATTAAAAAAAATTATGATCGAAACCGAAAATGGCATGACTCACAATCATACAGCAACAACAAACACTCATCTACTACTCACTTGAAAATGCAGACGGGGAATAATGTTTTACTTTAAAATAGAATTTTCTACTACTTTAGTACTGATGACAGCAAATACAAAAAATTAAGTTCTCGCTACAAGAATATCATAATCGATATTATAAATGAACCCGAGCAGAAGCTAGCTACTACCCTTTCAAAATTAGATTCAACTCACGACAAAGTAGATTTCTTATCACCGTATGTCTGATTCATACGCCCTGTACAATGTAATATATAATGCAATTTGTTCAATGTACCGCTACGCGAAGAAGAAAAAATTTATTCCACACGTAAAAAAATTTATGGCTTATTAACGTCTAGCAATAAACGAAAAATATAGAAATAACAAATACAATCGACCTTCAACGGTCAATTTACGAAATCTTCGAGCGACGTGTGTCGTAGCCAGTTTGCTGTTCGAATAAAACCCGAGCTTTTGCAAAACCACTGAAAATTTACGTTCCTTCACTGGCTAAATTATTGGGTTGCTCAATACTTCATTAGGTTTTTTTTATCTCTTGTAATTACTCATCGAGGTTCTAATTTTTTTTAAATATATAAGATATTGTGTCTTTTGTTCAATGACCATCTGCCATATTTCTTCAAGCTACAGAAGAGTTATTAGTCGGGTTGGACCCATTAAACTCTTCAGTTTGTGGCTATCAACCCTGTTGAGGCGAACGATAAGACAAACGAATATTTGACACTCGTTTTATTTTGTAAGGCTTTCACAATCAATTTTATGCAATTATTCGCAAGCCTGCACGGCGTTCTCTCCTTTTCGAAAGCAATAAAGCAACTTTTTTTCTTGAATATCCATTCTTAAAAATGTATATTAAAGACAGTAGACGATTAATTCATGTAATTTTATCAAGGAATTGATGAAGCAACTATCAATTAACGAAGAGTTTATTAATTTGTGCCTGCGTTTTGTTAATAAAATATATAATTAATGCAACCAAATAAAAATAAACGCGTTTCGAACAACCGAATAAATAAACGAATATTGCAGATCGACTGCTAGACATCAAGAAACTTTAAGCAAAGTTATCAAGAAGAAACGTTTCGCAAAAAAAAACTGAAATTTTTAACAATGTAAATGTTGTGTTAGTCTTTCTAAATAAGCGTTCGTTTTGCTTAGTTGCTAAATTTTGATCAGCAAAAAAAAATTATTGTCAATTTTTTCCTGCGCCTTGCAATTTCAAACGCAATAATTGGAGCAAAGTTACCAACAAAAAAACTAGAGATTTACATTGAAATTCGAAAAACTTTTTCCTCCACTTCTTTTAACTGTTTTCTGCTATGATTCAAATAGTATTTTTAGCCAATATAATATGTATATATATATTTCTGTACATCTGCAAATATATTAAGCAAATAACGTATTTATTCCTTGCACATACCGTTCTAAAATTAAAACGCTCTCTTTTTTGTTATTAATAACTGTTAAAAAAAGACACACATATAACTAACATACTTGCGAGCAAAAAACGAAACTGATGGAGGAAGAAACGTTGGCTACCGCAATTCGGGTGTGTTTTTTGGATAATAATAAAATAAACGTATGCGGTGCAAATAATAATGAATGCGGTCTACATCACCCAAGGAAAATGATTTATTCATTCTGAAGTAGATGATTAATAACAGTAACAATATTGAGACAGTAAAGTAAGGAAAAAAATCTCAAAGGCGTATTGTACTATTATATCATGGAACACGGTAATAATAATACACATGCACAAAATAGAAAGTCAGTCAGGTTGTTAACTTCTCAATCATTTCTATCCTTTTACTACTTTTTTTCATGCCTTCTTCTTCTTCGTACCATTAAGAACTATATTTAATTAAAAACTTATCTTCAAGTGTATGTGTATATAATAAAGTTAATAAAATTGCTTTTTATTTTTTAGGTCAAATTTCATCTGTCTCTCTCTCTCACACACACATTGTCGCTCATTCATTCTTCAATTATTTAAATTTGTACTCCTTTCAACAATAACAACATCCACAACAATAAGAAGTATGGCTTATGAGAAGTAAAAACTAAAGGTTAATCGTTTGTTTGATTATTTATTTTCACTTCCAAACGAATCTCTTTATTAATGTTTATTATTTCTTGACATTAGACTCACCTCTGGTCGTTAATTTTTGTTTGAAGACAATGTGAAATTTAACAATTAGTTTCAGATGAGGGAATTATCGATAAGACTCGACTTCCATCCAATATCTTCGTTCAATGATTTCAAACATCATTAACATTCTGTTGTGCCAAATTTGATTTAACTAAAATGTACGAATGACAAATTACTTAATGGAACCTTGTCAATTAGGAAAAGATAAGCATTATCTTGATATTCGCCATTTTTACAAAGATTTTCCAAATTACACAGTATTAATATTTTCAAACAACAATTACTAAAAGGAAACCCATGTCATTTGTATTTCTTTGCTCTTCTTTTTTGATAACTCGAACACCCTGCAAATGCCTTGAATTTGGTTTTATGCTATTATCTGTGTTTTTAGAGTATAAAGTAAAAGTAATCAAATATTAATATAATATTGATTAAAAGTTAACATTCTCAAGGATTTTTGTGAAATGTAACACTGTAACTGCCCTGCCTTAAACAAATTAACCAAAGTGAAATTCATTTAATGAAGCTTAAAAAAGACATCGATTATTATGACTTCTGATTCAGAAAAAAAAACATTCATATTTTCTCAAGAATTTTCTTTTAAACACAAGCATAACTTTCCTTCCTTATCACTCTTATTTAATCAAGACCTAAAGAAGCTTTCACTTACGTCCTGTCAAAATAGTCGCCTGCACAAATTAACAAAGTAATTTGTCTTCGACAACCGATAATTACATCTTCAATCCTTAGGTAAAATTACATGAAACAAGCATATGCTGTGCTTAACATAATTTTTTTAATGGATGGAACAAGAACATGTTTGCCCATCTTTCGCTTCTTTACTGGCAAAAAGTAAAGACCGTGACAAAGTCCCAAAAGAACGCCAGTCAAGGATTTGTCTTCGGTCGGCTAAGCAAATGTTTATAGTGACATATTGAAGATATTAGTGGCAGCAAACCGAGAATATATTTGACTTGAAACAAATTTGGAACCTTAATAATGAATGAGAAAAAATATTTAAAAAAAAACATATGATATCTTATATCCGATCTTAAGTGTCAAAAACTTATAAAAACAGGAATTTTCCTCGTCTCTAAGCTAAGCAACGACTGTGAAGAAATGTTTGTCTTAAATCTCTTATAGATTATGGCCGCAAGTAAATTTACTGCTTAAGGTCAATAATGCTTATAGTGAAAGTTAGAAGGCATGATTTTTTCAAGATTCTCTTCTTAACTCATTTTTTCTTGTAACAGACCGATTTGTGAATAGAATTTTTGTAAATTGTAACACTCAAAGAAACCACAGTATTGAATTTGGCCTTAATTAAATTAATCAGAAAACTAGCAGTGTAATAAAACTTAAAAAAATGGAAAATGAATGTTCGGGTCTCTCTTTAAAAGCATGAATTCTCTTCGGCTCTAAGAAAAGACGGTATTCAAATATTTGAAAGATTAGATGCCTCTTGTATCAAGAATCGTATTTCAAAAATTATTTTCCTAAATCTTTAAGTGGGCGAGAATATTTCTTTTGTCGTCGATTTTTTTTTTTTGCAAATTAGGATGAATGTTTTCACAGAAAAACCTTTTTCCCTTTAACACATGCATTTCGGATACCCAATAAACAAGAAACTGAAACATAAATAACCTTCTATCAAGGCAAAACTATTATATGCATATATTCTTCTCTAAGTAAACTTATTCAAAATAAAATCGTATTAATAATAGAAGAAATAAAAACAAAGAATTTGAGTGCTGCCTGTTTATTGTAAGGACAACGCACTAAAATGAGGTCAAATAGTAGAAAAATTTATTATGAAAAAAGTCTCTCATTATTATTATTATACATTTATTCGTTTGTCTCTCTTTCTTTAATTTCTTCAGCTCCCTCCGCCACGAACTTTTCTTATTTCTTATTAAACGCACACAAAACTTACAACGACCAACAAATTACATAACAAGTAACTGTACAAAAAAAGCGCCTCCACCACGCCGTCGTCGAAGAAGGAACGAAGAAGAAACGTCGTGCAACGAGCCGATTTCACGTGTCGTTTAACTTTTTTTACCATAATTCACGATCGATTGCTTAATTAAATAGAAATTGTGAATAAATTTTTCGAAAAAAAAAAAGAAAGGAAATTGGCACGATTGATGAAGTCCTTCGTTTGCGCAAATAAACATTGCTCAATGAGTCGTAGAGTGAATTCGTGTCAATTTGGCCGTAACTGGATATCGAGAGACGAAGGCAAAAGGAAAACAAAGGCGATCTCCAGCGGCGGAGAAGACGAGGAGAAGCTGACATTCTTCGCCGATGTTGTTATTAGTAAAGACAAGTTTATTGGGCGTATGTAAAATAACAAGGCTATTTAAACGAGGAACAACGTACTGTCTGATTATGATTGAGTTTCCTTCCATCTTTTATTTTGTTCTTCTGCTTGTGAGCTAGAGGAACTTGTCGCTACTAATGGTACCAATAATATAGGAGAAGAAAACGACTTGTACGCGTTATTTTATACAAACATGAACGCATTCGACGTTTATTTTAACGAATCGACCTTTTTTCTGCTCGCTCTATCTCTCTCTCTCTCTCATTTTCCACATTACATTAATATGATAATGATTCTTATCTAATATCCATTCTACTACCTCAAGTGTAAACGTCTCGCTGTTGCATGTTGTTTAGAATGTTTTATAGAAATATTATCGATAATAACAACCAGTCTTTTTTAAAGTAACTATTTATGATTTCTCTAATTGATTTTAACTTGGCAATATTTCCAAGTACAGAAATAATGGGCACGATTCTATTAATATTTCAAAAATGTTTAATCGATAACAATCGCCAACAACAATTTATAGAAAAGATAAGAGCAGCGCAACTTGTCAATTAAATATTTTCGAAATTACTTTGCCATCGAAACATTTCGCTCAAATTTTCATTGATTTCGTTTAAACATAATCAAAAAGGAATAAACTTTCACTGTCGTACTTGATGCCATCTTCATTATAATCATATTGAAAACAAATTTCATACACTGAAAACGTTATTTCCAAAAAATTTGCGAAATGTAATCTCAATCACTACCAAATCATGGTTAAAATGGTCAATGGTAATTTCTTTACATTGACATACACATGAATTGAAATTTCACTTTCGCACTTATTCTAGCTACATTTTTTTTATGATCTTTGCGAAAAGTTGTATTAAACTTTCGGACTGAATAAAAGCCAGTTGCAGTTGTAAATGAAAAACTACATTATCATAAAATTTCGGTAACAATAAAAATCATAATTACTCAGTCTTAATATCGTTTAATTGAGAATTGAGATCGGTTTCATATAAATTTGTTAGTAATTATATTTACAGCAATTCGTCTCTTTCTTCGTCACCCTTTTCTGAAACATCCTGTATATTAATAATCGATTACCAAGCAAAGAGAAGGAGAACGTGACAAGTTGCTGCTGCGGTCTCTAGAGGTCTCCAATTTTAGACTAGAATTCTCAATGAGCGAAAATTTGAATTTTTCAATCGATCTCGTTCGCCATTCGTATATGAAAATGATTGTGATAGTAATAATAATAAAGTTGGCACATTCCATTTTAGCAAATATCTATAACGCAATCAGAACAATAAATACTGTTGCTAATGTACGCTTTCGAGATTTGTTGCGTAACTGCAAAAAAAAGATAATTGCTCTTGTTCGCTCCTGTCGAAATTTGTCAACTTTAATTGCAACAAGTGTATTTACGAAAATTAATTAATACGGAAAAATCACGAATACAAGATTATTTATATTCTTACAAGGATTTGGCAAAAACTGGTCGTTCTTTTCATTTGCAGAAATGGATTACTCACATTTGCCCAAGAACACAAACAATAACCCATCGATAAACCAATGCACGTGCAATTTTCAGATACCAAACCAATAATGTGTCGTTTTGACGAGGGGGAAAATATGAATAATCAGAAGAAATCACAATTAGTCATCCCGATAAAATTCAACTTTGCATACATATAAATGCGTACTCTTTGTCGTCTCATTTGCTGCAAAACATCGTCTAAATATACAAAGACACTTCATGTTGCCATCTGTCGTTGTTGTTGTTGTTGTTATTATTAAACCAGAAGAAGTGGTATTTAATTTCAAGAGATAAAAATGTAAACAAACGGTTCGGCGGGCATTTCGATACAATTATTTTAAGACAATGGATCATTTTACAAGAATTAAGTAGGTAACAATAAAATGACGCAAATTATTTTGCAGTCATTTCACGTCAAATGAAATGCAAAGAAAACGCTTCTTAAACTTCTTATAATTTCACCCTTTTTATCAACGATAACTTTAGAATGATTAAAAACGCATACACTCAGCATGTGTAATGATTGCTTGGAGATAAAGGTGTTAATTTTCGTTTTCTAATCTAGATATAGGGAAATTTCAAAGTACACAAATAAATGGAGGTTACTGTCGCCATGATTTATTGCACACCTACGAAATAACGAGTCGGTATATTTTTAAAATTTTGGCGAAATAATCGAATGTAAGCGACAAAATAGAGAGAACGTTTTTCAAAATTAATGACACATCATAAGACTATGCACCGATTTAAAAATTTAACAATTGGTTTTTGAAAAAGGTGATGCTTTAAGCATTGTTAAATGTCAATTAGGTTAGCGTCTAAACGTGAACTGAAAATCAACATGAGGCCAGGCAATTCTTAAATTCCTAGATCAACATGCTCAACATTTTAAGAAATCTCACACTGCTGCTAAATAACAAGAAAAATATAAGAGTAATGAAGAAGAATATATATTTATTATATTAAGGGTTATGGTAGGTTAAGATTAGGTTAGAAATTTGACATAAACACGAGAAGACAATAATGAAATTCGTCAGGATTGGCAAACATTCATCGGGTATGACGCTGTATAAATGGAAGAACCGGTTTTTTAAACAATGCGTAAGTAAAACCATCGTTGTTACTACACCGAAACCAGTATAATAATAAAAAATATGATGTTTTATTATAAAGGTAGGTTAGAATGACAAAAATGGTTATTTAACGCGTTTTAATAATGAAAGGTGCAATTAACAGCGAATAATTCACTATGAAATTCGTCGGTTCGCATTGATTAGTGTTTACTAATCCAATTAATATCTTGCATTAAACTTTATTTCAAACTTTCATTTTGATTATAACAAGTAATAATAGTAAAACTATTCCCAATCTCCCATCAGTTTCATACAATTCGAATTTAACAGTAGCCACTAGAGTCGATTGAAGAAAAAAAATTGTAAATGAGGAACAGTTCAAGCATAACGAGCACTAATTAAATAAAAGAAAAGGAAACACAACTGCCATTCTTACTAATTTAACCAGTACTGCACAAAGTAAAAGAGACGACGAAAAGGGGACTCAACAATTCAAAACAAGAAGAAGTTTTATCAACGCCCTCTATTAATATTCCGTACTCGCAACAACAATAAAACGACTTAAGACGATTATTGGAGGAAGTTGGCAACGAACGCAATGAAGAACGGCAAAAAAATTAGGTTACTAATTTCACTTTACAACAAACAATACGTTGACATCGATATAACATAACCTTTATAGACCGACACTTTCAACTAACGAGCCAATTGCCAATTACTCACAGTTGCCAACTTGTGCGAAAAATTAAACGGTTCACGATTATGAGACAATATTAAAACCATAACTGACAACAAAACTTCTCAAGTACTACCACAACGGTAAATTGAAAAAAGACAAATTGAATTGTAATGGAAAGCCACCCGGTAGATTATCCATGAAAACAGCTGATGTTTACGAGTCTTAATCGTAAAATCATAACCTTTATGACAACATGTGACGTTTGCAGTACTACCACAATGAATAGTTGGAAAAAAGACATCGAATTGTAATTGAGAGCCACGCGGTAAATTATCAAACAAAACAATTTAGGTTTACGAGAGTCAATCGTAAAAACATAACCTTCATGGCAACATATGACGTTTGCAGTAGTACCACAATGAAAACTTGGAAAAAAGACATCGAATTATAACAGACAGCCACTCGGTAGATTATCAAACAAAACAATTTAGGTTTACGAGAGTCAATCGTAAAATCATAACCTTTATGATAACGTATGAAGTTTGCAGTACTACTACCACAATGAGAAATCGAAGAAATGTAATGGAGAGCCACTCGGTAGATTATCGAGCACAACTATTGACAACGTCGTCTTTTTTTAACTATAAATAAAATCGGTTCTATAAAAAGCTGGCGTACGTTAAATTTAATTTAATGGCCGTTTAAATTATTCGTTGCGTTTTTTGTTGTTGTCGTACAAGGTAGAAGGTATGAAAATGTAGAGAGAGACCGATAGATGGGAAAGTTATAAATAGGCAAGCTTTCGATACCGTACGGTGTCGCAAAGAGAATCTATTTGAACAAATTGTTTCGCATCGTCGAAGAACAACAATTACATTCCGTGTAGACTGTGTGTAGAGAGATTCTTTTTTCACATAAATAAACTTTAAACAAAAATATTAATAGAAAAGTAAAAACTAAGACGATGAAGAAAGAAAGAAGGAGGACAACTTACCAACGTCATCATCATAACGAATAATTTATCATATTGAAACTGGATCCGGATTGATATTTGAACTGTCGTGGTGGTACTATTGCTTCTACAAATAGTACTATTAATGTTATTACTGCCACTACAACACATGCAAACGCACTAAACAGTGTTTCTCGTAGGGGGAAATCGAAATTATAACATCCTCAGTCTACTGTAACCGAATAAAAAGGTGCACGCATTAACACAATATATATAATAATAATAATAAAATAAAATCTGTTCGAAGAGTGAAAAGAGAGCATCCTACACGACGAAAACTAAAACATCGAGTGACGTATAACGAGTTATTATTATCATATGATTACTATATAAAGAGCCGTACGTTTTTTGCTGTTTTTTTTTTAATTACTGCTTTTTAATTAATTAACAATCGTTATTATCATCATCGTAATTCGCCATTTACTGTTTCACATATTGCACCGTTTATCCATTGAATCGATTCCATCCAACTCTCCAAGTGCACCCACGATTATTTACGATGCACTTTACAGTTTGTTACAATTATTATTGGTAAGATAACGCGAAGAAAAACAACTGCACGTTCACAATTACGATTCCTCGTTGCCGCACTCATTCTCGCGTTAATCTTACGACTATTTTTAACAACAACACCGACAGCGACAAACGTAAGAAGAATGAAAGGAAAAGAAATCGCCGCACGAAAAAAAAAATCGAACCGAATTCTTCAGAAAAATTCGAACGGAGAGAGAGAAAATGACGATCAAGGTGACGATGATGAAGAACTCGGACTGAGTATGTAAACGTTTTCGAGATAATAAAATTTATAATTTTTTTTTTTCGTTTGGTATAAATGTTTCACACACACACACGTAAACGTAAGTAAATGAGTGTACGATATTTGTGTGCGCTCTCTCTCTCTCTCTCTCTCGCGCTCTCTCCGTTTTAATAAGTGTGTGTGTATTACAAAGTTTAACAATCAATGCAATCTGTGTGTTGGTAGTAGTTGTAGAGTGTAGTCCGGGCCGTATATTTTTAGAACGGCTAATATCGCTTCCTTGATCCGTGTAAAGTTGCCGGCCCGAAGTTGTTGTTCTTGTTGATCCACTCTCGCTCACCGTCTCTCTCTCTCTCTCACTCTACTTAAGCAGCGAGTAAGTACGACACGCAAGTATGTGTGTGTGTGACCATTGAGACCAGGTAGGTACAACAAACAAGACGTATAATAGAATACTTAATAATGTAGGTTATCGACCCATACCATATACACAACACACATGTTATTATATGTGCCCAACGACCATCGTATTAGCGAGGCGAGTATCAATCAATTGCACGAAGATCCTCCACGCCGCAGTGAGTCCGTGCGGAGATGACGCCGGTGGATAAAAAGAAGAGCGAATCGAGCGACGACGATGTGGCGAGCGTGAAGCGATCGACTCGCCGTTTGCTTGTCGTTATCGTCCCGCTTTAACGCCATTTGCAAAAATTTGTCTAATAATAAACGACGACCCTGTATTTGCCTCCTCCTCCTCCTTCGCCATTTCTTCTTTTCTATTTCGATCGCATCTTTACTTTTCGCGCTGTCTCTCTCGCATCGGGAGTAATCTGGTTTCGAGGGAGAAGGCAACGATGTTTCGAGAAGTAAAAAAATAAAATGCTACGCGACATCGCTAGCTTTCTTCATTTTGTTTTTCGAACAGCAAGTTCTTCGTTTTGCATTCGTCTTCGAAGGAAACGATTCCAAGGATGCGCGCTTTTATATTGCACATACACGAAATAACTCCAATTGTTTGTTAACAATTACCAACAAACTGAACACCTTGAAGGATATTATTTGTTTAAACAAATTTTATTACACTAAACCTAACGATTGACATCAGAGTTTAAATTCCACTGCTAAAGATTCCTTTAGGTGGTGACTCCAAAAATTTCAATTGCTGCAATGCGTTTAGAGGAAACTTAATTCTTATTTGCAGAGCGTTACATTTTACCTAGAGAGTTTCGCAACTTTTACTACGACTGCTCAAATCCCAGATTAAAGCGACTTTATCGCTTTTATCAGCAACATAAATTGACATATGACAGGTAACATGCTAACGCCAATTTTTCCACGTGTTAAGATGTCTACATCGGGAAATTATTGCCACGTGCAGCCATTCTGATTTCCAAGGTTTTGTTCCAACTTTCTTCTAATTCGAAGAAATATATTACGCGAGAGAAGTGAATTTATAGCAAAATTGCTTTCGCTAAAGGGTCGATTCAAATAGCATTCGAGGAAAATCTGACAGCCTTAAGATCTCGTTAACTATCAATAATGCAAAAATACGTTTAATTAAAAGTTTATTATACTGTGTACTGAAACTTAATCCAAATGACAAGAATATTCGTTTTAAATACGTAAGAGACGAATTCAAGGTCGTCGTTCGTACTACTATTACCACTACCAGTATTAGTAAGCAGTGTATCGCTCAATTATGGGGACATTATTACGTTCGGTGCGCCGTTTGGTGGAATTTCGTTAAATTTTCAGGTACATTTAGTGTCATTACGTTGGTAAGCCTGTGCCAGCTGCTTAGCAAGTACGTCACGAACGATTGCAGTGGAGCAAGGCGTTGTTGTCACTCATTTTTTTTTTTAGCTTTACAACTCTCTATAAGCCTGATTCTAATTTGGGAATTTTTGTATTTCTAATGGCACACATTTTCTGTAGCTAGTTGCCACTAAACGTACGTCCCGTATTAGAGCGTATTTCAGGCGAGAGCAAAAGTGAAAGTGGACGCAATACGAACGGCATTTGATGCGTTTTTCTCGTCAATCATTTCGCATCTGTTTTACCGCCCATTTCGACCAGAATCATTAATAACGACCCTGTAGCTTTACGATAATAAGAACGACTTACTGTGCGCAATGTAACTGTTAAATTCGACACGTAGCGTTCTAATTAACTTCTTTTTCTATTAAATTTTATCTCTCTTTCACGCGCACAATATACTGTATTTTGTAATTAATTCGCATTTGCGTTTCTTTTAATTGATATGCCATTTCATTGGCTGTAGAACGAATTAAAAAAAAAAAAAAAGATGTCGACAGCGACAATCGCGAATTCGCACTTTCTGCCTTTCTCGCAATCTCACTCTCCGAGCTCTATTTCTTTGCCTCTTAATTTAAATGCAGTCGTGGCTCTCTAAACGGCGCATAGTTTGCCGTACAATAATGATATGTAAGCGAACAGCGATGGAATTCACTGCGAGCGAAAAATACAACGAAGAAGAAGCAAACAAAAGTGGTAATGGTAACAACGTATCCAGCGGGTTAAATGAACTGACTCCATCATCATCTTGTTCTTTCTGCACCATACACATGAAATTCCCGCGAAAGAGCGAAGGCAAAAGTAGCGAGCGCGTACCAAAAATAAATAACGTTCTCACTGCATTCAAAGTTCCCACCGCTAAAAAAAAAATGGCTAATTTCGCTTCGGATCGAAGTTTATTGGTTTACAAGGTTTTTCCAATTTCCAATGTTTTTTTTAAATATATTTTAGTAACGCAATAACGCAAAAATCTGTTGTTTTTTAGGAATCTATTTGCTTAATTTAGCTTAACAGCGACAACAGCGAAAAAGTGGCAAATAGTCGCATCACGTAATATGCTACTGGTGACATCACGCTAATTAAAATCATTTGGTCGATACCACCTACAATAAAAACAAAAATGTGCGCAACAATTAAATTAATGTGGCGCTACGATCGGAAATTCCGTTTGTTTCGATTTTTTGGGCAATAATTCGAGAAATGATTCGTCTAAGAGAACGTCTTGCTCCCTTTTACATCTTGAGACCGTCCAAGTGGGTACCGTTCAACACGGCATAACGGTGGCAAACAATGGATATTTAGATATATATTTTTCTCTCTTCAATTCCATTGTGTGCTCGAAAATAAATAAATACGAGGAAAATGGAGAAAGCCAGATGGAAAATTCCATTTCGTACCGCTGTTTATTATACTATTATTTACATTAAGTAACATCGATTTGTGCGACACACTTGGTTCGTCGATGGAACACGATGTTGATGAAGCGAAGGGTGAGGGGAAAAGCAACGAAACACAATAAAACCAGGTAGATGACGATGAAGAAGACCTAATAGATTTCTTTTTCCCTCTGTTCTATGTGTGTGGAAACGCACATGTGGAGAGTGGATATTCATTGTTAAAGAAACGTCCTCCAAAAAGCAGGTAAAAAAAATTTGGAAAAGTAAGAAGAGTAGAGTTTTCAAGATGCAATGAAACGTTTTAAAAACTATCAATTTCGTATAACGTCATCCATAATTTGACGAAAGAAAACGCCTTTGATGAGGCAACGTTGCATGAATCGAATCCAAACGGAACGATCATTTTCATCTCTAATTAGATACCGAGTGCGGCCAAATGATCGTTCAGTATAAACTCCGAATGTTACCACATCAACAGTATAAAGTTTCGATAAATAAACAGTTGATGCTAATGCAACGTTGCACGAATCAAACGACAATTTTAACCACGTCAAATGGCAGAAAACTTGAAAAGCAGCAAGAGCAGTTTGAATAATTTCAAGATGCTGCGAAACCATTTAGAATTATGGATAACGTCATCAATATGCAGCACAGGCTTAATAAAATAATTACACTGATGAAGCAACGTTGCACACAATGAATTATAACTCACCCCGTATTTGTATACCGAGTGTAGAGAAATGGCTGGTGAGAGTAAGTTTTGAACGTTGTCTCGAATTTCTTTTATAAAAGAAAAAACGAAAAATGTTCGCGGGAATCGTGGCTATTTCATGGTTGCTGATCGAGAAAACGAATAATCCGCAAGGAATTAAAAACCTATTAAGTAAGATTGCCACATCGATAATGATACTTGATTATGATGTAATTGGGTTCAATTTCTTTTTCTGCCTCGCAGTGAAATCGATTTTAATAATCTGCAAATGACATCGGCAACGTCAATAATAATGTTAAGAAAGTTTATCTACCTACGAAAGCGAAAATCGTATTTTTTTTGCAACATCGATTCACTCGCGATTGTAATGCGAAACAATTATACAGAGGGACGTGGAAAAATACGTATCGACGGAGCGAGAGAAGCGAGGTTAAGACAAAAAGAAATCGTCCCAAAAAGCACCTGCAAATTGATAATTAACCATAGACGTATGGTCGATTGGCCAGAAACTGGATGCAGGGCCATCGTGAATGGAAGAGCCTCGTCGTTTTGGTCGAACGCAAGAATCGTCTTCAAGACGGTTATACCGTATACGAAAGGCAAAAAAAAAACACGACACGGAGAAAGCAGATGTTTGTAGTTTCGGTTATACACACGTATAGTTTTTGTGTTTGGGTATATTATTGTCCAAAATGTGAACGAAGAAGACCGCGAAAAGGAGAGAGGTAAAGAACGAGGTGTAACCCGTGTAAAACCGTTAATATTATACCGGAGGTTTACGTTTTTCTCTCTTCCTCGTTCGACATAATAGCGCAAAATGCATGGGGACACGGTTTTTGCCGGGCCGAAAATGAATTCAATGGCTGGTAGTAGTGGGTCCGATTCCCACAACCATCCAGGGATTTGATAAGACGTAAGACGAACCCGACGCAGAAATGCCCGAATTCGTGGGGATTTCGTTGGCATCGTGGAAACTGGATGAAGCGAGCGAGAGCCGCCGATTCCATGTGTAACAACCGAAAAGAGATCGGGGGATGGTATAAATTTAGTAACACACAAGAGTGGTACCGCTGCTGCTTGCTTACTTCATGCTCCCTCTTTCTCTCCCGGTAGTGGAGATTGAAGACGAGAAAGGACGAAGAAGAAGGAAAAGAGGTGATGGCGGAGGAAGGAAGGAAGGAAGGGTGCAATATTGATTATTCCACATCTCTTGGTGGCTTTGGACAACCTCTGCCCCCTTTCATCCCTCCTTCTTCTACGTCGTCGTCGCGACCTTTCAACACACACACACACATACACACGTATCAAAAACGAACGAAACTAAACCCCTGCATTTTGCTCGGAAACAAAATAAATTTACATTAAAATCGATAATGGGGCGAGGATTGCCATCTGACATCTCTCCAATGGCAATAATAATAGTAATAACAACGATACGAAAGTGGAAAATCTTTAAAACGCAAGTAAAAACCGGCATCGCAGCACGACAAGTAGAGATGAGCGATACAAATGCGGCAATCCAGCAAATAATAACGCTCTTACGAACGACGAGAGAACGGATGGAAAAGTGGTTTACGTACCTAACCTAAAGAACGGCAAAAGTACCGACGACGAGGAGCATCTCTCCTCGGTTAAAACGACAGGTAAACGTTCCTCCTCCTTCGTTTTCAACGCCGAATAATGTTGTTTTATTAGTTTTAATCGAAAAAGTCCGGGAGCAAACGAAGAAATCCAACTTAACGTAGAGACCGGAGAGTCGAACTCGTACACATCCGCACAAGTGCGAACCGTTTCACTACTACTACTACTACTACGACAACTAACCGCACGCAAACACGGACATTTATATTATAAATGGGATTTATTAAAAATCACGCACGTCCCATTCTTCTGCCGCGGCTAAAAAAGGTACGAGCGACCGGCCGATGGACAAGTTTGAAAAGCACCAACGAAAAACCGATTACGCTTCGGCGTTCCGTATTATTAAAGAACCGGCACACGGCACGGTAGTCGGGCGAACTAACCGAGTTAAAAACACTCGATATCTGTAATAAGCGTAAATGTACGTTCCTTTTTGACGCATAAATATGTACACGTCTTATATCGAAGACCTTTTTATTCGTGCACGTTACACGGAAATCTCGTTTAGAAGAAACGACTGCGGCGAAAAGGGGGAGAGCGAAATTGTAGACGAAATCGAGGAGGTCGCATGCGTTTGTTTTTTTTTCCCCCGAAGAAGTACAATATCGAAACCAACAATGAGGCGGTTGACGTGAGGAGTAAAATCCAAATGAGAGGATGGAGATGATTTTCGAGGCGAAGAAGCGATAGAGCGAGACGGCGAGAACCGAAACGAAGAGACTGGAAACCGGAAAGAGTCCGTGAACATTATAACGTAGCGGCAACAGCAACGAACGGCACCGGCGGCAACAGAAACGGCAGCAGCTGTGTCGGGACTGTACTTTTCACGTCCCACACGGAGCATGCGACATGACACTCGCGGCATTTGTTCGGACGACGATGATGGGAGAACGACGACGAAGGAAAGCGTAACCGACAATTAATTAACGCCGCCGTAGACCTTATCAGCGACATCTCGTTTAGATCCTCAATCCAATTCGTCGCTTATCGTTCGAACGCGCTCGCTGTTGCCCGCAAATTGTTTCGCTCCATGCAGACGCTGTTAAACGCGCCTTTATCGTCCTCTTAATTGTTACGAACGACGACGAAACACGTCGAAATGCGCGGAGAAAGTTTCGACAATATGAGGAAGTAAGAACGTGGACTGCGAGCGAAAAAACCGCGCGTACATAACCAAACAATAAACGCCTCGTTGCCAATTGATGACAATTTCGACTTGTCAAATCGATCAAAAAGAACGTGGTACACGCGAAGACGCAACGGGGAAACATTTATCTTCTTCGATTTTGCTCGGATAATTCCGGCGACGAAAATTGTTCAAGGGGCGACTTTGCGATCGTTGCCGTAACAAAATCGAGGTTAGGTAGTCGAAAACAACGGGGCAATTTTAAAAATCAATGACATCCTCCGGCTGGCAGCAAGTAAGCAGCAGTAGGTCACACGACGGCGGTGAACGACAAAGGCGACGAGCGTTTCTCGTCCATTTGAACCGAGCGAAGAATCGATTTCGTTCGCCCCCATTTTCGCACAATTCACTCGATAAAAACAATTAAATTAATTAAATCGATTAATTATTCAGTGTGCGCGGCCCTATTTGATTATTTTACTACTGTTAACCGAGAGAGCGTAGGAATGTGAATACCTGGTGGTAGCGATAGTAATGCACCAGTAAAGCCTTGAGGAGCCCGTCCATGACGTTCGAGCGTGCACGAGGAACAAGAAGAGCAAGAACAACAATCGCCACCGCCGACGACGAAGCTGATGATACCGACGTCGTCGTCACCGCACATGTCTCTACTTCCTCTCTCGCTCGCGCACATGCACACACATACACACCTCGCCTCGCCTCGCCTCACCTCTCCAATAACATCGCGAAACACATGGAGGCGAACAACGATAACGACCGACGAGTGCGAGCGACGTCGACCGACAAACCTGACCGACCGTCAGCCCACCACCACCACCACCATCGCCCGACAACAGATAATAATAAAGCGAAAACTATTTCACTCCGCACTGCACCGAGACAGACCTTGCAATGCCATTCATCGAGGCCATCGCTCCGGCAACAGCGCCTTCGGCTATCAGCTGGCGCCGCTCTTTAACGCCGAAACAACAACCGGGACGACGATGATGAAGAAATAGTGGTGGTGGTGGTGGATTACGGCGACGGCGCACTCGCCGTCAACGCTATTCCATTTCTCTGTCCGGCCCACGGTTTTTTATTGCGAAGGTTCTCGTCAGCCGGCCGAGAGAAAGAGGGGAACGAACGGGAGAGAGACGAAACGCCGAACGACAACAACAACGTGAATAGTAATAATAATAACAACTCTCTCGGGTCTCTAGCACGATCGCCGACTCGCTCGCGCTGTCTGCGAGCGAACGAGTCGCATTCGCGCCAGTGCCGTCGTCCGGTTAGCACGCGTACGTTTCGCTCTCGCCGAAACGCGAATTTTGCTCGCGCCCAATTTATGTAATATTACGAAATACATCTATATTCGTTTGAATAAGACGCGAAAAAATAATGAAATGAAAACAGTTTTTAATCGTATAAAATACGAGATTTGTGGGAATTTTAAATTTTACGATTTAAAGTTTCTTATACAGACTTGACGTCGAGGTGCCACGGGGAAAAGAGCGACGTTCACGTTCCGCTGATTATCGAATCGAAGAAAAGGTTTATTTTTGAAATACGCCATCCATTCGCGCGCGTTTTCCATTCGTCGATTTAATTCGTTCGTTTGCTACGTTTTGGTGCTAATAACGAAATTGTGCCGCCATTTACGCTGAGAGAGGATTTATTAAAACGAGTTTCGATTGTGCTGTTGCAAATTGCTGTACGAATTAAAGTTTTGTTAACAGAAAAGAAACTTACCCGTCGTTTATGATTAATTAATTCGACCGCCACAAAATAATACGTACAGCTTCGCGTAATATCCTGGTTCCTTAGAAGAGTGCTTTCATTTTTGTTTTTAACGTATTTGTGTTGCGAATTCCGAATAAACTCCTCAATTATTCACGTTGGCCATCGACGGCGAACCATTCGCACTATTCACAAGTGATTTATTCGCAGTTTTGCTGCTTTGCAATTGGTTTCGTTGCTGGCGAGAAATGAAAACTTTGTGTGCAACAGTTTATTCTATTCTTTACCAATCTCGCGACGATGCACGGCCACGTCGCCCGTAAAACCATTCGCCGACGATATAGCGAACGAAAAACCGTCGTATAAAAATTAATTTACCCAACACACGCCGCCATTTATGCGAACTCCGTAACGTTGATAATTGCCCCGGATTCTGTTTAATTCGCAAATTGTACGAATGGAAATTTCTGCTCGTGCACTCTTATTTTAAACGATTATTTTTTTGGTCTCGTTTAACCACGTACCCGCCGCTACTTGCCCGATATTGCTGCTGCTTCAACGGCAACAACGGAATCAGAAAAGGCAACGAAACGAGATGATGATGATGAAGAAAGACCGAGAATTATTACTTCTATCGCACACGTAAATAAACTGACTAAAAAAACATCGTCATCATCATCGGATTGTTGCTGTATTTTAATAATAGTGCGGTGATTTAATAAACAAACTCGTGCACGATCGATTATATTATTAATACATAAAAAAGTAGGATACGAATGTTAAAAGGAGAAAACGCAAAAAGTGCTTTCAGTTCGAAACTAAGGAAATTGTTCAATAAAACCGACCGAAAAAAGAAAAGCAATCGAAAACAAAAATCCTCGATGCCGTTATTATTAACAAACATCGACACCCAGCGATAACTTGCAATAGATAAACAGGATATCCTTGTTCAAATAAGAGAATAGACGATAAGATAGTGCGCGTACAATGATGATAATAAGAATGGTGATAGCGTTTCGGTTAACCGAGTTTCTTTCCTGTTCCCACTTCCAAAACGATACTTATCTGTGGCCATTTCGGTTTCGAGATTTGTCATTAACAAAAAAAATGCCATTCGTTTATCACATAAAACAAATAACGACGTGCTAGAGCGCGAATGATAATCGGAGCAGGTGACGTTTTCGCACCGTTCGTATGGTACTACTGATTTTCGGTTCGTCGCCAGGCGACGGATAAAGCCGATAACAAAACAAAGGAAATAAGTGATTATTATTTGTTAATCTGGACAGCCTACGGTCAAACGAATCTATTTGTTGCCTTGATAAATTCCGATCAAACGAAAATATCCATTATCGTATCGAACTAATGAATGCTTAGGATCGATTAAAGGATTTCCATATCTGATCTTGAACAGAAATTCGTTTAGGCACTCGCTATTATACTGTCGAACAATTTTTTTTTTAAATATTCGATTGCAGACGTCAATAGAGCCAAACCGATTTTTACCGCGAATTAAACGAAAAGCAAATAAGCATTTTCGTTTGTTTTGTTCTGTGCTCGTCTCCCCGCTTGGCAATCGTAATACGAAAAAGAATGTCGAGGTTCGTTTATGATTCGATAATTGTTACTATATTAATAAACGAGTCGCGATACGAAAGAGGCGAACGTTTGTCGAACGGTTAATACGAAATTGAATATTTTCCAATGTAAAAAGCGAAAAAAAAAACTTCGCTCAATCGTTTAGTATTCCACTATAACAACAATAATAATAACCTCTAGTAAAACGATTTAAAAAGGTATAATAATACACTTACAAACACATGCACGTATCTAGCGAATGGCAATAAATTCAATTATAAATTCCGCACGACGGTTTCACGTTCTCTTCGTTCTTCTCGTTGCCGTATTTTAAAGTGCCATATAAAGATCGAACGAAAAAGGATTTCACGAAACCGTCACCGAAGAAGAGGAGGACTGCACGAAGACGAAAAAGAATCGAGTTCTAAATACGTACTGGCACGTATTAGTTTTAGTGGCGGTTTTAAATAAGCGGAGAAAAAGGAACGGGAAAGCGTAAGAAGTGTGCAGAACCGAATTTTAGAAAAAAGCAATGGGAAATGGTGAAGAATGAAGAAAAATGGAAAAGCCGCCGGACACGACCGACGAATTTATAGGATTATTACCCAACGAGTTATTACTATTATTCGCCCAATACTCCTTCTTCTGCTTCGTGCCACTCTCGCGCTATTCCTTTTGCCTCGTTTGCATAAGCGTTTAGCAAGTTACGTTTTCCGACAAAAATTCGCAGCCCAGCCGCGGTAATAATAATATAAATAACGACATCTATTCCACAATAGCAACACGCACACACACACACACACGCCAAGAACGTTATTATTATCCGTATTAGGCGATGGCCACCGCATCATCACCATCATCGTGATTGGAAACGCGACTTTCTTCGCCCGTTTCTCACAACTTTTGCTTCTAACTCGGATGTTTCTTCACTGCACACATCCAACGACTGCACTGTTGTTGCCATTGTCTTTAGTTTGTCGAGGTCGTTCGCCTCACTAAACTACGGAACAACCCTTGAAACTACAGAAAATAGAAACAGCAGAAAGTTGTAATGGATCCTTGATTCGATCCTCGAAAAATTTAACGGTCTTTTTCGTAAAATTGTAAATAAAATGTATTTCAAACGCTCAGAAATATTGTTTTTGCTCCGGATTTTATTATAATTGCAAAAAAGCACCTTTTGATTTCTGCTTTTATTCAAAGGAATACTTTAAAATTATCAACTGACTCTTACGCAGTTTTGTTGCTAATTTCAAATTACACGATAAAATTTTTAAGTAAAATGAAAACAATTAGCAACTAACCCTAATTAATGCTTTACTCGTCATTCAGATTTTCTTTACATTCACTTCTTTCGGATTTTAGCTAATATTAGTGTAAAAGAGCATTTCCAAGGATCTAATTTTAAATCTTCATCCATAAAATGAAAGATGTAGGGGACTAAATGTTTTTAGTGTTTTCTCCAAATTTAAACGTCATCCAACGGCACGAACCTCTTTGTGCAGGTTGCCAAACTTTACGTTCCCAATCGGTTAACTTTTTTAGTTGAAGAGATGGAAAATAGTTCAATTTCAGTACTTTTTAACACCATTTAAAATATTAAATTTCAATTTTTATAAGAATGAATAAAAACGAAGCAATTTTAGGTGTATAAGTTTGCTCGTGCCGTTTTTCCCAAAATTAAAGGCATTTCTGTGAAACACTGGTTATACCTTTATGATTCAAGGTATTGTCCATCGCTGGCCACTACTTTTTCCCATTTTTCAGGCAATGTGCGAATCAACTGTTGAAAAAACTTGTCATCTTTTGATGCGATCCACTTTCGAATTTCTTGAACATGATTTACAGAATCATCTTTATTCTTCTAACAAACAGATCTTTTAAACGAATATTCAAAATTACGTGCGAAAGACGCAAAAATTGAAAAGAGCAAAGATAATACAAAAGCGTAAATGTGTTCGAATGAAGAATAAGTTTAAATTCACTTTTGACGTATATGGATTCACATATTTGATAAACACCATTCACACAATATGATTCGGGCAAGGCCCTTTAAGCAAAAAAAAGTTTGGTTTGAAATTGTGAGACAGGCAAAAACCGCCATATTAATTAAGTTTTTTCTTAATTTCCGTAGGCATTAATATAAGCGGCAACATCTGCATATAAGAAATTGTAAATAAATATGACATTACGTCAATTGCGGCATGAGACGTAACTATGAACGAAAAGAACAAAAAATGCTTTTGAGGGGAAAATAGAAAAAATTGCTGCCAACTCCAAGGATATTCTTTCAGTTAGATACTGCGTTCTAATTGTGTGTCGGCGTTATTGCGACTTTTTCTCATCAGTTGGCAATAGACGTGATTTAAAAATAATTTAAACGTCAGTTATGCGAAAGTAATAAGTGCGCATCGTTGATAACTAATGGTGGAAAATCACAATGATCATTTATTGACACAACGACGCACGAAACAACCCGATTAACTACCGAATGCAGTGCTGCCAAGTATTTGATGAATATTTAAAACTAGAGAGAGAGAGAGAGATAAATTATGAGACGATGGAATATTGTCGAGACTGTACGGTGCTCACTGGTTGACATTTTGGCCGCTTAATGAGCGGTTTATAGCGACAGCGTTAACGTCCACAATTGGTGTTTAACCAAGCTTAATCAAGCTAATGATCGACGAACGCTCGTGCGTTGATAAACTTGTCGATTAAAACGCGACGAGAAAACGAATGGTCGTTTCGAAAACTTGATAAAACATCGAATAATGTGTTCGTAAGAACAAGTGGCTCTCTCTTGAAGCCCTCGCCAATATTATTCCTTACACTTTTCAGAAGATACGACTATTGTTGGGAAGAGAATGAAAACGAAGGTTCAAGGCTGCCTCGCGTGCCGGCATCTCTAACTCGCTCTCTCGTTCTTTCCAGCTGATGGCGCGCCTACGATCGAAGTTTTCGTTCGCGGAGGAGAGTTCACTCGCAGTGGCAAAAAGCATTTCGAGCCACGGTTTATTTATAATAATAATGATGATTAATTAATCAATACGAATAACAAACGCAATGGTGCCAACAGACTTAACGTTTGCGTATTGGTAATGGTAAAAAGCAAGTGTAACAATAGCGAAAAACCGCAACGTAAGAATAAGAAGAATGCGTGTACGCGTAAAAACAGCAGCGGCAATTGTATTGTAGGTTATATGCACATGTAAAACTAATGATACGCAAGGCATCCTGTAATTGTCTGCAATCAGAGGGGAACGAAAATTGATCATTTAATTAAATACGAACAATCATGTCGAAATGAAACCAATTTAAAATATATCTAAAACTCAATTCGTATTTGTTTCTAAATTGGATTTAGACAACAGTTTGCCTACAGGGCGATGAAGGTGTTGGAACACAAAAAGTGGCAAAGGAGTTCTTTTCTTAAGTACAGTCATTAAACTTGGGAGAATAGATATTGGCAAATTAAAGTGCGATAAGGAACCGGATTGAATAAGAAAAAAAGCAATAATAAAAAAAAATTACGGCAAACTTTAAATTTGAAACAAAGCATATTTTACAACAGAAAATTTGACATTTGGGCCACATTTTCGTATTCTATACAGGGTGTTAAAAAAAGTTTAAGGGGTGCGGTAATATGGCCCAATATAAGCAGAAAAGCTTTAATGAACATGGGGGCAAAAATGGAAATATTCACGCAAATTACCATATAAATAGTTCGTTGAAAAACTGGTAAAGTGTACGAATATTTCAATTACATAGTAACAGATGTAAGGGCATTCATAGCTGCAAATTTTTAGCTCTTTTCTACACGTGGAATTGGCCATTTAGCAATTAAATCGGAGGCTGTAATTGAAATGGATGATAATTTGGACTTTTATTAATAAGTTGAGTGTGTTTACGATAAATTTTTGTGTTGTGATTGCCTGAAAAATATCTTTCAAAAACGGCGGGTAATTATGCAACGACCTAATAGCATTAGCACGACCATAAATGAAATGCCTGTCGGCTAATTCAGAATTAGAGTAAAAAGTTTTTGCGAAAATTCTTAAAATTCTCACAAACGACAATATCAATTACAAACTCTACGTATCACAAAATTGCTGTTAATTACGCTATGGAAATGCAAGTTTTGTGAATGAAAAAGCGAAAACAAAAAAGAATCTCCGTATCTTCGAAACAGTTCATTTCCGGGTCCATGTTCATTTTTGCTTATATTGGGCCATATTATCACCCCTTAAAGTTTGTGACCCTTCTTTTTAACACCCTGTATAACATTTTAATATTAAAGCTCGATCACTATTTTTTGCATATGAATTTGAATCCAGTTGTGATTGGAATTTGTTTCGTTTCAAAACCGAGCGAAATTGCACAAGAGATTGGGCTTGGCGAATGCAAATTTTTGTTTTGTTTTGCTTAGAAATTTTAAGGTCCTCCTGTAGATATACTAATAAATAGTGGAAGTAGATCATTATTTCTTTATGCTCTATATTGGTTGGCCTTCTGCAATGAACTGACAATCATATGACTCATTTTGCAATACTTCTTCTTCTAGGTGTTATTAACTAATACGCAATCAGTCGGTGGCTTAATACGACGACAATTCTAACGATACAAAACACAAGTTGTCGAATAACACTTCTTTTTTTTTTTCGTGGAATATTTAATTGAGAGTGATTAGTGCTTTATATGCTGCGGATGACTCTTTCTCTTTCGGTTCAAGAATTCTTGTTCGCAGTTTACTACATTTTAATGTTTTAACATGTCAATGACGATTTCCTAAATAAATTACTGTTAAAAAAAAAACGTCAATTGAGTGCGCGATAGCATTTCGGAATTGCCCGCGTATAACCATAATGATACCCTAGGTTCAATGTTCGCTTCACATACACACACGTACGTACGTCGGCGCTCGTTCACGGTCTATTATGAACGCGGCGCGGCGTGAACCGAACGAACGAACGAACGAATCTCGAGGCTGGTTAAAGTCGGTCCGCAACACTGTTGTTATTATTATTATTATTGTAGCTGGCTGTCCCATAACAACACACGAACGGCGGCAAGTGGCCCGTTTCCATATTAACTTTCATTGTATTTCAGTCGCGCGTTTTGAATATTGTTGCTGTGTAAGTGAGTGAGTGTGTGCGCGCATTTTGAATAATTTTCGATCCCACGCGCGTCCAAACGACGGATCCGAGCATTTCTCATATCCGAAAATTGTGTAATGTGGGATTAATTCCGATAAGAGATTTTTTCCGAAGAAAAAAATGGAATTAATTGATAATCGGAGAAGAGTTGAACACAAAAAACAATTTGCAATGAGAGATAAATAAAAAATGATGAAATCAATCGAGTCAACGGCATCTGATCTACATCTACAGGGCAATCCTGTTTTTTGATCCGAATAGTTTCCAATTCTTTGAAATGCTCCTGGAATAATAATCAAAAAACACCTTTTCTGATACGGTTCAAGCATTGATGCTAAATTAAACTCATAATGTTGTTTTTGAAGACATATCAATGAAAAGGTTAGATTCAAAGTTACGAATTTCATTAATTTAGCACGCTAATATGATACATACTCTATTCAAGCTTGTAAAAACGTCTAATTCAAGTATATTTCATTAACTAAATGGTAGCAGAAATGTGGATTTTTTTCATCTGTGATTGTAATCGGAGCAGTTTCAATTGGTCCCACTGAAATGGAGCCCAAACAAAAGAAAGATCGAGTGCGATTGGCGGGAACTCGTTCGTGCAAAGTGCAAAAAATACCGGAGCGAGCGCTACTTGCCATTTTATCATCATCCTTATTACAACAACGAACTCTGTCTATTATTTGTATCTCGAATATTATTATCAGCATTCACGTTTGGCTCGATTGATTTTTACGTCTCTCTCTCTCTCTACATATATTTCTGCCTCCTCATTGCTGCCAACGTTATTAAATTGTTTGACCTTTAAATTCTTACGTTAGAATTATTTTTTTTTGCGCGATGCCATAACACGTCGCCATTTTTCCTTTCACGTTCCGTTCGGCATCGTTCTGTTTGATTTTGTAGAAGGTAGAGAGAAAATGGCGAAAACGAGTCGTAGTGCAAAATTACGGAAAACAAAAACAATCACTTACCACTCACTCAAAAACGATTTGCGAAAAAAGTCGGTAATTGCAATAATTAAAGTCACACGCTCTCATCGACAACAACATTATTTTATCGATAATATTGTTATTGCAACATCAATCACGTACAACTAGTACCCACTTAAACCACTTTTTTAATACCAAAAATTGAATAAAAAAATTATAGAAATTAACCAAACTCTCCGCCGTTCGATATTTTTAGAAGCCACGTCATAATGCGAACATTTCGTTTGTTTCTCTTTCTTTTCTACGTACGCGTATTATAAAGAGCCAGCGAGTAAATATAATAATAAATATAGAAGAAGAACGATTGTGATCCTTCCACTCTCTGTAGTATGCCGCAGGTTTAATTATACGCTTGCACATTATTGCCAGCCGAATAAAATTGGCAAATTAATATGGTCATTATTGAAACGGATGAAATTCGATCTCGACTAACGATTTCGTAATAAGTAACAATTAACTATTCCTTATTAAAAGAATACGTATACCAGGCGAACAAAATATTCGTAATACCGTGCGAGCCTAAATCGATTCATAAAATAATCAGTTGTCACGCCTGCACCATCGTAATTCATCATCGTTAACCGCTGGCATGTAAGCATTTTCCAAGTGCACGTCATTAGTTAATCGATATCTTCACGTTAGATGTCATCGTTTAAGCGTAACCGTCGAAATAAATGACGGCGCTGCCAACGTGAACACGTTTGTCACGCGAAATCAATTTAAAAACCCCACTTTGCGTACCACGTATTCAGTGACATCTGTTACGGATTGTTCGCTGTTTATTAATGGGTCAGGGAGCGAGCGAGACAGAAAGGGAGACGAAAAAGTTGACGACGCCAAGTGACGGGAGCGGAACAATTTGAATCCCATTCGCTCGATGCGTGTAGGTTAAGTTTTTGCTCCGGCAGACATCGACGGCAATCTAATTAGGTCCGGCCCTATACGACGATTGTACCATTAATTAAACCCTTCATTTTCGTTTTAATTTTACGAAAAGACCAACTTGATCGATTCACTTTTAATACGAAGCGAAAGTTAAAAGTTCTTTTTTATTGGAAAGTTTTGTAATTAACAATTACTGATGCGTCTTTAAAAAAAGGGGGAAAGAGATGAAATTGCGTGTTATTCACTAAAACCAAGTGGAACAAAAAATTAAATTTGCAGAGTATTTGCATTAACAATGACGATTTTAAGAAGCCTAGCGCACGTTCCGCCTTTTAAATGGCATCAAGTTATTATGTGGTGGAACGAAATCGTTTGTTTGGCAATTAAACGCGGTGCTGCCATATCAGATATCTGCAAAAACGCGATTTAACGACAACGTTGCCACCAGCGCAAATATTCGCCTATTCTAACGACTCCGCTGTATGTGTGTGTGTGTGTGTACTAACACCGCAACAACAACAGCAAAAAAGCGTAAACGCGATTACGACGCCAGCCGAACCACGAAACCGGCCGCTGTTTCCCACTTTTGCACGAAAAGCGCAAAGAGAGAGAAAAAAGAATAGAATCCAAAGTGGCGGGATTTTACGAAACGTATTTTTTGCACGATGGGATTTCGGTTTGCCTAAATGCACCCGTTGTTCTAATTTCTGTGACAAAATAATAGCCAAGGTAGAATTCATTCGATTCTGCATTAATTTTTCCATGAAAATCGAGCCCAAGATGTCAGAGGGGACGTCGAAGGGTCGTCGGAAAAAGATTAAAGCAAAACAAACTAGAAACATCCTGTAACATGGTGCGTGACAGATTTTTGAAATTTAGTCTATGTTATGATGCAACGATAATAATGAGAGATTGGCATTAATTGCTTCATCAACTATTCGCAATAATTGCTACAATTTTCGATGGATTTTGATAATCGTTGAACAGCTGTTTTGACACGATCCTTTTCCCTCTGGATCCTCTTACAATTTTCAATTGACAGAACCGTAACGCGATCTCCCCAGTTTCGCATTTAAAAGAGCATCATCATCTCACACTCACCCTGGCGCCCAGGAATCGCGCCTCGAGGAGCTCCTGTTTCCGGGGGTCGAGCGCCGCCGGGAAATGCTCCATCTTCACGCCAGCGCCTGGAAACAACGCCGATGTCATACGTCTGCATTTACAGGACCTCTACTACCATATTAAAAGCTAGATCCGGAAACCGGAAAACAAAAAAACAAAACAAAACAAAAATAAGTCCGGTTAAAGAAAGTCTTAGATTATTTTAGTTTACGCACGGAGGATAAGTACTAATCGTACAAAAGGGATTATCGCCAAACAACTGAATGTCCAGTATGTTATGGTGTTATTAGTGCGAAAGGACTTGAAACGAAATGCGTAGAAGAATAGGGATGCGGGTTGAAACGGTTTTACCCTGTTTTCCCTACATGGCGATTGGGTTTCTGGCGCGAATTTAAGATCCTCCGCATCGAGAACGTTGCACGAATGGCCTCATCAATAGCTGTCGAATATTCTTTTACAAATGGCAGCACAAACAATTAATAACATTAAGATGAGCTATCAACAATCTTTTGCCATTAAAAAGTTATTTTATGGAGCACGGGGTTTTAATAGAAAATTCCCGATTTCCAATTGTCTTTTAACAATCTTCTTTATTTACGATACATAATCAAGCAATATGCGTTTTATTTGTTTAACAGCGTCTTAAGAAAATTGTTCCAAATGAGAATGTTATCATGTTGCCACATTCAAGATCTTAGTCGCTGGTCCACGAACTCATTGCTACCAGAAACTAACGTTCCTACTCTCTCTTTGGAAATTTGAATGGCAATAACCTGTTTGACTTAGAGCTTCTCCAACTGGCAAGTCATACGGAAGAATCCAAACGAAATATATTTCGCCCCCCCCGATGACCAACAGAAGTGACATTGATGTATCATTAAATCGTCATTACCCCCCTCGTCAGTCGGGGGGGCTACATGGTAACAAATATGGCGGGAACCGGAAACGTTCCGGCTGCCGTATGTGACGTCACATTCCCGTATATCTCTTTCGCGTGCGAGTTTCGTGTCAACATTGATCGGGCGGATGGAAAGGGGTGGCAAAGTGGCGGCGGCGGTGGTGCACAACATAGACCACCACCGGCCCACAGCAACAACAACAACAGCCCCATCCCGCCGGTATTACGGCCGTCAGATGGAGCTACGACC
The DNA here is from genome assembly GCA_963695495.1 of Hololepta plana. Lineage (NCBI taxonomy): Eukaryota > Metazoa > Arthropoda > Insecta > Coleoptera > Histeridae > Hololepta > Hololepta plana. Next base: position 5,200,372 of record OY968832.1, on the reverse strand, counting down.
GGAGAAACCCGGTGAGAGCTTTCTTTCGCGATGATCATAATCGTCGGGGCAAATAATACGAAAGTCCGGCGGCGGCCGCCAATTGATTAAGTAGTAGTAACTGGTAAAGGCGAAGAAAGGACGCGGAACACGCGAAAAAAAAAAATGGGTTAGCACACGGGAAGGACGATGTTGATAGAGGACGGCGATGATTAACGAGATTCCGGTTACGCGGTCGTCAATTGTCGAAACGTAACAACACGGGGCGGAATCGTTTTATCCATCGATTATTATTAATAGTTGCGCGATGCTGTAAAATGGATTCGATTCAATTTCTCTTCTTTCGGTCAGCTGCGAGCAGCAGCCACGAGATCAGTCGCTTTTTTTATGTAGGAGCCATGAATAAATTGAAGGCGCGTCATATGAAATGCGGAGGAGCACGTTAACGTACGAGGTTTGGCCAGAAAATAGCGGCACGTGCTGGAAGAAGATTTCGTTTTGAATAGTGGCGAAATTAAACGTCTCTGTAAAGTTGCAATCATAACGCGAATCACAATTCAACTGCAGTTGATCCATGAGTGTCAAAGTTGGACTCAACTTAAGATGTCGTTTCATCTGATTAAGATTTATTTGACTGTTTAGTTCGCAAGTATCGTAACTTCCATATTTAAACAAACACAGCAAAAGTTGTGACGCTAGTTGGGAATATAAAGCTCGAAAGTCAATATGAAGTTACCATCTTTATTTCATTCACGACAAAAGACCTAGCATTCAATGAATTAATCACGAGACTGTGTTTCAAAATTTGGAATTTATGATGCTTGTGAACTAAACATTGCCAAACAAATAACAATCAAGTGAAACGACATCTTCTTAAGTTGTATGTCAACAGATGTTGACTTATGGACAGGGTGCAACTATGACAGTCATGGATCAACTGAATTTGAATTTTGATAACACAGTTTCGTGATAAATTTACTGAATTCTGGATCTTTTATGTTGCTGAAATAACTGGTGACCTCATAGTGCCTATTGAGCTTTATATTCCAAACTACCGTCACAACTTTTGCCATGTTTGTGTAAATTATGAGACAGTCATTAACATTTTGAAGATTTTTAACATTATTCACCGCGTTTATGACTGAATTTAGTTTACATATCGTTCTTTGAATGATGTCTTTTCGTTATGAAAAGTTCAAGACGTCATAATTGTTTTCTTGTGAAGATTTCTTTCACTATACTTGTGTAAGTGGTATAAATGCTCGTTAAGCCTGCTCATTTCCAAAGTTCAATTTCTAAATTTTGGCCGTATGACTTGCGCCATCTAAACCTTACGTTTACAAGGCTAACTGTTTCTAACAAACCCCTTAGTTTGTCAGCCAATCGCAACTGCACCGAAACCAGTTCATTTTCATTTTACATTGGAAATCGTGCGTTTACGACTTACGTTCCGATCGTTTCCAAACGCACCCCGTACGTTAAGTGCCAAGGGGCGAACAAGGGAGACGGAAAGAGAGAGTGGAGAGAAACAGGGCCGAAGCGAGAAAATAATGTACGGGCGAGTGGTACTACATTTAGGTCCAAATTGCACATCTCTCGGCTCCTGCTGCGTCGAGATCGATATCTAACAACAAGTACGGGATGAAAGGAAGGTTATAATGGCACGGCATTCCATCATCGGCCATTCCACTCTAACAGCTCTGCGGTGTGTCTCTGTGTGTGTGTGTGCATTGCGCTACGATAGCTGGTGCGGAAAAGAAAGATGGCTCTATCCCGTTGTTTAGAGGAGTCCCGACCGACACACATATGTACTATGCTGAAGCGTCTGGCAATGTTTAGAGGGAATTTTCACACAAACACACACACAGAGACGCATATCTATGTATTCCGGAGAGGTACGTATAAACACAGACACGCAGATTGACAGTGTGTGTAGGGCGTGGCGATTTTTTTTTACTTTTAACGCATGCAAAAGCATATTTAAAAAACGAATGTTTTTAAACTGATTTAGAGAAAAAAAAATGCAAAATGTAAAAAAAGCCGAATAAATCAATTAATCAACTTCGAATCGATGTCGTTTTGTGCGTTCTCATCGTTGTTAAACGTGGCCGTGGCTGTGAACTAGATTCAATCGACATTAGATATTCCGTCCGTATGACTTGGCGTGTTTTGTGGCGGATGCGCCGGTATAAAGCAACGAGTCGATTCCTCGAATCCGGCAACTAACATCGCGATCATTTTACAGTTTCCTATTGCAAGTTTCTGGAAAACAATTAGGACCTGCAAATGCAATAAGAATTTAACATTAAGGATGCGACACAAACGAGTGCATGCAAATTGCATTTTCTTGTGCTTGTAACATTCCAATGAGGGGGAGAAAATTAAAAAGAAAATATATGCGAAATAAACGAGAGAAAATCGTTTCCTCTTCCATTAGGGGCGGAATTTCGCAATAAACGTCGCGTTTAATGTCTGCTCGTGCGACGACGTCTCACCTCATTCACCGCCTCCTCCTCTTTCTCCATGCCAGCGGTAGTAGTAAAGTTAAATGACGCGCGTCGGCGTAAATGTCTTATTTATCATAATAATAATAAAGTTTCGGTTGCAATATTTCATTTGCGAAAAGAAATACAACGAGAGAGAAATCAAACGAAGTTTGTCATTTATCGGTTATTTTCACGCCAATTAGAATGGCACCACGCGACCGAGTGCAATGTAGCAGAAAACGAAAATTGGCAGCCCTGTCATATGCATGTAGAACAAGTGATCGCTGTGAATTTGGCGCCATAGCGGACACGTCATGCTCGACGATCCTAACCTATACAAAACTAATCTAACGCTCTTCACCGTTTAACTTTTAACATAAGTTCGCATGTGCAATTTATATCTGCGAGGTTTCAGAAAAAGCTAGACAATGTTTTGTTGGAGAGGAGAAGCTCAAGGCAATCCAAACATTTGAATTTTACAACGCCGCAAACAATATTTTGGCTTATGCGCAAACAACAAAACAAACAAAAAGTAGTTTTGAAAATAGTTTGTAGAAGTTTGTTCGAAACAATCAAGAATTGTGCGCGCGATACGATAATAATGAATCGTTGAAATTGGCGCCTCTACCATTAGAACGCTAAAAGAACGTCGGCAAAGATAGTAACCAACTGAAAACGAATTTTAAATACGTTTCTCTGCGTGCTTCAAACAGCGACAACATAGAGCAGAGAGAAAAGACGGAAAGGAAGAAAGAAACGCAAAACGCAATGGTCGCGTACGTCGTAGCGATTTCTCGATGGAATGTGGCAAAAAGTCTCTCGCACACTCTCCGTCTTCCTTCCCCCATCGCCCGATCGACTCTTAATGCCGCCACATCGCTCGTCCGTCCCTGTCTCCGCCGTTTTTGTCCGCCTCTATGTGTATTATTACACGCTACCGCTGCCCCGTTGTTAAACGAGAGATGAAATCGATCCGATATTATTATTATTCCCAGTGCTCGCGTCTCTTTCGCTCACTCTCTCTCTCTCTTTTGGCCCAGCTCCTCGCGACTTTGCTTTTACGTTTGCCCGCGCTTTGCTGCTCTCGCACCTGACCTTGCAGCAGCAGCAGCATGTGTTAATACGAGTATCATAAAAAAAATGGCCGCTTTATATAAAAAGAAGAACAGGACCATCGTCGTCCGTGGCCTCAAAAGAAAAGGGTGATGATAATGACAAACCTTGAGCGCAATACGAGATCGATCCGTATGAATTTTTGAATTTCATCTAGCGTTTCAGCGGCTAATTTCAGCGTGAAACGTGGCAAAGATTGAAAGCAACAAAAAAGCGCATTGCGAAAAGGCGAGATGATGAGATTACGGTGGCGTGGTAAAAGGAGATATTAATTTAAAATGTAAATATGGCCCCATCTACATAATAATAAAGCGATTAAAGCTGATAATGTTGGTAGTGCTGTTGGCAGGTAAATTTAATAGAGAGTCACGGAGACAAAGTGCTGGAGCACTAAGACGATTATTAAATCGTATCGTTGGTATTAAGTTGCAACAAACGAAACACGTTCGTTTATGTCCGGGGAAAAAGTGGCCTTTTTATCACTAAACCGTGAAATTTCAAATGATTACTTAACGGCAGCATTTAAAGCGCCCAATTTCGTTTTGCTAAACCGAGCGAAACCCTTGTTTAGCGTAAATTTCATCTGATCATTATCTAATTCAGCTCAAACCCTACGGTTTAAATAAAGCCAATCGATCGGTCTATTTTCATACATTTTACCTTTCGTCGTTATTATTACGACGGCTGGAGCGAAATTCGATACGATAAACGCTTAAGGTTGTTTAATTAATTAGCAAATTTCGAAGAAACCTTTAATTAGAAAACGTTTTACTGTAGGAATTTGTCGGTTTGCTCAGCGATTAGATTACGGCTGAAGAATACGTAACGTTAGTAAATAGAGATAAGAATTTGCAAAAAAAAATTCGACGAGGAAATAAAAAATCTATTTCTACGCCATTAATAATAAGCATAAACATTGTGGGTAAACGAGACGAAAAGAGACCTTAAACCGTTTTACGCTACGAAATGTCGGCTAACAACTAAAGCTAATACACCATTAAACCGTGCGTCACGGTCTATAAAACGTAACACCCAGTAGTAATATAAGTAGCAATAGTTGTTCGAAAATGTACGAGGGTCGTCCAAGAAGTAATCAAGTATGGGGAATCCTAGAATTTAAGCGAATCAAATAAAGTCGTTCAGAGTTTTTGACGTCAATTTTTTGCCATCATTTCGGATCTATGTAGAAGTTATCTTATACGCTGATAACTCTGACAATTGTTGATTGTTTCCTCTTTTGTTTGCATCAGTGTGGCCAAATTTTTATTGAAACTATCAGGATAGTTTGTATAAAAGGCATTTCCTAACCTGATATAAAATTGAGAATCGGTTGTACAAATTATTCGATTTACGTCATTGGTGATCCACGATAGTCCCCAAGCAGAAGTCAAATCGAGAATAGCTTCTATAAGTTATTGGACTTTTCTATACACAAACGAACATTGAGGACTTAAAATAGTCTCTTCTACTGAACATTTTTAAGGCCAAAAAGAATCAGCCTCTTGACATTTATTAAGAACACACTTTGAGCGTGACAAATAGGTTTGGAACTAAACGAATCACTGACATCTGACAAAGTAAATTGAGGAGATTCCGATCGGTTGGACACGATTACTCTGACTTCCTAGATGCAAGGCACGCAAACGCTAAGGTAGGATATCAACTTTTACGATTTCATGACTTTGTACGAATTTAACGTCTCATTTTCTGGACGTACATCGTAGCTTATCCAAAACACAGTTTTATCTGAAGGACACGGTATACGGGAGACTCGTGTGGCAGATTAAACTTGTGATCGGGAGAAAGGAAATCGAAGGCAACCGGAGAATATTGGAATCGAGCGAGTTTCCACGAGTTTCGCAGTCGACATTTTCAGGCCCGTGTGTAGAAATGATATGCGCCGATGGATGGCTGGTGGCAAGGGAAGCAGCACAGAGAAACGACGGGATGCAGAGAGCGAGAGAGAAAGTGCGGCGAGGAATAATGACGAGGCGCGCGAAAGACAGAGACGAAATCAAAGGATAAAACGAGCGAGCGAAAGGGAGGAGATGTTTGGCAATATGTCGCCATACACACTTACTTTCCATCTCTTTCGTTCGCTCGCAAAAGTCTCCGCGAGACCTGCCATCTCGCCGAACGGATCGGCGCGAAAGTAACGAAACAACTCACCTCACCCCCGCACCCCTAACCGGTACACACACACACACACACACACACAAACAGAGAGAGAGAGAGAGAGAGAGAGAGAGAGAGACGCTCATACACGCTTCTAGCACAACATCGTCGTTTGCTCTTTGTCCGATGGCCCTAACGGCTGTCGGTGATGGTCCCATTGCGATCGGCGTGAGAAAACGAGACAAGGACAACTGCGACAACGATCGTGTTATGATGGCATCTTCGTATGCCGCCGTAATAACGCTCGATACTAGTTTCCCTTCTAATACGCTTTCGCACCTTCGTCCTCTTCCTCCTTTTGCGCCCACATTATACGCCACTTATTCGGTACTAAAAGTGGAATCATCCGTCTGCTGCGTTAACGAGGAGCGACAGGATTCCTCCATGTCCTACTAAACAGTCGGGCGACTCGTTATTGTCCAGAGATCGCAACAACCATAATCATATGACTGTTAAAGGAACATTTGGGTGAGAAAGAAAGATGGCTTGGTGGCGAAGAGAGCCCAGTAGGGATAAAAGGCCGGAATAAGAGCGGAACGTGAAGAGACGGTGGCGCGCATTTGTACGGCTTTTTTTTCTATAACAGAAAGGGGCGCGGGGCGGAGGAAAGCCGGCGAGCGAGCGAGCGAATGCCTCTCTCTAAAAATAAAATATAACACCGGTCGCGTATCGATCACCAACTCTTCTCCTCTCCCACTTGTTTAACATGGCGAAACAAAAAAAAAAAGAGCGTTCCTTTTTTCAATGGTGGCAACAATTCCGCTTGCCACCATCATCCCCCGTCATCTTCAGCATACGACGAACCGACAACTGACTAGTGTACAAAACCTCATAGTTGTGTCAAGTTCTTATATTTGAAACCATTTTAATGTAACCAAACATACGTCAAGTGGCGACGAAAAGAGAGAAAAAAAAACTAAACTATGAGCAGTTGACGAGACAATCGCTATGCAGTAATCGATGCTTGATTAATGATAGACGATTAATGACGAAATAAAAAAAAAGAACAGAAACTGACCTACATAACTTTATTGTTCCCGTATATTTCTTACTGCCGGCAAGGGATTCGATTTCAAAGAAGGGAGGAAAAACGGATATTGTGATGTTGGCAGCATCGCGAAACCGACAGAACCGGAAAAGCTCGCCTCCCTTGCACGCTTTCCAGCGCGAGTCAAAGGGGTGGCGGTGGATCCCTGAAACAAGTGACGTGGGAGAGGGCAAGGAAGAAGGGCGATCAAGTGTAGCGTGCTTATTACTATTACTATTATTAAATAAAAAGCTCCCTCTCTCACTTTCGCCCCAAACTTACCGATTCGTCCCTTCTTACGTTACGGTTCGATATCATTAGATTTTCATTTGGGGAGGGGGGAAAAACAAAATTGAAATAAATGGATTAAATATTCTGCCCTTTGCTCTCCCGTTTCTTTTTTTGGGGACCAGAATTTTCGCCTCTCTTCTAAAATTACCTTTCTCTTCGTTATCCTGGAAGGATAACGGGGAAAAAATCTCAGCTATCTATCCCTTCCTCCGCCGTCATCGTCTTATTAGTTTGGCCCTCGGTATGAAAAGAGATGCGGATTATAAGAGAAAGATGAGATTTTAGCAACAGATGTCGCGTAAAACGGTTTTACGGGACTCTATCCACACACACACACACACACACACATACAAACACACAGAGATCCAACACTCTTCTTTATTATATTGGGACCCACCACTACAACTACTACTACTACCCAATACAACTACAATTACCATGAGCGCGCGCGTTTGTCTGTGTGTTAACTTCCATCCATCCCAAAAACGTATATCTGTGATGGCAGCAGATTGAGGAGTTCCTGAAATAGCCACTAGGGGAGTCACTTTTTTATTCAATCTAGCTACTTTGTCACTACTATCTTTACTCGTGTGCAAATTTGCCAATTGGTTAGTAACATTTTAATTGATGGCTCTTATAATTTCCTCTTACAAACAAATGTGCAATCAAAGCGGTCATGACATTCTTATTGATCCACTACTGGATTGTTTGAAATGAAAACTTGAAGAAGTTGCAGCAACTGTTCAAGATTGAGTTTTGCTTTCGAATCCCGAGTATAATTCGAAACATTTTGTACATGTGAAGTAAAAGCAAAAATTGAGCGGCCATTATGAAAGGTCGACTACTGTTACAAGACCACGTCGTTACCCCATCCAAGGACAATTCAAATACAGTCTGACACAAAAGTATAAGGCACTTGGTTTTTTAAGCATAACTTTTTTCTAAGCGATGCTACAAAGATGAAATTGGTATTTTTGGAATCAGAACGACGAGCTGAATCGAACCATATATATACTTCTTGATTTATAATTTTTAGAAAGCAACAACAGCCCATAATGAAAATGTCACTTACACAAAAGTATAAGGCACTTAACAAAATCTGATCAGTTCAGTGTACAAAATCTTGAAAATTTATGGCGCTTCATTTGTTTCATTTTAAATCATTTTCATAAATTTGTCTAAACCAAATGGGGCGAGGTAAAAGTCTCTTCGACGTTGAGAAGGGCCAAGTTATTGCTATGCACCGAGATGGCCATACTCAATTTTCAATCGCCGCTGTTTTGCATCGATCTAGGTGCGTTGTTCAAATTTTTTTAATGAATCCTGATGGTTACCACACGGCACCAATCTCCGGTCGCCCAGCGCTACTCTCTAAGCGGGATTGCAGGACAATACAATGCGCTTTCTCGAACTCATATTTGAGTATTCGTAAATTTGTTCACACGGGTCCGTGCTCCGTTAGTCGCGAAACGATTCGACGGACAATTCACAAATCTGGGAACATTGTCCGCAAAAAATGAACGCCGCACCACGTCTAAAGCCTCAACACATTGCACGGCGTCTTGAATTTGCGAAGGCCAACATGAGCAGGGATTGGTCAAAGTTATTATCTCATTTGTAGGGGCTATTTATGAAATATTTGTGGTCAGGTCATTTTCTCAGATGAAAAAAAGTGGAATTTGGACGGTCCCGACGGGTATCGTTGCTATTGGCATGATCTACGAAAGGAGGAACGCTTGTTTAGCAAGAGAAACTTTGGCGGTGGTACGGTAATGACATGGGGTGCGTTTTGTGCTAATGGTGTGCTCGATTTGGCTTTTACGACGGCAAGAATGGATAGTGAGGAGCATTGCGAGGTACTTACAAATCATCTTCTGCCCTTCCTGGACAAGCCAGTACCGCACACATGGATTTATCAGCAAGATAATGCCCCAATTCATGCGTCGAAGGCGACTAAACAACATCAATGTTTTAGAATGGCCCGCATGCTCGCCTGATTGTAACCCCATAGAGAACATCTGGGGCTACTTAACACGTAAGATTTATGTTGATGTGCGTCAATTTGCAACAATAGAAGAATTGCGCGGCGCGATAAGCTTGGAATGGCGTAAAATTCCCCAATCTTATGTGAAATCGCTAATTCAATCTATGAATGATCGTGTTTTTACACTGATTCAAAAAAATGGCCATCAAATTCGTTATTAAATATATTTTTTGTTAAGTGCCTTATACTTTTGTGTCAGTGACATTTTCATTATGGGCTGTTGTTGCTTTCTAAAAATTATAAATCAAGAAGTATATATATGGTTCGATTCAGCTCGTCGTTCTGATTCCAAAAATACCAATTTCCTCTTTGTAGCATCGCCTAGAAAAAAGTTATGCTTAAAAAACCAAGTGCCTTATACTTTTGTGTCAGACTGTATGACTCAAATCGATGAAACTGTATTTTGAAAATCTTTCCAGATCGCGTCCAACTGATTCGACACGTTTGGACGTTATTCGCTTTCATCTGATTGACGGCATTTGGTTCGACCGAGACGCAATACGGACGGCGCGTTAATGATTTTGGAAACACCCTCCAATGACACGGAAGGAAAATTCGTTTTGCCTTTACTCTCGAATGTACTGGATACGGACTGATGAAATAACGTGGATTATTCGTAACCAGGGAAAGACGGAACCTCCCGCCTCCTTCACTCTCTGTCTAAGATATAAGAGAGGAACGGGAGTAAGGAGCACGAGAAGGTACATATAAGTGAAGTAAGTAGAGGAAAGAAAGACGGCAACTAAAATGCCCTTTGACCCCCATATCTTCTCTTGGCGGTCGCAGAAATCAATACGTTACCGAGTAAAGTACAACGATGTGTGTGTATGTTCTCTCTCACACTCTTTCCATTTGTGTATTAGAGTATAAAACATATCTACCGTGTGTATATATGTGAATTTGTGTGTGTGTGTGTGTGCAAGTACAGAAGTACGTATAGATACCGAGTGCAAATACTTATACGCTCTCACATTCGCCTATACACTCGCACATATATTATAATAAATGAATGTGTGTATCTGCAAAGGATGGATCGGTGAGAAGCAGAAGCAGAGTGAAAAATAAATTTAAAAAAAAAGGAAGAGAGGCAAATGACAAGAAAAGAAGCGAGTAAAAGCAGTTCGAGGATTGCAGGGAGAGAGAGAGAGAGCGTATAATAATCGACGTTTTCAAAACGACCAAGAAACCAAAGAATACAACAAAGAACACGATATAACAATGAGAAGAAGAAGAAGATGAACATAAAGAAGAAGCGTACAAGAACAGCAACGTGGCGAAGGAATAATATTAAATTGGATCGACGACGCAAAATGGTGATGGTGGTGGAGTCGTGAAAAAAGTTAAAGTTGTTTTAGCGAAGAGAGCGAGATGGGGCATTGGTTCTTGCCGTATTCTTAAAGAAATCCTATGGACAACTGCTATATGACTATTATCATCATCGTTATTACTATTACTACTCTACCTCACCGGGGTATTAACCTTTTATTAAGCGAAAACTGACATTCCGAGACTAGAAAGAAGCTGAAGCAGATACACGTGAAAAGAGAGAAGCGAAATGACCAAATTATCATAAAGTTTAAATGAGAACCGAACGAATGTCGTCGTGCAGACAGAGAGAGAGAGAGAGAGAGAAAGAGAGCACCGCATCGCTTGTTTGTACAGCAAGTAATTTTTCTCTAATGAAAATCAGAAGAAAAAATCAAAAATAGCGCGCCTGCCACCTTCGAATCAATAAAAGAGCATTTTCGTTTCGTTCTTTTCTCTAACGCAAAACAACGCACGGGAAAAATGTTTAATTTAAAAGGCAGACAAGGATAGGGCGAGACGAGAGCAAGAACGCAAAACGAAGAGAGATCCCGTTATAATATGTCGGGTATAACTTTTACGAGGCGCAATAATAATACTCATAATTCCTCGATGAAATAAATCGATAAAACAATCCGGCTCGCTCGCGCCGAACCTACCTCAACCAGAGAGAATTTTGCTTGTAACCGAGCGAAGAAGAGAAAAAAAAAGAGAGAAACCGCACAGAAAATTTGTAGAAAACAAAAAGCACCACAACAACGCACAAATCGGATTACTTACGACGAAGTTTAAATCATTTAATTATCTGCACACGAGATGTATTTAACGGCAACATAATTTATGTCGATGAAGATTAACTTTTGTAAAAATTTAAATCATAATTGTTTTTAATTTAAATTTCCGCACGCATAAGAAACACTATTTTTCATCTCTTCGATAATATTAAAAATGTTTAAAAAAAGGAAGAACCGATTATTAAAATGGTGTGCCAATTTAAACCGCAAACAACGACCAAGAAACAACCGAAATGACCAAAAACGGAAAGAAAACACCTTCATTTGTTCGCACGCCGGAACTAATTAATCGGTTAATTAACTGGATTGTCACTTTTAATTTCGGGCAATGAAAGGGCGCATATATACACGAACGAAGTTTATTCGCCATAATCAAAGTGCCATCAATTATAAACTCGTTAAACGCAAAGAATCGCAGATGAGACGTAAAGAAAAAAGTGGGCAAAACAAAACGCAAAAAACCAGGAAAACTTTTGCTCTAAATCTTACCAACACGAGATCTAAGTACAGCCATGGCATTGCTGGAGAGCGCGCGACGTCCCGGTATTCGAATTCCGTGCGGACCACGAGACTGAAACGCCGAAATCTCCTTCAATTTTCCTTAAATTTCCCTCGGCCTCAACACGCCGGCGAACTTGCACTTTAAATCGACGATGATGACGGCCAATAATAACGACATCGAAGGACAATAATCGTGGCCGTCCTCGTCATCGTTGACACTCCGAATCCACGCACGGTCATGATCACAGACACGACGATCACATCATTTTATGGAGGTTAATGTAACACTCGCATCGAGAGATTTAGCGAAATAATAAAAAAATAAATAAAAAAGGAAACTGCACACGACGCGACGAACTCCTCCAGAAATCACTCGCAAAATTTTGTTAATTTTTTTTTCAAACGAAATTTAAAAAAATTAAACGGCCGACAACAATAAGACGAAGAAGAACGCGCTAACGCCCGTCAGATGCACTAATAAGCGCCATCCGCCATGTTACTACTACAACTACTACACGCACCACCACCACTACGAGGACTACGACGACGACGACGACGAGGATGATGATCGCGGTCGCTTTGATATTATGTGTTGTGCACGCGATAGGGTAAATAGGGAAAGAAGGAAAAGTGAGCGAGCGAGTGCGATGGCAAACGTGCGGAGAGCGACGGAGATGGACCGATTTTCAACAAGGTATTAGCGCGCCGAGGACAAATAGAAAGAGAGAGAGACCGGTGGTGGAAGAAGAAGAAGAGGAGACGACAAACGGACGGACGGACGGACGAAAACGTAACAACAACAACAGGCGAAACGTGTGCCCCGTGTGCGAAGGGGAGAGAGCGAAAGGAGAAGAGGAGCCGCCGCGCGACGACGAGGAATTTTCGAAATAGCGTCCGAGAGTGCGCCCGCTGCTGCTGCTGGATCTCGTGCCTTTGGTTGTTTTCTGCGTTCAAGCAGGGTGTTCCGCACATTCTCTCGCTCGCACGCACGCACGCGGTCACTCTTACTCTCCGCGCGCGTTTTCTCTTCGGCGAGCTGGCAGGTTGCTGCTTTTCCGTACACTGTTGTCTGTCAGCAGTGGCGGTCGAACGAACGAACGACCGACTGTTGCGTGGAATTGCGAATGCGAGAGAAAGAAACGAAAACAAAACACGCTGCTGCTGTACACTTGATACTATTAATTCGCGGAATTATCCCGGTGAGAATGTCGAAAAAAAAAATGAAGCAAACTCACGTTTTCGATGGGATAATTAGCGAACGATTAAAGCGGCTCAAAGTGTGATTGAACCAAAGTCGAGTAGTTTTCTACCGCTGAGCGTAAACCTAATCGGTGGAAGCGGGACAAAATTAAGTTCGCTCTGCGATGTACGTAATGAAATGTTGCAAAGGGCAAACTTTTACATCTGTGATAAGCGTGTTATCACAGTCTCTGGGACTTACAGGGAAACCTCGATTAAATTATCCAAACTCTGGTTGTTAGAACCCACAAATGATTTAAAACAATCTGATGCAGTCCCGAGCGTACAAAGTAACAATCTAAAACTGCAATGACTTAATTCGATTCGACTTAAGTATCTTTAAAGCACTTCAAATGTGCTCAAAGTTGCTGCATGTTAAAAACCTTATTTTTTTGTAGTTTTCTACCACAGAGTGTAAATCCAATCGGTGTAAGTGGGCCAAAAATTAAGTTCGCTCTGCGATGCATGCTGGGGGCAAAATTTTGATGTAATATTTTACATCTGTGATAAGCATTTTATCACAGTCTCTGGGACTTACAGGGAAACCTCGATTAAATTATCCAAACTCTGGTTGTTAGAACCCACAAATGATTTAAAACAGTCAGATGTGGTCCCTAGCGTACATAGTAACAATCTAAAACTGCAATGACTTAACTCGATTCGACTTAAGTATCTTTAAAGCACTTCAAATGTGCTCAAAGTTGCTGCATGTTAAAAACCTTATTTTTTTGTAGTTTTCTACCACAGAGTGTAAATCCAATCGGTGTAAGTGGGCCACAAATTAAGTTCGCTCTGCGATGCATGCTGGGGGCAAAATTTTGATGTAATATTTTACATCTGTGATAAGCATTTTATCACAGTCTCTGGGACTTACAGGGAAACCTCGATTAAATGATCCAAACTCTGGTTGTTAGAACCCACAAATGATTTAAAACAGTCAGATGTGGTCCCTAGCGTACATAGTAACAATCTAAAACTGCAATGACTCAACTCGATTCGACTTAAGTATCTTTAAAGCACTTCAAATGTGCGCAAAGTCGCTGCATGTCAAAAACCTTATTTTTTTGTAGTTTTCTACCACAGAGTGTAAATCCAATCGGTGTAAGTGGGCCACAAATTAAGTTCGCTCTGCGATGCATGCTGGGGGCAAAATTTTGATGTAATATTTTACATCTGTGATAAGCATTTTATCACAGTCTCTGGGACTTACAGGGAAACCTCGATTAAATGATCCAAACTCTGGTTGTTAGAACCCACAAATGATTTAAAACAATCTGATGCGGTCCCTAGCGTACATAGTAACAATCTAAAACTGCAATGACTTAACTGGATTCGACTTAAGTCTCTTTAATGCACTTCAAATGTGCTCAAAGTCGCTGCATGTCAAAAACCTTTCATTTTTTATAGTTTTCTACCACAAAGCGTAAACCCAATCGGTGGAAACGGACCAACATTAATTTCGCTCTGCGATGCATGTCAATGAAATGTTCCAAAGGGCTAAATTTTGATGTAATATTTTACATCTGTGATAAGCGTTTTATCACAGTCTTTGGGACTTACATCCAAACTCTGGTTGTTAGAACCCACAAATGATTTAAAACAATCTGATGCGGTCCCGAGCGTACAAACTAGCAATCTAAAACTGCAATGACTTAACTCGATTCGACTTAAGTATCTTTAAAGCACTTCAAATGTGCGCAAAGTCGCTGCATGTCAAAAACCTTATTTTTTTGTAGTTTTCTACCACAGAGTGTAAATCCAATCGGTGTAAGTGGGCCACAAATTAAGTTCGCTCTGCGATGCATGCTGGGGGCAAAATTTTGATGTAATATTTTACATCTGTGATAAGCATTTTATCACAGTCTCTGGGACTTACAGGGAAACCTCGATTAAATGATCCAAACTCTGGTTGTTAGAACCCACAAATGATTTAAAACAGTCAGATGTGGTCCCTAGCGTACATAGTAACAATCTAAAACTGCAATGACTTAACTCGATTCGACTTAAGTATCTTTAAAGCACTTCAAATGTGCTCAAAGTTGCTGCATGTTAAAAACCTTATTTTTTTGTAGTTTTCTACCACAGAGTGTAAATCCAATCGGTGTAAGTGGGCCACAAATTAAGTTCGCTCTGCGATGCATGCTGGGGGCAAAATTTTGATGTAATATTTTACATCTGTGATAAGCATTTTATCACAGTCTCTGGGACTTACAGGGAAACCTCGATTAAATGATCCAAACTCTGGTTGTTAGAACCCACAAATGATTTAAAACAGTCAGATGTGGTCCCTAGCGTACATAGTAACAATCTAAAACTGCAATGACTCAACTCGATTCGACTTAAGTATCTTTAAAGCACTTCAAATGTGCTCAAAGTTCCTGCATGTTAAAAACCTTATTTTTTTGTAGTTTTCTACCACAGAGTGTAAATCCAATCGGTGTAAGTGGGCCAAAAATTAAGTTCGCTCTGCGATGCATGCTGGGGGCAAAATTTTGATGTAATATTTTACATCTGTGATAAGCATTTTATCACAGTCTCTGGGACTTACAGGGAAACCTCGATTAAATGATCCAAACTCTGGTTGTTAGAACCCACAAATGATTTAAAACAATCTGATGCGGTCCCGAGCGTACAAACTAGCAATCTAAAACTGCAATGACTTAACTCGATTCGACTTAAGTATCTTTAAAGCACTACAAATGTGCTCAAAGTTCCTGCATGTTAAAAACCTTATTTTTTTGTAGTTTTCTACCACAGAGTGTAAATCCAATCGGTGTAAGTGGGCCAAAAATTAAGTTCGCTCTGCGATGCATGCTGGGGGCAAAATTTTGATGTAATATTTTACATCTGTGATAAGCATTTTATCACAGTCTCTGGGACTTACAGGGAAACCTCGATTAAATGATCCAAACTCTGGTTGTTAGAACCCACAAATGATTTAAAACAATCTGATGCGGTCCCGAGCGTACAAACTAGCAATCTAAAACTGCAATGACTTAACTCGATTCGACTTAAGTATCTTTAAAGCACTTCAAATGTGCTCAAAGTTGCTGCATGTTAAAAACCTTATTTTTTTGTAGTTTTCTACCACAGAGTGTAAATCCAATCGGTGTAAGTGGGCCAAAAATTAAGTTCGCTCTGCGATGCATGCTGGGGGCAAAATTTTGATGTAATATTTTACATCTGTGATAAGCATTTTATCACAGTCTCTGGGACTTACAGGGAAACCTCGATTAAATGATCCAAACTCTGGTTGTTAGAACCCACAAATGATTTAAAACAGTCAGATGTGGTCCCTAGCGTACATAGTAACAATCTAAAACTGCAATGACTCAACTCGATTCGACTTAAGTATCTTTAAAGCACTTCAAATGTGCTCAAAGTTGCTGCATGTTAAAAACCTTATTTTTTTGTAGTTTTCTACCACAGAGTGTAAATCCAATCGGTGTAAGTGGGCCACAAATTAAGTTCGCTCTGCGATGCATGCTGGGGGCAAAATTTTGATGTAATATTTTACATCTGTGATAAGCATTTTATCACAGTCTCTGGGACTTACAGGGAAACCTCGATTAAATGATCCAAACTCTGGTTGTTAGAACCCACAAATGATTTAAAACAGTCAGATGTGGTCCCTAGCGTACATAGTAACAATCTAAAACTGCAATGACTCAACTCGATTCGACTTAAGTATCTTTAAAGCACTTCAAATGTGCGCAAAGTCGCTGCATGTCAAAAACCTTATTTTTTTGTAGTTTTCTACCACAGAGTGTAAATCCAATCGGTGTAAGTGGGCCACAAATTAAGTTCGCTCTGCGATGCATGCTGGGGGCAAAATTTTGATGTAATATTTTACATCTGTGATAAGCATTTTATCACAGTCTCTGGGACTTACAGGGAAACCTCGATTAAATGATCCAAACTCTGGTTGTTAGAACCCACAAATGATTTAAAACAGTCAGATGTGGTCCCTAGCGTACATAGTAACAATCTAAAACTGCAATGACTTAACTCGATTCGACTTAAGTATCTTTAAAGCACTTCAAATGTGCTCAAAGTTGCTGCATGTTAAAAACCTTATTTTTTTGTAGTTTTCTACCACAGAGTGTAAATCCAATCGGTGTAAGTGGGCCACAAATTAAGTTCGCTCTGCGATGCATGCTGGGGGCAAAATTTTGATGTAATATTTTACATCTGTGATAAGCATTTTATCACAGTCTCTGGGACTTACAGGGAAACCTCGATTAAATGATCCAAACTCTGGTTGTTAGAACCCACAAATGATTTAAAACAATCTGATGCGGTCCCTAGCGTACATAGTAACAATCTAAAACTGCAATGACTTAACTGGATTCGACTTAAGTCTCTTTAATGCACTTCAAATGTGCTCAAAGTCGCTGCATGTCAAAAACCTTTCATTTTTTATAGTTTTCTACCACAAAGCGTAAACCCAATCGGTGGAAACGGACCAACATTAATTTCGCTCTGCGATGCATGTCAATGAAATGTTCCAAAGGGCTAAATTTTGATGTAATATTTTACATCTGTGATAAGCGTTTTATCACAGTCTTTGGAACTTACATCCAAACTCTGGTTGTTAGAACCCACAAATGATTTAAAACAATCTGATGCGGTCCCGAGCGTACAAACTAGCAATCTAAAACTGCAATGACTTAACTCGATTCGACTTAAGTATCTTTAAAGCACTTCAAATGTGCGCAAAGTCGCTGCATGTCAAAAACCTTATTTTTTTGTAGTTTTCTACCACAGAGTGTAAATCCAATCGGTGTAAGTGGGCCACAAATTAAGTTCGCTCTGCGATGCATGCTGGGGGCAAAATTTTGATGTAATATTTTACATCTGTGATAAGCATTTTATCACAGTCTCTGGGACTTACAGGGAAACCTCGATTAAATGATCCAAACTCTGGTTGTTAGAACCCACAAATGATTTAAAACAGTCAGATGTGGTCCCTAGCGTACATAGTAACAATCTAAAACTGCAATGACTTAACTCGATTCGACTTAAGTATCTTTAAAGCACTTCAAATGTGCTCAAAGTTGCTGCATGTTAAAAACCTTATTTTTTTGTAGTTTTCTACCACAGAGTGTAAATCCAATCGGTGTAAGTGGGCCACAAATTAAGTTCGCTCTGCGATGCATGCTGGGGGCAAAATTTTGATGTAATATTTTACATCTGTGATAAGCATTTTATCACAGTCTCTGGGACTTACAGGGAAACCTCGATTAAATGATCCAAACTCTGGTTGTTAGAACCCACAAATGATTTAAAACAGTCAGATGTGGTCCCTAGCGTACATAGTAACAATCTAAAACTGCAATGACTCAACTCGATTCGACTTAAGTATCTTTAAAGCACTTCAAATGTGCTCAAAGTTCCTGCATGTTAAAAACCTTATTTTTTTGTAGTTTTCTACCACAGAGTGTAAATCCAATCGGTGTAAGTGGGCCAAAAATTAAGTTCGCTCTGCGATGCATGCTGGGGGCAAAATTTTGATGTAATATTTTACATCTGTGATAAGCATTTTATCACAGTCTCTGGGACTTACAGGGAAACCTCGATTAAATGATCCAAACTCTGGTTGTTAGAACCCACAAATGATTTAAAACAATCTGATGCGGTCCCGAGCGTACAAACTAGCAATCTAAAACTGCAATGACTTAACTCGATTCGACTTAAGTATCTTTAAAGCACTACAAATGTGCTCAAAGTTCCTGCATGTTAAAAACCTTATTTTTTTGTAGTTTTCTACCACAGAGTGTAAATCCAATCGGTGTAAGTGGGCCAAAAATTAAGTTCGCTCTGCGATGCATGCTGGGGGCAAAATTTTGATGTAATATTTTACATCTGTGATAAGCATTTTATCACAGTCTCTGGGACTTACAGGGAAACCTCGATTAAATGATCCAAACTCTGGTTGTTAGAACCCACAAATGATTTAAAACAATCTGATGCGGTCCCGAGCGTACAAACTAGCAATCTAAAACTGCAATGACTTAACTCGATTCGACTTAAGTATCTTTAAAGCACTTCAAATGTGCTCAAAGTTGCTGCATGTTAAAAACCTTATTTTTTTGTAGTTTTCTACCACAGAGTGTAAATCCAATCGGTGTAAGTGGGCCAAAAATTAAGTTCGCTCTGCGATGCATGCTGGGGGCAAAATTTTGATGTAATATTTTACATCTGTGATAAGCATTTTATCACAGTCTCTGGGACTTACAGGGAAACCTCGATTAAATGATCCAAACTCTGGTTGTTAGAACCCACAAATGATTTAAAACAGTCAGATGTGGTCCCTAGCGTACATAGTAACAATCTAAAACTGCAATGACTCAACTCGATTCGACTTAAGTATCTTTAAAGCACTTCAAATGTGCGCAAAGTTGCTGCATGTCAAAAACTTTTCATTTGTTGTTCGAGTTAGTAAACTCTAAACAGATGAACACTCTGGTAGGAATCCCTCGAAAAAGTTGTGTAAATGAACAATTCGGTTTACGAACAAATTGGAACGGAAAAGGCGCTCAACTTACGTATTATAGTTCGGTTTACGAAACCTTATATGCTATGATCGTATGGGATTCCCATGTATATGAATTAAACCTCATAACATATCTTAAAGTAAAAACTCATTTCAATATTAATTTTAATCTAAGCCTCCAGAAACCGATTTAGAAACTAATTAATCAATTTAAAGTTTTGTGGGAGCAATGATTTCGATTTACGAAATTATTTTATTTCGCGAACAACGTTCAGGAACGAATTAAATTCGTAAACTGAGGCTTCACTGTCACATTTAAACGTTCTTAACTTAAAAACGATTCGAATCCATTGTGGCGATCGAGGACTGAACGTAGGCAGCAGCAGTTTGAAAATCAATAGCCGGCAAAAAGTGACGGTTCATCGTTGCTTAATGAATTGCATTAATAACCTTAATTAAAGGGCCATTGAGGGTCGGGAGTGTCTAATAAAAAGAAATATATAGCGTTTAAAAAATTGAAATGTTCCCATTCCGTTTATATTGCTAAAATAACTATAAGAAACTCTTGTCAACAATTCTTTGACATTTTAATGATAATGAGATTTTCGCAAATAATGTCAATTTTTGCATGCAATAATAATGGGCAAAAGAATTAAACACGAATGACAAAACGACATCTAATATCGAACAGATTATTGACGTTTGAATCGTATAAAAACAATATTTATTTTCGTATGCCAAATAGAAGTCAAGCACGAGGAAAAGCGAGACGAGCGGGACCAAGAGAAAGAGCAAAAATGTACGAAGAAAATAATCGTAAAACAAGAAAGTCTTGTAAATTCGAAATCAATCAACTATAGTAAAGACGGATCACTTATGGCACAAAATCATAAAATGTAAATTTTTCGATTTATTATTTTAGCCTCTTGTTACAATTAAAAGAAATCAAGTAAAATTGCAAAACTATTAGATTCGGCAACGATTAAAACGTTTTTAAAGCAAAATAATTACCAGATTTTCAGAGCGCCTACTATTTCAGTTATACGTTTTTGCTTTTTAAATTAATTACGATAATAAAAAAGATTGATAGTCATTAAAAATTACAGTATACAGGGAATTCTCGATTTAAGTAGTTTCTACTTAAAATCGCTTATTTCGTGGTTATATCGCACGTGGGCCGCATTTGATTGGCTGATTTTTTTCCACTTATTTGCGCCAGCGTGACAAATCTCTGAAAGTTATCAACGCAGTTTCTGTACAAGATTTAAGTCATATTCGGTTCGACAGTTCCTAACCTATACAATCGAGGATTCCCTGTCAAAATATACGTCGCTTTGTGTTCTAAAGCCAATTTGTTGCTGGAAAGCAATTGAATGATTTAAAAGTTTGACAAAGTTGTCCAATACGAACCAAAAAATCACGGTTAAAAGCTTAAATTGCAGTAAACAACAGCAAAGTACAATTACTTTAAGTTCCTTGCAATTGGCACTTTGTACATTCAAGGGCGGAGTTCAACAGCAACGTCTGGATTGTTTCGTGCCCTCTCTAGGTTACCCCTGACTGTAGCTGTACGAGCAATTCCACATTTTATTTTATTCACGTATAGAGATACATGTATTTTTGTTTTTCGTTTTAATTTATTCTCTTTTGGATAAGAAATCGATACTTTGGTCATGAGTCACATCCCTCCTTGTGTTCATTATTTATTATTGTTTTTATCTCTCTTTCTTGCCTCGTGCTTTACATAAAACATACGAGTTTCGTGTTTAAGAAAAAATGGTGAAGCGCCTCGTTTTACACCTACGTTCGTATCGAAATAATTAATTAAACTCCACGTGATGCCGAACTACAAAAAATATATAATGCGCGAGAGAATGTACGATTAAAGCATTACGATTGCCAACATTTCCGTCAAAATTTTCGCAGAGGATCAATCCCAATCCTTCTCTCCGGTCTCGTGGCAATAATTTTTTTTGTAGTCGCGAAGGGCACTCCCTATACCGTTACCATGGCTACGTAGTATTACACTATAAAACGTGTTCCACAATTTGAATTCGTTTGTTGTTAATCAATAACAATTATCGCCGCTGACACAACAACAATGCCCATTAACCAACAGGGCGACAGATGGAGAGCGGTTTAATTTTCCAGGGGAAAATGATGAACAAGGATTTACTTTTCCCAAATTGAAGATTTCAAAAAAATATGAAATATGAACTTTTGGTCTTAAATTTTTATGATTATTGTCCAAAAAAAAATCGCGGTCTGGCGCATTTGCAATCAATATTTACGAGGGCCGTAAGTTTTAAGGTTCCAACGGGGTTAGATAGCATCATGTCGCTTGCGGTTTAATGATTTTAACATTCATTAATAAATAAATAAATTCTGACCCAATGCCTTATTTAAAGCCATAAACCGTCCAGATTACGTTAGACGGTAAATTAATGACAAATTAATAGCGATTTAGGTCGCCATTCAAAATTGTTTAATCACATTTTTATGAACGAAATCTCGCAACAAATAATTTTTTTTCACGACGTACGATTGCTCACATGGAATCAATTTTGGCCATAGCAATTCGTAACGAAAAACATTTGAAAACGTCTAGCACGTTAAAGAGTTCCCTGCAGCACGGTTAAAATTAAAGTTCAACGAACATGAACAGTTGGCAATGTTAAGAGCGCCGACGAATCAATAAAACTGCTTGAACTGAAGAACCAACTTTCTCCGCTGAAAACGATGCAAGAACGACGCGACGAAAATTGCTCAATTGCCATGTTTTCGTTCATTTAAGCTTTAAAACTAATTTTAATTGCACATCATTCAACCAATTGCAGATTGTAATTGTTAAGATTTAGAAATAAATTGTGAAAATAAAGACGTGAGGTTTTTGCCGAGTTTTAATTAAGTACAACTTTTGCTAATCGCCATTTGAGAATCAAGTTTAATTAGTAGTGCAAACAATTTTGGACTTTTGTAGGCCAGAAATTGTGCAAAGGCCTTTTTGAAAATCTCTTCGCCTTTAAAAACATTGTTATTAGCAACTATGTATTCATACCAACTCAATAACGTGGCAGTAAAGATTCTATAAGAGGTACTTGCTGTCAAACATTTCTCAAATGTTATGGTAGCACTGATATTTAGATAGCTTTTTGAATCAAATTCAATTGCCCGCCAAATGTCAATTAATAAATTGTCTATTCAACCAAGAAAGTAGTCAGTCCTACCAAATAACATATTTGAGAAATATGAGCAACAATCATTTATTGACATATTAACAAGTGCTTAAAAACGTTAATGCCTGATCTTAATAAACGCAATCAGTGAATTGGCAAAGTCGTGCGTTTTTTGGCTTTAACCTAAATCCTTTGCCCCTCAAAAAAGTGTTTCCTTTTGGAAATTACGTATTTAACGGAAGTATTTCTTATTTAAACCAACAATCAATTTCCGACGTCCTTTTGACCGACCTCCCATGAGAGAATCCGTAAGAACGCCAACAATCTATTGAAATTGGGTTACAAATCATAATGCCGCTATACAAATTGATGCCGAATGAATAAATCACGCGCTCTTATTAAATAACAACAAATTAAGCCAACTTCGCGCTCGATAACAACGGCAATATTGAACGATAGCTATCTTCGCGTGAAAGTACGAACGGTATGTCTGAGAGCGAGAGAGAAAGTGAGGTATGTGCATAGGAGATAAACGAATCGTTTAACAGATGTCACTGGACCGCAAAATAATAAAGCGCAACGTTGACGGATAAAGCAGCGGGACGTCGCCCCCTATCGATATAAAGTTGTACATGTTCTATAAGCCGACGACGATAACGATGATAATAATAGAGTGTAACGAACGTTTGCGCTCGCCCCGTATAAAATCCAATTATTACGATGACATTAGTGCTTTAGTGGCGGATTATTGTCACGCGACACGCGAATCATAATAATAAAATACGGAAGGAATAAATGAAAAGTAAAATTATATTGTTGTTTAACGTTTAATACGAAAAAAAGAAGTTTATTAACGGACTCCTTTTTCCTCCTTCGTCTTGCTCTTGCTTTATCGATTAGCAAACTAATCAAATAAATTTACATACCATGCATTTATTTATGTACGTCATGCATAACGAACGTAAAAGTCAAGAGTTATTCACGCAGGAATCAATCGTTAAATTAACTTTGATACGATCGCATTTCATGCGATGCAAAGGGTAATTCGACGGTGGCCACAATTAAAAACTGGTTAGCGAAAATTCCATATTTCCGTTTATTTTCCACGATTCGGGCCGCAAAAATCGTCGAGCAGTCGAATTAAATTGAGGGTGAAACTGGCGCAAACCCAGAGAGAATGTCTTTTCTCTCTCTGTGTGTGTCTTTCTCTCCTTTCTCCTCTCTTTCACTCCATATCCTTCGCATAAGAGAGTATCGATTTCGAAAGCAGAGCAATTTGCGACTTATATTATTAAACACACACAGACGTACGTTACTTACAACTACTGCCAACCACCCGAAACTCTCTCTCGCTCTCTCAGACCGACTAAAACTGAACTATATATACCCACACCACTATTCTTCTCCTTTCCACCACGACCTCAACTTAATCCAAGTGTCATTATTGATTTTATATAATTTCAATGTGCCCCCAGACCGCCCAGTTTTTCCATTTTCATTATTAACGTTCCGTTTAAATAATCACGTGACGCATTACAAAAACTTATAGATTCGCTTTCCCTCTTCGCTTTATCAATTTCTCGACGGGATTTTCGCTTGCCTCAATACTCAGAAGTTTTACTACTTTTTGCACCCACAAATCTCTCGAAAAGTTATCGACTTAGCAACAAAATTGATTGCCATTTAACCGATAGCCCAGGGAAAGTTGATGATGATGCCGCCAATTGTCGGGCAAAAATTGCCGAAAGTATGACGAGTAATAAACAAAAGAAATTATTCGTTTTTGGATGATCTTCGCGCCGTGCCGATGCTAAAGTGCGGTAACACCCTCCTCCATCTATCTCTCTCTTTAAAAAGCAAATCCAGTACAAACAAAAACGAAGAAGCGGCGGGAACTGTAAAGTCGGAGAGTTGACCTAATCTACGTGGAGCTAGCGGCAGCCGTATTTGATCGATTTCTAGGTGCATGTTTGGTGGCTCTATATACGTATATATACATATATATACCCATTTCCACCCGCCACCCCTCACTTTTCCGTATACACTGCCACCCTTTTTCACCTACCCAAAGAGCTCGCACCCGCCAACAATCTCTCAATCCACCGTTTTTGCAAACCACCACATCCCCCATAAGCCCACCCCCGCAGTAATACCTACACATTTCTCTGTGCCACCTAACTCCCCCATTTTCTCCACCCTTAAATGCTCGCTCATTCGCTCTCTCTCTCTCTCTCTCTCTCGCATATATATATTCGTAATCCGTTTGGCTTTGCCGCAGCTTCTTCTTCTTCTTCACGCCCCTTTCCCTTATATATATATATATTATTGACCCGATGCCTCTTCTCGCCGTTAATGGATTCCACTGACAACAGCAACTCTCATAGTGGAATCTGGCACTAGTTGTATGTACAATTTGAATTTGGGGAAAATTCCCCGCCAAAAATCTGAGCTGTTTTGTATTTCCTCGCGAAGCTTCGATTCTGGTTCGCTTTCAACTGCTCCGGACCTATTACGTTGAGGTCTAGCAAATAACTTCATGCGTTTGAACAATCAGTGTTTTCGTCTTTTTTCACCACGAGCATTCACATCTAGGATTTATCAATCCAAACTGGCAAATTTAAATCCTCATTAATTACTGCTTCATTTGTTTGTTTCTCTTTGAAATCTCGTAACAATTTCCTCTGGCTTCCAGCATTTGCTCTATTTCGTTTCCAATGGTACGCCATTTGAAGCAAATAATGTAGTTTGGGTAAGCATGGGCAAAATGCCCCTCGACATATTTGGCCGAACTAAGGCAAACTATTGCGCAAATTTTTAAACCACTGTGTGTCGCTATTAAAAAAAAATCTCCTAATGGAATTTTCAGTAATATATTTTTGTTTCTTATGTTACAAGAAAAATTAGTGTGACTCCAGTGGATATAGGGCATTAAAGTTTTACTTATTTTTCGATACACTATTGTGAATCTCTATTTAAATGCATGCTGAGCACTATTACATATATTTTACTGAAAACTTTCGTAACGGCAGAACAGTTTTTAAAAAAATATGATAAATTATCATATACAGGGTGTCCCAATAGTGCGGGCTCGGAGGATTACGGCGAAACGGTTGACTTTAGAGAAAAATATTTCAGGGAAGAAAAGTTTTCTCTGGGATGGTGCTATAACGTAAAAATATTCACCAAGTTGGCACACTTCCGATGTACAGGAAATTGCTGCTTACTTCGTTATTTTAAATGCAATTATATCGTTTTTATTGCATTTCTGTACTCCTTATTGTATTTCAAGGGGAGTTTATTAAAGCAATCACATGCCTAAGACGCACCGTTTCAGAATTATTTCAATGTTTTCCCGAAACTTGTAATTTGAAAGATCGTGAAAAATCGCGAACATCTCCGGAATAGATAGACAATTCAACTTTTTTTGTTCTTTTAAGCAAGAAATGGCGAAGAGCTTCAAATTATTTACACGTGGAACTGACTTTGATTTGTGGTTTGTCAAACTTTGACGTATATAAATAATTGTATATAATTCAAAAACCATGAAGATTGATATCACCTGAACAAGATCGAAATGGAGTAATTTTCTGCATCTAATGCGATTTAAAAAATGTAGGGTTCCATTTCAAAAAATTAAGTTATGCACATTTGAAGATGTCAAAGTTTAATAGGCCCCAAATTGCAGTCAGTAATGCTTTCAACCAAATATAAGCAGACCACAGTCTTCGTCATTTCTTGCTTAAGAGAACGAAGACAAGTTCAACTTCTCTATCTTACATAGTTCCTGAGATATTCGCGATTTTCCACGACCTTCCAAATGACATTTTCCGGGAAAACACTCAAATAACTTTGAAACGGTGCATCTTAGGCATGTAATTGGATTAATAAACTCCATTTAAAATTCGATGAGGAATCCAAAAATGGAATAAAAGGGATACTATTTCATTTAAAATAACGCAGCAAGTAGCAGCTCCTGGTATATTCGGAATTGTGCCATCTTGGAAAATATTTTTACGTTGTGGTCCATCCCAAGGGAATTTTTTTTATCAAAAACATTTTTCTCTAACGTCAACCGTTTGGCCATAATCCTCGGAGCCCGCACTATTGGGACACCCTGTATGTGCAACAATGAAATTTTGAGGGCGTAGCTAGAAAACAGAATCGAAAAATTCTTAGTCGGAATAATTTAATTAATTCGAGCGTCTCCGAAAATTATTTTTTCGATTTCCATTTTTTTGTTTAGAATGATTTAGAATGAACAAACGTTTATTTTCCCGTCAAAATGTTTTCGTTACCTCCAATTGATTGAAGACACTTTGATTCTGCCAAAGTTGCCCTCTACCCTACGAATACATAGACTCTCCCTTTGCGAGTGTAACACCAGTTTATCCTGGCTCTTTACACAATTTCCATTTAGTAAGGGGACTGTGATACCGTGCGAATCGATAATTAAAACCAACGTGCCCCAATCGTAGTAGTAATAATAATAATCTGAACCTTGAAGACTGTGGATATTATTATTACCATCGCATCATTCTCGCTGTGACCAGACTCTTTCGCCCGTTTCTGTCTCTCTGTTCTTCCACGCGCCCATCTCTCTCTCTCTCTCTCTCTATCATCGACATTCGTCTTCTTTGTTGGAATAAAAGCGGCAGCAAAGCAAGAAACACGTGGGGCGCACAACGACGACGTTTACGGATCGATTACGGAGGCGAGCAACGTTGGTGAGATGGAAAATGTGGCAGGAGGCGGGCGAAGAAAAAATATGGAAGCAACCGTATAATAACGTCAAAATTCGTATAAGCACAAATGGATGTTCACTTATAACGGCCGCAGATCCATAACCTTGGGCCGGATATAAGGGCGAAAATTTCGAGCGAATTTGGTCTTCTATCTACGATAATCCATAAAAAGTCGCTTATTACGAGGGGTCGAAAACATTGATAATTTTGTTTAATTGGATCGCTTATAACGAACTACGAAACTATAGTCGACTTATCGAATCTACTCATCGCGTGTCCATACGGTTATACGACACTGAATGTACGAGATTATTAATTCACTAACTAACAAGATCCTCGGGAAAAATGCCCATTGATGTAAGATTGCTTGAAGCTACGGGAAAGCAAATTTTAAAATGCACGTGATGATGAAGCATTTTTATTACTCCATAGAAGCAGAAGCTCGACTATCGTTCTTAATTTTTTAATAAATAAAATCGTCTCCGTTCTTATCTATGCAACTTATCAGTAAACGCATGTTTATAAAGCTGTCACTCCCGTGAACGAGTCTTTGAATCAAATTTCTCTGCATTTCAGGGCACGACATTTAAAGTACGAGAGGGTACCCAAAAGAAACGAGAATTGTTTTTTGTTTTGTTTTTATTTAACGAGACATCTTTAAAATCTTCAATTCTCTTCAAAGTATTGTCCAGTAGATAATCTGCATTTGTTCCAGCGGTTTCTCCATTGTACGAAACATTTTTGGTGTCCCTCTGAGCTAATCCTGCTCCAACGATTTCTCTTCATTCTCTGGAATAAGAAATCGCAAGGAGCTAGGTCGGAGGAGCAAAGGAGCGAGGAAAAAACTGTTTGATTTGCAGCGCTGTGTCTTTACACAGTTTGATTGCTGTCGACCAATAGCCACAATTCAGCACGTCTTTTCCTGACTGCCACACACAATCACTTCAGCACCTCCACTACCTAGTTATGTTGGTATGCAGTGGTTCCCCGAGGAACAAATTCTTTGATGTCCAAACAGCAAATCACTATTGTCTTCAGGTTTGTTTTCACTTGACGTGCATTTGTTGGTCTGAGCTTTCTTGACGTAGACTTCCCGAAGCATTGAAACGATATCAGTCGCCGTTTTCTTTGACAGGAAACAGAATTTGATGCCGGCGCGTTCTCCGTTAAAAGTTACCATCGTAAAAGCCCCAAAACGTGAAAATGGGGCTTAAGAAATCACTCATTGCGTCCATTGAAATAAGTTTCTCATGGACGCCCCTTCACAAACCGTTCGGGGAGAGTGCAAAACAAACATATCGAACGAGGGAAGGCAGTCACCATCAAATCGCTTCCCTACAGGAAATAATTCTCGATTCATTTGGGCACCCCTTCCTAATGAATAGTTTCGTAAAATCAAGTTATTGTAATAAATTTCTGAAGATTTCTCGAAAATGCTCAAACGTTGATAACTCGTTGCCACAACCTAATTAATTAATTAAATTCATTTTAGCCAAAGATTGACTTATTCATGTAGTTTGTCACAGACGTAAAAGTTTTGGGAACATAATCGTTGTTGTCGTTTGGCAATCTGGAGCAAATTGATAATTTTACATTCAGAAGGATAATGTTACAGAGGATCCTATCTAAGACGTCTGTTCGGTAAACAATTCCTTTGTCGCACCGCTCTTGAGCAGGAATCTATCGGTATATACATACGAAAACGAAGAAAAACTTTAATGAGACATTGACATAAATATGGCAAAATCTTCCTTATAAACAATCATTTATGGACATAAACGTTTATTTTCCCATTATGCCGCCGCCCATTCGTGGTCTTCAAGCTAGAGCAATAACCGATTGGAGAATCCGCTGGATGAACGAGGCGAAATTACAAATGTCGGCCCCGCGAATAAATGGTGGATGCGCCGGGCCGCCGTCAGATTGCTTCTCCTTTACATGTTTCTTCTTCTTCCAGACCCCGGGAACGGCCCGAACTTCACACGGATTCCAATCGTGCGAGTCTCTCACATCGCTCGCTCGCCCATTCCATCTGACGATGTCTCCTTCGTTCGCCGAGTTGGAAACGGCGAGCGTCCTAAAAACGGGATTACAGATGGCGACGACGACGACGATGTTAAAATGCATCGGCCTCCCGCTTTTTCCCTCCTCCTCCTCCTCAACGAAACTTTATCCTCCGCCCATCCCACGGACTCTCCATCGTCCCTTCATCCCGGGCATCCGCCGAAACGAAATGGAACACATTGATCCGTTTGCAGCCACCGCTTTTGCTACTTGTATTATTATTATTATTATTACGTATTGCTCCTGATGCTGTTGCTACTCTGCATCACGGGCATCTACTTAAATTTCCTGCTGCTGTTGCTACGTCGCGCTGCTAAAAGAAACGCAACCACTTCGACCTTCTTCATTTTTCTTTATTATTAGTCTACGCGAAATTTGTGTAATAAAGCTACCTCGCCTTCGAGAAAAAAAAAAAAGGATGAAAACGATGCGGCGAAAAACGAATTTCGTTTATGGGGGCATAAAAACGAAAGCAAGTGGAAAAAGTTGTTGGGCGAAGGTGGGAAACGCGTCGCAGGAGCGGGGCCTTGCGAATAGAGAGCTATCGATTTTTGCCTTTTTGTCTCCCAATTTCGCACACGTCAAGGATGAGAGTGGGGTTTTATTTTTAGCCATTTGTAATGCTAATTATACGAAACGCAATTTTTCCGCTCGTATGTCGCTGATTGGCGCTTATCTGTGCTCTATTTTTTGTCTGTTACTCAAACTTTGGAAAAAGTCTTTAGCAAGTTTTACCTGGGACAACGACTGCTACATTTGCAGAAAGAACATCTAATCTAAAAAATTTCTTTTCGCAAAAGTGTGCTAATCATTTCGAGAGCACTTTTTTAGCGAGTTTTCAACTTTCGACAGGAGGCCGCAGTTAAATGTGCCGAAAGAGTTTGCTCTGTTGGTTGCTGATGACAATGCCGATGCCCCGTTGCTGATATCCATGTGTACGTGTAAAATTTAACTCTCTCTCTCTCTCGCTCTTTCTCCGGCAATCTTTCGCCTCCGTTTGAACGTACGAAATTCTCTGCGGTGCGACGTTGTCACGCTTATTATTATTATACGGGAGTTTCAATCAATTCTTACCTAACTCGACCTACAACGTCGATGATCACACTCGCTCTCTCGCACGCTCGTTTGCTAAACTATTTACGAGGGAATAGATGATTTTTGCACGGTTCAAGATAGCGAAAGCGCCAAATACGAATCCAATTCGAAATCAATTCGAAATAATCATCTTCAAGATCGGTTCAACCGCCAGCTAATTGGCTTATTTAATCGATAATGATGTGTCGCGCTCCGTGTGTGAAAGTGTGCCAAATTCGAATGGATTTGTGAATTATAAGAAAAAGTATTTGAAAAAAATTAAATAAATAACGAAAGGTTGCTTATTAAATCCTTTTCGCAGTTAATTGCTATCTATAATTAGCGAATCGTTTAACGCATGCTTTAAATATCGAGATTCGCCTATTATTGAAATTAACAACCACACCCTAAGAAATAGTAGAAAGAGACGACGTTGCAATTTTCCAAGCGTAAAATGAACGTGCCGCAAAGTGCAAAACGATCGCTAAATCATCGTTCAAACGCTCAATTGATTAATAATTAATTCATCTATCGATAATTATCGATGCATAGCCGTTTCTTTGTTTAATACAATTAACGTTTTCATATTTATATTTAGCAAATGAGGCTCAGCTTAGGTATTATTATCATCGTTCTCATTATTAAATATAATTGCTAAACTAGAATTGAGATACGGAGAGCAACAATGAAAACATTAAAAAAAATTGATATTAATAAACGAAAATCGTTTAGAAGCGAATAATATTCAGTAATATTTGAAATAGAAATAGTAACGGCGCAATTAAAAAAAATCTTGTTATACACAAGAAGCATCATCATGCTGAGGTAAGAATTAAAATTAAGTGAAAGTGTAATGTGTTAAGCATAAATTGCTGTTGAATAAATGTTTGCAAAAAAAGTGCGAAATAGCGAATATAACTGCAAACGAATATACTTCCATCCGATCACGATCCTTTCGTTACACAGTGATCCATTTTCGACAGATTTTAATTTACTTATTTTTTTTTCTTGTGAAACAACATATTTTCTTTTACTTCAATGTTAGTTGGATAGATGGTGATCTTCAAGAGATTCCGCCATTCTAAGATCAGAAATTAGTATTGATTGGCAGCCACATTATTAATTGAATAAACATTAATGAAACTTTTCTGTCTATTAAAAAAATTATGTGCGAAATATTGATTTTTCCATTGATTCCTAATTTCCATAATCAATTTGAAGTATAATAATTTGGTAACAAGTTAGAATTATTCATAAACTCGCCCACATTTCAATGGCTTTTAAACAACAAATAATAATCAAACGATGAATAATAAGCAACAGATATTTTACGAGATGCGAACGCAAATATGCTTTTGCTAATAGAAAGTTTTAAGTTTATGCTACGAAATTTCTTGTTGGTACGCTGTAATCCAAAATGAAGTATATAAAATGTAAGGTTGACAGCATGCACACTTTTCAGGCACTTTTAATCTTCTTTTTTCTTTCATTTTACAATGATATCTCAAACTGAACTAAACATTGCCAATTAATAAATTTCTGAAAATTATTGTTTTATGAGATAAGAAGCCGAGCGAAACATCTAAAACCAAATGCACCCGAACAACATGATAAAGCGAAGTCTCGAAACGTCAATATTGCCACACTAACAATGCGAAATAAAACGTATGGGGCGATGTTGTCCTTCCGAAGGGAGTTGTCCTGAATCCTTTTGGATACACAACGATGAAGTAATATTGAAAATATTTCGTTGCGCGCAAAAAGAAATTATGGCAGGGAATCGAATAAGTTTTGCACTTTATTGATTTAACATTGAAACCGTTCACATTAATGTATGCAATACCGAAAATGAAAAAAAAACCAAGGTGGTTTATATCATTTGCTAAATACTCTTTTTTCGATTCTCGCAATAAGTATCAAGGTATTATTAAACAATATTTAATTGAAACAAAACCTTATTTATCAATAAGATTTGTTAATGGCATTGAGATTAATACATATTTGTCAAACGAAAGTAAGTCGAATATAATGACAAGAATTATTTGCGAACAATCAGAATGTTATTAAATGAACAAGACACGCACAGAAAACGAGAGAGATGGCTACGAACATTAAATAGAGAAGAACCGAAATACAGGGTGTCCGAAAACCGAGTTGTCACTCAAGCATAGACGAATACGAACGTGACAAAAGCGTTAAATTAATTGATTGCTAAAATAAAATCGTGCCTGACACAACCGCATTTCTGACTGAAAAGCGCTCGTAATTTAACGTGATAAGAAATGCAAATTTCGCAATGTGCATTTCACCACAAACTTTAAGAGTTCCGCCGCTTATGTCATTTATAAAATGTCGATAGCTTGCCTGTTCGTAAACCGAGTCGTTTTCGGTTCGGAAACGTCGTCGCAAGCCGAGGTTGGACGATAAACAAGCGAAAGGTGCCAATAAAAGGGATATCAAAAAAATGAATCCGACAAAATAATGGTACCGGAATCTGTGATGTACGAAAAGCAGTAACGAAGAAACAAACATCATTTTCTGACATATTAATTGCACTTGCATGCAGGGTGTTAACATAAAAGTACCAAACTTTAAGGGGTTATGGCCCTAGATATGGCAAATGGACGGTTTTGTAGATACGGAGGATTATTAATTTTTGTAGCATATCTTCGTTTATCTCCTTTTTCATTCACAAAACTTGCATTTTCGTATCCTAGTTAACAGTTTTTGTCATACGTAGAGTTTATAGTTGATATTATGCCGTTAATGACAATTTTACGAATTTTTGCTATGCCTTTTTTACTCTAATTCTGAATTAGCCGATTTGCATTTCATTTCTTGGCACGTTGATGGGAAATGCCAGAGAAACGCTACATCTTTATGTTGAAGTTGATCACAATCGTGATATTCCTGCAGGTCGTCTTCTTAGAGAACATTATCACAGAATTTTTAAAGGAAGATGCTTAGGAAGAGGTGGATCTGTATCATGATTTGCAAAATCGCCAGATTTAACCCCTCAAGATTTCCTTCTTTGGGGATGTTTGAAAAGTTTAGTTCAAGCCAATGCTCGATTGCAACTGATTTTCGATAGTTCGGGGCTTCCTTAAAATGGAATGAGGACATCTTATTTGAGTTGTTTTCCCTTTGTTTCTTTGCTCATAGTTTGTACATAATTGTCAATAACAAGCAAGTTGCAAAATGTTTCGTATCTTCGAAATCGTCCACTTCCGGTCCCAATGATATTAAGACTTTTCTGCTAATATTGGGTGATATTATCACCCCTTAAAGTTTGTGACACTTCTCCTTTAGCACTCTGTATGTATTAAATCAACAAAAGTCCCAACGTCTCTTTCATTCGCCACTATCGGTACCCTTTAATCGTAACAACGTGCAAAAAGCAAGATTTCGACGATTATCTCCATTTAACGCTCGTCGAGAGCCAAAAAAAAAAAAAAAGTAACGAAACCATCATCATCGTCATCCCAGTACTCCAGAGTAAATTGCGTAGCCGTTCTAAGTCTGCCAGGTTCCACACAATCTGTCACTCTTCGTCTCTCTCCGTCTCATTCCTTCTTCAGTCAACTTTAGATGTACGTCGACGAAAAAGTTAGTACGGTGCATAGAATGGAAGGCGACATATACGGAACAAGAGATTGGAAAGAGACGGAGCGAGTCGATCGATTGCGAAAAACACTTGTTGCATGCGAAAAAGCGACGGCCTATATTAAAACCGACGTGAAACTGAGCGAGCAAAAGTAAGTGGAAGAGACCGAAAAACCGCTTTTACTACTGGGATCTATATATATGTATATACGGTTTAACACTCACCTCTTTCTCTCTCTTTCTCGTGCCGTCAATGCGCCCGTTTTGCCGCGATTTCTTTCTTTGTTTCGCTCATACTGTCTCTCGCGCAAAACTACGGTTGATCCGTTAGTAGTAGCAGCATCAATTCCGAATGGCGGAATTTGTGCGACGGTACGCGCCAGTCGACGAACGATTTGCGGAATCTCTAGTGGAAAATCTCTCTCCGGGCTCGGTACAAACAACGCCGAAAGAGCGAGAGTAATGGTGTAATAGTAGTAGTAATATAACAATCCGAGCGAATTTCTTTTTTCTCTTCCGGTCTGCCATTTGGCGCTCGGTTTGAATTTTAAAGAAGCAACAATTCCCTTTCTCATTGCGGATAAATATGAAACTGTAAATTAGCAAAGACTGCGTCTTCTGTATGATTTCGCGCATTATGCAGAAGTCGATAATTTTGATTAATCGATCAGCGATAAAAGACGAGAAGACAACTTTATTGTTACTTAATTGTTGAATGAATCGGATTCCTCCATTCATAATGGCGCCACTAATAAAATTTCTCGCTTTTTCTGTTTTGCTGCAATTGTTTGATTAATGTTCCAATGTTATTACTGTTGTTGCTGTTGCGGTTAATAAAAAGTTTTACCTCCCAACGCTAGGTCTCGCCACGGAAATGGCCAAAACTGTTATTTTTCTCCCCATATCTCAATCAGCTTCCCAACACGATGATAATCGTGCATATGATATCACGATTACATTTCATTATTACATTATTATTTATGTTAATTAACAATCAAGGTCGATCGCGGGAGCGAACGAAAACGACTTTTTTACTACGATTGTATCAATTTACAAAACTAAATAAGGAAAATGAGAAAATGTGTGTATGACTATTTTCTCGTTCGAACCTATCGGTTGCCGTTTCCAAAAACATTGGCATCCAATCGATTACGAAGGAAATGTTTAATTGGTGTTGATTATATTATCAAAAAATGTTTTTTAAGAAACGCATTCGACTCGAAGTTAGTTTTTAAACGCCTTTCTTGCAAATATTTATCTAGATTACGAATTGTCAATAATCGACGTTTATATTGGGTAAATAATAATCAAAGAACGTGTAAATAACTTCTGAATCAGAGCTGATGAGATAACTTGCAAAAACTTATTATGTATGGATTCCTTTAAATTGTTTGGGAACTGAAATCATCCACAGTGTGTTCAACTAATTAAGATGGTGTTTTTCAGGTTGGTAATGTGCCACTTCTGTCATTAGTTTGACATTGTACTAGTTTTATAATAAATGATATAAATGGTTGAATCGTATGGGTCTTGCCAATTTTGACAACAATGCAAAGTGGCGGTAAATTCAACATTTCACGTCGCACTGTATTTAAAAAAAGATTTTGAAAACTTGTGTTTTCGAGTTTAGACGGTCCTACTCATGTTTCGCTGATTCTTTGAGGAACATTCATTAACGTTTCTTTAAACCAAATAGTCCATTTCGTTGAGAATGGACAATTGTACTGTTATTTCAAAACACGCATTTTGATACGTTTGGCAACTGTCAATAATAAAGGAATATGTTTAAAAAAACACAATCATTTAAACCGGTTCAAATAATAATCAATAATACTACATTAGTAATAATGAATCGATAATTTGTCTTTTTTTTTTCATCAAATAAACTACTCAAAATAAAAGAAACTAATTCAAGGTGATCCGGTACGTAACTGTGCAAAGTAAACCACATTCGTGGTGACAATCGAAAAACGGATTCAGACAGACGATGATTACGATGTAGGAAATTAATTCGATCAAAAATTTCCAATTGCTAAATGTTGTGGCAAAAATAATTTGTAATATGGAAATTAGTTGATAATGCTAAAAAAATGCAAAATTTATGTTAAAGTTAAACAAAAGTAAAGTTGACTGCCAAAACTTGTTAACAAATTCTTTACACTTCTAATCAGCAATTTGAATCATTTTCCTGGAGTTTTTCTTTTCTTTCACTCGGCGATTGAGAAAATGGAAAGTGGCGATGGATTTTACTAATGAAATCGATTAATTGCTATCAAAAAACAACTCTTTCTCACTGTTTTAAATTAGAAGGACGTCAAAGTTTTTTTTATAAATAATATAAACACTAATCAACAAACAATAAGTGAGTGATAAAATTCAAGAAAAAAAAAATCGTATCGTACTTGGTAACAAGCATATTTGTTAATTGATGTTATTGTCTTATTAAAAAAGTCCATATGGAAAAATAATTTGAAACGTATAAGGCAACAGGTTTTTTTAAATTAATTAGTTTAATCGCGAATATTTGATTACTTTCAGTACAGAAAATATGGCGTTACGGCTGTAATAAATAATAATAATATTGACATTAATTAATTTACAACTTCTTCCAACAAGTTTTGCGCCAGAAAAAAAACTTTTAATTGGCAGACACTAGGAGTTAGTTATCCAACTTGTTGAAGAACAAAAAGGAGATAAAGTGAGATAACAAGAAAATGATTTGTGATACCAATCGTCACGTAAAATTCCCAAAACTATGAAATTCAAAAGAAAAAAAGAACCATTCCTGCCCAATTAAAAATGTATGTACCTATTTTGGCTAGATATTATTATTAGCAGTTAAATTTAGAAATTAAAAAGACCTTAAATGAGTCGTGTGCGAAAAAAATTCAAAACACGTGACGCATTTCACGATAAGCAAATTGGAAAATTTATTAAAATAATCTATTCGTTTCACGAAAAAAAAAAAATTCAAAACGGCAACAGCAAAAACGTCAGAGAATTTGTGCTAAATTAAATTCCCACAATTTGAAATAAAATTCTCTACGACATGGAAGTTGGCGATGACACTTTTATGAACCCTTGAAAAATTCGCAATATGGCAGACTATTGACGAAGAATTGGCGGTTCAGGTAGACCGGAAATACGTGAAATGAATCCGTTTGGTCTAGACGAATCGCATCAGAACCCTGTAAATGTAGCTACATTCCAACCGATTTGACAGGACCCACAGAATTGGCACCAAACGTTAACCGGCAACAAGAGAATTCATTCGAAACTCGTATAAATTTTATACGAAAGTTTTTTAATCGCGGTGCAAATTGCTCTAATTAAAATCGTTCCTGCATAATAGAAATCAAGCGTGCGCCCAGTCATAATGTCAATCCTAATAATTGCGAGCGCGAGCACTTAATCGAAGTTCGAATCGTTCAAGTAACGCGCCACCGACAAATTAAATCTGACAGCGTTCGTAAATACAAAAAAAAAAGGTTACTTCCGTAAACGACGTGAAGTTTGTAACCAAGTCGTGGTTGTCGTCGCCGCGTTTGTTCTACGATTCGTAACGAATGACCGAGAAGCGAGAGAAAACAAATTAATAAAAACAAAAAGGAACTAGCCGATTCGGTGTATTCAAACTGGCGGGAGATACGAGATATCCTTTCGAAACAATAACAATACGTATTGATGAATTGAGCCGATGATATGCAGCTATTTTAAGACCAAATCGTGCCGTCTCGATTCGGCTCGTTTCACATCATTCCTCAATTAAAACCCGTCCATCTTCGCGCATTTCGATTCGTTAGCATTTATTTTCTTCACGTTTGGGAATTTTATTCGACTCGATAAAACCGTTGGGTCATCTTGCAAGAAAAAGGGTTGGTGTAACGCAATCGAGTAGATTTGAATTAAATTCAAGTTAGAAGGGGCGGGAGAGAAGAAAAACAAGTGAATCGCATCGAAACTTACCGCCTCCAGAGAAACACCGGTTATCTGCCATCGCTTCGCACTCTGTGGCGCCCCATTCGAACCAACGAACAGAGATCGTACTAAAACAATAGCCAAAAACAATAATAAACAAAAAATGCCTTTTTTAAATTGTTTTATTTATTAAGTTTCATTTGGAGTTATCGTTTGTTATTACCAGTAGATCAATTCCGTTTGCTTAGATTTTACCGTTCAAATCGACATTTCTTTGAACCGTTTGGCCAGGTGACGACGACATTACAATATTTTTTAATTAGTTTGAGTAGTAAACGGACTGCCAAAACGAGAGACAAACACGTACGAACCGGCGGAATTGTTGAACTTGAAAAATCGAGAGCGTGCGTATTCTATTTCTGTTTATGATCGTTAGCGAGAAAGCGACAAATTTAATCAGATAAGGCGAATAATTTGATAATTAATGCATTTCTGCGAGAGAGAGAGAGAGAGACGTGCAAAATAAAAAATCGCCATTATACACGTAAAAATAGGTAAATTGTAAAATGGTGTGACAGTAGCGCGCGATTAGTTAGGTTAGTTGTTGTTTGTTGTAAATGGTAGTTTATCTTTTATAGATGCGAATACACCTGGCAGTCTAAAATTAAATATGGCCCACTTCGAAAACACCTCCTCGCGTAACAATATAGCGAATGGACGAAAGTAAACGGTTTTAGAAGAAAATAAAGATGTACACGGCGAATTGTTATATTAAAAATGTTTACGTGTATTTTTGATGTTATTGCAAAAAAAGTTTTTTTGCTATTCCACACATACACCCGACATATGTGTGCGTAAATCTGTGTGCGTGTGTGTTTAGCGAAAATACACACCTATTAGCGATAATCGTAATGTAATAATCGCATTCAATCCGAATTTAATTAAAGTCAACTTTCATACCCAGTTTCAACTTTTTCTCTCCGTTTATAATGAAAAACGGTTTTCTCTCTCTTCGCTTCCTTAAATTCTTTTTTTTTTATAAATTCCTTTCAAATTGCAAAGAAACACATCGAACGTACCTACTTTTCGTAGTTGAACGTATTGCCATATTTGCATGCGAAAATGTTCGACGACGTTCATTGCAAAATGGATTAGATCGTACGAAATGAAGGAGAAAACGCAAAATAAAACAATTGACAAATATTTGCGATTGCTGGTCATGTGAACGGCGAATTAATATTTCGAATCATGGAATCGCAAAATTTCAATTAAAACAACGGTAATGGCTACAACGAACCGATGGTTTTTAAAGTGCGAGCAGGAATTTAGAATAGATCTTCTTTAATAATAATAATATAAGGCCCTGTTGCCTCTTCCTCCTCCGCAATCGTCACCTTCACAACGAAATGTGGCTGCCGATGAGAAGTTACGACAAATTAAATCGTTATTTAACAACTTGGATACAGAAAAAAAAATGGTCGCAAAACTTATGACTTACCTAATTGAAAACTGGGGCAAGAAAATCGTCGAACTCCGAGAAAAAGTTGATCCCAAAGAGGCAAAAATTTTACAATCGGCAATGGCAAACCACAAATAACGTTATTATTTTTAAATACTGCTCTGCCAGCATTAATAAGCACACCCGACGATAATATCCGTATTTATTAAGAGTTAATAAGTTATTTATCAACCGATTCGCGTTTAACGATTTATTAAGTAAAATGTACGTTTATTAAATCGCCGAATCGGGCGAGAGCGAGCGATTAATGAAATTTAAAAAAAAAGAAAAAGAAAGAAAAAAAAAACATCAAATTGAATGGAATAAAAACTATTGAGAGAAAAACTCGCGAGAAAGATGGCGACCGTCTAGTGCGAGTAGTAAAATGCGCTCCTTATTACCGCCGATAATAATAAATTATATTATATTCTCTCCTCTTTCACGGTCATTTTCTGCATTTGTTATTGTATTCAATTCGGTCATAATGTAATAAGCACACTCGCACACTAAACTCGCGCCACATATACACACACTTGCACTAAACGAGAGAAGAAGAAAAGGCAAACAAACACTCACCACTCGTTCTCTCTTTACACGACCAAACGATACTTTTTCTTCTTCTTCAGTTCGTTGCGTCTATGCTTTTTCATTATTATTCAATTCGATAATCTTCCTCGTTCACCTCGTCGAACCGTCGACGACACCGCAATCGAGAGAGAAACACGAAATTCGTACCGATTTTCCCTTTCGATTCGAACGAACAAACGAACGGCCGGACGGACTAATAACCGCACTTTTCTCGCCTCTCGCACAACATCGATAATTGATACGTACGTCTCTGCGAAACTAACGCGAACAACAAATTCGAAAAGACGTTAATAATTTCATTAGATGCACGTTGTGTTACACTCGGTATGTGTGTACGTTTTATAATAAAATCGATGCGAGTTAACACGACGGATTCGGTATTAATACGTGTATATGTATATATGTGTGCGCGCGTGTGTGTGTGTGTGTGCATAATACGTGTGTAGTACGTATAGTATAATAATATCTGACGGAATCACTTCGATCTACTTTTCAATGTGTTGTTTTGCATAGAAGAGAGTAAGGATGTATAAGCAAAAGCACACTCACTCGCACACACACACACACACACACACACGTTTGAATGTACACACACACACACACACATATATATGTATACATCTGTATACGAGTGCTGCCGAAAAGGTGGGTGACAGGCGGCTGTCGGGAAATCAACGGGCCGAACGGTGGGAAAATAAACAAACTATTATACCGGC
This sequence comes from Hololepta plana, assembly GCA_963695495.1. Lineage (NCBI taxonomy): Eukaryota > Metazoa > Arthropoda > Insecta > Coleoptera > Histeridae > Hololepta > Hololepta plana. The sequence goes on along the minus strand of OY968832.1, from coordinate 5,159,543 downwards.
TCGTTAGCGCGCGAAACCGCCCCTACGAACACCGTAATGGGGGTCCACAGTGTAACTGTGCACTTCACCACGTGCGACGTCGTGTCTCTACGTAAAACTGTGACGATTGCACGGTTATGACTGGTGCCCGTGCAAATAAACCCAGTTTCGCAAAGACAAATTGCACAGTTAACGCAGTTAATCGTACAATTAGCACAGTTACAATGCCAAGTTTCATGAACAGTAGCATTTTTGTAATGAACTTCAAGCATAAATATCAAAATTTCCGCAACTAAAGATTTTCCATAAGGGTATAATTGATAAGAATCCCTTAATTCACTGTTTTTGCATTTACATAATTAATAAACTGTTAGTGCATTAAGTATATTTCGCAGGCATTATGCATTTATTGCAAACAGTGGTGTGTTGCCAAAAGACTGTCTTCCCTTTTTCCTCATCATACATCGTGTCTCTGCCAGGGAGCTAATAACTGCAGAAAAATCTCGAGTATCATACGCAGTTAAGATAACTGTGCAGTATTTCACCCAGTTATTTCGTGCAGTTAACTGTACAGTAAAACGTTTTCTCTCTCATTTTGTATTTTGCACGCTCGTCCTCTTGGTTGATCGACTGTATTAGTGGCTGTTTGGTTCGTGTCTTTCTGCTACTTGTTATACCGAACACCATAATAATTAAAATTATTTGAGCAATTTGTCTTTGTTTTCTTTTGGGACTAGACTCGTCAGCGCTTCGAATTACAATCGATTTTCCCGGCCTCTCGCCATTTACACAATCGTTCATATGATGTTTGTTCCTTTTTTATGAACTCACGTTAGGACGTGGAAGCAGACAAACAAACTACATTCCAGAAGTTGGTGGTTGTTTTTAAGCTCAGAAGTTGTTATTTGCTTGTCAGACCAATCAGCAACGTTTCAGGATGTAATAATTTTGTTTCAGACAAGCAAAGTACGTTTTAGAAGATTTTCCTAAGTTTGAAGCTCAGTTAGAAACATTTCCGAATGCAGTACCTAACTAACGAGCAAAGCACGTTTCACAAGTTGTAGCTTTTCGTTAAGCTCAGTTGGGATCATTTCAAACATCTTTTTCTAAGTTCAACCAGCAACATTTCAGGATGTAATAACTGTGTTTCAGATAAACAAAGCACGCTTTAGAAGATTTTCTTAATTTTTAAGTTTAGTTAGAAACATTTCAGGATGCAGTTCCTAACTAACGAGCAATGCACGTTTCACAAATTGTTGTTTATCGTTAAGCTCAGGTGGGAACATTTCAGGATGTGAAAATTGTATTTCAGAAAAGAAATGTACATTTGAGATTATATTGTTCGTTTCTAACTTCAATCAGCAACGTTTCAAGACGTAATAACTGTGTTTCGGACAATCAAAGTCCGTTTCAAAAGTATTTCTTTATTTTTAAGCACAGTTAGAAACATTTCAGGACGTAATCACTGTGATTCAGATAAGCCACGTACGTTTCAGAAGTATATCTTAATTTTTAACCTCAGTTAGAAACATTTCAGGATGCATTACCTAACTAACTAGCAAAGTAAGATTCACAAGTTGTTCTTTATCGTTAAGCTCATTTGGGAACATTTCAGGATGAAGTAGCTATATTTCAGACAAGCAAAGTACGTCTCAGTAGTATTTCTTAATTTTTAAGTTCAGTTAGAAACATTTTAGGAAGCATCCACTAACTAACGAGCAAAGTATGTTTCACAAGCTGTTGTTTATCGTTAAGCTCAGTTAGGAACATTTCAGGGATGTGTTAATTGTATTTCAGACAAGCAAAGTACGTTTCAGAAGTATTTCTTAATTTTTAAGCTCAGAAACATTTCAGACTGCATTACCTAACAAACGAGCTAAGAACGTTTCATAAGTTGTTGGTGTTCGTTAAGCTCAGTTGGGAACATTTCAAAATGTGCTAACTGTATTTCAGACAAGAAATGTGCATTTCAGATTATATTGCTTTTTTGTTCTAAGTTCAATCAGCAACATTTCAGAATGAAATAACTGTGTTTCAGACAAGCAAAGTACATTTCAGAAGCATTTCTTAATTTTTAAGCTCAGTCAAACATTTCAGGATGCATTACCTAACTAACGAGCAAAGTACGTTTCACAAGTTGTTGTTTATCGTTAAGCTCAGTTGGGAACATTTCAGGATGTGTTAATTGTATTTCAGGCAAGCAAAGTACGTTTCAGAAGTATTTCTTAATTTTTAAGCTCAGAAACATTTCAGAATGCATTACGTAACAAACGAGCTAAGAACGTTTCATAAGTTGTTGGTGTTCGTTCAGTTGGGAACATTTCAAAATGTGCTAACTGTATTTCAGACAAGAAATGTGCATTTCAGATTATATTGCTTTTTTGTTCTAAGTTCAATCAGCAACATTTCAGAATGAAATAACTGTGTTTCAGACAAGCAAAGTACATTTCAGAAGCATTTCTTAATTTTTAAGCTCAGTCAAACATTTCAGGATGCATTACCTAACTAACGAGCAAAGTACGTTTCACAAGTTGTTGTTTATCGTTAAGCTCAGTTGGGAACATTTCAGGATGTGTTAATTGTATTTCAGGCAAGCAAAGTACGTTTCAGAAGTATTTCTTAATTTTTAAGCTCAGAAACATTTCAGAATGCATTACCTAACAAACGAGCTAAGAACGTTTCATAAGTTGTTGGTGTTCGTTAAGCTCAGTTGGGAACATTTCAAAATGTGCTAACTGTATTTCAGACAAGAAATGTGCATTGCAGATTATATTGCTTTTTTGCTTTAAGTACAATCCGCAACATTTCAGAATGAAATAACTGTGTTTCAGACAAGCAAAGTAAATTTCAGAAGCATTTCTTAATTTTTAAGCTCAGTCAAACATTTCAGGATGCATTACCTAACTAACGAGCAAAGTACGTTTCACAAGTTGTTGTTTATCGTTAAGCTCAGTTGGGAACATTTCAGGATGTGTTAACTGCATTGCAGACAAGAAATGTACATTTGAGATTATATTGTTTGTTTCCAAATTCAATCGCAACATTTCAGGAAATAATAAATGTGTTTCAGACAAACAAAATACGTTTCAGGACTAGTTCTTAATTTTTAAGCTCAGTTAGAAACACTTCAGGATGAATTACCTAACTAACGAACAAAGTACTTTTCACAAGTTGTTGTTTATTGTTAAGCTCAGTTGGGAACATTTCAGGATGTGTTAACTATATTTCAGGCAAGAAATGTGCGTTTTAGATTATATTGTTTGTTCCTAAGTACAATCAGCAACATTTCAGGATGCATTAACTGCATTGCATACGAGCAAAGTACGTTTCATAAGTTGCTGTTTAGCGCTAAGCTTTGTTGGAAACATCTGAGGATGTGTTAACTATATTTTAGCCGAGAATAGTACATTTCAGAAGTTGCTGTTTGTTTCTGAGTTCAATCAACAACTTTTCAGTATTTTATTAAATGTATTTCAGACTAAGAAGATGAGGTGAATTCTTGTTTGCTTTTAAGCTTAGTTAGAAACCATGTATTAACTGTGCTTCAAACAAGCAAAGTACATTTGAGAAGTATTTCTTAGGTATTACGCTCAGTTAGAAACATTTCAGGAAGTTTTATTAATTGTACTTCACAAGAACAAAGTACATTTCACAAATTGTTGTTTATTTTGAAACTCAGTTAATGACATTTCAGGGTATGTTAACTACATTTCAAACGCGAAACATACATTGCAGAAGTTGTTGTTTACTATTAAATATAATAAGGTACATTTTGCCATGTGTTATGATCAAATAGTACGTTTCAAAAAGTACGCTTCAGAGGTTATTGTTTGTTTTCAAACTCAGTCAACAGTTTCAGGATGCATTAACTTTCGTATAAACAAAATACGTTTCAGAAGTACTTGCTTATTTTGTTTCGCAAGCTATTGTTTATCGTTAAGCTCAGTTGGAAACATTTCAAGATATGTAAATTTCAGATGAGAAAATTACATTTCAGAAATTGTTGTTTGTTTATAAGTTCAATCAGCTGTACTTCAGACGAGCAAAGTAGGTTTCAGATGTAGTTGCTTATTTTTAAGCTCAGTAAGAAACATTTCAGGGTGTGTTAGCTGTAATTTCATACAAGCAAAGTATGTTTCTGAAGTAGTTGCTTATTTTTATGCTCAGTCAGAAACATTTCAGGGTGTATTTACTGAATCTCGTATGAGGAAGCTATCCTTCCAGTAGTTGCATATTTTTAAGGTCACTTAGAAACATTTCAGGATGTATTAACTGTATTTCATACGAGCAAAATATGTTTCTGAAGTACTTGCTTATTTCTAAGCTCGAGTAGAAAGATTTCAGGGTGTATTAACTCTAATATCATGCGAGCAAAGTATTTTTCGCAAGTTGTTGTTTATCGTTAAGCTCAGTTGGTAACATTTCAAGGTGTGTTAATTGTATTTCAGACGAGAAATGTACATTTCAGAAGCTGTGCTTTGTTTATAAGTTCAATCAGCAACATTTCAGGTTGTATTAGCTGTACTTCAGACGAGCAAAGTAAGTTTCAGGTGTAGTTGCTTATTTTAAGCTCAGTTAGAAACATTTCAGGCTGGAGTAACTGTATTTCATACGAGTAAATTATGTTTCAGAAGTAGTTGCTTATTTCTAAGCTCAATTAGAAAGATTTCAGGGTGTATTACCTGTATTTACCTGTTTCATTCGAACAAAGTATGTTTCTGAGGTAGTTGCTGAATTTTAAGCTCAGTCAGAAATATTTCAGGGTATATTTGCAGAATTGCGGATGAGGAAAGTCTCTTTCAGAAGTAGTTGCCTATTTTTAAATTCATTTAGAAACATTTCAGGGTGTATTAGCTGAGAAAAGTATGTTTCAGAAGTGTTGCTTATTTCTAAGCTCAATTAGATATATTTCAGGGTGTATTACCTGTATTTCGTACAAGCAAAGCATGTTTCTGAAGTAGTTGTTTATTTTTAAGCTCAGTCAGAAACATTTCAGGGTTTATTTACTGAATCTCAAATGAGGAAGATATAGTAGTAGTATAGTAGTTGCCTATTTTTAAGGTCATTTAGAAACATTTCAGGGTATATTAGCTGTATTTTATATGAGCAAAGTACGTTTCAGATGTTGTTGCTTATTTTTAAGCTCAGTAGAAACATTTCAGGTTGTATTAATTGTATTTCCCAGCAAGGTATGTTTTAGAAGTAGTTTCTTAATTTTAAGCTCAATTAGAATGATTTCAGGGTGTATTAGCTGTATTTCATACCTGCAAAGTATGTTTCTGAAGTAGTTGCTTATTGTTAAGTTCAGTCAGAATCTTTTTAGGGTGTATTTACTGAACTTCATATGAGAAAGGTATCTTTCGGAAGTAGTTGCCTATATTTAAGCTCATTTAGAAACATTTCAGGCTGTATGAACTGTATTTCATACGAGTAGAGTCCGTGTTGGAAGTAGTTGGTGGTTTATAAGCTGAGTAGGAACATATCTAGATGTACTAACTGTATATCATACGAGCAAAGTATGTTTCAGAGGTAATTGCTTATTCTTAAGCTAAGTTGGAAACATTTCAGGATGTATTAACTGTATTTCACTCCAGAAAAGTATGTTTTAGAAGTAATTGCTTATTGTTAACTTCAGAGAGAAAGAGTTCAGGGTGTAATAACTGTTTTTCAGACAAGCAAAGTCGTTTTCACAATTTGATCTCTAGCGTTAAGCTCAGTCAGCAATACTAAGGTTAAATTGACTGTGTTTCAGGCGAGCAAAGTACGTGTCGGAGATTGTTGTTTAGTTTTAAGTTCGGCTATGAAGATTTCGGGATATGTTAACTGTTATTCAGACGAACAAAGTTGTTTCGGAAGTTGTTGTATAGTTTTAACCACGGTTAGGAACATTTTGAGATATATTAACTCTAGCTCAGACGAGCAAACTACGTTTCAGAGTTTCTTGTTTATTTTTAAGTTCAGTCAGGAACATTTCAGGTTGTTTTAACCGCATCTCATACAATCAAAGTTCGTTTCAGATGTTATTGTTTACTTCTAAGCTCTGTTGGAAAGACTTCAGCGTGTATTAATTGTATTTCAGAAGAGCAAAGTACGTACCAAATGTTTGGTGTTTCTTTTTAAATTCAGTCCGCAATACTTCAGGATGTATTAACTGTATTTCAGACGAGCAAAGTTCGTTTCAGAAGTTATCTGTTTATTTTGAAGCTCTGTTAAAAACGTTTCAGGACTTATTAACTGTATCTCAGACGAGCAAGGAACGTTATAGAGATTTTTGTTTATTGTCAACCCAAAAAACATTTCAGAGTATATTATTCACTCTATAAAATACGAACAATTTACGTTTCAGAAGTTGTAGTTTCATTTTTTGCTGAGTTAGAGATACTTCGGTATTAACTGTATTTCATAGGAGCAAAACAGGTTTCAGCAGCTGTTGTTTTTGTTAAAGTCAGTTAGAGCTATTTCAGGGTGTATTGACTGTATTTCAGGCGAGGAAAGTATGTTTCAGAAATTCTGCTTTGTTTTTAAGCTCAGTTATGAACATTTCAGGATGTATTAAAGTTATTTCATACGAGCAAAGTACGTTTGAGATATTTTTGTTTACTTTTAAGTTCAGTTAGACAAATTTTAGGATATACTAACTGGATTTCAGATGAGCAAAGTAAGTATCAGAGGTTGTTATTTAATTTTAACCTCAGAAACATTTCAGGTTGTATTAGTAACTGTATTTCAGACAAGCAAATTACGTTTCCGCACTTGTTGTTATTTTTAAACTCAGTTATAAACATTTGACGGTGTAATAACTGTATATCAAACGAGGAAAATAAGTTTTAGAAATTTTCGTTCGCTTTTAAGATCAGTTAAAAACAGATTTGAGAGAGCAAAATACGTTTCAGATGTTTGTTTATTTTTAAGGTCAATCCGCAACCATTCAGAATGTATTAACTGTATTTCAGACGAGCAGAGTGGGTTTCAGAAGTTGTTTTTATTGTTAATCTCAGTTAGAAAAATCCCAGTTTGTATTAAGTGCTTTTCAGACAGCGAAAATACTTTTCAGAAATTTTTGATAATTTTTAAGCTCAGTGGGCGACATTAGTACGTATTAATTTGGTTGCACATTTTTCAGAAATTTGTTGCTTTTAAGCTCAGTTTGGAACATTTCAAGATGTACTAGTTCTGTTTCGCATGAACAAAATGCGTTTCAGAAGATTTATATATATATTTCCAGGTATTTTCACCTTCTATCGTTGCAGTCACCTTCAGTCAAGACCTTCCATATTATTTATTTCCAGATACATTTCATTACTTCTTGCGATGTTTTCTTCTGCTATTCGTTGTACTTGGCTGGGACCAGGAAGTTTCTTTTTATTATACATTATTTCCTCAATAATGTTCTTCTGTGCTTTAATTTTTTATTCTTTTATTATCTCGTTCCTAATTTGATTCATCCGTAATAATCTAATCCAACGTCACCAATAGTTCATATTAGTTGTCAAAAGTTTCCTTTGCGGCTTTCATTATATTGCTGTATCTCAGAGCCACACAGCAGTTTTCTGTCGTTGGAGATATTCTTAGAATCTATTATTAGGATTGAGTTAATTGTACCGATTGCATTTACCCTATTTTATTGTTCAGCCCCACGTCTCATTGTTAGATGCAACAAGCACGTGATCACTGTCATAATATAATTATGTTTCTACCACAAAATTGCACTTGCCTTATTAAGTCCACATTAATTCTTCGGAAGGGAACGGCGCTTTATGAGCTTTCACGTATATTACTTTGAATTATGCTACTTTTACTTCCCAAATCTCGAAATACGCTGTCGGTTCAGTTCTATGTTAGAAATTTCTTGTATTTGTTTCTGAAACAAATTTCGTGGACACGAAATAATGGAGGATCTGTGGTGATGCTTTTATCAGAAAATATCTTGCTTTTCAAGCTGTGATTTTTGTTTGAGATCAGTTAATATTATTTCACTGAGTATTAGTTCTAACACATACTTCTGATTTATAGTTTTCTGCAGATAAAACAATTTGTATTACTCGTTATTGCTGAAGTTTTAATTTCGGTTTTATCGATTATATAATTTTGTAATCTAGTTCTGTCCATGACATGCACGTGGATCAGCGTTCCTCCAATTTTCTGATTCCGATGCAAAAGTGAGTTTTTTCAACAATCTCTTAATACCTAGTCACTTATTTGCTTTGAGAGGCCAGTAATATTTGGAGTTTGGTGAATGCGAGGGAGCTTTTCAGAGGTTTAAGCTCCGGTGGGATAATTTATTGCTGCACGACACGGCCAAATCTCGTTTTTGCATTGGTCTAAGGAAATGCATCTTTCCCAAGGCTTTTTCTTGTGCAGTTTGTTATGCAAAATAAAATAAACTCGTTCATTTTTGATGTATGTGGTCTGTAGTATCTCGCCCAATATCAGTCATTCATTTGGTCAAAACCATTTCATGCACTTTATTGTTGATTTCAAGCGACTGTTGTTGAACCTCTCGGACATGAAGCCTTTCGAATGCTCCTTGTACTGGTGTAAAACTCTTTCATTCAAAGACAAACGGTTTAACAGAAAGGATATGATGAAGACAGAATTCGTTCAGGGATTTCCATCGCTGTTTGCCTATTCAAAAAGGCAGAATTGAATAACACTTTGAATTTCACTTAAATTTAAATGAACCTTTAAAACAACTTCAGAATTTCTTGCGAAATTCACAAAACTCATTTTCAAGGATGAAATTTTGTTGCTGCATCCATTTCTTTTGTTAGCGCCTACTATAAGTACGGAAAACAAGTTTTCATCAATCCACCCCCGTATAACTGACGCATTCTGAAACTAAATTGATGTTATCTATTACAACATTACATTTATTAAAGCGGCTAATTGTCAGGTTTTCGCTCGGCCTCTAAACCGTTTATGGTTTTCAATTGAATTTTATAGTAAGACTTTTTATAGCTTATAGAGACGAAAAGGAAAAGTTTGAGTTGAGAAAAAAATTAGAGGCAAGAATATATTCAAGTGCCAACGTCAATATAAATAACTATTTATTATAACATACTTTAAGTACATACATCGACATAAATATTATAAACATAAAAAAAATCTCACTAAACAATCAACGGTTCTCTTATTCAAATAATAATTTGTATAAAAAGGAAATAAATAGAAAGAATGATCTTATTAATTATTATCATCATCATTGCATGTATATATATATAATTTTGTTTTTCGGTTTTTACTCTATGTATAATATGAATAATTTCAACTTTTAAATTGCTAAAATTAAATAGTATTGACTTCGCCTATCTTATAGACATCGTTCACCTTATTGTTATCATCATCCAACATTGACTCCAAATCGCCGTTATTCAGCATTGACCCATCGTTATTGTCGTAATCGTCGATGCCATCGTTTCGCTCTTTTCCGGTTAAACAATCGACGCCTTTCTGCGAGGGATCCGGACTCACCAGTAAATTGCTCCACCACGACGATAATGCACCTTTAGCTTGTGATATTGCACCGCCTACAAAAAATGAATGTGAAATGCTCGACGGCTAGAAAATTCGATTACAAACCGAAAACTTTACTCGTACTAGCTACGGCGCGTCCCGTCGACACCATCGCTTGATTGATCTTCCTGCCGCTTTCCGTATTCTGCATGGTACTGTAATTTAAGTTTATTTTACTTTGAAGCTAATCGTCTTGAAAAAAATACAAATAGGAACGATATACGCACTGCGAAAGCCGTAACTTCATGTCGGAAACGGACAGTTGGCCGGCGAACGGATGACCGGGATTGATTTCCAAAATCGTCGGACTGTCCGAACAGTTCCACATTTTGTAATTGTACGTGTCCTTCCATGCCGCCACAAAACCGGAATTGTAGTGCTCGGTTTCACGACTACCGTCTGAAAGAATGACCAATTAGGGTGAGCTATTACGCAGTCCAGAATCAGCAGATTTTGCAACGTTCTCACTGAGTGACTTTGCGGGAATTATTTTAAATCTTAACGACGGTTTACCTTGTAACAGCGACGTACGAAGCAAAGACAATAGATAGATTTTAAATTGGGTCCGTATCCATTCGTCGCCGCCCTCCCATCCGACGCCATCCAGAAAGACGTCGTGCCGTTCGTCGCTCACGTGCTTAACAACGTAATCGGCGAACCGTAGATCCTCGGTGGTCAGATGTAATTGTTTCCGTAACTCGATGTCCTGACACTCGATCCTGCCGGCATCGATATCGACGAGGATGTCGTACAGTTGACGCTTCTGTTTGAACAAGATGTTCGTTGCGCCGACAACGTAACCGCGTACGTTGACGTCCGACAATAGATCCATGTAAGGTAGCGAGAGATACGGAAGACACAGGTAACCCTGTTTGAAAACGGATAATGGCAAACCGCACAGTTCGGATTTGAGCTGTCCTAGTTGAGCGTAGTGCGTGTGCAAATTGCTATCCGATATCGTATCCGAACTGGAATCCCTGTTCAAACCGTTATTATCGTCCGCGTCTTTTTTTGTCGCGTCTACATCGATTAACTCCGAGACTTCCACGCCCAATTCGGTTTTACTATTATCTGGATCGTTCAAACAGGTTATCTCGCAATTGGCGAAACAATCTTCGTCGAAATTGTTGTCGATTCGATCGACGTCCGATGTGGAGCTAGGAACTATTGTATTATCGTCTGTTGGCATTTGATTGGTATCGGTTTTACCGGTGCACGGTTTCTGATTGGTTTTCGGGCGATGCTTAGGGCTAATTTCCGGGCTGTAATCGTCGTCGGAGAAGTTTGGCATCGGTGACATTGGCCTCGACAATCTACAAATATAATTGACGCATAATGAGCGATAATTAATTTACACGAAAAGATTATTTACTTTAAGCACGATGATTGTCTTAAACCATTACTTATCATGTTAGGATGCAAAGATAATAATGTTAATATTGTCGTACATAGTGGGTGCACTGGGGATTTGTAAAATACAATCCTCTTTTCTAATAGTAACAATTTGAACAATAATAATGCCTTGTGCTTCCAATGTAATATAAAGTCTCTTGGTGACAAACCTACAATCAATATATAAGTGAATACATTCATAATTAACCATGCTCCATTGATAATTACCAACAAATGTTTGTGAAGGAGATTCGTTTTGCAATAAAACAGAATTCAAATGATGATAAGTGTCTTCCAATAGAGACACCTTACTAAAATCACCCTCATCAAAATAAGCATGAGTGATAAGTGCCATTTTGACTTGTATATGGCCATATAAAGGTAGTTCGCTAAGAACGCAGACAGACTTTTGAACAGTACCCCTTGTTATATCAGCTGTCAAGTGTTTCAATTTCTACAATAACATATTTTATAGAAAAACGCCTCCATTACCTTTGTTCTTTAATTACTTACTTCTACTGGGATTTGTCTAAAACACGAAATGCCAAATATGGTCGACTTAGGTTTAGTAAGACTAGGTAAATGAAAATAAACGGTATCTTCGTCGTAATTATGTGCTCCATCTGGCAATGCTAACGTTGGCAAGTATTTCCAGCCGGCAGGACATTCGTTAGGAGATCCTGGTACTAAAGGAGGAAACGAATACTCAACCTGTAAACGCAAAACTATTAAATATTACGTTTCTCCAGATTAATTTGTAACCGATTACTTGACAGCCCTTTTTATGATGAAATCCAATCACTATGACATATAAAATAGGCCCCTTGTTTTCACCCATAATTAGTTATTCACTACTTTAATTAACACATTTTTCTTTTACATTAATATATAATTAATATCTATACTCTTCACACATGTAATAATGGGAAATTCGCGACTTTATATGATAATTTAATTGAATTTTCAGGTTTGCATTTGGCCAAAGTGACATTTCTTATTGGTTCTTTTATTTATCAACAGCTGTTTCAGTTAAACTGTCATTATTGATCAGTAGCGCCAGCAATGTTACAAAAGCCTAACTAATCGTCATCGATATGGAATCCCATTTTTTCAAAAATATTTCAAAATTCGACTTTCATAAAATATCAGTTACACAATGAAGAACACGATTTTAAACGCAATAAGTAATGGTCACTAGTTTTATTAATTGTAAGGAATGTTTAAGAATAAACATACCATTAAAAAAATCCAACCACCGTTAAGTGGACAGAACACTTAATTGCGAGCTTATATGTATCTTATACACTACACAAAAATACATTACATAATAAAATCATTTTAGCTTTTTTTTTAAATATTTTAAAACATGTAATCTACAGATTTGCATTGAAATGAGCGACAGAAAGTAAAACCATATCGAGACCAACAATCTGTGAAACTACATGTAATTTATAATAATACAAAATAAAAATGATTTATTATGGTATAAATAAATAATTTTTAAATGTCAACTAAACTCTAATTGCATTTAAACAAATACAACTGAAACGATATCTGTCGCAAAATATGAAATGTTTCAGTAATGTAACAGTAAGAACAACCGTCTATATGAAATTATTTATACGAGTGCCATTGAATTTTCTGCTTTTTGTAGAAAAGGAAACGAATTTACTTAAATCGAACTTTAAAGTAAAAATCATTTGATTTTTGTTGTTGTTATGAATTCCAATCACATAGATTTTAAAATTACATTTATGATGGAAATCCCGCAGGTGGCTGACCAGGTACCGAATACTGCGGCCGGAAATTCGCAAAATTCACTGCTGCAGCGGCAGCCGCAAATCCTGGCAGATTACCAGCATTGAAACCAGGAGGAAACTGACTCATGACTTGTGCCGTCGTTTGATTGTTCGACGACGACGTTGCGGCCAATCGCGACAATATACTCCTCTCGGACATCTGCAATCTTTGTGCGACTGGCGGGATTCTTGCCAGTGTCGCCGGAAGTCTCGAAACGTCCGATTTCATATCCGATAGCAATTCTTCTAATTGATTCAGCACCTACAAAACAAACGTATTTAAGACTCTCAAATTATTTCTCTTATGATATTCAAAGACCGTTACCTTATGTAATACAGCATTTGCCGGTTTGTTGCCGGCCAGCGATTCCTTACTCAAATGCTGATGCGATTCAGCGAGACACTCGACTTCGGCAAACCTAGCATTCAGCGACATTGCCGGATGGTTCGGATCTTGAGTCAGATTCAAATAAGCGGCACGTCTCAATTGTTCTTCGATCACGAGCGCTTGCTCTAGTAGCTAAAAAATCGACCGTTGTATTGTTTACAAATTGAAAGAATCCTCGCTAAAATTACCTTAAATCTTCGCGCCAAGAATTTGTTCTTTATTTCCAAAAAGTTTCCTTTGCCCACGTCCATCTTGAACGGTTCGTTGATTATTGCAAAACGCGTATCGGCTTGTATGTCTTGCCAACGACCGTAGCCATGCGTTACAATTCCCGCCAATAGCCAATAATCGTGCCTGCGGTGCCAGATCTCGTATTCGCGGCCAGGCGCTGCAGCCTGATACAAAAATGACGAATTAAAATTTCAAACAAAAATTTAATCAAACAAAAAACGAACCAATACCTTCTCTTCGTTCAGCCACAACGTGTGTAATTCGGTGAAACCACCGTCGGCGATGTTAAACATGAAGCGACGCTTCGATATTTCGTCTTTCTCGTCCTTTTTGTCCTTATCATCCGAAATCACGACGACGTCGTCGTCCTCCTCCTTCTTAATTTGATCTTTATCGTCTTGCTTCTCGCTTTCTTCCTCTTTGATTTCCTTCTTGACTTCCTCGACTTCCTTTTTCTCCTCTATAATTTCGACCTCTTCGGATTTCTTGACGACTTCGCCCACCTCCTGCTCGCCGTCTTTACCTTCGCCCTCGTCACACTTCTCATCTGTCTTGGGTTTATCCGTTTGCGCCTCGACTTTCTCCTCCTTGATCTCGACCTCCTCGTCGTTCAGTTTCTCCTCCTTGATCTCGATTACATCCTTGTCGTCCATCGGCGACTCTTTCTCTTTGTCGGCGTTTTCAGTTTGTACGGTGGCAGGACTGGCCGCGGCGCTCGTTGCCGGCGTAGCACTCGTACTCGTCGTCGTGCTCTTCGGCGTTTCTGGTTCACCGCTGGAATTTGATGCTACCGTCGTTGTAGCGGTAAAATTTGCACTCGCAGCTGCATTAGCAGCTGTCGCGGCAGCAGCAGCAGCGGCCGCCGCGGCTGCAGATGCGGCGGCGGCTGCTTTCATCGCGTCCGCTTGCTTCTTGATCGCGTCTGGCATGCTGTACTCGCCGTTTATATGTTCGAACTCTTGTACCTTTTTCCTAATCAACGACATCACGCCTATCCTAGTAAGTACATGTTGTCTACTCAGTCCTTCACGGGGCACCCCGTCTGCAAACGTTTCGGCATTATCCGTTCCCGGTTCGCATAGATGACGCATGAACAACGAGACGTATGCTTTGAATATCTTTTCGGATTTTCCTCTGAGATCGCGGACCAACCATTGCGAATTAAATGCATCTTGAGGTGGCATACCTTAAAAAAGACAATTATTTAAATAAACAAAGAGTACAATATTTATCGATTTTATATGAAACGCACGATTCGAATTGCAAGCAAGTAGACATAACAAAAACTGCATTTTGTTTCTGCAAAAATTCTCATAACTTTGCTACAGCTCAACATTAGTTAGAAAGAAGGATCAAACTGGAAGACTAGTTTACCTCTTTAAATCGATGATCGAATAGTAATGGTAGAAACACTTGGAGAAGACTTTGAAAATTATGATAAAATTGCTAATGAAATCGCTGAATTTTACTATCAGCAATCGACTGAATAAGTTCACAATCTACATTCATTACTTCGGTATAACTATTATAGTCTAATAAAACTGAGCCGGAAGATTTAACGATAGTATCTTGGATTATTAAACGAATAATAAAGAAAATAATGGTATTAATCGCATGAATAAATAGCAAATTCAATATTGACAAAATTAAATTCAGTAGCATTAACTGCAGAAAATTAATGAGGGAGTAATGCGATTTACAAACGATAGAACAAAATAATCTGTTCTTTGTGAAGACATATTTAAGTAATGAATAAAGACAGATACAGTTACCAGAGAATGTCTGTTTGCGATTTGCATTTGAAGCTATTAAATAATTTGATGAAAACTAAAGATTGAAAGCGAATCAAGAACCACCGTAGTTCTGTTAAAAAATTATAAGCTGTTTTGTTGTGGGCATGATTTGTCTGAATGGAAGAAAAACTTGCTCCAATGCAAATAATTTGACATTTGAGAACCATAAAACAAGACACGCATCAATTAAATATTTTTTGTTAGATGCAAACTATCGCCAAAAGTATTTTTCCTAACATTTTAAAACGTTACTTCCTGCAAAGCAGCTAATTAATGACTTAAAAAGCTTGAAAAGATACCAAGAATACGAAACAAAGTCTATGGATTATCAACTTACAGTGAGCAATTAACTTCGAAAATGCTGAGAGCATTTTTGCTTAATTTCAGCACGTTTCATATTTAGTTGATTTATTATAATGTAGGTAAATACTTTTTGGCGGTAGTTGCATACAGAGCGAATAATTGTTTCTTAATTACCATAACGCATGATGGCATTTAAGAAGGCCTTCCGTTGACGTGCATTGAATCCCAACACTTCGATGTTACCGCCGACCCTCGCTAACAGCGGCGGCAGCGGTCGATCGCGTTCATCCTTGCGTTCCATACGGCGACGACTGCGTCGGTTCAGGTCGCCGTCGTTCTTCTCGTCGAAGTCGTCATCCTCCTTGTCCTCGTCGGAACCGGCAGAGAAATCGGAATTGTAATCGGACAAATTCTCTTGCCACGTGGTATCTTCTCGCGTGTCCGTCGTCATGCCGCCGTCATTGTAATTAACCTGTTTGCGGACACGTTTTCCTTTACCCAACGTTCGCGCGATATCCTCCTGCTGTTGCTCGTAATGGTGTCGCAGCAACTTGATCCAATAGGCCGGATCGGTGTTTTCCGCTTCTTGTTTGATTATTTCCGTGTCGACGTCTTCTTCGTTATCGCCCTCCTTCGTCACGTAGCTGGCGACTTTAAACGAACTCAAGTACTCGTTGGCCCAGTTCTCTTTCTGTTCGATGCCCTCTTTCGAACGATCCAGCAATTCGTCAACCGCTTTATCGTCGTAATGAATCGCTTCGTCCTCTTTGCCTTCGTCTTCCTTGAACAATTCCTCCGTACCGAACCGCAGAATGTCGTCCAGTTCTTGCTTGGTGAAGTTGGCACCTTTGCCACCCATTCCGGGTCGCACGACCAAATGGGTGAGCATCATCTTGCGTTTTGCCACTTGCGTGACACGTTCTTCGACGCTGTTACGTGTGACGAAACGATAAATCATCACTTTGTTCGCCTGTCCGATACGATGAGCGCGCGAGAACGCTTGGATGTCGTTGTGTGGATTCCAATCGGAATCGTATATTATGACGGTATCGGCCGTTGCCAAGTTAATACCTAAACCACCGGCCCTAGAATAAGAAGTTTATTAACAATCGTTCCTGTTTATTTGTAACGTTACCTTGTGGATAGTAAGAAGACGAATTGTTGAGCACCGGGAGCATTGAAACGATCGATTGCTTCTTGCCTGGACGAACCAGTAATAGCACCATCGATTCTTTCATATTTATAACCTTCACCCTCCAGGAAATCTTCCAAGATATCCAACATTTTTGTCATTTGCGAAAATATTAGTACTCTGCAAATAGTTATTGTATAATAACAATGAACGATTGATATAGTTGAAATTTACGAGCCTACCTGTGACCTTGTTCTCTAAGTTTCCTGAGCATTTTTGAAAGCAAAACGAGTTTGCCAGCGGCTTTAATCAAGGTCTGAACTTCGTACGTGCCGTTAGGACCTAGCGGCGCCTCTTCGGCAGCGGCGGGAAACAGATACGGATGATTGCAGCATTTCTTGAGGTCCATCATGATGTTCAGTAACGACACGGATTGTCCGCCTCCTTTCGGATTCAACGCTTCAAAGTTTCGCGTCAAAATGTATTTATAATACTTTTTTTGCATCGGTGATAATTCGACTCGTACGATAAACTCCGACTTCGACGGCATGTTCTTAAGCACGTCGGCTTTGAGACGACGCAACATATGAGGGCCGAGTAACTCGTGCAACTTCTTCACTTGATCCTCCTTTGAGATATCAGCGAATTCGTTTTGAAACGTGGCCAAATCGTTAAACTTGGTGCTGTTCAAGAAATTAAGCAAATGAAACAGTTCTTCCAAGTTATTCTGTAACGGCGTGCCGGTTAAAAGCAGTTTGTAAGCGATATTGTAGCCGGCCAACAAGCGGAAGAATTTCGATTGATTACTTTTCAATCGATGCGCCTCGTCGACGACCAGCACGGCCCAATCGATCGAACCCAAGCACGCGGCATCGATGGAGATCAGTTCGTAGCTAGTTAGCAGCACGTTAAATTTAATGGATGTCGCTCGAACGCGCGTCGCTTTCCCGCTTCTTATAGAGCAATCTTCGAAGGTGAGCTCGTGTTCTCTGATTACGGCACGCGAATCTTTATCGCCGACGTACGTGATGCAGTAAAAGTCGGGCGCCCACAGTTCGAATTCACGTTCCCAATTGATGATCGTCGAAAGCGGCACGCTAACGAGAAACGGCCCTTTGCAATGACCTTCTTTGTACAGCGAGTATAAAAACGTGATTGTTTGAATGGTTTTCCCCAGACCCATTTCGTCTGCTAAAATCGTGTCGATGCCTTGTCCCCAGGAGTAACGCAACCAATTGAGGCCTTCCAATTGATAGGCATGTAACTGCATTCCGGTCTCCAACAGGAAATCCGGTTGTTTGTCGTACTTTTTCTTCAGATCGGTAGTAGGTTTCTCCGGCGGCGGTGTGTATCGTTTCGGCGTCGTGCGTTCATCGTCGTCCATCAATTCGCGCGTCTTCGTTTTCTTTCCTTTACCTTTTTTGCCTTTCTTCACTGCATCGCTAGTACAGGCCGCTCTCAGATCCATGTAATACTCAATGGCCATTCTTAGACCCGGGATGTCGTCGTTCTCTTCCTCCCAAGTCGCCTGATCGTACGATAGCTCTCTCCATTTGACCAAATAAAGTGTACGTCCATCGCGCAAACTTCTGTGATTGATTACGCGGTGCACGATTAACCACTCCTGCTTGACGCCATATTTAAAGAAACGTTCTTCAAGATCATCTTCCTTGAATTTGCAAATATTGGCGATTCTTTTAGATCGACTGTCCGCTTCGTCGAGTGGCTCTTCGAGTTTCGGCGGTTCCTCCATGTCGTATTTACGTATATAACTTCTGAACATTAGCGGATGATGCACGTCAATTTGCAATTCGGATATCCACGAGCAGTACCAATAGGACCGATCGGCCCATTTAACGAAAAACTCTCTTCGTCGTTGCGGTTTAAGCGGTTTCTTACTGGTACTCGGTGTTGCTTCTTCGCTTGCGGGCTCTTCGACCCATCGCCAAGTTAGTATTTTGGCAACTTTACATGGTAACGATGGACACTGGATAAAGATTGAATTTTTAATCGGAAATTTGAATTTGCAAGCAAAATACATACGCTACAACGTGGACATTTCCAATCGCCGTCGGGGATTTCCGATAGTGGCGGATTCAAACAGTGAGTGTGATAAGCTGACGGACACGAATCGCAACACAATAATTCGCCGCCGTCTTTACAAATCCTACAAAACTCTTGATGTTCGTCGTCGTCTTGTTCGGCAGGTCCTTCGTTCTCGCAATGCGGACAACTCCAACGACCTTCAGGCGTGTCCTCCAGTTCCGGTTCGAGGCAAACCAAATGGTACGCTCTTGGACAAGTATCACAAAGAATGATTTCGCCCCCTTGTTGACATACTTCACAATAATCTTGATGCTGCAATAGGAAATGCGTTAGAAGATTTGTGCGATTTTCATTTAATTGCATATTAGGCACCTCATATTGCTCCTCGCCATCAGGTTTGCTCGTGTTCTTCACCTTTTTCTTCTTCTTACTTTTGTTACCAATTTTTGTCTTTGCTTTACGTCTAGGCTGCGGCTGCTGTTCGGTATTATCCGTCGACGTGCTGGGCGTGTCTTGCGTGGCTTTCGTTGGTGTCGGTTCTTCGGCTTCTTGCAACATCTGCTCGAACTCCATGTCGGAATCCCTTTCAGATCCGTTACCGCTACCTTCACCATCTTCCTCCTACAATTAATTATTAATGTGAAATCGATTAAAATGTGAAGTGTTTGTTTTACCGAACTGCCGCGTTTACGTTTGCCAATTTTGATTTTTAACGTCGGCACTTTGGACGCTTTCTTAGACGATTTCTTTACGCGCGAACCGCGTCTCTTTTTGTTTTTGGAATCGTCTTCATCGTCCTCGTCGTCGTCATCATCAAGAGCATCCGTATCCTAAAACAAGAATCATTACTTAGTAGTCTATAAATAATTCGTTTCAATGTCGCAATACTTTGCTATCTTTAGCTCTCGTACGGCTAGGCTTCAAATTGTATTCGGTCTCGTTCGATTCTGATTGTTCGGCTTGCAAATGCGGATTTATGTTTGAGAATTCGCGCCATTTGGCTGCAACTAACATCATCAATTTCGACATGGGTACCTGAAAACATTAAAAAGAACCAACGATTAGCATTTGCTGCAGATAACTCTTTCTTTAAACAATTTACTTTTGGATTTTCTTTTGCCAGCAACGGTCTGACGTGTTGTTGAAACAATTTGTACGTTGTTAAATTTTGGAAATCGGTCTCGGAATATTCCAGGTCCACGTCGATCAGGCCGAACGTCGAACACACTTCTTGAATCGTTGGCATTCCTGCTGAAAGAGAGTCACATGTCAGAAAGTGATATCTACAGATTAATCACATGAAGGTAGTTGTATGATGAAGAATGTTAGCCATGATCATAACATGTTAGTAATGGAAATGAAGGTACCTCCTCCACTACCTGATGACGTTTCTTGCGACGGTGTCGATGGCGCCGAATGTTTTGTAGATCCTCTCGACTTGCGTTTCTTACTGCTGCCATAATCCGAATCGCCGTTATCGTCGTCCACGCCGTAATCGCTCTCCTACAATTAAAGGAGATTTTAATTTGTAAGCGAAGAACAATCGAATTCAACTCACATCGCCACTATCGTTGCGCTTCTTTTTCTTCTTCTTCTTGCCTTTTTTCTCTTCGCCTCTTACTTTCCTCTTTTTGCCTTTCTTTTTCTTGCGACCGTCTTCAGGCTCATAATCGTCATCGTCTTCCTAATACGGAAAAATATGGTTTTAATATATAACCGTTTTCAAACAGGTTGTGCATATGGCAACTATATGCAATTAATTACTTACTCCTCCTTTGATCACGCCATCATCTGATTCTGGTGAATTATTATCAATCGGTTCAGTGGTACCTTCGTCAGCTGGCTCCTCTTCACCTAACAAATAAATTATGGGAGGAAATCGTTATTTATCACATCGATAGAGAATCCGGCATTTGTTCGATATTCAAATTGACAATATCATGTGCTACTAGACATGTGGACAGTGGTCAGCCTATATATATATGTGTGTTGATGTGCAGTATACATTGACGTTTTGGAGGGAAAATACGAATTTTCCTAACCCCCGTTCGCCATTCAGGAACGATGCGAAAAATTATCATTCGCAAATTGCCAATCTCTTTGTTTGATGGCCTCCATTTTGTTAAGGGTCAGGATATGCCCGCGCGCTGTCACAAAAATAATGAAAACCTCTCTTGCCTTCCCCTCTTTCCCCCCGCGCTTAATATGGTATCTGATTAGGATAGGTTATAATTACGACGTTTATTTGGACATTTGATATTTATCCATTCGATATCGACATTTATTTGTTACGTTGTTATTTGTTTTTCGTTAATTCGACAATTAAAACGTACGAATTAATTGTCCAAATGCGTGAATTTCAAGTGCACGAGTTTGCCTGAATCTCACCTATACATATATATACCGTACATGTACACGAATCCTACACAACGTTAGGCCTGTAGCATTAAAATTGGTGATACTTAAACAAAACAAAAACTTACCGGCATAGGATTCATCAACTTCTTCGTCTGAAGCCATCACAAAACGTCCGGTTCGACAATTAATTCGGTTTGATGAATATTGAAATTTAATATGCGAAAAAAAATACACTAAAAAGTCACATTAAATCGCGTACAAAAAAATTGAAGAACTTCTAGCGGTATTCTTTATCCCGTCTACAGGCTATGCCACTTCGGATAGGAAAGTGTCAGAATCACCGCCGCCGGGGGATAGTTGAACTAAACGTGGTTTCAGTTTAAGCTGTGGGTTCATGTATTAAATACTTATGTCTAACTTTGTTTTGAATACTTACATCTCTCTTCAAGAATTCTTGTCGCTTCTGTGACACCCACACGTATAGAAATATGTAGGCATGGTTTGCGCACAATAATGCATTTTTGTTTAGCTATATACCGTACTATAATAAAACATTAAAATTACTATTAATAAAGACTTAAAATGTATTTTACTTCCATATTTTAATGCGTGAAAAAAAAATCCAAATCACCTTAGCTTTTTACAAATAATAAAGCCGTAGGTACTATTCTCGATTCGCTTTTTGTTAACGTGGATCGCCAATAGCCCTATACATGCATGCACTTAGTAATGAAAGCAAGTCAAAATAAAGCAAATTATAAATTATGATAATATGTCTCATTTCGAAAATTATAAGAAGTCCCTTTTCCTGAGATAAATAAAAGGTTTTGAAAGCTAAGGAAAATAAAGAATTGTGCAAAATTTCTCGTATTGTTTCCGAGTGTTCGGTACACATCTACCAGTCAAAATTAGTACCGTGTATTACTCGAAATATTTTTTTATGCAATGCGATGCGATGACCATATGCCTTGAAAAAGTTTAAATAAAAAGTCACTGACTGATGCCCATTGCCCATCAGAAATTTTTGCCAGGTACATTGACATCAAATATAAAAGCTTCTCAGAGACAGCAAAATCGGAAAGTGCGACTTGTAATCGAAGAAAAACTACGTTGCAGGTATTTCCTGTAAATCAAATTTTGTTAATATGTAATTTAAATGGTAATAGGTAATTAAACTGTCGTATATAAAATGTAACTTTTTTAACAGTTTAATTTCTTTGTGCTTGCTTTTAATAATTTTTCAGGCTTTTTTGTGGAAAAAAACGCAACAATGCTTTTCACTATATTAATTTTTCGATATCAATTTATTTTACATAATTATATATTTACCTTGTACAAGTTTAAAATGTTTAAAGAACTACATTCAGTTCTATAACATGTGACAAAACCGCATTTTTGAAAATATTATTAATAAAGATGTGTATTTTGAAACTTATTGAGAATCGAACCCACAGCGTAATTTCTTCGTTAGAGTTAGCTACTTTATTGAAAAAGCGACGGTGGCGGTGCCGCTGGGGGATATATTAATTATTTTCATTTGTCCATGGCTTGTTTTATATAAATCGAAGGTTAACGCATTGAAAATTAAAGTTTCGATAGCTCTGTGGTTATGGACATAGGACCAGCATTCGGAGTTGTGGGTTCGAATCCCGCAAGGAGTGAAGTACGAGAAGTTTTTGTATTTTTTTTCCATTTTGCAAGATTTTGGTCATGCGCAGAATAGCTTTTGTTTTCGAGTGTTCAATCAGAGCTTGGAATATCCCCCAGCGGCACCGCCACCATCGCTTATTCTTTTAACTTTCCCGCCTTTAACTCTTCATTTGTAGTTTCACAATCCCGCAGCGAGGGCGTTTCGTCTGAATTTTTTAACATGGAATGTACACATCTTTTATATATTATCTTTGCCCGTCTAGTTGTTCTTTTCCCTCTCTCTTTTTTCTCTAGGTAACGCTACATTCGCAACGCATGCGTGCATATATAAATAATGAATACAAAAGAAAAAAATAAATATGTATTGAAAATTTAAATTTCTCATTTATCCAGATGCCCTTTCCCTTTACTTTCTGTTTCCGTTTTTCTGCACCTATCTTCATTATACGCACTCATCCTTAGTTCAAATTCAGGGAGAGCAACCGGGCAGTTTGTAATCTTTTTTCCAATCATAACAGAAAAATTTTCAGCAAATGCTGGTCAAACAGAAATGTGTTAAATAACGTGAAACAACACGCTTTACAATTGTACAAAGATGGTAGCATCACCCACTTTTCAAAAAGAATTTTCTTAAACCATAAAGTCAATCGAAAATCTTGTGAAACAAATAAGATATGAAAGAGATAAATCATATAATTTTATTTCCAGAGATTACTATTTATACAAAATTAAAAAAAGAAACCAACGTGATTATAAAAATTAACAAGAAATTCATTTGATTGGGAAATAAGATTGTAAAACACCTTCATAAATCTTCATATCTTCTGGTAGAAATATGCAAAATATGATCCTATCAATTTTATCATTGCTTTCCAAGAACTTTCTTACTTCATATGCAGCAATATGAGCAGCTGGTTCTCTTGGAAATCCATAGATACCAGTGGATATACATGGGAATGCAATACTCTTCAACCCATTGGTTGCCATTACTTTCAAACAGTTTTTGTAACAATTTGATAATGATTCAGAATTTTTATCTTGTGGTCCAACAGTGTGTATAACATCTGAAAATTAAAAGGATTTAAAATTTGATTGCTAGCAATATGGTAAATTGTTCACATTTAGCTGGCAATTTGTAACCACCAGTCATTTTTGCTTCTCCAACTTCACAACCATGTAAAGTAGTGCATTCATTTACCAAATCTGGTCCAGCTACACGATGTATGGCACCATCCACCCCTCCACCACCACGTAAAGATTTATTTGCTGCATTGACAATGCAATCAATCTGAAGCAAAGAAAAAGAAATGCAATTTATAAGTTTTTTGCGTTTTCCTATATTCAAACATTAACTTACTTCCAATGTTGTTATGTCACCATCAAACAATGAGATTTTCTCAGCAAGAACTTTGTTCTTTGATGAGTCAATCTTGTTTGCAGGTAACATAGGTATTATTTTATTTAAATTGCCGGTTTCTGCATATTGTTTCCATGTTTGTATATCGTCGACAGTTTGGTGTTTTTTCTTGTAATATGTACGTTTCTCCTCCAATGGCATGTTCAAATACTTGGATTTTTCTTCATTCCAAAGAGCCATTTTCGACAATGTTCTATAAGCAAACTGATTCAATAAATTATTTCGTGTCGTAAGAACAGAGATTGTGAAACTACAAATGTTAAGAGACAAAGAACGGGTAATAACAAATGCTAACGATTGCATTTTGCCAACTTACGTAACGCAGGAAAATTCGTGAATATATTTCCGATTTAAAAATTTAAACGAATTATTACTAAGTCGTGATAATTATGGTCGGATTATTTCGATTATAAAATCTTCGCCATGTGTGGAAAATCCACTAAGTTTTAAAATTTACAATTTCGAAAACACCGCAACATTTTAAATTTCCCCCAACATGTCTTGAAATTTTCTCTTGTCTAAGTTACATGTTTGTCAATATGAATTTATAACCTATTTTTTAAAATCGAGAATTTTCCAATAAAATGAGCGTAACAAAATTTGAAATATTAAGGCTTTACAGAGATATTTTTCGTTATAGCCAACAATTAAAATATACGGACAAGGATTATTTCCTACGGCGTGTACGAAAAGAATTTAGAAAGCAGAAGTTTTTAGAAGACGATAAAGAAATTGAATTTACTTATAAGGCAAGGATCACATGCAAAATACCTAGAGAATTTCTATCAACTCATTTCGCTTTTAGAAAGGACAAATGCTCTTAGAAAAGAAATCGGTACAATGATAAAATCAATGAATCAACTATTGCCAAGATTAAATTACACCATAATCAGATGCAAGCACAGCATAGATTATTCAAAAGTACCAAAATTAGAAGATAATGAATTGGAGATACAACATGTTAGAGGTAGTGGACCAGGTGGCCAGGCTGTAAATAAA
Organism: Hololepta plana; assembly: GCA_963695495.1. Taxonomy (NCBI): domain Eukaryota; kingdom Metazoa; phylum Arthropoda; class Insecta; order Coleoptera; family Histeridae; genus Hololepta; species Hololepta plana. The sequence continues at coordinate 5,134,543 of OY968832.1, read as the reverse complement.
ACTGCAAATTGTGTTGTTCTGAAACATTTACCTACAGGTATAGTTGTTAAGTGTCATGAAACAAGATCAGTTGACCAAAACTTAAAGCGTGCCAAACAATCCCTGATTAATAAACTGGATAATTTAATTAATAAGGATGATAGCATAGAAGCACAAAAAAAGAGGATTGAGCAAAGGAAAATGTTTGCATATAACAAGAAAAGGGAGAAATTGAAACAGTTGAAGGAGTCTTGGAAGATAAGAGAAAATATAGAGTAGTTTTAATGTATTTGAGAATTAAATTATGTATAAAAATAACAAATCTCTTGAAATAATACAATTGACAACATTTGTTTTTAACTAATCTTAGATTCATAAATTACTCGTCAGAGTCATAACAAGTAGATTCTAGAAAAGGTGGGAATGCTATCCCCTCATGGAACAAGGAAGATTCACAAAACAATAAGTTAATCCACTATGGGAACATAATTAAATTTCTTCTCTTTAAACTGAAACTTATCAAACTTGAATTTCTTCTTTGGTTGTTCAATAGCTTTTGCTCCATTATCGTTTGATAAAATTTTGTTTTCATTTAACTCTGCAGCATTAACAGTCTCTTTTTCATCTAATTTCATCAAATTACTAGCCTTTCTATCATCTTCTTTATATAAAACAATATCGTCAGAACTTGAAATTTGTAAATCACTGCTATCATCTTCAGGAATAACTATGTCACTTACAATAGCTTCTTCTATCGGAGATTCAAAGTCTTTGTAAGACAAATTCAAATTTTTCAGATGGTCGCGCACCTTTAAATATGCGATGACAACTCTAATATTATCGTATGTTATATTCGGTGGACACGCCTGTTTGATGGGATGAACATAAGTATCATCTGAAAATGAAAGATTGTAAAGTTATGGTTATCGAGTGTTGTTAACTAAAATTACCCGATTTAATAATGGGACCTCTTATTACATTAACGATTGTGTTTCGTAATTCATCGGTTACATCCAGATCGATCAGTTTTATCGGATATCCCATTTTAATGCCGTCAATCAAATGACTAAATACCGTTGTTTCTTTAATACCTCTGCAAAGATGGATATTAATAATGGGTACCTTATCTATACTAAATGTCCGATAATTTACCTCTTACTGGCAATCTCCTTAATACTCAAACCCGATGTATAAAACGAGTATGTCACGGTGGCGGTAGGCCCTATACAAAAATCGGGTAGCGGATTCTCGGCCATCAAGTCTTCTATTTTAAACGATTTATTCTCCGTGGTAGCCACTTTCGTCACACTTTTTATGACTTTTAAAAATTCCTCACCGAATTTATTAACTTTAGCGTCGGTCATGCCATCGACTAAAAAAATTAAAAGGTTTCCAATTAAATATAGCGATTAGTATATCTAAATAAATTCATACATTTCTTAAGTTGATGTATGGTTGTTGGTTTCATTTTTGCCAATTGCACTAGCACTTGATTCGAAGCTATCAAGTACGGCATGCAATCGGCTCTATTGGCTAATTCCGATCGCTTGTTCATTAACAATCTATACAACGTGGAATGATCCTTGTTTTCCGATGAGAAATCATTTAATTTAGTCGAATTCGGCGTCAAAGAAGACGACGACGACGACGAACCACTGACATTTAATAACGGTAACACTGGCGTTTTCTTCGAAGCGTTACGTTGCTTCTGCGTGGGCAGGCACGTGTTTTCGTCTATCCATTGATCATCGGCGTACCTAAAATCCCAATTTGAATAACGTTTTTTAATCAAATTTTCTCATACATACTCCGCTGGAATTTTCTTCTTCAAAAATTTAATCAATTCGGGCGGTGGCTGTAGCAAAATTTTGGTAGTTGTCGGTTTGCTTATTATATCACTCAAAAATGTCTTTCCCTTAGCACTCAAATTCACCGTCATAAATTTATATTTGGATTCTCTATGCTTTTGCACCGATTCCTTCACCAGATATTTCTCGCGTTCCAATATTCTTGCTAAATTATTTCAAATGAGGAATATATAAAATTGATATCCCATAAAAAAGTACAGTAGAGTCCCATATGTAGAGGGTGTAGCAATAGTGCGGCCTCGGAGAATCACGTTCACTTCTGGATATATCGAAAACTGATACTTGTTCCGTTATTTTAAATGGCTGATGATTTTATTGCATTTTTGAATTCCTTATCGAATTTTAAAGGAAATTTATCAAAGCTAATATATGGTTAGAATGGGTGGTTTCGAAGTTGTTTCAAGTTTTTTTCCGAAAAAGTCGTTGAAAATGCCATTACGAAACTATGTAAGATAGTGATTTAAATTTGTTTTAGATGGTTTGAGCCCGAAATGACGAAGATTTTGCACCATTGATGCTAATAAAAGTGCTACTGGCTTTAATTTGAGACTTGTTAAACTTTGATCTTTTTAATTTTGCACAATTTCATTTTGTTCTTAATATATTTTTTATTACGGAATCGGATGCGGAATATTCTCTTTCGATCATATTAAAGTAATATTAGCAATGGATTTCGAGTTATTTACACTTTCCTGATTTTTGTATGTGACTTTTCCATGTTTTCTAATCAATTAAGCTACAAGACATTAGAAGCAATGAACTAACTGACCAAAAAGCAATGAAATTATAAAAAAAGTTTCAATTAGACAAAATTCTTTGAATTTTTTTACGGGGATAATTTTTTTATCTAACGAATCTGAAAAATAACTCCACAAAAAGAAATTCCAACTTAAATATAATTCATATTCAATTGTTTCTACTTATTCATTAAACGCATATAACGAACACGCAAAATATCAATTAATTGAAAGTAACTCCAAAACCGTCAGCAATTAATCCAATATAAATATATGATCGAAAGAGAATCTATAATAAAAACTAGATGGTTCCTTTTATAAAAATGAACATATGCACTTTTGAAAATTAAATAAATTTTAAGAGGTCACCAATCAAAGCCAGTACCATTTATAATAGTTTCATCAGTGCAAAATCTTCGCCATTTCACGCTTAAAAGAACTAAGTTTAGCTATCTCCAATTCTTCCAGAGATCTAGGCAATATTCCACGACTATAAAAATTAAATTTTTTCGGGAAAGCTCTGCAACAACTCTGAAACGGTACGTCTTAAGTCTGAAGTAATTTTCATAAACTCTCATCAGAATTTGATAAGGAATCCATTCAATAAAAGCATGTCATTCGATTTAAAATAAGAGAACAAGTATCAGGAAGTGTACCATGTTGGAAAATATGTTTACGTTGTAGTCCTACTCGAGAGAAAAGTCTTTTGTCCGAAATATTTTTCTCCAAAATCAACCGTTTTGGCGAAATCCTTTGAGTCCACACTATCGACACATCATATTAAGATAATATTTGGATCTACTGTTATAATCGGACTCTACGGTATATTTCTTTAAAAACCAAATCAATGTATAGTCACCTAAACCTTTCCACCATTCTTCGGACTTATGCGAACCCGTACCGTACAATGCATGTCGCTTCAATCGATCGTACATCTTGCTCGAATTAGATCCTCTTACGAACAATACATACATTAAAATACCGAATTTCCCGTTGAGAGCGTCGACTGCAGCCATCAACGTGTGACCGTCTTCTGTGAAATCGTAACATCCGTTCGCATCCAAATTCTCGTATTGATCGCAATCCTTTTTACCTCTCATCCTATAACGCAATTATATTATTATACTATGTGCGAATTATTAAAAAAAAAAAGGCACAAACATTCGCGAACAATTGTCGCAACATTTTTGCTTCGGCTTTCCCTCAGTCGCATCTCTCCCTTCGAAATGATCCAATATAAACTGACGTCGACAATTCCTCGAATCTAAATAACGTTCCATCTTTTTTATCATCGTCTCTTTCTGCTCTTTGTATTTTTCACTTCCGTATCCTTGTTCCAGCATGTGTCTACGAGAGTAAAATTAAAAAATAAAAGAATAACATAATAAAAATTGGGGCAATTCAATAAATACTTGTGAATAGTGAAATCGGCATTTGAAAAGAATGTAACACACGTAGCTGGTTGACCGTCTCTGCCGGCCCTACCAACTTCTTGGTAATAACTCTCGATGTCTTTCGACGCACCATAATGAATTATTTGCCGGACGTCCGGCTTATCGATTCCCATTCCGAAAGCGATTGTTGCCACGATAACTCTTAATTTGTCTTTTAGAAATTGCTCGTGAACGTCTTTGCGTTTCTTCAACGGCAGACTCGCATGATAGACAGCACATTTAATATTCGCACCTTAAGTTAATGAATGTTATTTTTAAAATATTTTCATTCGTATGACTTACTTTTTAACAATTCAGCCAATTCTTCTGTGTTCTTCTTTGTGATGCAATAAATTATGGTGGAACCACTAAATGTTAAATTACCTTCGTCATCCACCATGTATCGTTTTAGATCATTTAAAATATTAGTACTTTTCATGTGAACTATAAAGTATAAATTTGGTCTATCAAAGCCAGAGCACAATACCTGTGGATTTCTGAAATTGTTCAATTTATATATTTTACCATATGGACTACCATGAGATAATTGTGTACCTCAGCTTCAAAGAATTAACAATATCACATCTAACTCTTGGTGTTGCAGTTGCTGTTACAGCTAAAATTGGAATGTGACTTAATACTTTCCTTATTGTGCCCAAATTCCTGTAACTAAATCTGAAATCATGACCCCAGCTGCTAACACAATGAGCCTCATCTATAGCAATTAATATAATAGAGACAGCATTGTCCAATCTCTGTAAGAAATCTACATAGATATATATGAGATAATGTTTCTTCTAAATATTTAAAGAGATTACTTAAACCAAAATCAGAGCAACAATATTCAGGTGTCATATAAACAACAGAATATTTATTATCTAATATTTCCTGCAATGTTTTTGCCTTTTCTGTTTGTGCTGATCCCAATAAACATGCTGATATGTTGGCCATCTATAAATTAATAATAACTTATTGTTATAAAACTAATTGGTAATGGACATTGGTTACATTAAGTGCCAAAACTTGATCTTCCATCAGAGATATTAATGGTGAAACAACAACTGTTACTCCACCACAAAAAACTGCTGGATATTGGTAACACAAAGATTTACCATAGCCTGTTGCCATAATAGCACAGTTATCCCTCCTATCACGTATTATGGAGGCAATTATCTTCCATTGCATTGGCCTAAACGATTTGTGGCCAAAACATTTATGCAATATTTGCAATTGTTCCTTTGTGGGTTTATCACCACCTGAAAAGTAAAGATAATCATGGAAAATGTCTTTAACTGTATTCATGCTATATTACTTTCAAATTTATTTGATTCTTCAATCAATGTCTTGGGATCTATTGCTTCATTTGATATCTAAAAAATAAGAAATAAGCTTAGCATTGGAGAAAATTTGTTCATTGAGTACATTACATTCAACATTTCAGTGTCTCCCCAATCATCTTTTTGCGTAAATTCTTGTAAAATATCATCATCTAAATCTGCACAATTCATTTTTACAACCCCTATTTCACAATTACAGTTATTAGATTATAAACAGTCGAGAAAAACAATAAACACTCTTCAACATAAACTACATTACCGCCAAAGATAATATATCGCAAGCGCTCAATTTAAAGCTGTTTGGAAAAAATAGTGAAATTATTAGCGATTCAAACTGACAAGAAATCGTAATGAAGTTTGAATGTGTTTTTTCAGGGTTGTCAGTATTGGATTTAGTGTATGCAACTAACATTTCGATACATCGTGCCCCTATTTACCGATACGATTTTTCGTATTTTTTTTCTTTTATTTCCGATAATACAAGCAACAACATCTGTGGCCTTCATTCGCATATGAAAGCAAATGTAAACCAATTATAATGAATGATAGAGAGCGGAGCGATGATTTTTTTCTTCTCTCGTTGAACACTAATTTGTGTGTGGCAAGTGTAGTACGAAAATATTAATTCAGCACTGACAATTCTCTGATATACTCAAACGAAGAAGAGATGGTTTTAATTAATTCCGCGTACGAACGAATTTAATTAAAAACAATGAGTCTTACAAGTAAGTTTAAACTTAAAGAACCGTTTATCGGTTTCGTTAATTATATATGTCGATATGTTTTATTGGACGTAAGTGTAACGTTAATTCTATTTATATTTCTTTCGTTTTTTTTTCTCTTGTTATTTTTCAGAGATGATTAACTTACCACTTGTTGCTTATATTACAACAACAACAACAAAGTAACCTCTAATTGAAGCTGTTCTTTTTATAAACTGACTAACAAGTAACAATCAAGCCAAAGTACTGTTCTATTTACCAAATTATATAAGAATTAATGTTTAAAGAAAAACGGCAAAGCTAACTAACCACACATTGTAAAAAAGGGTAAGAAAACGAATCAATCTAGAAAGCATGTCAATATGTACAAGCCGCCGATGAATACAAATCGCGTAAAATATATGAGGAGCAAATTCGAAAACAATGATAATGATAGTAGCACAACAACAACAGCAACAACAACAAAATTGAATAATTCAATCATAAGAAGTAACATAACAATTAACGGCTTATTGGATAAGAAAAATGTTAGCGTGGATCAAAGGGCATGTACTAGATTGAAAAGGGAACATACATCGGTCGACTTACAGAAACCGAACAATCAGCCGTTGGTAACTAGACAGCTTAGCGATCCGCTAAATAAATGTAATATAAAGCGAACGCCGGCATTTCGCTTGGACAAGAATCCGATCGGCCATAAGACAAATAAGACGAGTCTGCTAGAGAGCAAAATTAAAATATTCGACCAGAGACTGAACGACTGTGATAATAATCGTAAGATTAATGAAAAGATTAATTGCCACTCTAAAGATTCCAATACGAAACTGTGCCTAAACATTAACAATAGTACAACAATTAAATCGCCCGAAGAGAAACTCGACGATATAATACAAGAGAAAGAGAATAACGAGGAGATTCGTTATGCCAATTTAAAGTACTTGTACGCGGAACCGATACCGAAAGCCTACAGGCACTTGACGACGAGCAAGACGAACGGTAACGATTTCGACGAACGGAAACCGATCGACGAGATTGTCAATGCCAACATTAATCGAACGGAGAGACCCAAATTGGTTAGAGCGAAAGCAATCGATTTGAGCGATGCGGAGGACGTCGACGTCGCGCCCGGTTTTACCGACACGTTACGGAACGCGCTAAAGAAACCGTTACCGAGCGGTCCGGCGCCGAAGAAGCCGCCGCGCACGTTCCTGCACTCGCCGAAAACGGATCGCGACGCGACCGAACGGAATAGCACGGTCAATCCGATTCGGTTGGACGATCGATTCGCGAACGATCTGAACGCCAGCTTGCAAAAATCGATCGACGAGAAAAAGAGATCGCGTTCGCGACGGCAGGATCCGGTGTACATGCTGAACAAGTTGGAGAACGCGTTGAAGCAGAACAAGATCCGGTTGAAGCGGCAAGAGACGAACGTGTCAGGCGACGAGAGCGATTACGAGGCGAGAGGCGATCGACAGAAATTGTTACTTTTCAATAATGGCGAGGAGAAAGCGAGCAATAACGGCGGCAAACTGTTCAACAACTTGAATTGTCTGTCTTGTTCGGCGGACGCCACTTACGAGAAGATTAACGAACCGAAGTCGTCGTTCTTCCTCAACGACGACGATGACGAAGATGAGCGTATGGACGGTGTTAAAAGCGGCGGCGAACCCGTTTACGCGATACCGTTTCATCATAAAGATTTCGGCGAATCGACAGATTCCGGCAATTCCCAAGACTCCTCGGACAATATCGGTACACTTAAGAGAAACAGTTTGTATTACATGGTGAGTAATCGTGTCTTTAATAAGAGCCATACGGTTTCTTTTTTGTTTCGTACAGTCATCACGGTTTTTCACTTTGGTCTTAGCACGTTCGTTCCCCGCTCCGCATCTAATTAGATGCGAAAATTAGTGTCGCCGCAAGGAGCGCACTTACCACAAGAGATTAATTGAAAGAGTTGATTGTTACAACGTCGATCAATTAAGCCTTAATTGAAAACGTTGCAGATTCCTCTTGATCGTATATTATTAGCGCGTTTTAAATTCTTTTGGGTAAAGGCGTGCATAATACGGTCGATCGTAGTTGATTTTGTCGCGTTCAGTTATTTATTGTGTATTGTTTGGATGAGATCTACACACAAAAAATTAATCATTAACAATCAAGGACGATTTTACTGGTGTATGTGTGTGTGCAAACTAATTGTTTTTATTTTCGCAATTCGCTTTTCATTTTTAGCATCTTAACCACTACGATTACACATTAAATATTTTGTTAATAATAAACGCTAAAGAGTTTTAATTTAAATATAAACAGTTACACTTCAGACAGGAAATTGTATGTTTTTTATATCTAATCAGTGCGCATTTTTTATTAAATAATAATAATTTTCCTTCTCCGTTTGCGTGTTTTCCAGAGTAGTCCGGTGTTGTCTCTGGATATGATCACGTCGTCATCATCGTCGAACACAATAACGTTACAGGATGCAAACAAAAAGGTAAATCGTTAGAAAAATATTTAGAAACTCAACATTATAATACCTTTTTTTAAATTCATAACAACTCAACTTATTATATTATTATGATATGATCTATTAACAGTTTACCAAAAATAACACTTTATATATATTGTAAAATATATGTATGAAACTTAGTAGAAACAATTGATGCATGTAGTTTTCTTTTAACCGTCTCACTCTTAACACGATTAACACGTCAAAAAAGAATATTTTTAATTCTCCGCCATAAATTTAAGGTGGTGCAGTATTATATTGATTATTTTCTTTTTCGCATGCGGTTGCCAAAATATGACGAGAACGATTCGATCGATTGATTAACAACGCAATTTTACAGAGCACAAGCGAATCAAATTTGCAGATTTCCGCCACGATGTCATCGCCATCAACGACGACGATAACACCAGCAGCAACCACAACACCAACGGTGCGTGTTAGTCAAAATTCAATGAACAATAATAACAGTAATATAAAGAACATTATAAGTGCGTTCGAGGCGAAATCGAACAATCGGCGTGTCATCATCGATAATGATAAGACCGATGCGGCGTGGGATCGCGATAATAATAATAAGGTGAAAAGGAAAAGGGCCATGATCGTCGTCGACAATAATAACGTGAGTTCGTCCGATCATTCGGACCGGAGCAGCTTGAACGACGAAAACGTCGCCGCGGGCCAAAGTAAAGATGACATGACGACGAAATTCGAGACGTACGTGCGAACGGTCCGTTTGTACGCCGATTCGACGAGGAAAATCGACGAGTCGCATCTGTTCACGTGCTGCCTTTTGGTCGGACTCGACGGCGAGAAACCGTACATCAAAAGCAAGTTTCCATCCCACGTAAGTGACATTTTATTTCACTTGGTAGTGTGAATTAAGAAGAGGCAGTAACTAAAGGAAACTTCTAAATGCGGGCTATTGAGCGAATGAAATGCTAGTGAAAGTTTATTTATACTTCACGGTAGTATTTGCTCGAAACAAACGTTTGCTTTTTAATTTGCTCGCAAAAATTGTTGCTATTTTTTAACAACAGCATTTGTTCAAAAGAATTTTTGCCATTTTTTAACAGTAGCATTTCCTCGTAAGATTTTTTTTGCCTTTTCAACAGCAGCATTTACTCGAAATAGTTTTTGCTATATTTTGACGATAGCATTTGTTCAAAAGCGTTTTTTTGACAATAGCATTTGCCCGAAAGCATTTTTTGCTACTTTTTAGCAGTAGCATTTGTTCAAATGCATCTTTTGCTCTTTTTAACAGTAGTACTTGCTCGAAATAATTTTTGCTATTTTTTAACAGTAGCATTTGCTCAAAATAATTTTTTGCTTTTTCAACAGTAGCATTTCCTTGAAATATTTTTAGTATATTTTAAAGATAGCATTTGTTCAAAAGCTTTTTTGCTATTTTTAGCAGTAGCATTTGTTCAAAAGCATTTTTGCAATTTTTTAAATGTTTGATTAGAATAGCACGAATGAAAGTAACCTTCTACTTATAAAGTCAAGTGAAAGCGATTTATTTATTTATTTTTCGCTTTCTGATATACTCAAACTTAAATATAAACATTAGTGAAAGATGGATTAGTTGAATTGATCTAAACATTCTTCTTTCTTCTGCTTGTTTCATACAACTTTCATTTCTGAGAATTTAAGTTCAAAATGAATTTCAACACCCAAAAATTTTGCTTGAAATCCTTACGTTAATTGATTTTTATTCCCTCCTACACTTTTGTTGTATTTGTTGTATTTTGCAATGTTATTTTTCAATGTTCCTTATCTATTTCCTTTCATAATTTTACCGTCGCTTTTCGATAGCTAATTTTTTGTGCCATAATTTTAAATTTTTTTGATTTATTCAATAAAATTTGTCAATTTCTTAATATTGTCATAAAATTCATATATCTGAGTTTTTTCCTTATTCAGGCGTTATTGAAACTTCGAAAGAAATTGCCAGAAATTCTGCGACTACCTTAAAATGTTCTTTTTTTAAAAGTATATATAACTAAGGCTAATAAAATAAATCAGATAATAATAAAGAAGCATTTATCGCCCACGATTACGTAGGATACGAATAAAGCGAAAACTAAAATCGATTGCGAATGGTTAATATAGTCTGCCTTGTTAATATAAGACCACTACATTTTTGCGCATAACTTTTCCTTTATCAATCGAACCGAACTGATATTTTTCGACAAAAATCGTTTAAATAATGCAAATGACAGTATTTTTTATAAACATTTTAAAAAAGTCATTGCAAATAATTTTAAAACGACAGCAAAGGAAATGTCCAAAAATATAATAGTCTAGCATTTTGTTCTAAGTAGCAACTCCACGAAAGACGGATCTAACTCGTTTATACCGAAAGTTAAAAAAATCACATTAAATTTTTTATCCTAAAAGTTCTTTTTAAGGATGCCATTATCCATGGGAGATTCTATATTGCCTCCTAATCTTCAGGAGCACAAACTTTAAGGAATGCTAGTATGTATGGTCCAAGATAAGCAGAAAAGTCTAAGTGAACATGAGTCCGTAAATGGACGGTTTCGAAGATACGAAGGATCATTATTTTTTTGTAGCATATCTTGGCATATCTCCTTTCTCATTCACAAAACTTTCAGTTTCGTATTGTAGTTAACAGATGTTTTGTGTACATAGTTGATATTAAGTTGTTAGTTATAAGTTTATGAATTTTCGCTATTTTTTTTTTAACTCTAATTCTGAATTAGCCAACATGCATTTGATGTATGATCGTGTTAATGGAAAATGCCAGAGAAGCGCTACGTCTTCATGCTGAAGCTTATTCCATTCGGCAGATTCCATCTGTGCGTCTTTTTAGAGGTAAAGGAGCATGGGTGGGAAGGGCCGGACCTGTATCATGACCTGCAAGTTCGTCTGACTTACACCTTATCGATTTCTTTCTTTGGGTATATTTTAAAAGTTTAGTTTATGCTATGCTTGTAAACGAGCTCAAGGAACTGAAGCAATGAATAGATCAAGGACGCCACCAAATTCAAACCAATGCTTGATTGTCTCTGCGGCAAAGATGACTGCTGTGAAATGGAAGGAAGGCACTTCGAACATCTTATTTGAGCTGGATTTTCCTTGTTTTTTGTTCATAATTTGCATTGTAGTCGAGTAAAATTAGACAAAAGTGAGGCATAACATCAGAAAAATTCCTAGAAAGCTGAATTTTTGCATGAACCTTCATAATGATGTCCTTGACATAATGTCAAAAGTCCCCATCGGTCCGAGTTGCGCTAAAGATTTTATATGGTGTCAAAGATGGCCAAGAGTGGTTTTTCGTGAATATTTCCTTAACGGTCACTTTTAGAGCAAACATACACGTTATCAAAGTTGTAGAATACGAAATTCCCTACAAAACAGTTATGGTCACTTTTATTCGTAGGAGTAACCGTTTTGAAAATAATTCGAGTCGTAACCTCTATACTTTTTATGAAATATGTACTCCACATCACTTTCGAGATAGAGTAAACGGGGCCTTTTTTAACGTGGTATCCCCTGTAGGCTTAATCCACGTTTGGCTTTGTTTGAAAAATGTTTTTTAACATGATTAAGAATTTGGTTATTAATTAATTTCTTGTGGCAGACTATTTCTTCTACTGTCTCCTCTATTTCTATAGATTCTGCCAGAAATTCCGGTGGATCTACATCTTCAATGGCAATTACCACAAACTGGCGAACAATATAAACCAACATTTCTACATCCGCAGTTTGAGCTATAACCCTTAGTGCAATTGCAAAAAAGTAGTATTCAACAGTATATCTGGAGCAGATGGAGCAAAGTTTGAATTGGCAGCATAATGTTATCCCTTAAGGTCCATCCCGATTCTGCGGAAGTAAGCTCGTTGCCTAGCCATATTTGAACTTGGTAATTTACACGATATAAATGTTGCCGAGAAGCACTAGATGTTGGCGGAAGAATCGATAATTCAAGAGGTTTTTTAAGCTGTGTAACTTTGAGAAAAGTTGAATATCTGTGAGTGTCAATACATACTTCTTCTATTGGAGCTTTGTATGAAGCTAGGGACAACGAATTCCATTGTTGAAAACTATTATTAATTCGTTATTTTTTTTTCAAATAATTTTGAAAACTTTAATTTTGTCTTTGTTAAAACTTGCATCCAATAATGAAATATGATCCTTACACTTCGGATATGAATTCATACTTTATGAAGAATACATTTTTAATTCCATTCCTCCTTTGCCAGGTTTCAAAAACTAAAGAATTTTATCAACAGGGGCACGTGCAATCAATATTACTAATAAATTCACGTCTTCGCCTACAACAATACTTGTTCTTTTTTCGATTTCTGTTGCTTTGATTGCTATTTCAATAATGAGAACATTTTTCACATAACATATAAATGAATAGATAACTGAATGTGGACTAAGATTAAACTTTGCAATTTATGGTTTGATAGATTACACATTTTGACACATTGTAGACCAAAAAAGAATCTTTTTTTTTTAGGATTTAGAAGCTGTACACAAAGACACCGTGAAACGTACGTTTAACTATGAGTGTATTATGTGTAGCCCTAACCCGTTTCAAATCAAAATTAACTTTATTTGTGTGCTAGGATAATTACGTATCAATATCTCGCTTGGAGACACTGTTAAATTTTCGTTTCGAATTGTTTTCAAAACGGTTAGTCCTACGAATAAAAGTGACATTAACTTTGTTGTAGGGAATTTCGTAATCTACAACTTTGATAACGTGTATGTTTGGTCTAAAAGTGACCGTTAAGGAGATTTTAACGAAAAACCACTCTTTGCCATCTTTGACGCCATATAAAATCTTTAGCTCAGCTCGGATCGATGGGGACTTTTGACATTTTGTCAAGGACATCATTATGAAGGTTTGTGCAAAAATTTTGCTTTTCTGGAGTTTTTCCGAAGTAATAGCCGAATTTGACTGGACTATTGTTTGTACATAATTTTAAATAATATAAAAGTTACAAACATTTCGTACCGCCGAAACCGTCCCATTTCTGGACCCATGTTCATTAAGACTTTTACTTATCATGGGCCATATTTATCACCTCGTAAAGTTTGTGACAATTATTTAATGCTCTGTAAACCAAGAACTAGTATTGATTGCCTTGGTCTGAGCGATTATCGAGTTTAATTTGTTTCTGAACAGTGCAAGCGAATCAAAGGATTTTAATTACATCTCGCTTAGTGATCAATATCAGACATAAAAATTTATGATTAACACGCTCAGGTCGCAGAAAAAGAGTATCTGCATCAAATCGAATTGTATTTTGCATGTTATGATTATGTGAATACAAACAAATACATTTAAACTTTCGTTTTTAACTATTTGTTCTTCTTGTCCGTAGGTACAAGTGCCACCGAACACGGAGTACCTGTGTTTTCCCGACATTTACAAGTGTCGTGTGGACGACAGTTACAAAGCGCAATGTTACTCGTTGATGATCACGAAAGAGACCGGCGAACGGATCTACGGTTACTGTCGTCGCGTTTTGCCGGAAGGCTCGAAAAACTGTTTGCCGTTAGTCTATTGCATATTGAGCAAACATCGTGCGTCGAATTTCTACAAGAGGATACTCGAAGAGATCGAGACGCATCACGGCTTACCGGACAAAGCGATCGAACGTTTAATCGATGAGTTCTACACGAAACCGTTTCCGTTGCCCGGTCAATCGATATGCATCGATATTGCGGACGCGATCAGGCAAGAGACGCGATTGTTAGCGGTCGACGATTGTGCGACGATCAATAGGAAGGATAACAAAGAGATCGAGGACGGGGTCGAAGCGTTGGATTTAAATTCGTTCGTCGTGGTCGCCGATAGTAAAAGCGGTTACGGAACGTTGAGGAAAGCGAATTCGGGTAATTTTTTTTTACTGTTTATGTGGGAGGAGATTGGTTAATAATTATTCATGTACAGTGCAGTCTCGTAATAACGCTCCTGCTTATAGCGTTGAACATTTACATGTAAATTTTCTCGTTTTTAACGCTTAAAAATTCCGCTTATAACAACGCGCGTAAGTTTGTGTATTCGGTTATGTTGACAAATAGGGCATTCTTTTCAAATATTTCCAAATCAACTTTGCAAAACTTATTGTGGAAGTGCTAACCGTTGCAAATTCTCTTATCTGTTATGATTCAGTTTCTTATATCAGTAAATGATGTTAATTAATTTCCTTTTTTCATTTACGGTGCTACAATGGAACATATGTCAACATTTAAACACTGTGGAAAGTGCAATTTTAACATAACAATCTCATGAAACCTCGATTAAACATTTTCTTAGACAAAAATAACATATTGCAATTTCATAATTGTGTATAATTTCTTAATTTTGTATTTGATTACTACAAACAAACACATTTTTAGAACAAAAATATTACTAATTCATTTCTCGTATATTGCCCTATCCCGTTTATAACGCGCTTTTGGTACGGTCCGCTCAAGGGCCTTATAACGATATTTTGCTGTATATGGATTTACAACGATACCGAAAAGTAACACTTTTGAATTGCTTTACAAGGAATGTTCGTTAACTCATAGTTAGTTACAGGGTGAGAAGATTTGTTTATCTTGAATCTGTTTAGCAAAATTGTCCACCACAATCTGCTAAATGTGGTTGTCACACTTATTCATCTGTAATTGTCGGGGTTTTTCCGATTCCCATTTGTCGGTAATAATGAAATATCTTTCATTCTTTCGGTGTTTTTCGCTTTTGCAAACAAGTATTTATTTTTCGCATGACTCGCTCCACGTTTTACTAGTCCAGTATTTAAGTTCCTAGGTCCAGGCGCTCCAGGCAATAATTTATAGCATTGTCAAATTGATTTAAGCAGCCGAATTTATATTTATTTATTAACCCTTTAAGTTCAAATCGACATAAATTTAATTTGAAAATGTTGTCTCAATGTGAAATTGTTCATTGTTAATGTTTATATTGTCTATTCGCAATTTGAAGATGAAAACTTTTAAGTAGGAAGACGCAATTTTATGGATTATTAAATGCAGTTCATTACAACTATTCATCCACCTTGGTAATGTTACAGGCTGTCGTCCAAGACTAGTTTTAAATTTGTTCTGCTACTAAATAACCTTTTGGCAAATGTAGAAAAAAGTTCTCAGGTAAAAATCAACCTAGCAATTACTTACGAGTAACATTTTAAATGGCTTATTTATGAAATTGCCTTAAAAGAAATTGCCGCTGTTTGTTTGCACTTTTGAGGAAGCAAATAAAGATTTTTGTATGCAAATATGTGCTCATTTTAAAGATCATACTATGACGAATCCACCAATTTTGATTTTGTTAAAACCATCCATTTTTAATAGTTAAGTAGATTTAAAATTTACGATTGGCCAAAATTACGTTTCTGGTTACATTTTACGAATGTAACCAAAAAAAGATCTCGGCGGAATTCCAGCGAAAATCATGCATCAACAAAATTCAAGAACTGGGTTGAGAAGCCTTATTCGCCCTACAGTTCTGACCTGGTGCAAATCGACTACCAATTGTTCCGCACCATGTAATGCGTAATGCGGAAAAGCTTCAAAGAATGAAGTCAGAATCTGGGTTGTTACGTTTTTCAACTCGCAGAGCAGTGAATTCTTAAAGAAAGGCATTCGTTTATTGCTTGCAAGACGGCGAAAGTTTATTGATAATAATGGTGAAAATCTCTTGGATTAAGATATTGCATTTTTATTTTATATAGAAATGGCATTTCTTTTGATTCATAATTTTGCTTTTGCAGAATTCATCAGTCATGGCAGTTACTTATATTTTATATGCCAAAATGCAATCGTTTCTCACTTAATATCAATTAAAATTGAATTGTAGCGTAACAGATATTGGAAGCAACTTCATCGCTAAAAACTAAAAGACATCCCAACTTGTTTTCCGAGATTAGAAAACAGTTCTAATCACTTTTTGTTGATTCAACTTATCAACTCCGTTACCGTTTGGCTAATTATTATATTTTGCAACTTGCAGCTGATGGTTGTATGAAAAAATCGAATAGTACACCGTTGTTGGGAGAGTACAACAATGAGAGATTGATTCTTACGCTGCACCAGGACATAAGATACGACGACACGAATTTGGAGAAACTGTGCAATTCGTTGAGCACGCCCACATTACAAAAAGTGTTCGCCTCGTTGTTGCTGGAGAGGAAAGTGATATTTGTCAGTTGTATATTGAGGTAAGAAGATATCTAACTCTTGAATGTGTATGGTAATGGTGCCTCCATGTGTCCATGCTTTTCTTTTATCGTAGCCAATTGTCTTCCTGCGTCGAAGCTTTGCAAAGTATTTTATATCCGTTCACGTGGCCACATACATTCGTACCTGTTTTACCGTCGATGCTCTGGGAAATTGTCGACGCACCGACACCAATCATATGCGGCGTTCTATGCGTTACCGTCGTCAATAAGTACAATATTGATAATGTAAATCGAACGTTTATCACGGTCGACCAGCATTAGTTTAACGCTTTGCTTTTTCTCTTTGTAACGATAAGGCTTTAGTCGTTGACTTGGACGCGGGCACCGTACTTCGCGAAGTAGGTGACGAGGCCAAGATATTGCCGAGCTGCCTGATCAAATGCTGGAAGGAAGGCATGGCACTGGCGCGTAGCACGCCCGAACAGGAGATCGCGCGGAACATACTGTTTAGCGACGCGTTTTTACGCGTGTTCATCAGCAGTTGCGGCACTTACAGGGATTTCATGTCGAAGGAAAACGGATTTCAGGTATACATTTGTTTCGAACAATTTTAACTTTAAGATAACGATGTAATTCGCTCTGACTTGCATTTGAATAGGAGCATTTAGTTATATTACAAATATCAAATCACTGTAGCTCTTAATTTGAGGTGGAAATTTATTTGGATGTCGAATCGAAACTATAGAACACCTGCCAATATTCTATATATTAATAGCTGAGTTTCACCATACGATTGATTCTAATTGAGGTCAAACTATGAAAGATGCAGATTCTATGTTTAATGTAAATTATTATACAAATTTTTAACTAGCGAATATTTACGTGAAACTGATCTTCATGGTCGAAACTACATTCTCAGAGTTCGTTTGGCACGCAAGAACAGTTTCAAGCAGCAAGATTCATTATCGGTTAAATAGATCGTCACGTGTGGATGATAGAAACTTAAAAATGAATTTCATCTATTGGCATTCATGCCTGTTGATCCAATTGGTAATAAGGGCCGACAAGAATTTACCAACCTATCACACTTTGGTTGTGCCAAGAACTGAAGAATACATTCTTCAGCGAAATAATTTTGAATGGGGTTCAGGTTGTCTTAAATGACGATCATTCGTGACTTTGTCTAATGTTTGAAACGGGTGTTAATGATATTTGGTGCAGATTGTACACAATGCTATCTTCGAAAAGAATTATAAAAGGGAAAATCACTGCTACCTTCCTGTAGTTCTTTTGAAGTAAAGATACAAAATTAATTGCACATTGATAGAATTTATCAGCGATAGAAATTTATTGGATAAGATGTATCGAATCGGCAATTTTATTTAACCTAATGCTCTACATTTTATATTATTTTTAATAATTAGCCATGAAAAATAGCTTTTTTGTGCTCTTCGAGAATCTTAACTCGCGAAGTGATTTCTTCTAGCTTTGTTTCTGGGTTCCAGCATCTTTTTGAAAATGATGGACATTATTCTTATATTTTCATTAATTTTTTCGATAGTAAAGGTTTTATTGGGTTTTTTACTTTTTCTCATTTATATCTAAGAATGATTATGATGCATCTCATAATTGAGGTAATACGGTATTTCACATCTCAACATTTTCTTTTGGACTGTTAGTAGTTTTATTGTCTGTTAGCGTTTAATTAGTATTAAAATTCGTTAGATCTTCATAAAAATAATCTTCAACCAGTACATATTATTGTCAAACAAACTGTTTTCTTGTACTAAGCCTAGGTGTAATAGTGTATTGAAATGTTCTAATAATCTTTTTAATTTTAGAAAGAAGCGTTTATTGAGTCGCAGAAGAGTAAAGGTGCCAAACGGTTCTTGAAATGGTTTACCGAGACCGCCATGTTTCATTCGTTCGTCGATAACCTTTTGGTCAACGAGAATAGCTATCCGATTTTCGACAAACGTATACAAATATATAGTTCTCAGGACGCAGCTACGATTTTGGGGAAAATGAAAGATTGGAAAAAATGAGAGACTCCATTCAATTATCGTTAATCGAGTTTTGTTCAGATTTGTTCGTCGAAACGACATTTAAAAAACTATCAGCAGCAACATTTTGTAAATTGCGTTATTATCGTTTCAACAGTTTCCAACACTAGTTAGAGTTTGCCGGATAGTTTTGACGGTTCTGCGAACAAAGTTTTTCTTAAGTTAATTAAGAAACTCGTTTTTTTTGGCTCTTGTTACTTATCGCATTTATCCCAGTTATATATTTTTTATGTTTATATATATAGGTACAAAGTCGTACGCTATTTTTTTTTAAATATTGTTATTTATTCGAAAATTTACATTTTTATGTGCCTTATTTACAATGTAAATTGAATGAATGTTTCTTTTTTCTAGAAATTTAACATTTTCTTCTTCATCGAAAACTCCTCCACTTTCCTTAGTTGTAACGAAGACAACCGGCTTTCGTCAGTTGATGTTTCTCGCTCGTCGTAAACTGATTGTAATAGTACTCGACGGATTTCGTATCGTAGACTTCGATGCATTCCATTGGATGAAGATTCGGTGTGACGCATAACGGATAATTGCACTTATCCAAGAACTCTCTATTGATGTGCGTTTGCTTGTTGATCAATTGATTTTCGAAGTTTTTCAAGCACGGGCAACTCCACGGATTGCCGTAGAAATAAATCTCTTTCACCGCGATACGATCGAGGAGTTCGTCGGACACGTAATTCAACTTGTTCGCGTTAACGTAGAGATATGAGACGACGAAACTGACCGGGAACGCTTTATCGTTCAACACTTTAATACGATTGTAATGTAAATTGAGGAAACTCAATGCTTTCAATCCGTCGAACGCCTCGTCCTCAATAATCTCTATCGCGTTAAATGACAAATCCAACGTCTTCAAATTTGTGTTAAAATAAAACGATTTACGCGGTATGATTCTTAATTTATTCGCATCCAGAATAATATCCGTTAACAACGGCGAGTTTCTAAACCAATCTCTATTATATTGCGACAACTTGTTGTCCGACAAATAGATTCTAGTCAGTGACGGCGCTTTGAAGAATGCGTTACTGTTAATGTAATCGATTTGATTGTCCGTAAAATCCAAATACACCAACGAACTGAGGTTTTCGAACGTTTTCTCGTTGATCTCCGTTATACGGTTCCCATCGAAAATGATCTTTTCCAATTTCGGCACATTGTCGAAAATCAAAGCTTCCAAAATTTCGATGTTACTTTCGCGAAAAACGATCTCCTTCAAGTCAGGCAAATTCGTTACCGAATAGCGTTTCAAAGTTCGAATATTACCTTTCGAAATGGTGATACGTTTTATACCGTCCACACGTAAATTTTCCTTATTCAAACAACCGGAAAGTATTTTTTGTGTGAATGTATCTTCTGTAAACGTGTAAAATCTTTAAAACGGGATTAATCATTGCTATTATATAGAGCTTACCAAAAGTGGTTGTTATTTCCAAACTGACACTTCTAAACGGATTGCAGAGACTCGTACATTTTTCAACTAACAAAAATGTTATTATAACTAAAAGCTTCATTTTGGTCTCTATTAGATCACAATGTGAGCTTTGTAACAGTTTTTTCTTTAATTTCGCTGCTTATCTTTCCTGGGCGAATTTGTTATTATCTATTACCACTTCCTAATATTAATATGCAGTAGTTAAGTTATAACTTCATTAATTCGAGTAGATGAGAATTTCCCGTTGTCCGGCTTATAGAATTTTCTCGATTATAGAAGTACTTAAACAGTTACAATGAGAGACAAATGAGATTTTTAATTATGCAAACGTACAAAGAAAGACCTATACTGATTTTTTTTTTCTTAATTGCTCATGTTTGCCTCTTTATATTTATGTTCTGATAAAATGCGTTAGTGGCATTTATTTCAAATTTCTCAAAAGCATAGCATTCCATGCATAAACGTCATTTTATTTTGCCCACAAAATGCATTGAAAAATTATTGAATCGGAAATAGCTAATGGATCATTGTCAGCTTTCGGAGCTTCGTCAAATAAATCCTTACCTGTAAAAATCACCACGTCTTTCATTTTCCAGTTGACCATCAATACCATAGAGTATTTATGTTTTTTATGCTTACTTTTCTTCTAGTTAATAACTCTAGTACATTCTGACTCATTTAAATCTAAGTTCTAACAACAAACATGTAACCCTCGATCGGCATGGACTATAAGTTTTTTTCTCATATAAACGGCAATAGTTGAGATATTGCGGAATGATGATTAAATGAAGAAATGTGTAACATTACAGAAATTTAATACCAATCAACCTAATATCAGATTAGCGAAGAATAAGATTATTTTATGATTAAAATTTCAAATGAATTTTACAACATTCAAAAATGTAAAAATTACAAGTTCTCCAAGGATAATTGAACTACGAAATTTTAACTTTAAAAATAACTTTTTAGCATTGCAAATTCGGTTTGACGGAATCAGATCAAGTTGATTATTAGTACTTGTTAAAAGGAACCCTTCTAAGATTCCAAATTGACTTGTAGATTATATAATTTTTCTTTAGTTTTGTCTTTTAAATTCGTGAGACAATCATTCTAACATCTGCAATTCAATAATTTTCTTTTATTGTCCAAAATAACAAGATATTGCACTAATTCTGTATGTATATTACGTATTTATAAAAAATAAGAAAAGATTCCCGCTAAAAACGATAAAATAATCATTCTTCTAGAATGTTTGTTAATTGCGTCATGTTTTATAAATTGGAATTGAGCTGTCCTTTCCTCTGTCCCAATTTCATAATTGCAGCGTGTGCTTCGTGATAATATGGATTGAGGATATTTTTCACGCGTTCCATCCACATCTTTAATGACGGCCGTTTAGCTGTTGGATCATATCCTATCGCCACTACGAATATAATTATGTTACAACAAGCATCTAATAGTTCTTATCTATGATTTAAACTATTTACCTGTTTGTTCAATTTCACATGCGGCCCATAAGTCGGCTGCCGAAAGTGAATTGTTTGCAATAAAATCGGAATCTTTCAACCATACATTTTCGAAATGATCCAAACAGTCTGATATGTTTTGTTCTGATTTTGCTACTTTAGCTGCTGATGGATGTTTTCCTGTTACTATTGGCTGTACAAACTACAAATGATAGATGACTACTAGTGAATGAATGTTTGTAGATAGATTAACTCAAATCAAATTACATTTATGATAAAATATGAGCCACAGTGATGTCTTGTATTGTTGTGGTGCCATTCCAAGTACTCATCGACTCTAGCTTGTAACTTGCTGTCTCTTGGGTACCAGAAATCGGGCAAGTTCTTCTCTCGAGCAAGATAACGCAATATAGCTATACTAAAATGTGCAATGTCATTATTACTTGTATCATAATGAGTAATACAATGAGTGCCTTTCAATTAATTGGAAACCATTATCTAGGATTGCAGGCACTTTACGAAACTTAAGTACATCCTTATGCTCTTCAGCAAATTGTTCGCCTACAAAAATTAGAGAATGAATTTCCAATAATTAGTGTTAAGTATTTAGAATCTCACCCTCCATTACTGATACTTTACAGTTTTCAAATGGTATGTTGGAGTATTTTAATAGAATATATAGTGCCCTTGATGGTTGCGAAAGCAGGTCATAATACAATTTGAGAACCATATTTATGCGGAAAAAAAAACATTTACAAAAAAATTGGATAAATCAATGAAAAAGATAGCGCTTTGGTTACAAGAACAACTTTACAATAACAACATTAATTAAATGCGTAGAGTACAGCGTGAAGCATAATCTAATTCAATTGATATTCCACTCGGATACTTATCATGATGCCATTATCTTTGGACTTGGTATTCATATATCGATTGCAAAAAAAATTGTTACGCATCTATTGCAATCCGGAATTTATAACAAGTATTTATTTTTAATTAGCAAAATTTATGCATACATAAAATACATTGATTACAAAATTCATTTATAGTCCAGCAAAATTAGGCTTTCATTTCGGAAAAATACCCGGATATCTGGATTTTCATATGAACCTTAATAATGTGGTCCTTGCCAAAATATCAAAAGTTCCCCATCGATCCAAGTTGAACTAAAGACTTCATATGGTGTCAAGGATGGCCAAGAGTGGCTTTTTCGTGAATATCTCGTTGACGCTCCCTTTTAGAGCAAAGCTGTACGTAATCAAAGTTGTAGATTAGGAAATTCCCTACTAGAAAGTTCTTACGACTTTTATTCGTAAGAGTAACCATAAATTTTATGGGGTGATAATATGGCCCAAAATAAGCAGAAAAGTCTGAATAAACATGGATCCGCAAATGGACGGTTTCGGAAATATGGAGGATTATTTCCTTTTATAGCATATCTTCGGTTTTCGCCTTTTAGATTCACAAAATTTGCATTTTCATGTTGTATTAACAGATGTGTTGTAATGCGTAGAGTTTCTACTTTATAGTTGTAGTTGTCAATGGCAATTTCACGAATTTTCGCTCTGCCTTTTAGTCTAATTCGTGCTAAAGGGAAATGCCAGGAAGCGCTACGTCTTTATGTTTAATTGTAAGCTAAAGTTAATCATCATATTCCTGCGAGTCGTCTTCTTAGAAAACATTTACACATAATTTTCAAAGAAAGTTGAGTAGGAATGAGCGGATCTGTACCATGATTTGCAAAATCGCCAGATTTAAACTCTCTAGATTTTTTCTTTGGGAATATTTGAAAAACTTAGTTTATGCTACGCTTGTAAATGAGTTTGACGAAGTGAAAGAACGAATACATCAAAGATGTCACCGAATTTAAGCCGAAGTTTGATTGCCATTGATTTTCGGAAGAGTCCGAAAGTCCATGTGGCAAAGATGTCGTGTCTGCCGTAAAGTGGAAGGAGAGCGCTTTGAACATCTTAGTTGAATTATTTTACATTTGTTTATTTATTCATAGTTCGCATTTTTTGTACATAATTGTAAATAATAAGAAAGTTGCAAAATGTTTCCTGTCTTCGAAAGCGTCCATTTCCGGACCCATGTTCGTTAGGACTTTTCTGCTTATCTTGGGCCATATTATCACCTGTTAAAGTTTTTCACTAATTTTTTTAACACCCTGTATATCTTCAATTATTACCGAATATTGCTTGTAATTTAAATGCATTTTTACCAATTTATAAGTAGTAAAGAAACTAAGAAACGATGGTAAGGTTATAAATATAGCATGCAACTAACTTCCATAAACAAGGTATGATATTGGGCATGTTATTGATGACGTAGGATGAGAGCAATAATATGCGCGTATATGGGATATTTAAAGCTGACGTATCTATGTTTTAACGCTTTGAAATTTTAATATGTAACAATATTATAAATTTCTCATTTAATAAATGGAATTTAAATGACTCAATTTATGTGTAGTTTAAAAGTATCAAAACTTCGAAACCGCTCTCAATTTGTTCAAAGAGAAACCGAAGCTAGTTGAAAACGTACGTTACTCATAGATGACGCCACACGAAATTTATAGTTCAACACATTACTCATAGATGGCGACACGTGCAATTTAGTTCGTCACGTTACTCATAGATGGCACCACGCGAAATTTAGTTCGCCACGTTGCTTATAGATGGCGCCACCCGAACTTTATAGTTCGGCACATTACTCATAGATGGCGCCACATGAAATTTAGTTCGCCGCCTTACCTATAGATGACGCAACACGAAAATTATAGTTCGCAACGTTGTTCATAGATGGCGCCACGTGAAATTTATAGTTCGTCACGCTACTCATAGATGGTGCCACGTGAGACTTAAGTTCGCCACGTTACCCATAGGTGGCGCCACCTGAAATTACTTGTAGATGGTGCCACGTGTACGTTTTTTCCTTAGCAAACAAGAATTAATCATTCAGGAACTCTTAGAGGGGAGTTAAAAATGAAACGCAACATTCAACTTACAAACCTTTTTCGCGTTCGCGAACAAATATCTCTTGGCAAAATATAATGAAGGCACTATTATTGACATTAAATGACACCAGTCGCAAGTTATCATCGTCATTATTATCTCCATTATGATTGTTGTTAGTATCGCACGCGATTCCATATACATTCTCAACATCGGTCGCGGTCCCTTTCGCGAGAAGAACGTGTTTTCTCTGCAGGTACCTCAAGTTACCCCCAAAAATTGGCACGACCACGTGTTTCCTTCTAACGCGATCTAATTCAAAGAGGGCAAATGGTTCGTGATCTTGTTCACATTGAAATTGTTCAATTCGTTGAAATCCAAATGTAACGACGTCAAATTGTTCAAACCGTAAAAGGCAACAACTTTTATGTTCTTCAGCTAGTCCAGGGGTGAGCAACCTTTTAATCAACGGGCCAATTTAAATTTTTAATTTTTTTGGCGGGCCGCACATAAAGTAACAGTTATTAATAATTTACAAAACTTTATTTATAATAAACATTAGAATAAAAAAAATATAAAATTTAAAAAAAGTAAAGATTTCATATACAAATTTTAATCCAAAATAAAAACAAACAAAAAAATAACAGAAAAACGAATTTACTTGAAATTTTTAATGAGAAATTTGGCACTGCTTTTTTCGATATATATTATCTTTGTAATCAATATCAGCCGGAATTGATGAGGTAGCTACACGTACGCAGCTTTCTAATCGTGCATCACTCAGTCTTGATCGGTGGTCATTTTTGATTAATTTCATGGCTGAAAATAATTGTTCCCAAACATACTTCCAAACAGAGACATGATTTGCTTTGCATTTCTCGTTCCCAACCAATAAATCGTGATGACTTATTGAAAGGTTCCTCATTCATTCCTGGGTACCGGCTACGCCTCCCGCGTCGCCGATAGACAGATTTATTACTGTCGCCAGAATTTGGGTGCACGTGCAAGTGTTTAGGACACTTAATAAAACTAAGTGTTATTTGATATTATTTGAAATTCTGACCCCCTAACATTTTCTAATGAACGTAAAAAACCCAAACACCAAAATCTACCTAGTTGTAATAAAATGAAATGCTTGGCGGGCCGCATAAACATGTTTAAAGGGCCGCGTGTTGCTCATCTCTGCTTTAGATCCATATTGGGACACTTTGTGGTGTCATTGGGGAATTGATTCGAATCGATTAATTGAACTGCATTTAATAAATTGCAAGTTACATCTATTCTTTGCAAATTGTTACTGTATAACAATAGATTTGATGTTAGCAATTGATTATCGTTTAAATAAATCGTTTGCAGCGTTTGCAAATGGAACGTGTCCTCATCGAAGTGCGTTAAGTTATTAAATGGCAAATTGATTTGTAAAATTTTCTTGATTGCCAATGATTTACGAAAGAGTTAGAACGTCTTTGCGGCAAAGATATGTCGTGGCTTCCGCAAAATGGAAAGAGGGCTCTTTGAACATCTTATTTTAGTTATTTTTCATTTGTTTTTTTTGCTTTTAGTTTGAATTTTTTGTACAAAATTGTAAATAATATAAAAGTTGCAAAATGTTCCGTATTTCCGAAATCGTCCATGTTGATTAAAACATTTCTGCTTAGCTTGGACCATATTATCGACCATTAAAATTTGTGACATTTTTCTTGAACATCCTGTATAATAATTCATGATTATTCCATTTATTATCTTATTGTTAGTAAGGTACATCTTGAACATATTTATTTCTCTATTGTTATTTTATTTTTTTGTCCATTGTTTCAACGAGATGCACACCTTTTACTTTGACACATTTGCAACAATCTAGCAATTAATAATACAATTATTCACTCGCCTTTTTAAATATAGTATATGAAAATATGTGATTGATTGATTTAGTTTTCCTTTAAATTCTGTTTAAAACTTGTTTAATTGTTTCTCTTGCACGAGATTTTTCTTTTCATGTTCACATCGATCAAGAAATTTCAATTTATAACAGGAACTTAAGTGATCAATCAGTTGCTGCTTGTAGGGATGTAAAGAAATAAACGCAAATTCGCAGTTACGATTAATTAATTTTTTTTACCATTACTTTTAATTGTACATTTTGATAGAATGTGAAAGGCAACGATTGTTAATTGAATTAACCTTCTTGTAACATATTCAACGAGATGTCATTAGAATCGCTACGACGAACTTTTTTCGTCTTAAATAGCAAGCCTTTCTTTGCAAAATATAATAAAGCAATTATTATGGACAAGAAAAAAATATTGGTAATGATCAGAGTTGCATTACTTCTTTGTACGGCGCCGTCGTTGTTCTGCGTGATCGTCTTCAACTGTTCCGTGAAATCGTTCCATGCTCGATGACTGTTATTAATTACGGCTGCATATTTTTCATTTGTTGCCTCGATAATCGATGTGTATTCACGAGAACGTTTCACTTCCTCGATATTCACGTTATCGGTCGTATACAGTGATGCCACGCGAAAGTTGTCATCTTCCGTCCTTAATGGCGTCCTAATCGGCGTAAATTGTTTGTTATCAGCGTTATTTCTATTGTGATTGTTTTTGTTGTTGATGTCATTATCGCATGCGATACCACGTATATTCTCCACATCCGTCTCAGTTCCATTTCCGGCTTCAATCTTCACTCCCTGCAGATACTTCAATGTTACGCTTAACCACGAGCACGACCACGTGTTCCCTTCTAAGGCGATCCATTTCAAATTCGGCAAATGCTCCGCGATTTCGTCCATTTTCAAGCTGCTCAATTCGTTGAAATCCAAATGTAACGATGTCAAATTGCTCAATTCGTAGAAAACGTGCCCTTTTATGTCCTTCAGTTTGTTATGCGACAAATTCAACGTTGTTAGATCAGGATTTACTCGAAATTGACCGACTTTGATCCTTCGCAAATTATTGTGCGACAAATCCAAAACGTTCAACTTGGCATTATCAACGAATAAATCGATTGGCAAATCATCCAGTTCGTTGCTGCTCAGATTCAAATGATTCAGTTGGTGCAAGCAATTAAACGTATTCGATCCCAATTGGTTAAGTAAATTATTCGACAAATCGATAGAAACCACTTCGCTAGTAGTGGCATTCATTAACGGTCCAAAAATTTCCGTTAACTTGTTATGCGACAAGTCGATCGTCTTTAAATTTACATTATCTACGAACAAATCGATTGGCAAATCGTCGAGTTTGTTGAAGCTCAGATTCAAATGATTCAGTTGGTGCAAGTAATTGAACGCATTCGATGCCAATCGGTTTAGAAAATTGTTCGACAAATCGATCGAGTTCGTTGCGGCCGTTGTGTGGTTGATTAATGTTCCAAAGATTTCTGTTAATTTGTTATGCGACAAGTCGATCGTCTTTAAATTTACATTATCTACGAACAAATCGATTGGCAGCTCGTCAAGTAGATTATCACTGAGATTGATTCGTTCTAATTCTTGCGCATAACGGAATTGTTCGGCATCGACACGTTTTATATCGTTGTTGGATGCATCCAGTTCGATTAAATCGCTTAAACTCGCCGTTGGTATATCGATCGATTGCAAACGATTGTGCGAAACATACAAAAAGATCGGTTTTGTCCGATTCAAACTGTCACCATTCACTTTTCTGAGTTTGTTACGGCTCAAGTTCAATTTGGTCAAGTTACTGTGATAGTTTAACGGCGTTTCGATGACGGTTAATTGATTTTCCGACAAATCGATTTCCCGCAAATTGTCGGATTTCGTCAAATAGTCGCGGCCTTCGATCGATTCGAACCGATTCGCTTTCAGCAGCAACGTTTCCAACGCAATCAATCTCTTGAATTGGCCATCGATCACCGTCAAACGATTATTGGTGAGATTGAGCACGCGAATATTGTTCATGCCATCGAGCCAATGAGTCTCGATCGTTTCTAATTGATTGTCTTGCAAATACAGATACTCTAAATAATTGGATTTTAACGTACAATTGGCGGTAGTTCGCAATCGGTTTCTGGCCAAATTTAAAGTACTCATAATCGCGTTCGGCGTAACGTTGATCGCAATAAGATTGTTTCCGCTTAAGATGAACTCTTTAATACGATTCAATAGTTGATAATGGAAATCTGTTATATTGTTGCCCAGATGAATCTTGAGATCGATTTCATGAAAGTCTGTGCTGTTCTTATACAAATGATATGGATCGAGTAATTGAACTGCCTTTAAGCCATTGTAACTGATATCTATTCTTTCTAAATTATTGCTCAATAATAATAAATTTAATGTTACCAATTGGTTATTATTTAAATAAATCTCTTTTAGCGTTTGCAAATGAAAAGTTTCTTGGGCCAGATGCGTTAATTTATTAAATGACAAATCGATTTTTCTCAATTTCGTTAAAACACTGAACGCTCCTTTTTCGACACTTGATATGGAATTGTGACTTAAGTCTAAGTTGATTAAGTTCCAATATTCCGGATAGAAGTTTTCAATGTGCGTGATCTGATTGTAACCGATTGATAAATGTACCAAATCGCTTATACCCTCCACACGTGGAACAAAATGAAAATTATTATGATTTATATTAAGATCACA